>OV281286.1:8280000-9530000 GCA_923062465.1 Acleris sparsana
TTTCCTTACAGTATATTTAAACCACTTGACAAAATTAAAAGTGCCTGTTTGTTTCGCAAGGGTTTTTACAATATAAATACAACCATATATTTCAACGATCATATTTATATGAATGCATGTAAAAATAATGTTATTTATGAATGATAGACTTACCATATTGAAATGCATGTGTGTAACAAGGGTATGTAGATAAGTAGGAGATCGGAGTCACTGACGGCTTCGTAGCGACGAAGCGCCAGCTGCGCCCAGCGCTCCACCGGGCCCGCCAGTGCGCCGCCACTGGCGCCCGCGCAGGCCACCACGCGGCACAGCGCGCTCAGCACCACCCGCGACCGATCCGTGTACACCTGCAAAACAACCACATAAATAATTAATAACATTACCAACCTAAAGTAATAATATATAATCTCCCTTTGAGGCCCAGGCCTTCGGTTTATTTATACTTGTTTTTTAAGCAGTGAGTAAGAACTACACTGGTCTGCTTTTGATGAAACTTTACGGCTTCGGAAGCTGTCTAAAGCCCTACGTATAATCTCTGGAGCGATGAAGTCAAGCCCCAAAAATGTTTTTCAAGTGGAATACTTAGAGTCCCCCATCGATCTTCGCCGCCAGTTTCTAGTACATTGTTATATGTTTCATATGGTTCAATATTCTGTCTTTAGATGAGCTTCACTGTAATTCCCCTTTGAGGGCCAACAAATCTGCCCCTTGTCTGGTTTTTAGTTTTCGTTGGTTTAAGGCTATTAAGGACCGTACTTTTCACTCTACTAACCTTCCAATTAATAACATTAATAATTTAATTACACTTAGCAATTGATATATATTTTATGTTGATAACAGGAGCCATAATTATAAGTAATCTTGAATCTACAAAAGCTATTGTTATATAAAATTATAGTTTCTTAAATGTAAGAATTAGCTTAACACAATTAAGATAAATTATTTAATCATACTTGTAACTTTTATGTTAATGTAGAAAATAAGAAGATTAATTACAATAAACATCCTTTATATCCATAACTGCAAATCTTGTTTTGTTTACAAGTTATTATATTGTATGAGTTGTGAGTCATCAGCTGTCTTTGTCTCTGATTCCATCTTCAATCAAATTTACCACTTATTATCTTTAATACAAGAATGCTTCAAAAACATTAGGTGGATAATTCTGTAAGAAAATCACTGTGGTTGTCCCTGCATGTATAAATTATGCTAATTAAATTGATCAGTTGGTCACAACATGTAATGGTTCAGAAACACAATCAATAGTACCTTATTTAATAATCTGAAACTAGCTTCGAGCAACCCCAGAGCCTGGTCAAACTGTCCTGCATCAATGAGTCGCCGCGCCTCTGCCAACTCTGCGTCTTGGAAGAATGAGATGGCGGCCGGGCATTCTCTCAGTCGCGACTCATTGGCTATCAACCCCAGCAGTGACTCAAAAGCGGCACATCTGCTTGATATCAGACTGGAGTCAAAGTTACCCACAACCATCTGAAATTTATATATAAAATCTTTAATTACTTCTCAATACTCTTAATGAAATTAGACTGCAATGCAGATAATAATGGATCAATGTTTACAAAGACAAAGAATCAAATGCTAACAATGATAAATTAATTACCCAGTTGTAACAAAAATAATTGTACATTCTTAGTGAAGCTAACCATTAGTGAAAACATTACAATTTGAAATGATTACGCCCACTTCCGTTTTCGATTTGTAATATAAAATGATACAAGATGACTCATACCTTCCTTGGAAATGATATATTATTTAAACACGTAGGAAAATCCCTTTTGAGCCCATTGTAAAGGTCCAAAAAATGGGTATATCTCCGTTCTACATTCGCTGGATCTGAATCTGAAATTCCCGATTCCACGGAATCCTGTCTAACTTGTAACATGTAAGCCACAAACTTTTTATCATTATCGATACCAGTAGAAATTCGCGAGGACACTATCTCGAACTTTAACATTATAATGTTTATATGACGATCCAGGAACACTTCCTCACTCTTGTTCAACTTGATAGATAATAAGCAAGGCAAAACACAAACAAAGACGAACGAAAAAGAAACAATAACAATGAGTCAGACCGATACGCACAGTATCAAACTGAGGAACTGAGCGACAGTGAAGTGAGTGATTGAGTGAGTATGTATATGTATGTATGTATGAAAATGAATATTGACACTGACAACTATGACAAGTATCGTCCGTCAAGTGACACTAAGTGACATGACATTTATTCTCATGTTTAATTCTTCTAAGAGCTATGGGATCTGTGCCCATACTGCCATGTTTAATCTTATTGAACTTAATTTAAAAGAGAGGCTGCAGCCAAGTATTGTGTTTCGTTTTTTGAATATATTATTATTCAAAAGGCCGAAGCCAAGTCTGTGTTAAAAAAAACTCTTTTTATCTCTAATTTTCGTCTTGATTTCAATTTAGTTTTCTGTATTAGTGACATTTCCATTATACCCATATCTCTAACAGTCTATATTACGAAGTCATAAACAGGTTTAAAACGTACATACATACACTCACACTTTCATTCCCAGAGAAGGCAGAGCTACAGGATTACCAAAAACTCTAAAAACTTGTTGATAATCCAGTAACCACATTTTGCACAAATAGGCTCTGCGTATTAATGACAGCCCTAAGAATTATTGTCTTTGTAGGTACCTACCGCACTCACTTTTACAATAATTTTAATTTTATCTTTTTTTTCTAATCTGGAAAAACGCATTTACTAACGTGTCTTAGATAGAAAAATTGATTTTTGAACTTACCTATCTAATGCAAATTTAGCCATAAATGTTCACTTTTGATCGCCAACACGACCGGCTTTCAAACCACACAAACCTCACGTGTGTCGCCGTGTGTAGTGCATATTTGTTTCACATCACATACACTAATCCTTACGGGAACAACACAACACGGCGAACAGTACCTACCCAGGTATAAATAAATTAAAGTATCATGGCGGACAGGAATTTAATGATGGTGAGACTTCGTTGTCCGTCTGTCTGTCTGTATGTCACAGCAGGTTTTCTCAGAAACTACAAATGCTATCAACTTGAAATTTGGCATAGTTATGCAACTTGCATGCTCATATCTGGATTTAGTAAAAAAAATATAGTTTTAAGTATAAATAGTTGAAAAGGGGTCTAGAATGGGGGTTGGAAAATCTAAGGGGTTTGATTATAGCAATTGGGTTTTCATACGAAAGGGCTCAATCTAAACATTACAAAACAATATATTTTTAATTTTCAGTTACAAAAAATGACCATTCCTCTCCCATATCTCCGAAATGTATTAATCAAAAAATCTGAAAAAATCCTGACGTATATACAGTATGTAAACTTACTAAAACCATCTCTTTCAACCAGTTGATAGCCTAGTTGAGTTAAGTGTTTTACCACATTTTGTGCTAGTGTGTGTCGGATATTCTTAATTTTAGCATTGCATAAAAAATATAAAATCTTACCTTTTTAAAAGTCGGTTAACCCTAAAAGTATCATCCTGTGTGTAATGTTTACATCGTCGTCCAGTGCCCATGACACGATCCGTATGTAATGTTTACATCGTAACCGATTTTTGAACTTGCGTTCAGTGCATTATTTGTTGATTAAAATAACTTCTTTTTTCATACCTGTTTTACGCTTTTGTTAAAGTCAGTCAAATAAATAAAAAAGCAGCCAAATTATTTTCAATTTATCATAAACATTATCAATCCATGCCATTTAATTTACTTCAATTTCACTGATGTCACTTTATTGTCAATAGTTTTTTTCTTTATCATTAAAACAAAAAAGTTTGGCTAGCAATCAAATGACAAGACGACAATCAATGTGACGTTTCTTTATTACAAACAAAACATTGTAGTTCATGATGCCGCTGATTTTTAGTGCTGCGGAGATAGTAGATATGATTATTATTTACGGGGAGTGCAGAAATAATGGTGCGGCATCTCTTCGATTGTACGCCGAAAGATTTCCGCAGCGAAGACAGCCTACGGACTCGCGTGTAATTATAAGGGCGGTTACCAGACTGCGTAACAACGAGAGAGCGGTTCCGGTTAGTACTGGTGGCCCTCGTCCTCGTATTGACGTCAGAACGGAAGAAATGATCTTAAACCATTTTGCAGAAAATCCTGGCTCCAGCACTAGAAAAGCAGGGAGGTTGTATGATATTAGTCATACAGCCGTCCACAAAATTTTAAAACGGGACCAACAGCATCCATTTTCGGTGATCAAGGTACATGCGTTGAAACAAGATGATTTTTTACGGCGGGTGGACTATGCAAATTGGGCTTTAAGTAAGATTACAGATGATGCTCATTTTATCAGAAAAATAATATGGACAGATGAAAGTTTGTTCACAAGAAACGCGATGTGGAATCGTAGGGTTATCCACCACTGGGCACCAAAAAATCAAAACCCTCATGTCGGCCGCGAACTGGCCCATCAGACTCGTTGGTCATTAAATGTTTGGGCGGGAATAAGAGGTAACGACATCATTGGACCCGTGTTTATTAACGGGTCGAATAACGGGCAAAGATACCTGGAAGTACTGAACCAGTCAGTAAGCTGCTATGTGGACAATTTACCACTGGCCCAATTGAGAGAAACAAGGTACCAGCATGATGGAGCACCGCCCCATGTTGCTATTCAAGTGAGGCAAAGGCTGAACCAAATCTTCGGACGTCAGTGGATTGGCCGCTTCTCTTCGGATACTCCATGGCCGGCTCGCTCGCCGGAGCTCACGCCTCTGGACTATTTTTTTTGGGGTTGGGTCAAGCAGTTCTGGTATTTAAAAAAGAATCTAGGACGGAGGAAGAAATGAGGATGCGAATTGTACAAGCTTTCAACATAATCAAGCGACGTGCCCGGCAAAATCCAGATTTGATGCGTAGTGTTCACGAAAACAACCGCCGTCGCTTGGTTCAAATAACGGCTAATGGCGGACGCCACATTGAACTACGTCGTATTTAATCGTAAGTGTGCACATAGCTTTACTTACTTGAAATGACATTGCATGTGTTTGACACATTTGACCTTGACTTGATAACCGGGTAACAAATGTCACCATTGTAAACAAATAAAGGATGTTATAGGAACATGACTTAATTAAATTTTAATTTTCGTATTTTAATTGTAAATCTGAAAAAGCGTTAAGATTTCAATAATTTATATACCCTTACCTTATCTATCGCCTAGACATGCCCGGGTTCAAATAAATGGTTTTAGTAAGTTTACATACTGTATAATTAGGTACTTATAGTTAATGGGAAAAATAAAACGAAGGATTCATAATTTACAATTTTTGAGAAATAAAGACCAAAATTTGAAAATCTGTAGTAAAATGTAGGCTTAACAAAATGGGTATTTTCTTTTGCGGTCACCAAGCATATTGTCTTAAATACGGAACCCTCGGTGCGCGAGCGTGACTTGAAAGGTTTTTTTTGTAAGGGGACTTGCTCCAGACTGACCCGCTATTGGTCTTATTTTTCTTTGTTCGAAATGTCAATCACGACGTTACCAACACAGATCACTGACATACAATATTACGAATAATATTCAATTATTTATCCGAAGACACACTTCCTCACTGACACACTAATGAATGGATTCCACGTAGATAGTCATACTCCAAAAGTATGTGAATCAAGTTCTAGTAAGTAAATAACGTAGCAAGCTAGCAAGATACCTAACGACCTTTAATGGGATCTGAATAAATAAAATACATTGAAACGGATGTATGTAGTTGTTTATTGAAACAACCTTCATTCCTTCACAAAATATTAGACGTCTAGGCGCGTGATTCCATGTCCGTGTGGAGTAGTGCCATGACTAAAACCACGACTGACTACCAGTTTTTCTAAAACACCGACTTTTTGGTTTAATATTGTAACTGGCATGCTCAAAAATAATATAATCACTACGTAAACGTCAAGTAAACGCTTAGTCACTGTTGTGACGTATTAGCATACACATATTTGTCATTAATAATTATAATGAGACTTATTAATTTCACGACACTAGTTAAAAGTATTAAATGTGTTCGATACTTAACAGTAAATTCTAAACTATGTGGGCACCGATGGTATCCAGATGTGGAGTATTTGGAGCAGTTTAGCAAGCCAGCAATCTGGAGCACCCCAGATATTGAGAAGTATTACAAAATGGTGTATCACGGGAGAATTCTGCCACTAGAGCGCAAGCTCACGAACATGTGGATCAACTTCGGACCCCAGCACCCAGCCGCGCACGGCGTGCTGCGGCTCATCCTGGAGCTCGACGGTGAGACGGTGAAGAGAGCCGACCCGCACATCGGGTTCTTGCACAGAGCAACTGAAAAACTAATGGAATGCAAACACTACAACCAAAACTTGCCGTTTATGGACCGCATGGATTACGTGTCAGCTCTTGCGAATGAACAGGGTTTCGCATTAGCCGTCGAAAATCTGTTGAACATTGAAGTACCGCCCCGAGGTCAAGCGATCAGAGTTCTTTGTGTGGAACTCACTCGAATATCCAATCATATGCTAAACGTGTCTGGCACTGTCCTGGATGCAGGTGGCATCACACCCTTTTTTTGGATGTTGGAAGAAAGGGAAAAACTTTATGAATTTTCCGAAAGGCTTTGTGGAAGTCGGGTTCACTGCGCATACTTTCGCGTTGGCGGTGTATCACAAGATATACCGATTGGATTCCTCGACGATGTACACGAGTTTGCCATGAAAATGGGCGAACGTTTTGATGAAACCGAGGATTTAGTTACGGGAAATCGATTATATTACGCCAGGACGGCAGGTATCGGCGCTGTAAGTGCTCACGATGCAATAAGTTTGGGTTTCACGGGTCCGATGTTGCGGGCTACGGGGGTAAGGTGGGATTTAAGACTTGCTGAACCCTACGATGGTTATGATTTATACGACTTTGATGTCCCCGTTGGCAGTTTTGGGGACAGTTACGATCGTCATCTACTTCGACTGGAGGAAATGAGACAGTCTTTGAGAATTATTAATCAAGTTCTGAATACAATGCCGGAGGGTGAATACAAGACGGACGATTCGAAAATCTGTTTGCCCTCTAGGAAGGAGATGAAGATGTCAATGGAGGCTCTCATACACCATTTCAAGTTGTGCAGCGAGGGCTTCGAGGTGCCGCCGGGGTCGACGTACACGGCGGTGGAGTGCCCGAAGGGCGAGTTGGGGCTGTACATGGTGTCGGACGGCACCTCGCGCCCCTACCGCGTGCACCTGCGGGCCTGCTCCATGCTGCACCTGGCGGGCATCGCGGTCATGGGGCCGGAGCTTATGCTCGCTGATATCGCCATTATTATTGCCTCTGTAGACATCGTTTTCGGTGACGTTGATCGTTAAAACAGATTTTATGAATTGTTCCTGGTTTGTAATTGAAATAATAAACTAGCGTTTCGATTTTTTTATTTTATTACATGTATAATACTTGTTACAAGTAATCATTTTGATAAATACACGCATTGCATACTTTTGTTGGTAGAAACATATAATTCACATAAATGTCAAGATTAAGATTTGAGAAAAATATAGTGCGAGTTCCTTTAGTGTAAAAATAGTAACATCAATAATTTAATAAAATCGATTTTTACACGTTTTTGTAATGGTTAGGTATGTTTAATTTCACCCTTAACAGTGCATACCAAGACGGAGAAGGTAAATTACATACAAAATAAAATTGAGAAATTAGTAAAATTGTTGTGTTACCTACTTTTTTTTTACTTAGTTACGTCACGTCGGTGTGTTAGTAAGTTGCCTGAATTAAGAGCATGCAGAATAAAAACGTAATCAACGTAATCAATATGGACTGATTATTCCAATGCCGCGCCGGTCGTGGTCGCCAACATTGGAATAAGAAAATAAAAAGAAGGGAGGCCTTTGCTCTGCTCTGGGACACTTCTATGCAGTAACATATCTAAAATCAAACCATAATGGTACTAATAAAATATACGCATTGCGTGTCTGTACAAATTGGGAAGCATTTGGGACAGAGCGCAGAAGGATGGATCTTAGAGATTGAAAACACTAACTTCTTCCTAGTAATGACAATGATACAGTTATGATGAGCAAATTACCTACCCACATTGTTTTGGTATTGATTAATCCTGTCGTGTGTCACGGCGCTTTGCGTTGCGTATTAACTTGTGTAGGTAGGTAGGTATATGTCTTGGCATTAGTTTGATAAAATTAAATGTTTTAAGTAGTTACTTTCTTGCATAACCAACAGTAGCAAGTAGTTACGTGCTTATATACGTACATATAAGTACATGGATCCTAATAGCGAATGAAAAATTAGTTTGTCATTCCGTAAAACTTCTTTTTTTTTAAATGTTCACTGCAATCTTGTCGTTGTGCACTTGATCTATGAACACAGAAAAAAATGAAACTTTTAGAATTCTCAAAACGTTATCACGAATTTTAATGTCCCACGACGCGATTAATAAAGCGACGCGCGTATTTAACGCTTCGTGCGGCAAGTCAATGTAATTTATGTGTAGAACAAAGCAGGATACGCAACGCCAAGTGAAGTGATGTCATTAAAGTAAATTACAGTCAGCGTCATATAGTAAACGTAGCAGTCAAAATCACCAAATAGTTAAAAACATCCAGAAAGCTCATTAACATCGACGCAGGCTAAAGTGATCAAATTGTTCAGGCCATCAACAGAGCTCAAATATATCGGAGCACACACAACGGCTAATACTTGACTTACATTCAAGACGCTTCTCGTACCCTTACAACCACACCGCCGCCGCTAGTAGGTAACTTAGCATCCAAAGTACCCAAAAGTAGGAGCGGAGCTCCATTCTTCCCCGATTCGGATTTTCGTTTGTCCGCATACTATATATAGTATTAGAGATATCACGATGAAATTCAGCCCGTAATACGACATCTAGCCATAGAAGATTTAGAAAAAATAAAATTGAAAATTGGACATACCACGGAGGAATAATCACCGAAAATCTGTTCTCATAGACTACAATAGGAAAAACGGGAAAATTGCTTCGCTCCATTTAAACTTGCTCGGGGACGGCCAGTGCACCTTGTTTTAAATGGCCTAAGATATTATTATATTTTTCTCGGGTAATGAATACTCTCTAGGTACAGGAAAACTAAGAAATTGACATAATAGAACCCATGTAACATTGACCATACGCGATAAGATTCAATTTGGCCTGACCTGTTTTCCTTTTGCACTTCGAATTTCGAATATTGACAATCCATTAGTCGTACTATGTGACGCTGACTGTAACAAACTACATTTCCAGCACAATAAAAACAAAAAAAAAACAGTAATAACAAACGAAGTATATAGAAAAGTTATTAATATCATCATTATAATACGAGCCGGAAAACGTCCATTGCTGGATATACTCAAGCCATTCCCAAATAACACTAGGTATTCGGTTAATTTCAATATATTAGAACAACAAAATTTCATTCGACCGACGCTGCTGTTACTGTATCATCGACGAAAATTATTATTAATTCGTCGATGGCTGTATGAATGATTCTCACTTCTCAAGAGTCACCTCACTTTCAACAGAAGTACACACAGCAACACACTTAACTGCCCATTAAAGACGGAAGTGAGAAAATGTAGAAAGAGATGAATATAGATTTTCCATAAGAATGTCATGTGCACGACAGAGACATTTTCTCTCTGTTCATCTTCAATGGTCGCTCAGCTGTGTGGGCGACTGTACTTAATATAAAGGTTGACAAAAGCAGTTGACAGGTTAGCATAAATTATTCCTTTAAATCAGTACCTCAGTGGAATGTATTCGTTTTATACCTATAATATGTATAATATAATTAATATACGTTCCTACAAAGCTAACTATTATTTCGGATACAATAGCTATTAGGTAGGTATATAGGATACAGTTATCTACTTACATACAATAAAGTTATGTAAAACATCATACGAGTATATAATAATATGTATAGGAAGGTACTTTCAAATATCGAAAGCATTTTATGGGAAGAGAGCAATACACTTACAACAGGCATGTATTTATACAACGGTTTGTACCCCGAGCACCTTGATCAACAGGAACCACAAAAAATTGTCGCATAAGACTCTACGTATTTCCTTTGACGGAGGTATTCATTATTTATCTATGTTTGTTTGATTTTACGTCCCAATTTGTTGAACACTAATGTGTTTTACGGTCATACATAACATGATGAATTATTTTAGTTTTCATTTTTGAAAACACGTTGGATTATGAGATCTTTATTCATATATAAGTAACTCGTTGTAATTATCATTCCAAACAAAAATACTTTTAATAATTTTAGACATGTAAATTATCGTTTTTATTTTTTACATTGTTGTCTTTGGCTGTGTGTCGTTGGTGAATAGTAAGATTAATAGCCGGTGGAAATTAAGGCCTTCAGTCAGTTCGTTTCACCTATATAAACAATATTTTGTATTTGATAACCAGATTATTATTAATAACATTTAAAAACTACTTAAATAGTAAAAAAACGCCCTACTTTGCATTTGTATAATATAACCTAGATGTATAAAATACTGATTTTTTGATATTGTTTTCTGCCAATCAAATCCCTATATGTATAACACAAGGACAGCTACCAGGTTAGCTTTTTTTTAAAATATTTAATAAAAAATAAGTAAACCAAAATTGTACATATATATATATATATATATATATAAATATAAAATTACTTAAAATAAGCGTATTATGTGTATAAAGTGTTGGTCCTTTACGTTAGCATTCGATCATTTAGTTCCACAGTCTTATTTGTCTGACATTTTCTCAGAGGATTCTACGTAGATACATGAGCAGAGTTTCTGAAAGAATCTAAGCACGCATCCAGAAGCCGCGTGGTAGCTTTTGGGTTTGGTGTCCCACTTAACGCAGAGGTAGTAGACGGGTATGCCGGATAGGAGGATCGCGAGTCCAATCGCCGTGTCTTTCGGCTTGTCAATAGCCGGGATGATGACCAGGCAGCCGATGGCAAGGAGGAACAGGCAGGGCACGACGATGTTGACTTTGATCGGGCGGGGGATGTCTGGCCGAGTGCGCCGCAGCCACAGCATGCCCACCACAGATGCGCCTACGGACAGCCAGAGCGTTTGCGAGAAGTAGTTGATGAGGTCGAACACGTTACTGGTCGTCAGCATCAGCAGCGAAAATAGGCACTGGAAATAAGGAAAAAATAAAGTTTTAAAGCTGTGTCAATGCAAACAAGAGCACAAAAGCTAACTCATGGTAAACGGGTACTATGAGCTAAGATGGAATGTTAAGACATTCCATCTTAGCACTCTATGCTAGATATTAATTTCACCCCGACACTTTTGGACTAAGCTTGCCCGTGGCAAAACGCCACGCCAATGTCACAGCACCCCGAACACCCCTTTCCTTGCTCCCTTGCTGAACGGAACATCACGTTGTTCAGTCTCCGAAAGCTGTCAGGACCAAACAGGTAACTAACCGTGAATATCAGCGAGGGGATGGGCGTTTGCCGCTCGACGTGGAACAGCGTGAAGAAGGGCGGCATGTGGCCCTCCTGCGCGCCCGTGGCAAACAGCCGCGCCGATGTGAACAGCACCCCGTTCACACCACCGAACGTCGACAGCGCCACGAACACCGGGATCACCCAGCTCCACGCGCCAAATAGACGGTCACCGAATATCTGGAACAGTGAGGCAATTAAATTACAACTATTTCGATGATTTACTTTAAATCTTATCCTCTTCTATCACAACTAAACTAGCAGAAGCAAGGACGCTCGTGGCGACCTACGTACCTTTGTCGTAGTAATCAACTTTGAAACTATTATTATGACTATTTTATTTTTTATTTTTGTAAATCCGTTAAATTTGTGGGTGAACGTGGTTGTATTACGTATGAGTATATTGTAACGAAAGACTTTCATCAAAAAAGTCCTAAGAATAAACTAGGTACCTACGTACTTGGGCGGCCTGGAGAGAGCACAGTAACACCAGAGGCATTGTTGTTGGCATTTGACGGAAATGTATATGTTTCTAATATAAATAAATCGTTACAAAACGATTTCCCTATTTATCCCTCTACTCTTCACCAACAATACAATATCTTATTTTGCGTCTCATCGCTTACCGCTTCCACTGTACAAGTTAATGTAATGCAATTAGTATATTTAAGCATCGCACTTAAGGTCATTTCAAATAACGTTTTTTTTTGTAATACCTATAATGTATTTTTTGACTTTGTTGCATAAATAAATTTGAAGAAAAACCAGCCCAACGATAAATTCGGCTAAGGGAACCCCAAAATAGGTATTCACTTAGGCAGTCTTAGATACTTATTCTTGCGTCGCGATTTAATGGCATGTAATGAGCGACGTTGTATCTAGTTTTGTTTAACACCAAATTACGAAATTAAAATAAATATGAGTTCCACGAGTAAGAGTTGAAATTGTAACTCAATAACATAGTTACATTGACTACTTATGATTTTAATTTTAAATTATAATGGTATGGCTATAATATCAGGTGGCCTGTGTTCGTCTGCCTTCTCTATGTAATAAAAAAAAAACGTAATACTTACGTAATTATGTAAGTATTCCTAATTCAGCATGAAAATTTACTAAGTTTACAACAGAGCACCACCGGTGCACGAAACAATCCTATACGAAATAAATAAGGTTAAATTAAAATGTTGGCAGACAACGTGTTAACTGAAACTTTGAAAACTGTCCACTTACAACTGCAACAGCGGAACTGGAGCTCATCTCCATCTTGGAGACGACCGCGAAGTAAGCCAAGTTCGCCATCGAGTAGATGATCGTGACCAACGGCATGGCGATCCATATCGCGCGCGGCAAGTTCCTGGAATAAAACGACTACATAACGACGTGCGTCACACATAAAAACGTTATGAGCTAGCGTAAACGAGGTACTACATATTATGGAGATTATTGCGAACGCACAAGAATTTCAGCGAATATTGTTTTTACTGGTGGCCGACCGACTTGCTGAAGATCGTGCGTAGAGATAAGCTGTTTTAGGTTAGTAAACAAAATGGATCACCGCCCAATCTTAGCTCGCTCAATTTATGCTCTATATTAAGTGCAATTACGTTACCCAATCAATACCTGACCCTGATCAAACCAAGCTTTGTTATTTAGTTTACATTTTAATTATTGTTGGATTGGAATCTATTTACCGCCATGTCATTACTTTATCTTGAACATTGGAATTGCAAAAAGCGCCGTCCACGCGATCAAGCCTGAGTGAGAATGAATTTCCCGGGAACTGTTGCCGAGATAAACGGCCCTATGAATAATACATGCAATAGGCCAAGCCCTAAGAAATGGACACAAAACGCGATACTACCTACCGACCTCCTACAGTACATCGCTTCAAGTCATTGAAGCGATGTACGTAAGGGATTAACTTGGGATATTTCTAATTTAAAGATCAGTATGCTGGGTAGGATCAGCAAAAATTGAAGAGAAGAGTTTAATAAAATTATTGTAAGTACCAGCGACCCGCTCTCGCCTCGCTTCGGTTTATGTAAGTTTCTGTAAAACCCGTATACATATAACCCAGAATTGATTATACCTAAAAACCTCTCCCTTGAATCACTATCTATTGATGAAACTCATTGAAATACGTTGCGTACATAGTTTGCAACGACATACATAGGGACAGACGGCGGGAAGCAACTTTTTTATGACTTTTCATGACTATGTAAAGATAACGATTATACGGAGACATTGCCGTTCGATTTCTAAATATCACTTAAGTTATTAATAAAACAGTGAATCACTAGAACTTTATTTGAAATCCTAGAAAACAAAAGAGTGCTTTTACTCGGAACGTTTGCAAACCTCTCGAGCGAGCCACTCCAAGGAATTTAAAAGTCCATTCCCCACGGCCATTATTAACGTTCTAGCATTATTTATCCTCGTGACTTCTTTGCACTTTATTGCCCTACTTAAAGTTTGAAAGACAATAGATTATATTGATATATATACCTACCTAATTATTTATGTTAAAAGGCAAGTTACACAACTGGTTAGAGTGGTTAGTATCAGCATTTTTGACATTTGCTTAATCAGCATGCATACGAGTATCCAGATAGATACTAATATTGTAAATGCGAACGTAGGTAACTTTGTTTGTTAATATTTCACAGCTGGGCCTAGTCAACATGCATAACGCTTAGTTAGCAATTTTCGAAATGGGTTGACGTATAGTCTGTGCCAATTGAACTTGGCAAAGATGTTTTACACCACCTAACGAACCAATTTACCATTATTATTCGATAATCACGTGCTTTTAAAGATCGAGTGAGATCTCGGAGTGATTGAGCAGTGATTTATATTGATCTTTACTTTCACATTAAATTTAAGGTTAAATAACTATGCAATATTCATTATTTTAAATAAAACACGCTTAATGAATACACTCGCGGACAAATAATACGGGTCATAGTGCGTTTTTCATACAAAGGAGGCTATTTCGAAGCCTTGGTTAATCGCCAGGGGTTGTTTTGAGTGAGTTTTAATGGTGGATACTGCGAGGTTCAATAGAGGAGGTCAAAAGTTCTAAGATACCTAACTGATCGCACAATCAGTTAACATCACAGCGGGAGAGTTTGGGTCAGCACTTGGATTTCCTTACATTTTATTGTCATTTTAGATGTTTTTCTGAACATGCAGTATTCCGGCGTTAACCGCAGATTCATTCAGTTGGGTATCCTAGGCACTCTGGAAGTCCTGTATCGATGCTCGAGGTATTCATCATCACATTTCACTAAAAGCATTCCCTGGCGAGGAACCAAGGCTTCGAAATAACCTCTTTAGTATGAAAAACGCACTCTGACCCGTTTTATTAGTCCGCGAGTGTATTTGAGTGACAAACAGTAGGTACTAATTTGTTTAGATCTTTGGCAATTTCAATTGACTCAGACCTAAGTGGATGACAAATCGCGTTGATCGCGTTTGTGTCAACTCCATTCATTTCGAGTCGATAGAAGGCCCACCGAAGCGCTAAACCATTTCAGTAAAATTGAATGTGGAGATCAAACTTAAAATGAAAAAAAATATCAGAGGACAAACTCTCACAAATTGACCTTGTCCCGAACTAAGTTCTAGGCTTGTATAGGTCCTGCACAACGATATAAATACTTGAATTCATAGAAACCATCCAAGACACAGAAACAAATACTAGCGCTCACCGCAAAAATATTTTGTCCATTCCGGGAATTAAACCCGGGACCGCTAGCTTCGTAGGCAGGGTCACTACCAAGTAGGCCAACGCGTCGTCAAACTTTTAATCGTCGTACTTGAGCTTGAGCACCCGGAAAGGGCCACAGGTTACTTTTTATCCCGCAAAATTGAACAGTTTCTGAGGGAATAGTGATAAACTGCTTATACGCGGACGGATTCGGGGGCAACAGCTATTTATTTTACTGATGGGCACGCTAAAATACTGCCGTCCTACCAAAGAAGCCGGCTAATGCAATGTAGTAGGCGAACCATTCTGAACCCTATTGGTAACATTAGATTTAAACTGCTTATACTATTACTATGCTGTCTTTGGTAAGACGGGAGAATAATTAAATAGTCAGAGCCACACGCGGGCCCAATGTCCATTGCTGGGGCTCTATTCCACTCGGTGATATATATTGCTTTTGAAAGGCATCCTATTGTTTTTAACTCGGCTGCCATTACTCTCAAGTAAATATGAGCTATCGTAACATTGACAAAGCAATATGGTTTTAACAAGTTGAATAGATAATTATGATAACAAGGTGAAGACTGCAATATGAGATATTATGTACTCGTATATACTGATATTAACCTACATTCATGCGTTATGGTATACAAGTAGGTTCGTGTCAATCAGTATTATTTTCATGTCTTCCAATTTCAAAATATTCTTAATACAAACTCTGAAACGCCATACTCTGACGAAGCTTTTATCTCTGACGTCAATGCTGTATACATATAGGTAATACCTATATAATAAACCTATCTAATGGCAAGTGTAGAAAATCTCCGCTTTCCTCTTAGTCAAGGGAAGCGATCGTGCTTTCGAGAAATAGTGCCTATTAAGCTCGTTATTTTGTTCTTTCAAGAACCGTGTCTTGAAGACGTGATTGAGTCGTCCTGCTCGAGTCAAATTGATCTAATACAATCAATTGATTGGATTAATCGCAACAGAATTGTTAAATACCTATTCTTCGAACTACGAAATCTAAATAACGTTTTGAAAGGTTTTTTAAGGCTTAAAAATTGCCATCGTTACTTTTGTATCTAGACAACATTATTTCTCTATGGCTGAAAGGTCAACTGAAAGAGATCCCTTAAAAGAATAAGCTCGAGTAGTGCTATATGTATATCTATTTTATAATCGTTATCTCTTTTGTATGCACAATAAAGTGTTTACAGACTTACAGACATACATACATACATACATCTGGTGATAATGTGTGGCTAAATATAAAATGTTATTGAAATGCCCACCATACGTCCCATGAAAACCCGTCAAAAGTTGTGCCAACTGCGCGTTATGGCAAGTTTTGAGAATTGTTTTTCATAAATACCTACTTGTAAGGATCCTGGAGCTCCTCAGTGACGAAGTTCAGGTAGTTCCAGCCCCCAAAGGCGAAGAGGCCGGAGTAGAAGGCCAGCGCCACTTGCGCCGCGCCGTACTCGCCTTCCCACGCGTCTTGGAAGTTCTCCGTGTGCCCTAAAACAAACACAGCAAACCTGATTAAATGCAACACAGAATAGGTGCTCCATTGTCCTAGATAGCCAGTTAAACGAATTTGGCTTTACTGGTTAGAATAGAGCTACATGAAAATTACGTATTAAATTACGTGGTTCCTAACTTTTAAATTGCGATAGGTATTCACAAAGTTTCTAAGGTAGACATGTTCTTTCCGTGTATGGTTTTAAAGTGTAAGTTTTTTTATGGTGGAATTTTATTGAAGACTAAGTATATTTTGGGGCTTCTTTAAATCTTTTATGATTCCAAAGGGTTCTTTCGAAGACAATTTATCAATTGATTTAATAAGTAGGTACAATTTTATTTAAAAATAAATTTTAACATTGCGCCACAAAACTGGGGTAACAGTTTGAACGGCAGTCTCTAGGTAAGGCATTCATTGACATTAACAAACAATAAATAACAGTACTAAGTATCCATAAAATTATTTATATGATATTATATAAGTAGATCTAAGTAATGCTTTTTTAACAGTCTCTTGAATTTATTCTTATTTTTTACACCTCCAATGACGGAAGATCATATACTTACAGTAATTGTCGATCAAGAATGACATTTGACATTTTTGGACATTACGAGTAGCTTCTTTTTGGACGCCCGGACTAACAATCGGATTGTCAGGCTAGGAGGGACGCAGTTACTGGTTAGAATGAGAAAGTTATATGTATACGTCTCCGTTCTAATTCCATGAACTAACAAGCCAAAATCGTCTGACGAACATTAGGTGGTAGGTAAAATTAGAATATTTCAATTTCGTCCTGTACGAATACGTGTTGAGTATTTACGGTGACGCCCACATTATGATATTGCATCTGGGTACCTATTTAATAAGCAAGATCCCGGCAATTCAAGAGCTTATTACTTTATGCATGACACGAATATCTTTGCGCAGACAAATTTGCTATGGCCGTACCACTGTCAAACTCACTGAAAGTCACACTATTTATAATTAATTACTGAAAGGATTAAGATAATTCTGTGAGTAAACAAACGAGCGCCGATTAGTGGGTTATCTGATGCAGCTCCTATAATATGGTACAGTGTTGCAGGGCAGGAGTCGCGACACTCGCGACACTCGACCTGTCGACTGTTGCTATCGGAGAGATTTATGATGTGAACCGACACGGGCGGCCGTGAGGACAAAGCCGGTCTACTCGTGTAAGTTCTATATCAAGTTAGTTAGTTCTACCTACTATGTATTAATTATGAGCAATATTAATCCATATTGCTGTTACTTTGTTGTTTTGAACCAATTTATTTTTAATTGCTTTGTTTCCCAAAAACAAGGTGCGAGACGTTACTTTTCATGTTTCTTTCGGTCACTTACCTAACCTGCGATTCTGAGAATTGTGAACAATATTCTCAAATATTATACTTGTATTTATACGTTATTGTTTTAGTTCTTACTATTAAGAAGTTGCGCCACTTCTAGCCGGTATACAACGGATGTGCTAAGAGGACGGTATGGTTAGTAGGTATCTATGCGCTGAAAGTGGACAGGAACCAAAATACTTGTACAGCTGCTGACACACCACTCTGTCTCCTGAACAGACATGGCAAAAACGAAATCAAATTTAAATTAATATAAATTCTCAGAGTCAAAGTGGGATAGCTGTCATGCGCTCTCATTAGGCCGCTTTTATGAGAGTCTAACCGGCTTTATCCGAACTCTAAACTTTTTTAAAGCTATTGCAATTTATACGCTATATTAGCGTCGCCGGACAGGAAAAAGACGGTCAAAATAAGAAGGTAAAAATATGAGGAAAACCAAATATAGGTTTAGTAACAAGAAATACTTGCGTTAAGTTCCTACCCATTTCAAAAAAAAACTGCTTGAAGATGTCATTGTCTTTAGAGATGCCAAGTAACTTGTAATTGTTAGGAAACTCAACCTTATTGCTGTAGAATGTCAAATTGACTTTGGAACCTTTTGGAACTAAGGTGGGTCACAAAATTAATTATTTGACTGTACACTGATTAATTCATGCGCGTTTCAAGGTGGACTCAGAGCCCACAGTTACGCTGCCTTTAAAGGTAACCCTAAATGGTTGTTTAATTGGCAAGTAAAACCGCCAATGGAGCGCCTGAAGACCGCGGACTTTTAGGTGCTTCATTGGCGGTTTAGACCTTTGGCTCGCTTTCTCGTGCAGTTTTACTAGCCAATGGAACACCCCCTTAAACTGGTAACTGACCTAAAGGCCTTAGAGGGCAGGGCCGATCATATATTCGCTCCTGCAGAATATTCACCACACCTTGACCTTCGATATTTAATGAACAGTATTTACCAGTGCAAATGTAAACGAGACCGGAGATGATGATCACGACGAGTGCTAGCAGCTTGGAGGAGGTGAACACGTCCTGGATCCGCATCGTCCACCGCACGCTGATGCAGTTAATCGCTGTCAGGACACCTGCAAGCATACGGCAGCGCCTCTACATGATCTTGACCTTCTTAACCACGATTCTTTATGTTGACACGCATCCTTTTATAAAACTCATAACAGACTACTATTAATAAGAGGTAAGTAGTGTAAATAGTGAAATAATATCTGCTATCTTAAGTTTGTGAGCCTCGGTGTACGTGCCCGACTCGCACTTGGTTGTTTTAATTTCTCGCAAGACACGAGTGAGACCTATTGACTATGGTGGTCGTGTTTAGTAAATCCAAACGAATCCCTAAGAATAACACGTTTGATATAGTTCCCATTTTCCCACTCTATTTTATACGTAGAAATACTTAAGGTAAATATATGTCTCATAGTTATTTACATGTATATCCTCTATTTTACACGTTTAACACTTACCCAATGATCATTTATTATTTATTCGTTTTTTATCTACACATTTTGTTAAATTAAAAATATGATTTGTTGTTTTTGCGTACGTTAAATAAACTTATTTTCATTTAATTTCATTTCAAATAATCAAAATATCGAGTTATTTACAAAACATCATTGAACGCAAGATTATTATGCAGACTTGATACTCGTAACAGAAATTCTATTTGCTATCGTAATTTGTTAACGCTGTTTTTCCAAACGAAGGAACTGAGTTTTCCCTCGTATCTGCAGTTATACAATTTTGATAAGCAAATAAATTACACTTCGTTTGCGAACGTAACTTTGCTAACGCTGTTTTCCCCAATGAATGAACCGAGTTTCCTTTCGTATCTGCAGTTGATTTTCAGAGAGACTTCCTCCGTCGTCAGTAATTAGGTTAAGTGATGCTTCCTCCGCCGCTGAGCCCAGAGCGACGTGAGAGGAAGGAGGCAATGTAATCGAACGGTAAATTGTATTGATTGAGCCGTGGGTTTATCTTTCAGAAAACTCAGAAGATAAACAAACCAAAACGATTTTTTTAAAGACATTTCACTTTACTTTTCAACCTTTAAGTGAATGGCACCAAATACAACGGCAACTATTTCAAGTACAAGGCCATCAAATAAACGCACCTATAAAAACAATAACATAATAGCAGAACGCTAAAATAACAACGAACGCAAAACTTAATTGTCGGTGCCTACCTGCCAACTCTCTCTTCACTACACTAAACGTTCAATGAGTTTTATGACGCTCACGTCAATGTCCGTCAAACACATTTCTACGTATTCACACAAAATGCAAATCACAATAATAATCACATTTTGGGACAATCACCGGTTGGTGTCCCATCTCCCACCACCTTACTTATTAAAGTTGTCCATAAGGCCTCTGCGTGTGTGCTTCGGCTCCAAGTAAGTACTAGGTACCCTATTCAAAGGTCTGCGGGACTCCCATGGTCCCGCGTGATTAGTAAAATCATACTCAACCTATTTTAAAACATTTTACCACTTATTCTGTGATTTTAGAAACAATTGAACTGTATCATTTTAGTAATTGAACTGTAATTGTTATACTTGGCTGTTATTCAGTTAGTTATTATTCAGCTAAGCCCGTACTGGCAAAAACTCATTTGACAACTAGTTACTTACGTAATAACCTATGACTGTGTGAACAAGCGATGCAGGGTTACAGTTACAACATTGTACAACAACAATATGGTCTAAAAAGTGCAGCAAGTAGGTACGCAGCAATTAATACAACAGTTCCTAGCTCATGAAGTCATGACTTTACATGAACAATAACCACCCGTGGGAATCTTAAGTACCCGGCAGGTTTTACATCTTCAAAGAATTAATTGTTTTCTTTTATGAATGCGTAAATATGCTAAAGGATATTTAATTACCTGTAAGTTTACTTAATACATATATAGTATCTTGTAAAACAACATGACTCTAGCTAAATTTCATGAAGCTCATAACAGCAAGGCTGGCGAAATCACATCAATTGCCTCCCCAAGCAAACGTAAACAAGTTCATTAAAGTACCAGTTTCCAATCGCGTTTATTATATCAGAGATAATGTCGTGGCTGGTGTGACATGAGTCACATAAGGCGCGAGGGCTCGTTACCCGAGTCAAATATCAACTTGACCCAAGCGGCGAGAGCAATGCTCGCTTAAGCTATTGCTAGCCAATGTATTCAGAGAAACCTTAAAAAATGTTAAGGCCGTGTAGGAATTTGACCTTAGATCATCTTTCTCTGCGAACTCGTTCTTCCGCATCGATGCTGGCGCGCACGCTTGTGAAAGGGAACGTATCTGGCCTGTCCATTATCTCATTGTATCTACGCACTAATAGATTTAACACAGTTGGAAATTTCTCTGTACCCGATTTGGGCTATGTTTATGACGGAATTTCACTCTTTACTTTCCAATATGCAAAGTGTATATAACCGTTATGTGATATTGCATCGAAAGTTTAATTTGATGCTTAGATTCACGCATAGGTACGTGAGCTAATACACTGCGGGAGTAGTGCAAGCGTACAGTACCTACGGTACAGAAAATTATCGTTTAAATATGTCTTCTTTTCCAACTTACACAAGCATACAGCTGCCAAGAATTTGACAGCATCTTGTGGAGGGTCACATTCAGGGAAGAATGGTTTAACAACATAGTGGCCGAACGTCAGCGCCACGATGGCTTGCGTGGTGGGCCTGATGATGAGCAGCGCGATCCAGAGCCGGAGGAAGGCGGGTAGAGGACCGAACGCTGCGTAGATGTAGGCGTAGTCTCCCCCTGACCGCGTGATGGAAGTGCCTAGCTCCGCATAGCAGAGGGCTCCAAGGGTCGACAGGATGCCGCAAACGAGCCATATTACCAGGGATGCAGCCACCGATCTGAAACAAAAGATAAATCTAGTAGGCTGCTTGCTCAAACATCTGTAACTTTGATTATTCTAAGATGATGCCTGTGACAGCTCATACAAACACTATTGCACTTAAGTATTTCTTTAACTTTACATTAATACTACATCGGTACAAAACAAACCTAGCGACGCCGCTCAGGAATTTAAATAAATAATTAATGGCCTTTTTTTAAAACACGTCGCTTTGATTATAGGAAATGATTTAAATTACGAAATACGGCTGTCACAGGCACCATCTTAGATTAAGAAGAGTTATAAATAATTAGCATATTCTAGTCTTTCGATACTTAAATTTCATACATAAATATAATCGCGAGATCAGATGATTTTATTGGTTACGAAGTAGGTAGGTAGTCGTTAAACCTAAGTATAATGTTAATGTAGTCGACGTTATTTTATTTAACCCGCTCGACCACATTCTATGTAGATCTCGCAAGACGCTTAAGCCATCTAGAATATGTTGAACTCATTTTGTAATAAACCTTTACTGGAAGACTACGGTAAACTCATCAATCATGATAATATAGTTATTTTGTACACAAGTCGTACAATGAACGTTGCCAGTACAGGCACCAGCAATAATAATATTAATAATACACCATCTAACATAAGGCTAGAAATATCTGACACACCTCTAGGCCTGTAGGAATAGGGATGTGTCAGATATTTTTTAACTCAATGTTGTATAATATATTATTGGCGGTGACTGTACAGATAAATCAATCAATTTAGTGGTTTGAGGCACGTAATTAAAAAACCATTAATAGCATTTACTCTTCTTTGTTTTATCAATGTAAATCGAGTACAATCGTTATATCAGCCGTTAGTTACGCTTAATTACGTAACCATATACAATTATTTATTAAAAGTTGGAATTATGTAGTAAAATAAGGCATTGGCTGTGGATATAAGGAGACTACTGAATTAAATCATCACATAATCCCAATAGTTATCTAAGCAAGCTTATAACTAACTATGTAGGTACCTACATTTAAATAGGTTATTAGATACATATCAGCTTTCTCGAAAGCTCATGCGGACGCTGTTCGGAACACCCGCCCGATAAGTGATAACCCGTGATATAGGTAATAAATGAGTCTATTATCAGTACCCACTTATTTCCATCCCAACGAGATATTTATAGAGACATTATTCACAAAAATATTACTGTACATGCCCAATGATAAGCAATACACTTACATCCTCGTCCTCGTTTCAATTGTATGTACCCGTGGTGTATAATATAATGAATAATTATATATTTTATTGTATTTTCTCAAACACGAGCGTCGTCTTACAAGAGATAGGAATTGGTTATCTTCTTATGGTTAATTTGGATTTTTGAGGCTGTACCTCAAGATAAGCGGGTGGTGATTCTCTTTTGACAACTCGCTCTTGAATTGGACGGACCAATTATTAACCGGCGAGTTGAAGTGGTCCCGTCAGAGCATAAAAACCGTGCAAGTGCTAGTCGGACTCGCACACCGAAGGTTTCGTACCGCCGCACAGAAGACATTTATTAATTTTATTATATTCCAATTTGAATACTATTTCGAATCGAACCACCGCGAGACCAACTCACCCTTGACCAAGTTTCAGTTTTTGTTGTTTTTCTTCCAGATTTGTTTTATCATCATACCAAATTTGACGCTTGTATGTTTTACCATTTTTAAGATACATCAAAAATAAAAAAGACGTTGAAAAAGAACGTTACTTATATGGGACCACCATATTATATGTATAATATAATTTCTTAAAATAAAGTAAGTAGTTAAATTCGCCGTTAATACATAAAACCCGCTATATATTGAACCCGCGGTTTAAAAGATACAGCTGTTTAAAGTTAGGGCGGACGGACGGACTGATGGACAGCACAGGTATATTAATAGTGTCCCGTTGGGCTTCCTTCGAAGTACGGAACCCTAAAAACAGTATTTAAGTGCTAACAGCCTCAGCTTACCCACTTTACCCAACGACTCGACGAATAAGACAGTTCATAGGACTTCGTTCACTCGATCGACCGTTCTAAAGAGAGCCGTTTTTAAGAGAATCTAGCACCCCTGCACTGCACCCTTACCATGATTTACACTTATCGTACTCGCTATCGAGTCGAATGCTCTGTCCCTCGCACTCTATACCGAATATAACTATTCAGTCAAGGACAGAGCATTCGATTCGCTAGCGAGTACGGTAAGTGCAACTCATGGTAAGGGTACCTACTGACCTTATCGTCATTTGAGCCGAAAGATCGGTGATCAGTTTACATCTGGGGGGTTATTATGACAGCTATCCAGTTCATTTTACGGCTAGCGGTTTTGCGGCTTACAGAGCTATAGCAGTTATAAAGCTCTGTCCTTTTCTGTCAGCTTAAACTGAACTGCATAGCTATGTCATAATAACCTCCCTGGTGACTCCGTAGCTCGTTTGACTCTATTAGCATGAAAAAAAAGTTCACTGCTATACAAAGACTGAATGGTTCGCCATTGTACGCGACTATACCTAATGATTTCTAATCTAGCAGTAGTGTTCGTACTAATAAAATCAATGTCGAAGTTACAAAGCTACATTTCACCTTTAATATTGTGTCCTTTCGAAAGATTAGGTATACAGTCACGGGCGTTAATTTATGACCCATTTCAAAGTAGTAGTTGCAGAATGTCAGATTGACTTTGGACCTAAGGTGTGTACCAAATTAAAGTTCTCAACGGGATACCAAACTAATCTGTACATAAATTGACAGAATACAAACCACACGAAACCAAGCTCTATGCTTGATCTATGGGTACTAGGCGACGATAACGATACTAATGTATGATTATCGAATGTTCGTATTACACTAATATAGCTAACTTCGTAGGCAAGGCAACACAATCTTGGGTAACCGCGTAATGTCTCGATCAAAAGCTAAATGGATGATAGATAACACCCATAGTACTCTAACCCAGCTACTCTAAAAATATGCTTTGAGAAGGTTCAGGGCTCCGCAGAAAAATCAACCTATCCTAATGTTGAACTTTCAGCCACGTACTGTGGAACAGGGTAGGTACTATACTATAAATTGCATTTCAGTACCTACAATGTTTTCCGTCGCTAAATAAGATTGAGAACCACTTCACTGCTCAGACATAAGTTTCAGAAAATGCCGTCCGATTATACGAGTAACGTGATCCTAATGCGCTCTACCTACCTCGTCGCCGAGCGCCAGCCCCCTCGCCGTCTACATTGCGGTTACAACACCACGCAGGTTTCACGGACTTTAATTAATTTCTATTAAGCTTTAAGCATATTATTAAGCTACAAGAAAGTAGTAATCATTCTTATAAAATATGAGGAGAATGTAGAACGTCTGTAATTACCGAAATTTACGCTTTAATGCTTAGTAAGTCATTCGTCAAAATTTGTTGTAGTTCAGTAAATCAATACTGAAAAACAACAAATTTTTCGTTATTTTATGGATATGGTATGGCAGAACCCGCGGCAGCACCCCTAGGTGAAAACTTGGATTTTTAATGAAGACTTTTACTTGTAGAGCAGTAAAATTAGCCTATTTTGGAGAAGTAATATGTTTTTACAGAAATCTACGCTGAATTTATTTAATTTGTGTAAGTCTGAAAGTTCAATATTCTATGTTATGGTGTCAATGGGCTGGTCTGTTGATGGAGCCGGTCGGCGGCTATAGGATTTTCCCTGTGGCATATTGTTAAAACTTGTAAGATTGGTCACGCAAATTAGTTAATGGATTTGCAAGAAAAACTATTGTTTTAACTTTTAATAGAAAATAAACTTTTAATAAAATCAAGCGTTTCTTTATAAACAGCTAAAAATAAAAGCGACAGTTATTATCAACTATTATGAACGGTACTCATGCCATTCATTCTATAGAACGCTACAATATTACTCAAAATGTACATACATACATACATAAACTCACGCCTTCATTCCCAGAGTGGGGTAGGCAGAGCTACAGAATTTCCAACAACCCTAAAAACTTGTTGATAATTCTGTAACCACATTTTGCACAATCAGGCTAAGATGTTTACCAGTGTATATCGCACCTAAATAAAATATAAACATAACCTTTTAAATAAAATAATGATAAAGAAAATATTTCGATCATTAAAATTCGATACACATTAATTTATACTGAATACCCTGATGGAATAGAAAGTACTAGAGGAAGCAATCTTTATAGGCTCGAATCATCAAATCGATCATGCGGGCAGAATCGAGGACAGCACTGTCGTAAAGCAACTCTCCACCTTGGTGATGCGACCTACATTAGCTTTAATATTATTTTCATCCAAAATGCTTCATAGAAAGAGTATTAATAACTTTGGGAACAACAGCTTAATTTCTTAATATGGTTAATGTCCACACTTCGCAAACTAGGGTGGTCAAGGTAAATTATTTTAAATACTTACACCACGCGACAAAATCGCGGTCATAAACGACGGGACGCTTAGCTGTTGGCCTATGAAGCTAGCGGTCACGGGTTCGATTCCCGGTATGGGCAAGAATATATGTGATGGTCTTGGATGTCTTCTATGTATTTAATTATTAATTTCTCCATATAAGTATTTATATCGTAGTCTAGTACCCAGTACAAGCCTAGAGCTTAGTTTGGGACTAGATAGATTTGTGTGACATCTCCCTTAATATTTATTTATTTATCTTATCACTTTAAACGAGCAATTCTTGTATATGTATATATACATATATAATCTGAAACTCAGAAACGGCTCCAAGGATTTCGACGAAATTTAAAATATAGCAGTTTACGGGGGCTCCAATTGTCATCTCCGGGAAATTTCGTTTTCAAACCGAGCGACGCTCGGTCTTCCGGTTACTTTTATTAACTAACGAAAATAACGTAGAATGACAAACTCACACGACCTTCTGATAAGCGCTTCCCAAACTATTATATAAACAGCGATTTCAGCAGTAATAAGTAGTAACGTGACGGCACGTGACACGTCAGTCCTCACGGCTTGCTGAAAAATCTAAAACTCGGTTTTGTTTGGGCTACTTTGGATTTACATAAAAACTTCCTTATATATTCAAAGTGAAACTGCGAATGTATTCGATGCTTTGGGATACAATTTTACACATCTGTTCGTATCAAATTGCAAATATTAAACCAAAGTAACCTAATCTATCCTCGGTTTGAATAAGCAGATACCTATTTTAGTAAGCAATTAATTTTTACTCATTAAACTTATGCCTGATATAGTTGTTTCATTGATGACAGCATTATTCGCATGGCAGCAGGTGTCAGCGAGCAGGTTGGAGACCTTGGCCCTGTTGCTATTCGCGAGTGGAGGGCGTTCACCGACCGAATCTCGACGCACCACTTATCATTCATTTTAACTTAGAACAACGCAGCTGAATCTGACACGTGCCACTTATGATGTGTTGAAACAATCGGCAGAACAAATAAAAACTACAGGCACTCTAATCTCAAAAGTTCTCTCTATTCTCTCAAATTTCCGAGATGAAGTTGCGAGCATATACGTATGTCATAAAATAGTAATACGGCCTTGACATTTGAGTTTCAGTTTATCGTAGAACCTATTCGCTAAAATGATCGACGAAGACTGCGAACCGGTTGGTTCTTCAGATTGAACAACCAATCGGTTCGCGTGTTTCGTGGATTATAATAGCAAATGCTAGTCTATCAGCGCCTTCATAAAACCAAAGGTATCTTATGTTTATGTTAAGTTTTTCTTTTACGCAGCTTATATTTAAATTAAAATGCAGCGTTAACTTTATTGTTTTCTCTGCTATATTAAGTAGTGCTTTCACGATTTCAAAATCATGTTCAAATCCACCAATATCCATTGGCATATTTCGCGGCACCAAGCTGAGTGGCGGCCTTTTTTAGCAAATTGTTAATTGTGTTATTCTTAGGATTTGTTTGTTTTTTAAATGCTAAATAAACTTAATTCATTTCATTTAAATTATTGAGACCACCAGGGTCAATATTCTTTTATTTAAGTACCCATTTTAGAACATTGCATTTTTTTAGAACAAGTGAAAAACTATATCCTGGACCGGTATCTTTTAAAGAGTAACTTGACCAAAAATGTAATTAAATATCTTATAGGTATAGATTATGTTTTTCCTTGTATCTACAGGCCTATTAGTGCCTATAAGCTATTAATAAGTATTATTGGAACTGATTTTACTATTGCACCATCTGATTTAACTTTGTACCTACCTTGTTTTATGGAAATGAAATAAATAAATAAATAAAATCAACAATAAAGAAGGACAATTGACTCTAACAAAAAATAGCGCATTAAAGCTTAATATTTCATGAACGGATCCCTTAATCGAAAAATTGTTTGATTAACCCGCAATATTTTTGAAAGACCTATACAACGACACCCCACACTATGCGGTAGACGAGGAAAAAAAATCCCCACGTTACGTGTTTTTCAACATTTTGATTTACTAGTTCTTTGGCGTGACTTATATGTATATTCATGCCAAATTACTGCATTCTAATACTAAGGGACTCTGAGCTAGGTTGCGGACGGACATGGCGAAACTGTAAGGGTTTCACTACGGAACCCGAAAAACAATGGACACGGGCGACACGGCGGGATCTGATAAGCATTCCGTTACAAGAGACGAGATGATCCTGAGACTTAGTGATCTTAGCATTGACCCGCATTGTGTATCGTCTCACATGATTACGATTAGATATCATATCACTCGGCGGTGTGAATACCCATGGGAACTATTGTACACGAAGCTAATCTACAGCGCCCGCGAAGCTGCGGTTAAGAAGCAAACATGGTCGCGGTTCATTACTAAAAGCGATTTAAAGGTTTAGGTTGACGTGTTTTGATTATAGTTTTTTTATCAGAAAGTAAATTCTAAACTGTATAGTGTTTATGTATAGCTTGGCAAATCAAAGTTTGTAAAAATATAAATGTTTTTCGGAGTATGGCACTTAATGGCAACTTGATCAAATCTTCACTCAATCGATATGACCTACCGACAGACAGGTTATCGGGTTATCTCGATGGTTGCGCCTTTTATAAAATCACATTAAAAATATCTGACAATTGAGTGCGTGTCAGTAAACCAAACACCTCGAAATGATGAGCCCCGTCAGCCCCGTGGTGAGCTGCGATCTTTGACAGAAATGCTTAAGGGTCTCCCCAGACCTATCGGCTTGGGGCGGTAAGAAAAAGTAATATGTCCGTGCAGTAAGAGTGAAAAGGCGTCGCGCGGCTCGGCTCGGCTCGATTCGGCTTTGCGAACGGAACGACGTCGTTTTCGCTTTTATTGCATTGACATAAATCTTTTTTTACCGGATCAAGCCGATTCCGCGTCGATAGATCTGGGGAGACCATTACTCGATGGATTTGCCTCGGTCTACCCTATGCCTATATAAGTACGCTGTCCGTCTGTCTGTCCTAACTTAAAAGAGCTGTATCAACTGTGCTAGAGCTGTGTGTGTGTGTATTGTGTATTTGATTTGATTTAAAAACTTGCAATCTATTAAGATTGCAAGTTTTTTAATCAAATCAAATCAAAACTTTTAAGAAATAAACGGGGCACAACGCGGCGAAAATGCATAATAAACGGGGCGGAGGGGTGTATGTACAAGAAAAGTCAATCCTAGGTACATTTTGTTGACGAGTTAGCGTTAAGTAGGTATGCATTTTGACATCATATAATATATACAATCTGTTTATAAACACATGTTCAGAGGGCCATGTATAAAGTCGTCTTGTTGAGCCTCTTATAGAACCTCACCAGACAAAATAATAATATTATTATTTATCAGTTTGTTACAGACTAGAGAACGCCCGCGACTTCGTACGCGTAGAATTAGTTTCCCGCTATTCCCCCTATTTTAACCCCTTAGGGGGTGAAATACCAAAAATCCTTTCTTAATCCTCACTTACACCATGAAAGGAACCCCTGTAACGTAATGGAATCAGTAATCGACAAGGACCAATAATCGACACTTGACTCTTACTTCACAGAAGATAAGGGTTATTCATTTGTTTTGTAACACCATGTAACACACAATTTATGACCGTATAGTATGATCTTCGCATTACTTAGGAGTCAAGTGTCGATCATTGATGCATGTCAGCTTAAAGTGTCGATTACTGGATCCATTACGTTACCAAATTAAGACTCCGTCTGCATATAGAAGTCGCTATTATATATATGTATATCGCTACTCGCAGTAAAAAGTACCCCATGTCCAACCTCGCGGGGTTCAAGCTATCTCCATACCAAATTTCATCAAGATAGGTTCAGCGGTTTCGCCGTGAAAACGTAACAAACGGACAAAGTTACTTCCCCATTTAGAATATTACTTAGTATGGATTTGTAAACTAATACATTTACACGAACAAAGCGGTCGTCAAACGTAGGTGTTAGCTAGTTAGGTAGGTATATAAAATGTTATATACTATAAAGTAAAAGGTTTTAGGTTTTATATAAACCAGAAAAAAAGATTAATACCTATAGCGCAATTCGGACCGCAATTTAGAGGTAAAATAAAAGTCATTTATTTAATTAATAATTGTAGCATAATTACGAAATGGGGTTAAAAATTTCATACATTTCTAAAAACAGGTGTATCCCATATTTTGCATATAGGCTTCCTATGTTTTACAAGCTAATTGTTTCTACGCTAAGGCATGAAATCAAGTTACATAAAATATTGTAGGTACTTAGGTACTAGGTACTTACATTTTTCTTTTTGTTAAACTTAAATGGATCTAAAAACGAAGAACGACGAACAAAGAAGGGATGCCAAGAAAATGTTCGACTCGGACAAATACGTCGTTACCTACCTACCTAGAATTACGCCATATTTGTGGGGTTGCAAAAAATAAGTTAGGTACCTGCCTACGTTCAACTTATCTTCAGTTGCCACAATCGGACCCATTCTCTCTGATTATTACTTACATCTAAACAAATGCGAAAGGGTCTATTTAGCCGGTAATTGATATGAGAGAATTAATACTTATCACCGGTAATGGAACATTCTTACAGCTAAAGGATTTTACACGCGAAGTCACAGGCAAAAACTAGTTGAACATAAATAGAAGCTTATTAGGAGGTCAAGTTCATGACTTCGATCAAATTGATTTATTGTTATTTATTGCAAATGAGGCATCTCCAATGAACTCTGACAAATAAGGAAGCAAGGCCTCTGTTGATACACTGGGAATGGGAAGTCACACTCACACCCACTTTACTGTTGTTTTGCACCTCGCTCTATGCACCTAGGTACCCATTAAGACATTAAATTGGTTATTGTTCAGGTACCGATATCATTTTTTACCTTTCTCTACTCTAACAGCAATCGGGACTCTCTATTCTACACGAAACCACATTGCTTTTGACATGTCATCGTATTGCTAACGTAAATGTTGTTTTAGTATTAAGTTCAGTTTAGTACTGTCAGTCTAGTTTTCAAACTATAACTAGGTAGATACCGTCTGACTCTATCAGTTCCATACAAGCGGTTTTTTTTACTTAAATATTTCTGAGGGCCTACCTACTTGCAGCATAAGATAAATTTGTTTTTCATCCCTACTAGCGTCATTAGCCAAACTATACTTAAGAATAAAATAATATAGGTAATATTCCTTAGTAGCATTCTTCTCTGTTGTTTATTACATCTCTAGATTCAATTTTGCTCTACTTATCTCGTCCTTAAAACAGCGTACAATTAGCAGTAAATATATACTTTTATCAACCATATACCTATGTCATGTCCTCATGTCATCACTCATTAATAATTCGATTAAATGTCACTAATGTTCCTTTTTCCTGTTTTACACGATGTCATGCTTTGCACACATTGTTCAGAAGAATTAATTAATCAGTGTTTCTTGAATTCATATTCAGTAACTACCTAATTAATTGTATCATATATATCAGGTGTTTAAGGGTGTTTTCACAATGCTACCTTAGAGAGGTGGAATCTTTATGTACCTATTTAGTAACTAGTTATAGGTATAACTATTAAGTCGGTGACTAATCGTCCCGAATCTACAGATCCTAATAAAATAAGGTAAGTATTAAGGCGTAAAATCGACTCTGGATAACACACCGCATCTATTTAAAAGTTTGAAACTTTTATAGCGGTTGCCATGGAGATATCGCGTGCAGAATCTAAACACGATTACATGATGCAAGAGTGGCGGGAAATTTGAGCATCCAGCTTACCGGGTGTACTTGAATACTCCTGTCGGAGATATAAAAATGCCGGAGCCGATAATTGTCCCGATGATAATTCCAACTCCATTAAACAAAGTTATTTTACGTTTCAGAACCACTTTATCGTCACCGGCGTGCTTTTGTTCACCCATTCCGCAAAAATCAATCGCGTAGCGAACGCGGAACGCACGTGGGCCCGAGTTATAGACGCGTTAATACTTCGCGACGTTCGCACTGGACCGACACTGCCGCGACGTTTCGCCACGGAATCTATTCAAAGACTGACTCACATTGGGTTACCATTATTTTACGATCTGCGAAACTGGAATGGGTAAAGTTGTGTTGTTGAGAGGCATGGCCGCGATAGTTACGCGTCCGCACGGCCGCTGTCGTGCTCGTGGGACTGCGGTGCGACTGGGGGACCTGTGGAGCGCCGACCGCGCTCGAGCCCTAGCAGCGGCGCCCGACAGAGACAACGCTTTGGCACATTAATACTATAGAAGAGGACGGCGAACCCCAAGGTGGCCACGCCGAACTAGTGGACGCGGGCAACATTTGAATAATAATAAAGAAACCGCGTATTAAGCGTTTAATTTCCGAGAAATATTTTACTTCTACTTCCAATTAAATTATACATATAGCCTTGATGTATTGGTCCCGCTGCCCTACCAATCTTGACTAGGCACAGAACAACATTAATGAAGTGGACAAAAGTTATAGAAAATAATGTAATAAGAAAGTCAGTTACCTAAAAAACTGGCCAAGTAGTGTCCAGCACGAATTCATTTAGGATTTCGTACTTCATACGACGTTACAAGATGTATATTCATAGTTGGTACCAACTAACTTAGACCCCTAGAATTGTAGAGATTGAATAAAATAATACTTAAACCCTAAATACTATCCAGTTAGTAATGTCGATGACGTAAATAACGTTGGTAAATGTTAAAAGTCTGTAAGTAGGTACCTAAGTATAAAAATAGTATAAAATGAATAAACTTCTAACTGTTAAAATTTATAATTTAAATTATTAAAATACATTCGAACATAAGAAGCTAAGAAGAATCCCGAGAAACCTGACCTCCTATCATTATAGACTATGCGGTTATGCGTTATGCGTCCAAGTGCGAGTCGGACTCGCGCACCGAGGGTACCGCCCGAGTCATTCCTACTTGGCCGGTTTGTATTATCTACTCACTTGAGGGGGTTTAATGTGCACTTAAATCCATTCGGACACGTTTACAGTTTTGAATACGCAAATGCTGATGGATTCCTGCGTATTAAAAAGTGTAAATGACCCCAAATGGATTTAAGTGTACAGCTACGTTAAAGTCCACTCCACTCCATTAATGGTAATGAATGTACTCGTACAAAAAGTCCATTTGACCTCTTTAGTAGATCCTATTAAAGGATCCTAGTGGACGGAGGGGACCCCGTTTGGCACACATCGGGTACGAAACTTAAAATAAAAACAAAGCAATTTATACTTGTAAAATTGGTAATGTAGCGGTAAAAAGGATAACATCTGTAAAAGATCCTTGAGTGACCCTGAATAAACTTTACCAAATGTTAAAATTAGTGCTGACACCGAAAAAACCGCTATAAAAATATGCATTACTTATATATTTATTTTCAGTGGTGGTAGGACCTTGTGAAAGGTTCTTTCGGATTGCTACGACCATCTTATCATTTAACCTACCACCAAGCAGCAGTGTTCGCAATGTTGTATTCCGGTGTGGAGATATAAGATATAACAACCTGTGAGATTACTAGCATAGAGGTATTCCATCTTGGTTCTAATGGTCGGCAACGCTTTTGCGCTCTTAAGATTGCAGTCTTAAGATTGTAGGTAGTTTTGACATAAGAATTTAAATGCCTATGGGTTACAGATCCCACTAAGCCATTTGATGGTGGCCTGTGTGCTCGTTTGCCTTCTTTATGACATAATAAAACTATAGGTACGATATTGCGTCAGCTTAGAGTGCAAACCTGCTAAATCCATTTTTAAGAATTAGCAGATTTAAACTTTAATTCATCTTATTAGAGTAGAAACCTGCTAAATCAATTTTTAAGAATTAGCAGATTTACATTTTATTTTATCAAATTAGAGTGCAAACCTGGTAAATCCATTGTTTAGAATTAGCAGATTTACACTTTATTTCATCAAATAGAGTGCAAACCTACTAAATCCATTTTTTGAATTAGCAGATTTACACTTTATTTCATCAAATAGAGTGCAAACCTACTAAATCCATTTTTTGAATTAGCAGATTTACACTTTATTTCATCAAACTAGAGTGCAAACCTGCTAAATCGATTTTTTATAATTAGCAGATTTACACTTTATTTCATCAAATAGAGTGCAAACCTGCTAAATCCAATTTTTGAATTAGCAGATTTACACTTTATTTCATCAAACTAGAGTGCAAACCTGCTAAATCGATTTTTTATAATTAGCAGATTTACACTTTATTTCATCAAATTAGAGTGCAAATCTGCTTAATCCATTTTTTTAAATTAGCAGATTTACACTTTATTTCATCAAACTAGAGTGCAAACCTGCTAAATCGATTTTTTATAATTAGCAGATTTACACTTTATTTCATCAAATTAGAGTGCAAATCTGCTTAATACACTTTTTTTAATTAGCTGATTTACACTTTATTTCATCAAATTAGAGTGCAAACCTGCTAAATCCATTTTTTAGAATTAGCTGATTAACACTTTATTTCATCAAATTAGAGTGCAAACCTGCTAAATCCATTTTTTATAATTAGCTGATTTACACTTTATTTCATCAAATAGAGTGCAAACCTGCTAAATCCAATTTTTGAATTAGCAGATTTACACTTTATTTCATCAAACTAGAGTGCAAACCTGCTAAATCGATTTTTTATAATTAGCAGATTTACACTTTATTTCATCAAATTAGAGTGCAAATCTGCTTAATACATTTTTTTAATTAGCTGATTTACACTTTATTTCATCAAATTAGAGTGCAAACCTGCTAAATCCATTTTTTATAATTAGCTGATTTACACTTTATTTCATCAAATTAGAGTGCAAATCTGCTTAATACATTTTTTTAATTAGCAGATTTACACTTTATTTCATCAAATTAGAGTGCAAATCTGCTTAATACACTTTTTTTAATTAGCTGATTTACACTTTATTTCATCAAATTAGAGTGCAAACCTGCTAAATCCATTTTTTAGAATTAGCTGATTAACACTTTATTTCATCAAATTAGAGTGCAAACCTGCTAAATCCATTTTTTATAATTAGCTGATTTACACTTTATTTCATCAAATAGAGTGCAAACCTGCTAAATCCAATTTTTGAATTAGCAGATTTACACTTTATTTCATCAAACTAGAGTGCAAACCTGCTAAATCGATTTTTTATAATTAGCAGATTTACACTTTATTTCATCAAATTAGAGTGCAAATCTGCTTAATACATTTTTTTAATTAGCTGATTTACACTTTATTTCATCAAATTAGAGTGCAAACCTGCTAAATCCATTTTTTATAATTAGCTGATTTACACTTTATTTCATCAAATTAGAGTGCAAACCTGCTAAATCCATTTTTTAGAATTAGCTGATTTACACTTTATTTCATCAAATAGAGTGCAAACCTGCTAAATCCAATTTTTGAATTAGCAGATTTACACTTTATTTCATCAAACTAGAGTGCAAACCTGCTAAATCGATTTTTTATAATTAGCAGATTTACACTTTATTTCATCAAATTAGAGTGCAAATCTGCTTAATACATTTTTTTAATTAGCTGATTTACACTTTATTTCATCAAATTAGAGTGCAAACCTGCTAAATCCATTTTTTAGAATTAGCTGATTAACACTTTATTTCATCAAATTAGAGTGCAAACCTGCTAAATCCATTTTTTAGAATTAGCTGATTTACACTTTATTTCATCAAATAGAGTGCAAACCTGCCAAATCCAATTTTTGAATTAGCAGATTTACACTTTATTTCATCAAACTAGAGTGCAAACCTGCTAAATCGATTTTTTATAATTAGCAGATTTACACTTTATTTCATCAAATTAGAGTGCAAACCTGATATATCCATTTTTTTGAATTAGCAGATTTACATTTTATTTCATCAAATTAGAGTGCAAACCCGCAAAATCCATTTTTTAGAATTAGCAGATTTACACTTTATTTCATCAAATTAGAGTGCAAACCTGCTAAATCCATTTTTTATAATTAGCTGATTTACACTTTATTTCATCAAATAGAGTGCAAACCTGCTAAATCCAATTTTTGAATTAGCAGATTTACACTTTATTTCATCAAACTAGAGTGCAAACCTGCTAAATCGATTTTTTATAATTAGCAGATTTACACTTTATTTCATCAAATTAGAGTGCAAATCTGCTTAATACATTTTTTTAATTAGCTGATTTACACTTTATTTCATCAAATTAGAGTGCAAACCTGCTAAATCCATTTTTTATAATTAGCTGATTTACACTTTATTTCATCAAATTAGAGTGCAAATCTGCTTAATACATTTTTTTAATTAGCAGATTTACACTTTATTTCATCAAATTAGAGTGCAAATCTGCTTAATACACTTTTTTTAATTAGCTGATTTACACTTTATTTCATCAAATTAGAGTGCAAACCTGCTAAATCCATTTTTTAGAATTAGCTGATTAACACTTTATTTCATCAAATTAGAGTGCAAACCTGCTAAATCCATTTTTTATAATTAGCTGATTTACACTTTATTTCATCAAATAGAGTGCAAACCTGCTAAATCCAATTTTTGAATTAGCAGATTTACACTTTATTTCATCAAACTAGAGTGCAAACCTGCTAAATCGATTTTTTATAATTAGCAGATTTACACTTTATTTCATCAAATTAGAGTGCAAATCTGCTTAATACATTTTTTTAATTAGCTGATTTACACTTTATTTCATCAAATTAGAGTGCAAACCTGCTAAATCCATTTTTTATAATTAGCTGATTTACACTTTATTTCATCAAATTAGAGTGCAAATCTGCTTAATACATTTTTTATAATTAGCAGATTTACACTTTATTTCATCAAATTAGAGTGCAAATCTGCTTAATACATTTTTTTAATTAGCAGATTTACACTTTATTTCATCAAATTAGAGTGCAAACCTGCTAAATCCATGTTTTGAATTAGCTGATTAACACTTTATTTCATCAAATAGAGTGCAAACCTACTAAATCCATTTTTTGAATTAGCAGATTTACACTTTATTTCATCAAATAGAGTGCAAACCTACTAAATCCATTTTTTGAATTAGCAGATTTACACTTTATTTCATCAAACTAGAGTGCAAACCTGCTAAATCGATTTTTTATAATTAGCAGATTTACACTTTATTTCATCAAATAGAGTGCAAACCTGCTAAATCCAATTTTTGAATTAGCAGATTTACACTTTATTTCATCAAACTAGAGTGCAAACCTGCTAAATCGATTTTTTATAATTAGCAGATTTACACTTTATTTCATCAAATTAGAGTGCAAATCTGCTTAATCCATTTTTTTAAATTAGCAGATTTACACTTTATTTCATCAAACTAGAGTGCAAACCTGCTAAATCGATTTTTTATAATTAGCAGATTTACACTTTATTTCATCAAATTAGAGTGCAAATCTGCTTAATACACTTTTTTTAATTAGCTGATTTACACTTTATTTCATCAAATTAGAGTGCAAACCTGCTAAATCCATTTTTTAGAATTAGCTGATTAACACTTTATTTCATCAAATTAGAGTGCAAACCTGCTAAATCCATTTTTTATAATTAGCAGATTTACACTTTATTTCATCAAATTAGAGTGCAAACCTGCTAAATCGATTTTTTATAATTAGCAGATTTACACTTTATTTCATCAAATTAGAGTGCAAACCTGCTAAATCCATTTTTTAGAATTAGCTGATTAACACTTTATTTCATCAAATTAGAGTGCAAACCTGCTAAATCGATTTTTTATAATTAGCAGATTTACACTTTATTTCATCAAATTAGAGTGCAAATCTGCTTAATCCATTTTTTTAAATTAGCAGATTTACACTTTATTTCATCAAACTAGAGTGCAAACCTGCTAAATCGATTTTTTATAATTAGCAGATTTACACTTTATTTCATCAAATTAGAGTGCAAATCTGCTTAATACACTTTTTTTAATTAGCTGATTTACACTTTATTTCATCAAATTAGAGTGCAAACCTGCTAAATCCATTTTTTAGAATTAGCTGATTAACACTTTATTTCATCAAATTAGAGTGCAAACCTGCTAAATCCATTTTTTATAATTAGCAGATTTACACTTTATTTCATCAAATTAGAGTGCAAACCTGCTAAATCGATTTTTTATAATTAGCAGATTTACACTTTATTTCATCAAATTAGAGTGCAAACCTGCTAAATCCATTTTTTAGAATTAGCTGATTAACACTTTATTTCATCAAATTAGAGTGCAAACCTGCTAAATCGATTTTTTATAATTAGCAGATTTACACTTTATTTCATCAAATTAGAGTGCAAATCTGCTTAATCCATTTTTTTAAATTAGCAGATTTACACTTTATTTCATCAAACTAGAGTGCAAACCTGCTAAATCGATTTTTTATAATTAGCAGATTTACACTTTATTTCATCAAATTAGAGTGCAAATCTGCTTAATACACTTTTTTTAATTAGCTGATTTACACTTTATTTCATCAAATTAGAGTGCAAACCTGCTAAATCCATTTTTTAGAATTAGCTGATTAACACTTTATTTCATCAAATAGAGTGCAAACCTGCTAAATCCAATTTTTGAATTAGCAGATTTACACTTTATTTCATCAAACTAGAGTGCAAACCTGCTAAATCGATTTTTTATAATTAGCAGATTTACACTTTATTTCATCAAATTAGAGTGCAAATCTGCTTAATACATTTTTTTAATTAGCTGATTTACACTTTATTTCATCAAATTAGAGTGCAAACCTGCTAAATCCATTTTTTAGAATTAGCTGATTAACACTTTATTTCATCAAATTAGAGTGCAAACCTGCTAAATCCATTTTTTAGAATTAGCTGATTTACACTTTATTTCATCAAATAGAGTGCAAACCTGCCAAATCCAATTTTTGAATTAGCAGATTTACACTTTATTTCATCAAACTAGAGTGCAAACCTGCTAAATCGATTTTTTATAATTAGCAGATTTACACTTTATTTCATCAAATTAGAGTGCAAACCTGATATATCCATTTTTTTTGAATTAGCAGATTTACATTTTATTTCATCAAATTAGAGTGCAAACCCGCAAAATCCATTTTTTAGAATTAGCAGATTTACACTTTATTTCATCAAATTAGAGTGCAAACCTGCTAATTCCATTTTTTATAATTAGCAGATTTACACTTTATTTCATCAAATTAGAGTGCAAACCTGATATATCCATTTTTTTGAATTAGCAGATTTACATTTTATTTCATCAAATTAGAGTGCAAACCCGCAAAATCCATTTTTTAGAATTAGCAGATTTACACTTTATTTCATCAAATTAGAGTGCAAACCTGCTAATTCCATTTTTTATAATTAGCAGATTTACACTTTATTTCATCAAATTAGAGTGCAAACCTGATATATCCATTTTTTTGAATTAGCAGATTTACATTTTATTTCATCAAATTAGAGTGCAAACCCGCAAAATCCATTTTTTAGAATTAGCAGATTTACACTTTATTTCATCAAATTAGAGTGCAAACCTGCTAATTCCATTTTTTAGAATTAGGTAGCTGATTAACACTTTATTTCATCAAATTAGAGTGCAAACCAGCTAAATCCTTTTTTTGAATTAGCAGATTTACACTTTATTTCATCAAATTAGAGTGCAAACCTGATATATCCATTTTTTTGAATTAGCAGATTTACATTTTATTTCATCAAATTAGAGTGCAAACCCGCAAAATCCATTTTTTAGAATTAGCAGATTTACACTTTATTTCATCAAATTAGAGTGCAAACCTGCTAATTCCATTTTTTAGAATTAGGTAGCTGATTAACACTTTAATTCATCAAATTAGAGTGCAAACCAGCTAAATCCTTTTTTTGAATTAGCAGATTTACACTTTATTTCATCAAATTAATTGTCGTTAAACGCTTGACAGATTAGTGCAGCAGTTCAAACATGACGTGCAAGTGACCGCACCTACTTACGCCGGCCGACTGTAACATATTATTGTATTGTCAACGAAGTCGAATAAGGATGAATTTTTAAAGTAAAATCGATGACTTATTTTAAGGTGGAAAACGACTTTCTAGGTTTGTTTACAAACATGTAAGGTATGTATTTACGAGTGAAGCTAATAAGGTATGTTAAAAATCATTTCTGTCAAATAAGTACTTACGCCGTTGTGCCGTGTGGTTGCCGGCTTAGAATAGTGCCACTCCATGCCTTCCTGTGGAAGTCGTAACTCATAAGAGACGATTAAGGGATTAAAGGCTTGTAGTATTGTTAGGCGATGGGCTTGCAACCTGTCACTAGTAAACACTGGTAAACATCTTGGCCGGTATGTGCAAAATGTGGTTATAGAATTAGCAAGAAGTTGTTAGAGTTTTTTGGTAATTCTGTAGCTCTGCCTACCCCACTCTGGGATAAAGGCGTGACACAATGTATGTATTTTTTACTTTCTTGTACTTTCACTATCTGCTAATCGAGGCTATAATGAGTCCCAACTCGTCTACTGCATAGGTATGTGAAGCAGAAATCCTGTCGCCACCTTCCTACCCCACTTAGCTCCCAAATACTACATAATATTGCATTGTAACATAAACATACACTCACTTCTTAACATGTAGGAGTATTTAAAAAAACTTGTCAAAAAATTAAAGCAAACCATAATGATATTGTTAGTTGATATTTATAAATAAAATAAAATATACCAATGAGTTAAGTCAACAAAAGTTAATAACACAAGCACAAGCCAGGTAGTTCCTTTCCTTCTGTGAATCAACTAAAATATTAGTCGGTGACGTTGGTGTATCTACTTGTTAGGCTATTTATAAAAGTTTAAGGGAGCCCGATTGAACTAGGCTATACTTAATTTAAGAAAAAAGAAACATATGTACCTATATGGTCGGTATACCTATCTACCTACCCGAATCACAATTGATTTTAGCTCGATCGTTTAGAGGTGAGTTCCTCTCTAAGTAATGCGTAGAAGAATAACACCAAAGGTTCTTGCTACACACAGCAGCAGCGGTGCTAATTTCAATATTAGTTTTCAACTGATAAAGTAACTATATTGTAACGTAACTACTTGTAAAAAAAAGCCCGTTTTTTTTATTCAGTTCAGTTAAGACCAATTCTTTTAATGTCTCCTTTTTTATCTTTGACATTGGTGTAGGTATAAATCAGCTGAAGTTAATCTTGCTTACTCCACTGGATTTCTACTGGTCTTCCGGTAACCTCCGGGGAGGAAAGATGGCCGATTGAAAGATGCCGGTCTTTGTACTTTTGATTTAGGTATTATATTTACTGATTTACTGTAAACACTTGACACTGGTGAAATCACTGCGAAATAACAAGATGGGCCGCCATTATTAAAAAAAAACTAGCCAAGTGCGAACCGGACCTGCGCACGAAGGGTTCCGTAGGTACCTACCATTATCTAAGTATACAACATTCAAAAAATGGCAAGAAAGTCACGTTTGTACTTTGTTCCCCCCTTAAATATACACCGTGGGCCCGAATAACCCGACCAATTTTAACAATCGATACTTGAGCCTATTTGTAGAATATAATGGGTATAATATGTAGTCCAATAACGCATAATTTCCGAGATTTTTATTATTTAAAAATCAATTCCATAGTTAATTAAATTTGAACTCTGTCACCTTAACCTAAAGCATTATTTACTAAGAAAGATTCATGTTGTAAGTAGCAATATCATCCACATACAACATAAATTAATTAATCAATTTCTTAGTAAATAATGCTTTAGGTTAAGGTGACAGAGTTCAAATTAAATTAACTATGGAATTGTTTTTTAAATAATGAAAATCTCGGAAATTATGCGTTATTGGACTACATATTATACCCATTATATTCTACAAATAGGCTCTAGTATCGATTGTTAAAATTGGTCGGGTTTTTCGGGCCCACGGTGTATATATTTTATTTTAATTTCATTATTTATTCTTTAAGTAAACATACATTAAATATTTTGTGAATATTTCAAGCGTTGCCGTTATTAAAACCGAGCAAAAGCGGCAAATAAAACACGTTTGTTGTACGGGAGCCTCCTTAAATATTTATTTTATTGTTTTTAGTATTTGTTGTTATAGCGGCAACAGAAATACATCTTCTGTGAAAATTTCAATTGTCTAGCTACCACGGGTCATGAGATAAAGCCTGGTGACAGGCGGACGGACAGCAGAGTCTTAGTAATAGGGTCCCGTTTTTACCTTTTGGATACGGAACCCTAAAAAGAAGAAAAAGGAGTATTTATACTGTGGCCAAGTAGCGATGACAAGACTGTTCACAACAACAACTTGGGAAAGACTTACTTACTCAGCTTGTTAAATAAAGGTATACCTTTATACCTGGTTAATTCCGGGATTTACTTTTTTCTGACTGGATTTCTCACAATCCCACACAAAAAAACCTTGTAGGTAGGTGTTAATAACGCATGACAGAAATTATTAAGTACGCCTTAAGAATTTCTATGATGGTCGTAAAACAACCCAAACTGTAACAAAAACACATGATTGTCGCTAAGGAGCTAAATGCTATCTCAATTATTAAGTTCATTTACTAAATATGTTGGCCATTCATTATCTTAATTATCGACATCTGAGTAAGAACACTTTTGAGGTTAACATTTGCATTAATAAGCGCCAAACAGGGACGTTTATTCTATTATAAATTATAATCAATGTTCGTTTAGCACGACTTGACGTGCACGCCAAATCTTTCCTTCAGAGTAGAAGGTAGGTACTTAATTAATAGATTATCAAAATATGTTTTACTGTTAATTACTTACAAAAAAACGTAACTAACGTCAAGGCAAAGAATTACAAGGCCAAGTTTAAGAAAAATAATGGTATTTTCAACTTATCGATTGAAAACCTGGTGTTTTGAAGTCTTCGCGGGAGTCATCCTGAAATAACGCGATTTGCAGCGCGACGGTGCGCCCGCGCCGCGCCGCCCGCGCGGCGCTGCCGTCGCCCGCGCTTATCCGACGCCATTTTCACACACTGCGAGCTTTCCCCCGGCCAGGTACGTACACTTTAGCATAAGATATATAATTAAACACCATCACTAAAAAACACACAATTTAACTCGACGATGATCCGCCAACTTAAAGTCCGCATTAACTTTTAAATTAATACACTGATTTTATCTCACATTTAATAACAAGAACAATGACCCTAACCAGCACACGTAATAGTTATGTTTTTTGTTCTTTTTTGCGATTCCTGACTATAATTTTATTTAACGGCGTGTTTACGGAGAGGTGGACAAGTTAGCTTGCGTTATTTGGTGTCAAATTACCAATTTACACATTCAGAAAATATTTGGAGCTAATAACATCTAAAACTGAACTATGGAATGTGACCGTCATGTTTGTGTTACATCAACGCATCGACGGAGTGTAGTGCACTACGCGACACGGCTCCAAGTGATTAAACAGTGTATTTGCTGTGTTCGAAAGACAATCTATTTGTGTCATCATGTCCTTATTTTTTTAATAGATCACCAAGCATCCCCCGCTGCGGCAGCGCGCTAAGACACGAGTCTCGCCTCGACCCGCGGCGCCCTACGCACGTGCTGCCTCGTCCCGTGTTTCAGTGACGTTGTACTTGCACCCAACTTAAAACAAACTTATATATTCAGATGACTTTACTTCAATATTCAAGTGAAGGTAAAGCCGACTCAATGGATGGATCCCCGGCTAAGGAGGACAGTGCCAAGTCCTTGAGGCCTGTTAGAAACAGACGATACACTCGGTTAGTACACTCGTGCACTGACATGAACATGACTCAATACTTTCAGTGGGAGTGGATGTTTCTTTGTGCGTCACCCACTAGTAGGGAAACAAAAGTATATTTTATCAAAAATCAACAAAGAATTTAAACAATAAAACATGTTTTACTCCTTAATGACCTCGAAAACAACGTGGGTAAGAACAGCGTCTGACAATATTTATTTTTACAATTGCAGAAGGAGTCTAGTCGCAGGCCAGCGGCCGCAGAAAAGGTTATTCACGCCAGAAATAAAACGGTATTTAAAGGATTGGCTAGTGCGTCGAAGAGACAATCCCTATCCAAATAGAGAAGAAAAAAAATGCCTTGCTGAAGAAACAGGACTAACTTACATTCAGGTATGTATGAAAGTCATATCCGTGGTTATTACCTGTAAGCTCCTTATTATTTTTCTCATTAAATCACGAACTGCTAAAAATCCATGTAATGTATCATGTCTGTGCTTGCCACCAACCTAATTGGAAGCGAGCCAAGAGTTGCTATTGGTACATACCTAAATAGGCACTATTTTTGTCACTGCTTTGTTAACCAACAGATTTGTGTTAACTATTTCCAGTTTACACACAGTTCACGTCATGAATTGTCATAAAACTTACACGCTGATAAATTACACAGTAACAGCATCTACCTTCCTAAGTACCTATAAGTAGGTACTAGGTACTATTATTCCATAGTTAATATACCTACCTATATGTTATTAAGATATTTACCTTTCACTAGAAAATGTTTTCTCGTATTCGATTCGAGCTAAGTAAAGCCTATGTGGCTAACATTGTTTGGTAATTTCATTCAGCTAGTGTATCAAATATGACGTGGGAATACGCTTGGTTGGGATGAAACTCTTAATACGCGCAGGAGATTGGGCACCATTTTACTTGATCATCAACTTTTTTTAGATATGCAATTGGTTCGCCAACTGGCGTCGTAAACTGAAAAACGTAAACGCCGATCGCAACCAGCAGACCTGGGGCCATCTAATCCGAACGTACAACGACCGCGCGCAAGGCAACGTGGAGCAGTTCAGCATAAGTTCCGATGACAGCATCTGGAGTGAGCCCGAGCCCACCAGCTCCAACTATGAGACCCTAGATTTTGAAACCGAACGCGGGGGTAGCCCGGAATCACAAAACTATCATCCAGAGGATTCTGACTCCTCAATAGCGTCGAAAGAGAAGTGCGAGTTTTTCAATAACAATTCGTACACTGCGGAGCAAGGTGAAGGTCTTGGTGTATCGAAGAAAATGACAAGTCCGTTACTGCTCAGTAAGTGGCTGGAGAGCGCCGCCCGGTTCCAGCCGAGTGAGACGAACTACTCTTGGTGGGCGGACGGCCAGCGGCGGCGCCCCGAGGCGCGGCCGCAGCGGGTTCCGATGGCGGCTGCGTCACGCCACGACCGGGATGAGGTGGAGGCTGCCGTAGCGCTTACCGCTCTCGCATGCGCTACAAGTCGACTCACTGCTCCTTGAAATACACTACCTACAAAGTACTTTCCGATTTCCCTTGACCAACGCCGAATAAAAATGATCTCGACCTCAAGGTAAAAAGAATTGACAAAAATTGCTGAAAACTGCGGAAGAGTGGTTTTACTTGGGAATCTTGCGGTTGTGTCTACATACTAGTAGTCAGTTAATGTGGTGTGTTAATTGATTTTAAATTCTAGTGCCTCTTACTTAGTTTGTTTGTAATTAGTTTAAGCACTTAACTAGGTTCACGTCAAATCGCGTATATACCTACTCATAATTTAGGTTCAACAAGGTTTAAGGTCACAGCTCATTAGAACCACCCGGCACCCGAGCCGCACTGCCTTCGAGGCGGTTAGTATTCTTTATATGGATTTATATGGGCAAGCGCTCACTACATAAACTACGCTACGTAAGTTACGTAGCGTAGTTTATGTAGTTTAACGTAACGTTTTCAATACTAACCGCGAGGCGAGGCGTGCGGGTCGGGTGCCGCTGGGTGGTTCTATTGAGCTGTGACCCTTATGCTCAGAACTAAGAATATAAGGAGCTGACACATTTTCATTTTAAAAAATCAAATTGGTTGGTTATGAATTATAATATTTATAATATTAGTAACCTACGTTGAAATTGGTATATTGCCCTGTGCCATTCTAAATAAGTTTTGCTCAACTACCATTATGTACTTAATTGTTTTGAATAGATCGAGAATTACTTAGTTAACCTATATAACTAGATTAGTTTTTTTGTTTGTTAATTGATCTCTTATAGTTTAGACTAGGTTTAAATGTAACACCTGCCAAAGATTGCGTTTAAAAGTTCCACTTACTTCGAATAATAAATTAAGCTGTTTATCAAAAAATATCAGAAAATATAGTAGGACTGCTACATATTGCTCTAAATAGTTGTTGTAGGAGAGGTCCTTTCACATTCAGTGCCAAGAACTGGCCGTGTTAAGATTCGCGGCGCAACGTACATAGTTACGACGCGTACTTGGGTACCATAATACATACAACCTCGCCGTATTGCAAGAAATACAAACCATCATTCCTACTGCACCTCACGTGATACAGTTTAAAGAATTATAAAGTGGCGTGGAGTCCCATTTTAGTTTTTTTTTGTGGTCACGCTATTATTGTTTAGTATTTTAAAACTATAGGACACCGCAAGAAAATTACTTGGAGGGCTATGAAATTCTATGACTATTTTTGGAGAAGCAAAGGTTGTGTAAAAAATCCTTTTCCATAGAAAATGTATGAAGAAATAATGTAAACCGCCTTTTTATTTAAATATAGTTTTCTAAACTGTACATATTTATGTTAATATGTTTGTATTTAATCAATAAATGAATTAAAATTTAAAAAATATTTAAAATTCTTAACTTTTCACTAATTCATTTTAAAAAACCACAAAAAGAAACAGGATTTCTTTGTATTTTTTTTTTTAATCAAAGTATTGAAGAGTAGCTGTAACTTTTGTACCATACTTGTGTTAGTAAAAAAGACGCACAAGTATCTATTACTCATACAAATGCAGGAACTGAAAAATAGTAGTCTTTTATTGCAAAACATTTTAGTATTTAATGAAGTTGATTAATTTTGTCGTGTAAAAGTGCCCGTGCAGCCTACTTACGTACATTTTTCCATAGAACCAAAATCGACCTGATTTTTACTACATGTTTGTTTTATTATAACTTTAGTCATACTACAAATTGAATGCCCTTCAGTTATTTTCATATATTTATGTGTTACACATTAGTCTGTCAAGAAAGTCATGACTACTTATGACATGAAAACGATTTTATAATTGATCCAAAGACCTAAATTACAGTATAAAATAGCATAATAAAACACAGCAATATAGTATTATACCTAGTCTGTTTATACTGTGTGACACTTTCTTGACAGACTTATCTTTTTCATCAAAATGAACTAATGTTTGTCTTCCATATTTTCTGTGCAGTTGTCTTTTAATTGTTACTTTTCATATAGGTATAAAGAGAAGGTAAGTGGTTAGCGGTAAGGTTAAAACATGAAATTTCTGTTTTTAAACAACTGTCCAAAAAAAGAAGTGTGGTTTTCAGGGTTCATGTATATGTGTAATGTTTAGGATTTTCTATATTTTATTTTCTATCAGTGTATCTCTGATATCTACTATATAATTTCAAACCTAATTTCTGTCAATCCACTATAAATACAAATTTTGGCATGCCATTTAAAGATTAAAGAGAGTTTGTTGTTTATACAAATATTGCAGTTAAATTACATTTTAAAGGTAAGCCACTTGGACCACTAGCAGCACACAAATATAGAAAATCTTATCAAGTCTGAAACAATGTTCATTACTAATTGATGATGCGGTTAGCCTGGGTCTGTCCAGGGTTACTTATAGCACAAGCCTAGAACTTAGTTTGGGACCAGATCAATTTGTGTGAGATTGTCCCCTGATATTTATTAATTCAAATGATATGGTTATACGGACAATGTGCTGATAAATATAAGCACCCTTTCATTGCAATATGTAGCTGGCAAGGTTTACCCTTGAAACTCATTTCATAGAATTTCCATTTCATCAACGGGCATTTCAACATCTTCTTCTTCTTCATCGTTCCCTCAATGCTGAGGATCGCGACCACATGTTAGGGTTTTCCACTCAGCGCGGTCGTAAGCAGTGTGGATCGCTCGGTGCATGCTGCCGCCCACCGCCTTCTTCAATAGGTCAGACCATCTTGTAGGTGCCCGTCCTCGAGCACGCATTTCAACATGCAGGTGCTTTGTTTTTTTGTGGTCTCTAGTCTAACCTAACCTAACCTAAGTAACTAATGGTTAAGATAACCTGGAAAACAATGAGGTTTCAGCAGAAATTAGCTTTTGATGAAATGAAATTTGGTGAAATGACTGTTTGTCAATATTTCAAGGGGATCCCAGCTGGCAACTATAGCTGCACTGCACTTACTATCAACTTCAGGTCTTCCAAAATAGGAAGGCAGACTATCTTGTTCATTATAAGATTTACAATTATTTAAAGGTCATCTCCTAGTTGCCAAAGTTTACTACTATGGAGCAGAGAAGTTTCTAAACTATGTATAGAATCCATGAGGTAGTTAGGTGAGGCGAGGGAAAATTTATAATAAGCTGAAACTGGTGGCACAGATGACTTAACAATTATGATGAGTTTATGTTATAAATAATATTAAAGAAAATTCTGGATATCGCACAGTAATCTTACTGCCTTAATAAATAATAAACTGACCTCAAATGAGAATACAAGATACCTATACATATTTCCTGTAACATGTCTTGCGACAGGTATATACAAACATTATCTACGGTATTAGCATACTAAACATGTAAGAAGCATATTTACTTTTATATTATTTTAATCAATTAATCTACAATTTTTAAATTACTCAATCCTTTCACAATCTTTTACTCTTTACTTTCTTCAGCTTTGTTAGGTGGTTCCGGTTTATTGTGAAGCTCAACATGTTTTTCCAAGTGTGAAACAAGTGTTTGCTGACTCTGATTGAGTTGCCCCACGAGGCAGGAACCAGCACTTTGGAGCACTGAACACAGCTGGCTTCTCGCCACCTCCAAGTTTGGCAATTTACTGAACTCAACCAATTCATTCTTTGACATTAATCTATCTTGAATGATTCCCGCTGCAACAATAAAAAAAAACATGTTACTTTACAAGTACATACATGAAAATAAAATAAATGAATGTTAATGTTACTATAGACAGAACAAGTACAATAACAAATTGTGAAGCAGTCTCAAATGTGTGGAAATACAGACCCATTATCACTAATTGTGGAGCCTTTTTCATTACTTTGAACATCTTAGCTGCATTTTCAGGTTGACCAAAGATAACTTCCTGGTGAGAGATAAATAAATGGTTAACTGCTTCATATCGCGTCCCTTTAGTAGCCATGGACACTATTTTTTTTCCATAAGTCCTTAAATGCATGTCATTTTTCTTTAAAGCCGCAAATATTGGCATCTTGTCTTCCATTGATATAGAATTTGTGTGTAGAAACACCACCATCTTGGAGGTATTGAACCAATTTAAGCATTCTTGAGCCAAAATACGTTCAAAGGGATTATCAATATCAGCTTTTCGCCTTTTCTCTCCTCGATCACATAATGCAATATCAGGTAAAGAGTGTTTAGGTGGGGCATACCACGGCTTGGACAAATCGATCAATAGTTGTCTCTCAAAATGAGGCTTCCTGGGTTTCTGTATGTTAATCTTTCCTCGAAACCGCCTCGCTAATATAAAGGGAGTTTGAACCTGGAGTAATCCTGTAAATAACACAATAACTTTCTAAGAAATAGTGGTATCAGATAGTACAAAACGATAATAATATGACAAAATAATGTACCTCTGTTTAAAGATGCCATTGTAGAGAGGTTTATTATTTACGCTAACCGACTATTCCTTTCAACTCCTTCAACTGCCTTCAACTTTATAACCAAACCAAGACAAGACGTTTTATACATAAATATACGGACCAATTGCAATTTGCAGAAATATTATAACCTCACAAATAATGTCAAATTGTCAATTGGCTTCTGTCAAAAATACCAGAAGCGTTTTAAATAAATGCTCAAACAGTTATTAAGACATTTTATCTACATCGATGGCATAACTTCGCTATAAATAATATGTTCAGCAACGATAAGCAAATGACGTATATTAGTAAACTTTTATCTGTGGTTGCATCAAATTTCGAAAATCTTACAGAATAGGAATCATATTTGGTTGTGATTATAGAATTAGTCGATTTTTTATTTTCATTTAGTGACAAATTCTTGTTCAATACAATTTTTGGAATCTCGAATATTACAATCGATTCAAACAATCAAACAAATAAAAAAAGAAAATTAACTTCAAATAATAGGAATGCCTGCCTGCAATCACCAGGCCCACCGGCCGCCGCGGCAAAGAGAATATAATCACTACGTTTGCGGTTCGGCCACATGCTATGTGTGAATACGACGACCCGCGCGGGGCGCGCGCGGGTCCCGCGATGAAAACGACATGCTCCGCGCCCGACCCGCTCCCGCCCGCTATGTGAATTGCGCTTTACCGTTAGCGAGTCGAATGTCTATCCTTCACACTCTTTATTGCCCGATTCGGACTCTCACGCGAGTCGACGCGAGGCAGAGATACATTGATGTTATTATAAAAGTTATAGAGTCCATCTCGTATTTAAAGACGGCAGTGTATCTCGGCCTCGCGTCGACTCGCGTGAAACTCTGTTCGGACATAACAATACTGTGAGGGATAGAGCATTTGGCTCGCTTGCTAAGAGCTACCCGATACCGCAGCGGTCATGTTAATACTTTTACTCTGGCTCATAACCATTGTGCACGATCTACTCAGTGTGCAATCGATAAGCCCCTTTACACAGGTACCCTACCCTAAAGCCGTCTACGCACTATCCATCCATGCTGTCCGTCCGGGCACGATGCACGATGCAAAACGATAGTGCGTAGGCTTGCTAGACGTCAATAATAATTATTATTACCGATCCAATTTTTGTCCAACAAGTCCCCCACTACTTCTCGAAAGACGTACGGCTGGATGGTGCGTAGCCCTGACGTACATCAGTTTTGGTGCATCGTGCGTGCTTGGTAATGCGTAGACTTGACGCCCGTCTTTTTTTTTTATTCGACATCCGTTAAATATTCGCAGTGTTTCCAGATCTCCTGTTTTTACAGGAGAGCTACTGTTTCGGCATTTATATCTACTACTCTACTGTTTTTCCCAAAAAAATCTACTGGATTTTAGAATTTCGCTTGTGTAATTAAAAAATACATATTATACACATAAGTTTTTAGAAGCGAGTGTAGGAGCCACAATTTCTGAACGAAACGAAATGAGCGAAGTAAAATCGTGGCCTGTGACACTATGATGGATAATTTGCACGATAGTGCGTGCAGCACCATCTGGCCTGACGGCCGTGCGCTGGTGTCCTTCCAAGATGGATAGTGCGTAGACGGTTTTACAAACATTGAATAAATGTCAATGTCAAAATTGACAAATAGGGGCAGTGTGTGGCTTGAAGAAGAATCACGTTTACTATATACTTTTGTAAAAACTCTAGAAAATAAATATATTAATTATTTATTAACACCCTGAAAACAATTGAATTAGTATATTTACTGTTTGTTACTTATTTACTGCCATCATATATAGTTAATAGGTAAGAAAAGAGGTTAGTGCACTACTTGTAATTGATTGTAACCCCTGTAAAATACCCAGTATGGTATTCTCAACCTCGAAGGTGCACCCCGATACCTACCAAATTTTATGATCATTTACGCAACAGTGCACTGACAATTTATGCGGAAAGGCTCTGCATCCTGGGTTGAAGACTAGGTGGCAAGGCATTATTCATCATTATTATAATATATTTATTCTCTCAAATATTCAAAATTGCCATCAAACAAGTATCTGATAGTTAAGGAAACATAATATTGTGAATTGTGAATACCTAGGCATCCAATTTGTCGGTACATTTATCTATTTTGAAATAATAAGTGTGAATAAGTTTAACTAAATAAATAAATAATTAACCACAACAATCTATAAACAAGTGAGGCTTTGTTTTATAAACCCAAACATAATACATTCATTTATACTTACATATTTATTGAGGTATTTATAACATCAACAGGATGGAGTATTATTTAAAGTATAAGGATTGTATGACACCCTCATTATATGATCCAAATGCTAATAAAACAACTGTAGGATACTAAGGTTATCACAGGTGCACTAGTGGTTCTTAATTAATATAAAATCTGGGGCAATGAACAACTCCGGTTTACACCAAGAGCCAAAGGGTTAATGTATGTTTTTTTTTTTAGCATAATGAGGATGAACCAAGAGAACACTCCACCATCATCTATCGATGGAGATGAAATCACTGGTATGGATGAGGAGGGTATCTTCTATTTGGATGAGATGGAAGAAGTGCAGCTTGAAGATTTGATTGATGAAGATATGGAAGAAGATATTGAAAGGGAACCACCAGAAGATCACTCAATTATGGTGTTTGCAAAGCATAGTGGCTCTGTATTCTGCTGTGATCTCCACCAAAATGGAAAGTTGGCTGCAACTGGTGGGGTTGATGACAAAGCATTTGTGTGGTCAGTTCAGACAGGCCAAGTTATGATGGAATGTGTAGGACACAAGGATTCTGTGATTTTTGTTGGCTTTAGCTTTGATGGTGCTTACCTGGCTACTGCTGACATGTCAGGGTTGATCAAGGTGTGGAAATGCAATTTAGATGAGAATCAGCAGGCCCCTTGGACTGTTGTATTTGAATATGAAGCTGATGATTTGATTTTTGGATTGTGGCATTTTGGAACCCGAGTACTCATCTGTGGATCTGCCTCTGGGGATATTTATGTATTTAAAATACCTTCAGGTGAAACAAAATTGTTGCCAGGTCATAAAACAAGGGTTGAGTGTGCAAAGGTTAGTCACAATGTTAATTCAAGACATCCATTTCAGGTGACTTTAAAATAAAAACTACAAAAACAAAAATACACTGTACAGAGTGTCGCTTAAAATCTTTCATATATTTAAATGATGTAAATTAAAAAAGAATGCTGGTGCCAAATTATCATTTGGAATAACACTTAAACTTATTGTACTACTGATGATTGTATTGTATAGACTTATGGGGTTCTTTTTCTGCAGATGTTTAAAGATGGTGTACGCTTGGTAGCTGGTTATGATGATGGTGCTGTGAAGGTGTGGGATCTCAAGACAGATAAACTTCTCCACCAAGTACAAGCAAGTGTACATAATACAAGAGTTACAGCCATAGACACACATCCAGAAAATAATCTAATGGTGTCCATTTCTAGTGATGGTATTACATATTTAAATAACACTATTGATATTTTGTGCTGTAAGATGTTTTATTTATTCACTATGCGCAAGCAGGTTAACACTGATGCATGTATGTGACACTATTTTATATTAAGTACATATTTATTTTTCTTCTAGGTAAAGTGATTTTAGCTACATCAAGTAATGGCAAAATTGTGGGGCAAATAGAAGCTTATAATGATTTAGAAGCTGTTGCATTTCCTGAGGACTCACAACAGGGCACCTTTGCCTTAGGTATGTTAAAATAAACCTGGACAAGACCACGCTCACTTTCTCAGTGTAGGAGGTTCTGCAGCTGTTACTACAAACACAAAAACTATCTCAAAAAACTACAAGCATGAACCAATGTTCTACTTAAGAGGATTGTGAAGCTGAACATTTCTAGACAAAATGTGATAACGTTTCTCTTTCCTTAAACCTAGTCTGATTTTTTCGATTTTTGAATACCTTGTAGATATTATGCATCTGCGTCCATATATTTTACTTTCCAGAAAATAAATACAACATTAAAAAAATCATGTAAATCAGACTGGATTTCTGGTGATAAACTGTATGGCCTGGATCTTAATTAGTATATAATTTTTTGACCTACCTAAGCGATTTAAGCGTCGGTTCACAATCCTCTTAAAGTTATATGATTTTTTGGTACTTATAAACACTTTAGTCTCTTGTATCCCTGGAACCAATCAAGTGCGGACAGACAGAATGGCGAAACTATAAGGGTTCCTTGTTGACTACGGGACCCTAACAAATACCTGTTAGGTTGTTCCCTGGCAATGCATGCCAAATGTTTAAGCTAAGTTATAAAAACACTTTGTATTTTCAGGTACATTGAATGGTGAAGTGGGAATATGGGATATAGGAAGGCAGATGCTCCGCCATCAATGCACCAAGGCTGAAGATGATTCAGTCATAGGCATCACTAAGATGATATGGGTAAAAAACCATCTTGTTACTGGATGCCTTGATGGATCAGTCAGAGTGTATGAGGGTCGGTCTGGTGACAAATGCCTGACGTTGACAGGTCATCTATCAGAAATCCTAGATTTGTGCTACAATCCAGTTGAAAATATTATTTTAACCACATCAGATGATGGCACTGCAAGGATATTCAAATATGACATTAATAAAGTTTCAAACTAAAAATAATGGTGTTTTGTTTTTAATTAAATAATTAAGTGTCCCTGCTGTAAACAAAAAATCTTATTATATTCGAGGAATTAGTGTCGCATTTTTCAGGGATTTACAAGGGGACAAACATTCCGCGACAAGTGCCGACGTCATGTCAAGCGAAGTCGAGCGACTTCTCCTGACATAAATATCTGGCGACATCGCGCGACAGCGGTTGGGTGCGCCTTATCACGGCGATACGTGTCGCGCGATTTTTCGCAAAGTCGCTCTACTTCGCCTAACGTCGGAGCCGACACATATCGCGCGATATCGCCCAATATGTCGTGTGAAGTCCGGCAACGTTGCGCCACTTCACTCGGAAGTCGCTGGCGACACGTGTTGCGGGACATTTTGTCCCCTAGTGAATCCCTGATTTTAGGCTTGGGTGCCATGATTTGATTGCAAAAATGCGACACAAATTATTCGAATACAATAAGATTTTTTGTTTTGATATAAATTTACATCAAATACAACCTATTATAATTAAGACTAAATAAACACTTCTACTTGTTAACGTAACTTATTTCTTCGTTTACTAGAATAAATATGTTTGTAGTACGAAGCGAAAAGGTACCAAATATCTACATATTTCGGTATATTGTATAGGTAAGTACTGTCATTGACCTCCATGCTCTCAAATGAATTGTTCATATCCTGTATGAAGATACTTACTACAATACTATTGTTGATCCTCAAAGGAGGCTGAGAACATACTAAATAGAACCCACACTGCGTTATCTTATCAGTTATCAAACAGATGACTGGCCTACTTATCGGTCAATTATGCCAAATGTTCAAGCAATGAGTGCAAGGAGAGACAGAGACAAATAAACCAAAACCAGTCGTTCAAACTTGGCAGAGAATTCACAAATTTGGTGTATAGCTTTCAATTTGAACTTTACTACCTATAAATAGGACTGCGTTTACATCAGCGCCCAGACGCTCTTGCGACATTTTTGAAACTGAGCCGCCCTCCGGTGCCGGCAGACAGCCGCGTTGTGGGGTTACTGGTAACCTTAATGGAATGGTAAAGTAGATGTGCGTAACGAACGCTCACCTCGGCTGACGTGCTCGCAGTTTCGTCAACAAACTAAATAAATTCGTCCTGTCCGTAACAATCTAAAATATTGTTTAACACCGTGACTTAAATTTTATAGGCACGTTTTGCAATGACTTAATCTCGTCATTTTAAGTTAGATTTTAACGAGTTGTAGTTTTAAACCTGTTTAAATTTTCAGTGTGCAAAAAAATACCTAACAATAGTGCCCATTTCATAAATGTTAAGTGTTTTATCAGTCGCGCTTGCGGTGAAGCGCTGCTGTTTTTTATCAGTTCATGGCGTTTTCATGGTGTAAGCCGCACGTGGTGGTTCCCGCCGGCGCGCTCATTCGCAATCCGGCCCGCGCCAAGTGATGCAATGTTTGCCCGCCGCCGCTCACAATTTCAGAAAATTAACATTATAATGATTGTTTTAAGTTCATTAATAATCACGTGTGCCGCAATTTACTAACAGTGTGATTTGTGACTTTATACTTACCTAAGTTGAGATTTGATTTTAGTGCTCTATTTATTTTATTAAATATTAAAAATGGCAAAAGTGTCGGCTTCGGAAGGACTTCAACCAAAAGCGATGGAAGTCGGAGGAGACGGCGACAAGAGCGAGTCGAGCGATGGTCTTCGACTGAAAAAGGAGTTGAGTCTGGTGAATGGGGTGGCTATCATCGTGGGAGTGATCATCGGCTCCGGCATTTTCGTGTCTCCGGCGTTAGCCCTAAAGTACGCCGGCTCCAAGGGTATGGCGCTCATCGTCTGGGTACTCTCTGGATGCCTCTCCATGATCGGAGCCCTCTGTTACGCGGAGCTAGGTGAGTGTTGAAAATCATCAACATTTACAGAAAGTAGATATACCAAATTACCTAAAAATCAACATATGTTCAGTAGCGTGATCAATATTATTGTAATTTTTGTCGTTACGATTAACTCGGTATTGTAGGTAGACGTTCCTTATCAATTTAATAGCAAGTTAATTTAACAATATATTATAATGTAGTATTATTTGTATAAGGCGTTTCTTTCATGTCGATAATATAGTTAAAAGTACTAATAATGCATGTGTTATCGCAAAGCCGTAGATTATAATTTCTTAGGAGGCATGAAGATCACAAATTATTATATGTGCTGTGTAGGTATGCCTACACAGTCTCATTTTGAAAAGGCTTTTTGACTTAGATTCCTAGTTACCATAAGTCAGTAAGTAGGTGCCTACGCTATCCAATTAATTCAGCGGTGAATATCTTAATTACTACATATATTTTATGTTGTTACCGTTCTTTAAAAAATAAAAATAGATAAACAGATAAAGATAGGTAGTTACGAATACAAAATCAGTAGGAAATTCGAAAGCTACTTCGTGTTGATAATTTTTAAGTAACCGGTTAAAAGCCATTATTAGGCACTCTTGCCCAAAATACCCATATGGCAGGTTTAAAAACGCGACTGAATTTCCTGATCTTATCGTCGATATATGTACGTATAGTTTTAAAAAAACCCTGTATTTTTTTTCATTAAAATATTACCTGTATAGCCTATGCACTCCTACAACCAAGATGAGTCTAACGACTCTTCATTATATAAAAATCCATCAAGCCGTATATAGGCTGCAGGGCGTGCCAAAGAAATAGACACATTTAGTTGAAAAACATATCCGTCCTTCTGACGCAATCGGGTTAGAAGGTGGTTTCCAACCTCCTGGTGTATCTGAGGCCGTATTGATGCGTCCCCGACTCTAGCCCGCATGACGCAACCGATGCGGATACTTGCCCACTTGCCGATTCTAGCGTTACGATTTTTGATTCGCATCGTAGGTCACTTTCACTATAATTGAAATCAATCTGTTTTTTTACTAGGTCAATAAAACTAATTTAACCGTAACGTATATCCGCTGCACAGGTCCCCTTGTTCTATTTATACCATTCCTTTGTTCTCATTCTTGAGCAAAATTATACCTACATAAAATTTACATTTTCTTTCTTAGGCTTTCGGTGTTTTGGCGAACGCTTGTTACACTTGCGTTTTATTTATTTTTCAATTCACAATAACAGGCTTACAGTATAAGTAAGTAGTCAGGCGCGTTTTTTGCTGAATCAATTAAGGTACTGCTGTTATTACTTAACCAATTGCTTTGACTAATGTGAATCCTATGGGTCGATTTTTGTAAATCAAACACTCGAACATTTCATTACAAATCGAACGAGAAATTGTTTTTTTTTTATTAGTCCTCGGTTGGTCGGTGTTGAACTTGTGAGGGTCTTTAGCATGCGATTTAAGCATTAACTACACAAAAGTACTTGATTATTTTGATTGCGAGTCGACAGGTTTTGTTACCATAAGTGATATTTCTATTCTCATAATTTCCAAGTATTCTTTAGATCGAATTGAAAAGCTTTGCTCTCTCTACTCTACTACCTACCTAGACTCTACCTACCTAGAGCTCTACCTACTTCATGTAGCTCCTTAGACTTGCGACCAAAAATTAGAGAAATAAAGTTAAAATAACTAGGGATCAACCCTATATTTTTGTCCGTGAATATACAAATTAAATGTTTAGAGGGCACTAGCAGGCTTTGCAGCGAATGGATAGGTAAGTTTAGATAATTATTTTAATTAATTTAATTATATCAAAATGTTGGAGTTTTATCTAATAGGTATCCAGATTGAAGAGTAAATCTTTTAACTTTTTCGTCCAAAGTGGCAGTGGTGTTTTTGGCAGTTTGTGGCCATGCGAAATTGACAAGACCTAAACCTGTTGACTTAATTTGTCCCTGGCTTTTTCTCTGTCCAACGTCTCTTCTACTTATAATTAAATTGTACTGTACTGTGTTTTGTTTTTATTGTGTTCAACAAATTCGATTATTTATGTTTTTATATCAAAGGGATTTCAGAAATTCTAAATAAACCCAAGCAATATAATTAATCCCCAGAACGCAACACAGTTCTATTGGGCTAGGTTCGATTCAACGGGTTCACGGTATGGTTAGGCATTATACATTTGGTAAAGTATATAGTGACCTGTTAGGGTGTCTGCTAAAGGGGTCGGCGACGGCAGGCGTCAGCGTTAAATATTACGCGGAAGGTTCCCCTTAGGTATTGCGTGAATAATTTATTATGTAGGTACAACAAATGAATATAACGGAAGAATTAGGCGTAATTCGCAAAGTGGATACACCTACAGAATTAGTTGGTAGTAGTGGCCAAAAAAACGGGTCACGACGCATTGTCTTGATTCACCAGTACACAACTGCGCAGTACCTATCTACTGCACGCTTAATGTCAGTCGCAGACTATTAATGAAAAGCTGTTAAATAGCAATGTGCCAAATATTACCCTTCATGATGCCAACTCGGGGTTTAGGAAATATCAGGACTGCAACTTAGTAAGATAATTATAATGCGGATTTGATAAACATGGCATACAATTTGCCTTTTATAAGGGTTTAATCATATTAGAAAACACAAAAAATAAGCTTTCAATTATTCATTTATGAGAGTTATGTCGTCGGCATGCTTCAAGAAAATGGGCTTAGACGGTACGTTAACAAAATTACAAAAAAACAGATATACCTACTTAATGCTCAATATCTACGAAAGTAAAATCGCTAAAGTCGCTAAACAAACATAGAGGTTTAATAGATAGCATTTAGCTGCTCTATCAGGCCTAGGCGAGTTAACTTCGATTTATGGGACACCCTGTATATATTAATTACGACAAAAATTGAAAAATAAAATCTTGGAAAAAAGTATTCCACTTCATTGTGCGGGGAACCCACTGAATAGCTTTTTCAAAAAATGTGTAACTACGAGCATTTTTCGAGTCAGGGATCCGTTTGAAAAATTTAGGCTTTAAAGTGGTAATTTTTGTTAAAGTCAAGTGTTGTCCCCCTCCTAGTTAAACCGGTGTCTTTCGATGTCGAAAAATAAAACACGGTGGTAGCAAACAATTAGAACTAAGTTAAGAGGAAAACTATCACAGCTTAGTAGGCTTTACTGGTTAACGAGTAGATAATAGTCTACCAAATTATGAACCGCGTTGCGCGTTGCCCGTCAGTCCCGTCACCCTCTTAACCAGTTCCTTTGAAGTGAAATTATATTTCCATGCACAATTGACTGCAGAGTGCAGACTAGTGCCGCCGCCCGCCGCCCGCCGCGCGCCCTTCGGGAACGAAATCGTACAACACAAATTGTAGTGCCTGTTATTTCCAATGTCACAGTATTTTTTTCGTCACAGTAGAAATGCAATCTCCTGGCACGAAAAAATGCATAGTATCGCTACAATTTGCTACAATATATTTGCAATGATAGCGATACTACTAACTATCTATCTATCATTTCAATTATCGCTACCGACAAGGACAATGAACGCGAATTCCCTTAAGTATAAATCTCCCCTCGATAACGTCATGAATGGAGTTATTTTTAGGCCAATCGATATGTACACGAGGAAAATAGCCCTTTCTGTAGGTAGAGTTTAAAATCTTTTTATTCCTGTGTTTGGCTTTTTGCTGTCTGAAATCGTTTGTCCATCTGCATGGATGAAAGTTATACCAGGGATGTATGTAACCCATAGCACAATAACAAAACATGTTTGCATCAATATAGATAATGAATGTACACTGGCGAACTTATTCGGTTATTCCATTTGCGATCTCCTCCAGTTAACGTTGGAGTAGAATAAGCAAGGACAATGCAAGAGGATAGGCAAAATAAAAGAAAATACCAGATAGAACATGCACAGTATATTACATACCTATATGTATACTGTGATACTTACATCCGAGAAACACTAATATCTAAGACCTATTAATCAGATCAGATTGATTATTTTCAAACACGTCCGGAGAAATATCCCTATTAGACCTTTGATTACACAATATGACACGTTTTTCTACTCAACTACGCGTTATGTTTTTAATTTATATTTATTGTTTATTACCTACGTAATGCTAAGTACGCGGCCACATACATTCGGGATTCTGTTTCGGAGAAAACTGCTGTACGTGTGTGGTAGGGCCTCCGAAATTACGAATCGATATTCCAAATCGGAATTCCGTCATTGTATGTGGCCGCAATTGAATAATATGGTAAGCAATATTTTGAAAACGACTGTTGAGATTCTTGCGGCGTTTCTTCTCAGCAGTGGTCTCTTGTGAAGTTGCGAAACCCTAGTAGATTTACAACGTGTAACAGTGCCCGTGCGGCCTACTTACTGAATGAACATTTTATCTCTCAGTTTCAGAGGAACAGTTCCTCGTTTGAATACAGGGTTTTAATTAATGGCAATCCTTCTGCTCTTTACTTTCCAATAATATGTTAAAACTTCGATGGACATGTATAGTCGACCAAGAAAGTCCTTTACGAGTCGAAAAGTGATAAAAGAGTTTCTTGATGGACTATACCTCGAAACTGTAAATAAATTACTTTTTATTTATTTTTTGTTAATGTTTATTTTTAAAAGAGTTTCGCCAGTAGAATGTAAAATACCTGTTACCTATTAGTAGAGGTGGTCAGGTTGACGGGAATAAAACTATTTATGCAGATTTTACCACATGTGTTATTCTAGACGTCCGGGTGTCAGCCAGTCTGGAGCAGACGGGAAGTCGTTAAATATCAGTCGTAAAACATGCTTTTATCAATGCAACTTGTTATATTTGTTTTTCTGTTTCCGCGAAAACACCAGTTAGAGGTCCCAAGGAACACTTGCGAACAAAATTAGATGCCAAAAATGCCAATACTTTAATAGCAAATTGAAAATGTACTACACGTTCACAATAGCAACTGCCGATTTGTAACTTAAGAAGTTGAACTGATATCGCCACAATGTTCCTCGATTTTGACAAACTATAGTTCCCGGCCGTTAAGAAGTCAATCCTGACACCTGTCATCAGTCATCACAGTACAATTTATAACCTATTCTTGGGTTTGAGGTTCTATTTGTACTGGGATGACAGGTGTCAATATGGACTTCTTAACGGCCATGCACTATAGTTGTCATATCCAACAGTATTCTGTAATATCTTCTTACTAATATTAAAAAGTGAGTTTTAATGTTTCGATGTTTGTCTTATAATCACATATGAATGGGAAAAAAATAATATTTGAATGTAATGACATCTTTGTCTCATAGTTTTTTTAGGCGAACTTACGGCGGATTTAGTCGCGGATCAAGGCTATATTATAATCGTCATATATTACCAGAAGGACGTCTACTGCTGGACATAGGCCTTCCCAAGAATCTCCACGAAAGTCGGTTTTGTGCTATTCGCGTCCATCGGCTCACCAGCTAGTCTATCCACCTTTTCTACCGATATTTTGCTTTCCGGTTCGTGGTCGCCTCTATAGAACCATTTTGCCCCAATGGCCATCGGTTCTACGAGCACTGTGCACCGCCCAGTGCCAGTTGAGGTTCGCCATTCGCTGAACTATGATGGTGACTTTGGTCCTTTGCGGAGCAACTCATTTCTGATTTGACATGAGAAACTCTTTCCACGCTTTGCGAAAATGTAATGTGCGAAATAAATACATAATTATTACTCATCGCGATATACCTAGCTGTTTGTAAAAAATTAAAGACTACTACTAATTTTGCCGCCATATATGTATTTGTATGAAGAAAGCTTGTTATTTATAATATAATTACACGTACATTTATCCCCGCTTATTCAGGCAATTTCTCTCAAACGCAAGTCAGTGATGCTTGATGCTTCGAAATACGCTCATCGCAACGGTACCAGACCGCGATGTTTTTGCTTGTACTCGTATGTGGGTGGCTTTAAGTGATGAATGTATGAGGTTCTGCGAGGAGATGGATGTGCACCTGTTGTAATTCTTTAGAAATGTGTTTTTCTCTTTTATTCTGGACTGAACCCTAATGGTAAATTATGAAGAATAAATTTTCGTTTGAAGTAGTACATTTCAGCTTAATGAACCCAATTCATAGAGCGGCAATGTGTAGAAATCAAGAAAGTTGTATAGAATTAACGTTTAAAAAAAAAAACAAATATGAAAATCCTAAAAAGTTTCCTGTACCTATTGGCTGAATGAATACCTGTTTAAGATAAATTATATTTAATACTTTAGGACAAAATTATGAGTTCCTGGGTAGGTAATTCCCGGATCCGATATTATGGTCCGGTCAGGTATCGTGCTAATCCACTTGACTGTTCGTGATAGCGACGCTGGGTGGACGTGTTTATGACATGATTATGTTGATAAACTATTTTTGTAGTGATGAAATGAAATAATACGTCTCTTTCATATTTCAAGTTTTAGTCAGGCAACAATTCTTAAATTTGGAAAATAAGATATTTTTTCACTTAATTATTAAAAATACACCGACGAAAACCCAATCACTGTAAATTTGGGTAGAGGCGTAATCTAGTACTTAGACGGGTTCTTGACTCGATTAAGACACAAAAGACCAATTGAGCCTCCTATTTCCAGGCGGGTTACTCCCAATCGTCCCGTCAATAAACTGTCTAACTATTCATTCACAAAAGGCCATAAAATAACATACGAGTACCTACTTGTCGTGTTTGTCTTTCAGGGAGCATTCTAGGCTTACTCAGCTAAAGGTTATTGTCTACTAGAACGTGCATGCATATTTTATTTTATACGCCACTCGAATTAAAATGTGACTCACACTGGGTAGTTTTTGTAGAGCCGTAGGAAGAAATTCAACGCCGTGTAATGATAAAATAAAAGTCAATCTATTTTAATGCAGATGTAAATAAGTACGTGTAAAACATGAGTTTACTATTGTAGCGCCAGATCAGTATTACATATAACCCTGACATTATGTTACCTATATACCTACTTTTATAGGTTTACAAAGCACGTGTTTTCTCATTATTTGTCCTAATTTTTATCCTAATGGTCAACAGGTCTTTAGGTCAGGCAACTAATTAGATTTTCCAAAAAATACCTACTTGTGGGTACTTTAATTATTAAAACAATACCGAGAAGCTACATCATTCAGTCGGATAGTTAGAAATAGCGATGTATTTGGGCAAACAAAAAAATAAGGATTTCCAATAAGTATTAAGTACAATAAAGGACTGTTTTCGCAGGTAGCAGCATTAAATCGTTTAAAGTACGATACAACACTTATAGTGGGTCCAAATTACTCCAAATTGTTAACCATCTGTCAGTTCTTGTCAATGTGTCACGCCACTAAAACGTACTTTTCTTTCGACAACCCTTAGGCTCTGACCACACAGTTAGTTTGAATCCAAGTGATTAAACTAGGGGTATGAAGAATAAAATATGATCTAAATTGGGTTTTTACTTGGTTAGCGTTTTTACTCTGTAAGAGTTTTGTATTGTGATTTGCAAATTCGAGCTCGCACTTTATATTTGCTCTTATTATACCTTTTAGGATCTGAAAAGGTTGTGCTATATTGCAGTAATTAGACACATTAAAGTCGTAAGTCGTAAGTCGTCATAAGTGAGATTCGAATACATTTTAGAATGAGCATGCGTTAATTTTAGATAAAATTAATTACAAACTTGCAATTACGATCTCTGGTTATAACGACAGAGTTCTTTCTTGTAGCATGAAGACTGCAAAGGAGCTTAATATCAAAGTTAACTCTGAGGCCCATCCACATTTGCAATCTCAAAACTGAGAATGCGTTAAACCATGAGCTGGGCCTCTAATCAACACGGTAAGAACAATATCGTGTTTGATCTGTTATCGTATTGTCAACGTTTTGATAGCTCTTATGTACATGACATTAATGACAGCCGAGTTAAAAACAATACTATAACATGTCAAATACGATTTGGATTTCACCGCCTATTAGAGGCGCTGATCTGATGATGGCGTCGCAATTTGATAACACTATCCGCTGTACATAACGAAGACCCACCGATTTAGATTCGTTTGTCTCTATTACCAGATCATGACTGTAAAAGTACACCCAGCAACAAACTAAACTTCTTTTTTCAGGAACAATGATCCCAAAGTCGGGCGGTGACTACGCGTACATCGGCGAGGCGTTTGGTCCCTTGCCGGCGTTCCTGTTCCTGTGGTCTGCACTGTTCATCCTGACTCCCACTGCCAACGCCATCACGGCGCTGACCTTCGCGCAGAACGTGTTGCAGCCGCTGTGGCCGGCCTGCCCCGCGCCGGTGTTCGCTGTCAGTTTAATAGCGGCCCTTCTCACTTGTAAGTAGTCTGTGGTGGTGGTTGTACCTTGTGCAGTTCTTAACCTTTAAACCCTGCCAACCAATCAGCTCTTGGCATTGCTGTGCGCCAGTGTGGGGACACCCAGTGAATCGAGTAGTAAAGAGGCATTCCGTCTTAGTCCTCAGAGAGCGGTGAGATTGAAAATAGCAATGGGTCTCGAAGTCCACCTACCCTCAGGTGGCCTGTGTGGTCATTGGTCTCTCCATCCTACAACAAGTACCTATAACCAAAACTTCATACCCTGCCATTTTCATTCTTTTTTAAATTCAAGTACCCAGTCACTCGCGACGATAAGGGTCATCCGTTCAGTCTACGAGGGAAGAAAGAGCCATACATACATACGCACCGGTCAAAAGTATTACACTCCTTCGGCAGTCAAATTAAAAATAATAGTTATCTGTTTTTAGGGCTCCATGGTCAAACTAGGAACTTATAGTTTCAACGTCACCGTCAGCTTTTGTTAAAAACTACAAGAGGAACAAAGTAAAATTTTGCTTTTAAGATTAATGTTTATAGTTGTACCATGCTTGATTTCGATACTGCGTCGTTTAATTTAAGACTAGATTACCCCATTTTACATCCGAAATATTACGATATAAATAAATAGACAACACTTTAAGATATCTAAATATAACTACTTATACTGTACTACACCTTTTTGAACTAGCGATGATATTACAAACCAAAACAATTGAGGTTGTACCGATGGTTATACTCCAGTAGAAAACTATCTGTGTAAGTATGTCGGAGATGTTTTGCTGTCTTGCCAATCTTAAAAGGACCGGTCTATAACAGTTTTGCATTTACCGGTAATTCAAATCGAGTATGTGTGTTCCATTCCATAAGAAGTATCACAAGAGCCGGCATACGAAATAATAATACACGAGTCCATTCTCAGAAACGTGCTGTAAAGCAAAAGCAATTTAAATTTTCTTGTTCGATGATAACTACACGTTGGCATTACCCCATGCTGCGAACCGGTTGAACTCTGAGGGGTTTAAACTTTTTTAGGGTGTTCATATGAATAATTTATGATGTCTCAGGAATTATAAGCATTGTACTTATTCTTGGTATTGATTTCGTGGCACTGATAGAGTTAAAACAAAACGATTCCGATGTAAACCGCAAATGTGTTGAAGCAAAACATTGACAATAAAATTAAAAAATACATGAGATTCTACTCACATTACTCACATTGCTACGATTTGCAAACCCCTCGATAAAAACAAAACGTCTGAGTTTACGAGCACGAGAAGTCAAAATCTTTTTAAATTCGTATCTATACTTATTGTTAAACAAGCGACTTATGGCGTGTCATTCGTACATTTCTCGAATTATGGTTTAATGACTATAATGATATTATTATACTGCACTCACTCACGTTCATATCAGTAAATCTCTACGTCTTTCTACTGCAAAAATGTGTAGGCTCTCGTTATTTTTTTTATGTTATCGGCATTTCTTACACTATTAAATTTGTGAATGAATTAATTAATCGCGTCCATCTATGTATATTCATAGGTCAATGAGTAGGTATTATAAGGAGACAAACAAATCCTGGTAACTCCAAGGAAGTATGTCATTTATACAAGTGAATGTAAAGAGTTATCAAGGGCTATGTTTAGCGGACGGAGTGGGTCCGTGTGACACGAGAGGCATCGATCTCTGTCGGCCGCGGCCCGAGGCCCCGTGGCCGCGTCTTTAGAGTGCGGAGCGCGGCGACGGTCGCCGGCGCTGATTGCGCCTGACAGGATAATCAGGACTTCCTCCCGCATCGCTCCGACACACACTTGTGCGGAATTATCTTAGCAAACACACCATTGCGTAAGGGCACGTTATTATCAGAGCACAATCACTTGTACACGAAGATGCAAAAGCAGCTAAAGTTGGCTCAGTATCGAATCGTCCATGTAAATAGCAAAATTTTAACGGACCCAAATTGATCAAGAAGCGAAATATCCATTATGTACATTGACCATTTTGTGAAGATGCCTAAATCGTAAAATGTACTATCAGCATATAATCCATAAAGGGACACTGCTAGGTAACAAGTCTATGTATGTAACATTTCGAATATTTAATAAGTCCGAAACGCAAATTACCTAATGTCGATCACAAACTGAACACTTTAAGAGCAAAACGCAAATATTTGACAGTATGCTATTCCTGCCCTCTATTTCACCACCTTGACAGTGGCACGTGACAGGTGACAATTCGGTATATAATGCAAAACGCAAATATTTGACAGTATGCTATTCCTGCCCTCTATTTCACCACCTTGACAGTGGCACGTGACAGGTGACAATTCGGTATATAATGCAAAGTTAATACGTTGATACATCATTCAATGTCACCTGTCATTGTCAGGATGGTGAAATAGGAGGCTTTCATCAGCTTTAAGTAGAACATTATGCTATCTACGTACACAGACTTTTTGCTATTTTCATCATCATCATCATCATGTCAGCCAAAAGACGTCCACTGCTGGACATATTTTTTTATTTTTGCTATTTTTTTGTTCTGTTTTATGGAGTATGGACGCTAGATAATTGGGCAAAATGCTAATATGACGAATGACATTTCGCTTCTTGGTCAGTTTGCGTCACTGGACGTTTTGCTACGTAGACGGTACTGAGCCCTAAAGTTTATGTTTCGATCGACTCGAAATGTATGGAGTAGATGTAAGAGGTCGACGCGATCTGTCATCAGCTTATGTCAATATACATTTTGTCAATTTTCGATAATAGTTACATAGCGATATGCATCTTGACTACGCCCCATGACCCTCAGCTAACCGTGTCCTGACTAATATTCTGAATGGTAACAATTCCAGGTCTCCTCACGATTATAAACTGCATCGGCGTAAAATGGGTGACGCGACTTCAGGATTCCTTTACGGCTGCGAAGGTAGCCGCCCTGCTCCTGATCTTTGGTGCCAGCCTGTGGTACTTGTGCCAGGGACACACGGAAAACCTCCAAAACATGATGCAGGGAACAAAAACATCGTCAAGCTCCATCGCCATTGCCTTCTATTCTGGGTTGTTCTCATACTCTGGCTGGAATTATCTGAATTTTGTCACAGAGGAAATGAAGGATCCATATAAGTAAGTATGGTGGCAAATAACGGTTTACATACGTACTCACACTTTTTTGGTTTAGGTTTTCAGATCAAATTCGAGAAAAGTTTAGTTGTTTACCTATGTATAAAGTTTAAATTTCGATTTTAAATTATTAAATTATTAGTAGTAGATCATAAGTAGTCTGATATTTCCTTTTCCCGTGTTTTTTTCGAACCCTCACTCTATTCAAGCCTCTGTGATTATAAGACGAACTCAAAAGGTGGTTATAATGTTATAATTACAGTTATAAAACCTGATATTTCACGGCTTCCTTTCTCAATTACAGAAACCTTCCCCGTGCCATCTGCATCTCGATGCCCGTGGTCACCATCGTGTACGCGCTCACAAACGTGGCTTACTTCGCCGTGCTGACCAACGCCGAGATCGCGTCGTCCTCCGCCGTCGCCATCACTTTCAGCGAGAAGATCCTTGGCTCCTGGGGCTGGATCATGTCCATATTCGTCGCTCTCTGCACCTTTGGCTCCTTAAATGGCGCCATTTACGCCAACTCGCGACTGTTCTTCGTCGGAGCCAGGAACGGGCATCTACCGTTGGCGTTATCGTTAATAGATATCAAGAGGTTGACGCCAGTGCCTTCACTCTTATTTATGGTAAGGTTCAATTCAGCATTCAATACTTGGTACAGTCGAGTTCATAAATATGTGTACACTTTAGTACCTTGTCACTTTAATCGCCGTGACGGTGTCGCCGTGGCAATTCATATATGGCAGGTATTTATTTATATTTTTATTGTTTGATTTTAGTTTTTTTGTTGTGTTGTTGTTTTGTTTGCGTTTAACCTATTACGGATCATGAAGTAAAGCCCGCTGACAAACAGACAGATAATCAGACAAACAGACAGACAGCCAGATTGTCAGCGGAGGCTTAGTAATAGAGTCCCTTTGAGTACGGAATCGTAAAATTTTATAGTACATTCTATCGTTCTAGAAAAGCCTACATTAACAATACGAATACAAATTGGCTATTAAAAAAACCTTACATCATAAACTCATTGTTACGATGTCGATCATGTATCAGCATCACTCCAAGTGTCCATTAATGAGACCATTAGAACGGAAAAATATAATTGCGTTCGTCATGCTCATAAGAGAAAGTAAATAAGTGTGGGCGATGGAAAAACGATCACTCTTCACGAGAACTGCATTAGGTGCAAATTAGAAACTAAATCTCGACTATAATATAACCCAGCTACGCAAATTACACAGGAATCGTAGAGTCTCCAGCAATAAGTTGTATATGTTGGATAACATATATACAACATATGCTACAGTCAGTAATGAAGACGTGTCAGATATTTTTGCGCCCCATGATGGATAATATTATTGCTGGTGACTACAGTTAAAGTAAAAAAATATGTATCGAAAGAATCATATCATTAATATGTTATGAGGTTTTTATTACACTGGACTAAGGTGCATTGGGACATATTTTTAAGATGCTCGCTCTCCCATATTTTTTCACTAGACTGTAGCATAATTTTTAAGTTAAATTTATATGAAATAATATTATTTGTTACTGTCTGTTGTCCGCGACTCCGTACGTGCAGAAAAATAAAACATAGCATATGTTACCCAGGGATAATGTAGGTAGCATTTTAAAGGGAAAGAAAGAAGAAATCCGTTTCAAACCAACAATAGTACATTGTTCAACAAGGGACTAAAACAAGCCATAGTGACATGAGATGTTTAGCCACCCAAGCGGTTCATTATGGTGGTTTAGTCTCGCGTTAAACACTCTATTTTTCACTTTGAAAGTGAGGAGAACAATGACATTCTATACAAAATTACAATATTGATTATAAAAAAGTTTCTTATTTTGTTCCGGGGTTTTTTTCTTTTGTAAAGTATTTATTTTTAATGCTTGCATATTTAACAGGAGTAAATTGAAAACTGTTTCATACCGATACTCTTATAAAAATATCGGCGATACCGATACCGATACCGATACGCTTTTTGTGAATTCAAAAATGAATGTATAATAAATAAATCACAAGACAGATTTCTTTTTATTAAAATAAGAAGTAGATACATAATGTTAATATTAGATAATTAAAAAATTTAGTAATTAAAATTAACATTGATAAGATTTTTGTTTAAAAAACAAAGTAATCGCTCGTTGACACTACATTTTTAAATTAAAAAGTATCGTTGAATCGGTCATAAAAATATCGTCGATACCGATATATCGGCTAACCCGAAGTATCGCCGATATATCGGTATCGGTATCGGTATCGGATGCATCGCTAATTTGGACCATGCATAATAGAATGAATTAATCCTAATAATCCTTAATATAATTAAGGTAATTAAAATCTTATTTATTTAATACAACTATAAATACGGACTTTACATTAAAATTTAAAAGTTAAAGTTAAAACTAAACTTATTTAAAATAAAATAAAATAAAACTAAGCTACTCAAATATTAAAAATTAAACATAAACACCACTATAAAAAGAACACCCCCTCTAGCAGGTCCGCTCGCGGCATATAATTAAATAGCTCATATTCGTAATCATTAAACGTGTGTTTAAGCGAAATTAAATCTCTTTTTTTATTTTTGCACAGATGTCATTTTGAGGTTATTTCCACGCCCTAAAAATTGTCTATACACAATCACTGAAAATGGTGATATTCCTCCATTCATAAACACCGTGATTGGTTGTTTAGAGGTTTCCAAAGTAAATTAAAAAGAATTTACTTTAATCCCTAGACATAGGAGCTTTAGTCCCGATGTGTAGAGACTAAAGTAACATTTTGAGAGCATGAGAAGTGAAAAAATATAAACCTTTCCTCTTTATAATATCTAATCCTAATTTTAATTAATGGCTGTCACTCTTGTTAAGGTGTATTTCGCCAATGTCAAGTTATTTTTAGACACTCCCATGGACTTATTAGAGAAATAAGTCCAAGGATAGCACACGCGAGGACAATTTTATTGTTCGGTAAAAGAGTATTTTCTCTAATGGACTAAACAGAAGCACATGGGGTTAGCTGCATAGGCAGACATTTGAAGCTATTGATTTGCCTAAGCAGAAATAGGAAGTACTATGTCTGCATAGGTAAATCAATAGCTTATCAATCGCTGTATATCTTGAGCCGTACTATGTCAGCATAAGCAAATCAATAGCTTATGAATCGCCGTATTTCTTGAGAGAGAGAAAACATCACGTACTCGTACCTTGTATTCACGCTCCCTTTCATTTTTTTTTTTTAATTAGACTAATGTACATTCTGTAACTATTTACCTATTACGGTTTATTTATTTACAGTATCGGAAAGAGGCTAACAGTCAAAAAACCAAGGCACCTGTTACTTTAACCTAATATAACATACACATAGTTAAAAGAAATAAAATAAAAACATGTTTATGTAAACAGATCAAAGTAAAAAATACAGAAAAATATAAACAAAATAGTAATAATTTAAACTTAAATGGCTAAAAATACGTTGATTTTAGCTGAATGCGAGTGCCAATTGCCAGCTAACACGTCGGTATCCCGCAGCTTGTGCAACAGCGCGTTCAGCAGCTCTACCGCCCTCGCGGTCGGCGCGTTCCTGGCGTGGCGCGTACCGAATACCTCCGGCGCGTCTACCAGCGCGTAATCTAAACCATACACAGCACAAATAAAGAGAGATATAAGAATTGATAATATCCATGTATCCTCTTATATAAGTATCTGCGAACCTCCGCTGAACCCTTTCCAAGACAAGTGTGTACTTGGCTTCGATTGGATCCCGGTCACGCAGCTGTACTCGAGCTTGCTCCTAACGAATGCGTTATATAAAATATTTGCAATTTACACATTTTTGAATTGAGCCGCTGTTCGCATGAGGGAACCTAAATCTTTACTCGCGCCTTTGCATATCGACATGATGTGCTGATAAAAATCAAACTTGGGGTCGATATACAAGCCGAGGTCGCGAATAACATGGACGCGATCTAACGGTATAATTCCTAAGCTGTAGGTACGTGGCATCTATTGGGGTATGGGATCTTCTAAAAGTTATGACCTAGGGCCGTGTTGAAGTACAACCTGTTGCTATCAGCCCAGTCAAAAACCGCATCAATATCACTGCAAATCATCACAATCAGAGAGTTCGGTTACTGCCAAAAACCACTTTAAATCGTCCGCAAATAGCAGACACTCGGCTCTACGGACGACTGCAGGTAAATCGTTGACCCTAATCAAGAACAAGGTTGGGCCGAGTAGACTACCCTGACTCACTCCAGATCGAGTGTAGTATAGTCTTTATTATTTCTAGCGAGCCGATCTTCTACACAAAGGCCATTGTTTGTGTACAATACTATTATCTTTCTTTGTGTCCGTAACCGCAAGCCGATTACATACAAATAAGTTAGAACTACATTTAATTTCCATAGAATTATCAACCCTATCCTCTTAGTCAGTAGGTTTAAAATGTAAAGTGTCAGGATACAGATATGTCTTTATTATTTGAACCGGTCTTATTCCCTACACAATATTACCATCAAATAATAAAGACATATCTGTATCCTGACACTTTACATTTTAAACCTACTGACTAAGAGGATAGGGTTGATAATTCTATGGACATTAAATGTAGTTCTAACTTATTTGTATGTAATCGGCTTGCGGTTACGGACACAAAGAAAGATAATAGTATTGTACACAAACAATGGCCTTTGTGTAGAAGATCGGCTCGCTAGAAATAATAAAGACTATACTCTTTGGAATATGACCGGACACTTGTACATATTGCTTTCGATCGCTAAGGTAGCTGGCAAGCAATAAAAGAGAAACCAAATAGAGCCAGTTTCCGGAGCAAGACATATAATTATCAACTAAGTCGAAGGCTTTTTGAAAATCAAAATATGCCGCATCAACTTGTCGGGACTCGTCCATAATTAATATAATAATCTGCGAAGTTAATGTGAGAAGTTTATGACATACAGCCCGCTGACAGAGAGACGGGCGGACATCGGAAGCTTAGTAAAAGGGTCCCGTTGGCACCCATTGGGTACGGAACTCTTAACTAGTAGTGACTTCTTAAACCATAGCAATGATTCACGGTCAGTATAACCAAAACAATAAGCCTATACATATTTAGCCTTGCAAACATAAATTAAATATAAGTACGTATCATGTAATTTTGGATAAATTATGCTTGTACAGTCGAGTACATAAATATGTATACATTTTAATACCTTGTCTATTTAATGTCATATTCAAACTGCCCAATACGAATTAACACAGCGATTAAAGTGACCAAAGTGTATACATAGTTTTGAACTCGACTGTACGTATTGTTATTTACCATTGGCTTAAATGATCCCTCCTGACAGGCGTGTTCAAAAATATTTTCGTGCAACGTTTTATGTTATAGTGATAAATATGACTCTATGTTTTGTTTTAATCTCTTTTTATGTTAACCTACATAATAATATAATATTATATTGTGTTTGCTTAGACTGCCGTTCCCACGGTCAAACTGTTTCTCCAGTTTTGTGGGGCAATGTTTAATTATTAGTTTTTATAATTGTACTTATTAAATAAATAAATATAAATAATAAAAATGGGATAAGATTTACTTATAGAAAAAGGAAACGGACATTATATACCCTAACTCTTGCGCAGTCGGGCAAAAACAAAGGAGAATTATCACAAAATTTAGGCGTACAAAATGATGTAGGTAATTATTATACATATACAATGGTATATTATGAAAAGTAAAAGATACTAATTATGGCAAACATTATTTAAGATTCATAAAAAAATATAATTAACATGTTTATAACCATGACCGGAAACATTTTTGACGAGTAATGTTTTGGGACTGAGCAGATCCAGGTTCAAATTAGAGAAGTTGGGGGCAGAGAAGTTTTATGATGTAAAGATAAGCAGGTTAATTTTTGTTGCAGTGTTTGTTGACGTTGGTGCTGTGCCTGTGGAACGACGTGGAGGCGCTGCTGGTGGTGGTGACGGCAGTGGAGGCGCTGTTCGTGCTGTGCAGCGTCACGGGGCTGCTGTGGATGCGCTACTCACGGCCGCAGCTGCGCCGCCCCATCCGCGTCAACCTCGTGCTCCCCTGCCTGTTCTTCCTCGTCTGCACCTTCCTCGTCGTTCTCTCCTGCTTCCAACACCCCAAGGAACTGGCCATCGGAGTCGCCTTCACCATCTTAGGCATACCCGTCTACTTCATCTTCATCAAATGGCAAAGCAAACCCCTCTGGCTCCTTCGAGGTGTCCACAGCTTCAACACCGCTATTTCAAAAATATTCCTCTGCTTACCAGAGGATGACAAGGAATTATGATCTTAGGAGTGATGTGTGATGATGATCTGTTTTTTACAAGTATTTGTGATGTTGTTATTTAATTGTGTTATTTATTATTTTTCTGATGTTCCATGTTAAACAAAATGATCTGTATGCTTATTTTATATAGGGTTAAGCATTTCACATTCCGTCAATTACGATTGACATAAATTCCTACGCACGTGATAGCTATAAGACTTTACAAAAATAAAACATAAGAATAAACCAATGTCTACTGAATAAATGATGAATAAATTTCGACTTCAATTCCAGTCTTGCTTTTATTTCCCTAATATTTGTTCAGGTGTTTAGACTACTCCGTCACGTGTTGTAAACATTTAATTTAATTACCTACGTGGGTTAACACTACGATTGGTAATGTTTTGTTTACGGAGTGTTTCGGAAAAAGGTTCATTATAATGGCCTATATTGGAAGAATGTGTCTGCAGTCCTTGTAGATAGACTCTACAACAGAAGCTGAAATTATTTAGTGTACAAGTTCATTTAGTCTTTTGTTGCGCACACCTACCAAATCGAGATTCTTTATGACATTCAAATCTGCAGTAGATCCACATTATAATCATACATGTAGTAGACAGACTGCGCCTGCCAAGAGGAGCAATGATAGCTGTAACGTAATTTTGAAATTGAAATAATGAGTTTCAAATTTAGAACATCTTCCAAAACCAACACAATTTAAAAGGGCCAATTCTAGTATCCATTGAAACGTCAACTCGGTATATTTTTTGTAAAATATCGAACGATATTTGATTTCGACGATATGAGAATAGGGTCTTGATTAGTTTGACTATGATTTAAAAATAAAACATTCATATTCGTGACACGGCACAGCACAAGTTTGTTTTGTCGCCAAGTCGTCGGCTTCTGAACCCATCTTATAGGTCTTACAATATGTGATGTGTGTTGATAAAGTTTTAAAGCCTTAAAATACTCGTGTGATCTTATTATGAAACTCGCCTTTGGCTCATTTCCTAAAACCCACACTCGTGTTTTAAGGACCCTCATTATGTATCAGTTACATAAACTACTATTATGTACTTGCTACTCAAATCGTGCGTAAATCGTATTTACACAAACGATGTATTTATGAAGGATACACAATGGGTTGCCGATACAGATAAGTATATATTTTTTGCTTTACAAAGGGGAATCTTGAAGCTCTTAAGTTTTTTTTAATATATCACGTTGTGTTTGTTACATATGTCTTGCCAAAGATGTAAGTAGAATTTGTGGGAAGGTATATCTTCACCACGTAGGCATACACATATACCTACACCAATTGCCCAATTAAACCAGAATTGGGTATACTTATGGGCTGTAACAAAACCTCTATAACTCTGATTCTAACCAGTTGTGGACCAACTATTGATCACTAGAGATTATCACGAGAACTATCAGAGCGCGACGAAAAATCTATTCCGTTACTTTCCGTTCTACAATGTTTTGTAGCCAACTTATGTTTAGGTTGCTTTTTAAACGAGGAAAAGTTTTTAAGAAACGAAAACATTGAACGTGTACCGATTACGTTCTGAGTTCTGACAATAGTATAATCTAGTTCTGAGAATAGTTGCTCTAACAACTTTACACGGTATCTCTTCAATGGCATGTTAGTCTTAGTTTTCTCATAAGAAGATTTAGGTAGGTATATTACAACGCAAAAGAAGTTAAGGGGATTGTGAACTTGAAATTTTCATACAAAATGCGATAAAGTTTCTATTCCCTTAAACCATCCGATTTTAAGATTTTTAATATGTTATAGATATTATGAAAAAAATGTCTAAAATGAAAAAACCAATACGGAAACCTAATAGTTTTTCTAACTACATCATATTTAAAATATATCTTAACCGAAATTGATTGAGGGGGTGACAAACGTCACCGATGTAACGTGATCGTATGGAATTATTTCGACAGCTACGCGATTTAAACGTCGCTTCAGAATACTCTTGATAAGTACAACGACTTAAATAAATTGTAAGTTTTAGTTTTTCGACTAGCTGCGTAACCTGGATATCGGCTTATAGTTAAAAAAAAAGAGAATTTACTGCAATTTACCTCGCTATAAGATTAAATAAATTTAGGTTTGTCACAGTTCCTTTCCGATTTTATCCTTCCAACTGATATGTATGACAGAATGGTAAGTAAGGCTATTTAGAAATGACAATTCGAGTGGTCGCTCTTCCAAAAAGGGAAAAATTAATTTATTATAAGTTTGACTTACTGCGTAACGTAAGTGTTAAAGATGGAAACACCATTTTCTTTAAGAACATATATTTAATTAAACATGAAAAAAAAGGGTATATTAAAAATACATTCCATCTTAGTCCCCAGGGTTTGCAACGCATTTGCAGTTTTGAATGCGAAATATGCGAATGTCAATGGGACACAGTTTCCGCTTAGCGTCAGGTGCTCGTTTGCCATCTCTACGCAATAAAAACAAAAAAAAAAGTTTTTGAGAAAAGGCATATTGAATTAATTTGGATATTATTATTTTTCTGCGGAACCACCGGGAATATTTCAATTAAACTTGGCAAAACTGCACTGCTGGATGTAAGTGACTCTAGAAAAAAAACAGCTCATTATCATAAAAGGTCATTTCCCCCTCCCTTATCCTGCTACCTATATACGGCCTTTTAAAATACCTAACAGATTTTCAATGTGTATTTACCTGAACCCCATAACTAGTAACTACACATTCAAATTAAGGTATTGTTATTATCTTTTCCCAATATTGCAAATCTGGTGTTTTGGGACTCCGGTAAATAGAGTTGTTATTCTCAAGTTACGGTAATTTGGGAATGAGCGGACTAATTAACAAATAGGTACACAAACAAACAATAAACATTTACAGTGGTAACTTATTCCCATCCTTGTATTAGTATTATTTCATACTTTGCCCTAGGGCTCTAGCAAAACCTAAGCATCAAGGGGGGAGGTGTTTTTATTGCTCAGTTTCATGACAAGAGACGCAGGGGCGCTTGAATTGTGCAAACGTATACAAACCATTTATTATTTGTTGAAAATCAATATTTTTCCCGAAGATCTTGGTAATTGTAAATCGAATATAATTGCAAATGTTTATGTTAGCATACATGTGGTAGAGCTTAGAGTTTTGTTTACCTTTGCCGTCAAGAGGAAGAGTGAGTGAAAATAGCAAAAGATCTACTTATGCAGCACCCTGATTGTCGCCTTGATATTACGCTACGCCTTAATGCGCCCAGCAACTCTCAGCTCAGGCTCAGGCGCCTCTACACGTCAGAGGATCATGGGTGGCGTAAGGGACGGAGCAATACGTAAGAGTGGTATGCAAGAATATGTTGCTCTCTCTAACGCATTGCTCCGTCCCTAACGCTCGCCCATGATCCGCCAACGTGTAGAGGGGCCATGGCTCTGTCCAAAGATTCTGACCTCGTTTCAAGTAGGTACTGGGGCATCTTATAAGATCATGTCATATACAAAATGCAAGCTTTGTTCCCCAAAAGCACCAGACATCGATATATCTAGCAACTGTTACTCCTTCAAACTTGTGACACAGTATGAATTCAAACGGCGTAAACACGATGGAATACACCTACCTACCATAAAACCCGGGATCTCGCTATCTTTTCTAATTACCTATGCGTATAAAAAAGTGCGTGCTAAGTCACGGACTTAGAGTCAGTCAACTCTTTTGGTTTGCATAATGACAACAGTAAAACCGGTCAAGTGCGAGTCGGACTCGCGCACCGAGAGTTCCGTACCGTCGCAGAGTAGGTATTATTAGATCCCAATTTCGAATCAAATCAGCGCGACCCCAACTCTGTTTTTTTGTATTTGTTGCATTTCTTTAGGGTTTGTACTATAATCATACAAACATTTACTCTTGTATGTTTAACCGTTTGACGATACAACAAAAATAAAAATATGTTGAAAAAAAATATCCCGTATGGGACTTCTGGGACTTTCTTGCTTTATATTTTTATATTTGTTAGTAAATACGCCATAGTACCGCATATAGGGTCACTTCGGGCACGGAACCCTACAACCCTCAGGAGGAAATCTCTGTTATATAATGACAGAGACGGACTTCCACCAGGAAGGTCTATGTTGCAATACCTAATATTTTTTAGTCTTAATTTTTGGTTTGTCTGAAAAATCCTTAGCGGTATATACGTTCTTTGACGAGTGGACGGAAACACGCCCTTCATTGCATCCATTTCGTTTCGCAGTACATTGACGCGTTAATATTATTGCATTTATAACGCTCTAATGCATAACAAAATTTCAGAGAAAATCTGCTTGAAGAATGTCATCGTCATTAGAGATGCCAAGTTATTTGTAATTGATAGGAAACTCAACCTTATTGCTGTAGAATGTCAGATTGACTTTGAAACTAAGGTGGGTGAGAAATTTAATTAATTGACTGTACAAGCCTAGAGCTTAGTTCGTGGCTAGGTCAATCTGTGTGACATCGTCCCCGGGTATGGAATGTAGGTGTTTAGTATATAATAGTGTTTCTTTACTTTTATTTTTATTAATTTTAATTTTAGTGGGCACTGAATCTTATACCGTTTTATCATATAGTTTATCATATAGTTTGTAATTATCACATATTTGCCGACTGCGCCCAGAATAAACATTCCCAGCCACCGACTCAGATAGCAAATGTCAATAAATAAATACTTTACTCGTATGTACATTTACACGTACCTAATACTACGTAAATGTGCATGTTCAAACGAAATACTGCTTTTGACGTGATATAACGAAAGGACTTTAAGGTATTAATTTCCCTGAGCAACTAAGGGCTATAAGGAGACGCGTCTAATGTTTTCTAGTATCAGGAAGTTTACTTACTTATAGTGATGTGATAACATTTTATTTTTGTTTGTGACTGAAGGAAGTATACCCACGCTAGTACAAAAATGTTTAATGATAGCCGCCACTACTTCCTGAGACACGCTCTAAGTACGAGCATCTAAGTTGGTAATTTATTGTTAGAAGTTATGGTTAAGTATTTAACACTTTCCAAGTGCATATACTTACTTATGCACATGATCAAGGAATGATAGAGTCAAAGTTATTTTATTTTATTTTATTGAAAAAGGTGCAGTTACCAATTATTGTCTTGTGACGCAAGGAAGGAACTTACAAGGGTAAAAAGTCCTTATCAATTGAAATAGGCAACATGTAAACAAATAACTGTTTTACACTTTACCTCAAATTTTCAACTAGCTTGTTATTAATATTTTTTTGATTAATAAGACAAATAAAAATAAACCTTTTTTGTATAAAATACATCTGACATATATCATCTAATTGGGATTTAATCCTTAACTTAATGAAGTGCGTTTCCCGCTGTCCCCTTTTTAACCAACTTGTATGTCTGTATGTTTGTTACACGATTAGTCTGTCAAGTGTGAACCGATTTTGAAAATATTTTTTGTAGGATACTCTTAACGTGGTCCCAAAATAGCACATGATTAGGAGATCCGTGAGATATTGAGGGAACGCGTCAAATATTATAGGCATATATGCATCAATATCGCTATCTATACATATAAAGTAAAAGGAAAGTAAAGGAACTCCTCAATGGTACCTATTTCAAGGGTAGCGATAAGATATGTCGGTTAAGATAGTTGAGCGACTATGACGAAGCAGATTTAAATGATGTAGGTACATATCAATATTTTAAATTAACTTTTTATTATTTATTATTTATTCTAACAATAATAAAATGGCCAGGATCATCCATCAGCCACTTGCTCTTCAATACGGTCTAGTTGAGTCTGAAGTGCCGTACTATAAGTACACTCCGGCGCAGCACTGATATCGTGTTGACAGATCGATCTCAATGCCGGGCAGTGCTCGTCGACGTCACCATCCCGCATGACGAGAACCTCGTGAAGGCCGAGCATGACAAGCTCAGCAAGTACCTTGACTTGGCCCACGAGGTGACCGCCATGTGGGATGTTGACTCAACGATCATTGTCCCGATAGTTGTTTCGGCAAACGGTCTTATAGCGAAGAGTCTCGACCAACACCTCAAGAGACTCTCGCAAGATGGTTGGGTCATGGGCCAGATACAGAAGGCAGTATTCCTCGACACGACACGCATTGTGAGGAGGGTCCTCTCTCTGCAGCTCTAACCACCGGTAGATTGAGCCCTGCTCCGCTGCCGGCGGCACTCGTAGGTTAGGTTATTTATTTTATTTATTTATTAGTATTGTTATTTTACTTTTATATTTGAATATTTATTGTAAAAAACCTAACTTATAGAAAATTGAATAAATACCTGAATAAAATGTAAAACGCAATATAATAAGAGGAAGAGTAATATAATAAGAGATATTAGCACACTATCCCCCATATTCTACTTATTCAATGTTTGTAGGTTATGGCTTCCATCGAGACTGTCGACGATTCCGCCAATCCCCCATATTATTATAAACTTTCTTTGTCCCGTTTCGTCAAATTCAAATGTCATAGTGACAGGATCTTCAGCTATTGCGCGTTTATGAATAAGACGGTATGACTTTCCCGCGGCAAAGCTTTAATTTTTTTTTGCAAGCGCAATTAAATATCTTATAGTTTCTTATTAATTGAGAACTGGGAGGATATAGAACCATTTTTTTATGAGGAATTTTCTAAATTCTGTGTATTTTTCAATGGCTCTGTCTTAAGATTTTGTTATTAAAAGTACCTACGGTTGTTTCGTTTCTTAATGTAGTATCGTGAATTCAATTACTGAGTGATTAAAGATTTAAACGTCAGGTCTTTAAATTTTAACGAGTTCATGATGACATCGTTTTCGTTGATTTTTAGGGTTCCGTACCAAAATGGTAAAAAGGAACCCTTGTAGTGAGAATCAGGTGTCTGTCTATTCGTCTACCTGTCTGGTTGTCTGTCTGTATGTGGCTGCAGTTTTTCTCTGAAAGTATAGAGCTAGATATTGAATTTGGCATAGTTGTATAACTTGCTTGCCCGCATCTGTTTTTATTAAAACATTTTTGTACAAACACTTGTGGTTTCTTATAGCCAAAAATGTATAAAAAATTCATGTTCCCCCTCCTTATCTCAGAAGCATTGGACCAAACAACTGAAAAAAGCAAGATTAAAGGATAATTATTTATATTTAACGCAAAAATAAAATGAAGTAAAATTTTGTGGTTTTGGAAGAATGGTGAAAAACTTTAAAAATCTAGTCAAAATGGGCTAAAAGGCTAGTCAAAATGAACCTTACTACGTATAAAATAATTATACACCGATTGACAGGTAGAGAGTTTATGAAACTATTTTATTATTTCAGACCTACTTTGTATACCTACCCACTTTTAACAAATACATATTTTGATTTTGAATAAAGTTCATAATAAAATGAGTATTTTCTTATGCATTTTCCAACGTTATCATTTTAAATACGGAGCCCTTGGTGCGCGAGCCCAACTTGCTCTCGAGTTGTAAATTTCGTAATTTATACCAGCAACGTTTTCCCTGTCAAAGACTTCCAGACGCACAAGTTTATAGAAAAAAATTCGGGAAACAGGTTACCTATCTAGATAGGTACCTATCTAGTCTGCACTATCCTGAGCAATAGGTATGTTGTTCATGTCGACGAAAAAAGGATAGACAATCCCACGACGACTATCAGAATAGTTGCAAGACAACTCAATTTAACTGAGTGGAAAGTTTAGAAAGACGTAAACGTAATGCCCCCCACCCGTTCCATTACATACCTATTCAAGGTTTACACTACGAGTATCTGCCAAATAATTTAAACGGAAATACTTGAATATATTCTTGAGCATAAAGTATGCGTCTGAACATAAGAGTCGATAATTATGATATACCAAAACGACGGATGTCCTGCACATTCCTCAAGAGCTGTGCGCTGTGCGTGATTATTTGATAGTACTTTTCCAAATAGGTGGATTGGTCGAAATGATCCAATGTTGTGGCCAGCTTAAAGCCCTGACTTAACTCCAGTTGATTTTTGGTTGACTACGGAACACTAAGAATCTTTCATACTTGTTGACGGCGTCGGAACCCCACACTGAGCATAGGCCCACATGCTCTTGCTGATTTTGGTTTTAAACCCCCGACGCAAAATGAGTGGTGCAAGTTTGACCGCTATGAGTGTGTCTGTGTGTGTGTATGTGTGTGGCACCATAGCTCTTAAGGTTATTTTTCATTTCAAATAATGTTTTCTAGCAGTTAGTACTACTTAGCTAGGTTTAATGAAAAAAAATGGGCAGTTTAAGAGATATCAGCTCTAAAAGAAGGGTCACTATTACATCGGGGATTTTTATCTATATATATTCCTACAGTCATTATATTGCAGGATACACTTGTCTCATGTTTTGCCTGAAGGGTCCATAATCTGCTGAAAGACAAGCTACGTTGTTTTACACATTGCCCAAACATTTTAGGCATTATGTGGTACTATTAATTTAACATTTACAACTATGTAAGAGTATCCTTGGTCAAACAACAGATATGGAACAAACACTAACGGTGTGTACACACGACCGCGTATGGTACCTACCGTCGTAGTGTTCAAGTGGTAAACAGGTAAATCCTCCCGGCTGTCCGATTGCAGATATTGCAATGCCGATAGTATTTATGTGTGGATTTGGATAAGCTTTAGGAATATATGAGGCTACGTAGTTATCAACATATCAACCCACCGAGGCAAGTCATTTCTGAAAAACTAATATGTAACGTGAAGAGCCCTGTTAACAAAAATTTAGGGTGGAAACAAACTTGCGTCGTAGATCACGTGTAAACGCGAAGCTTGAAATCTTTGTCAGGAAATTTTGCTGCATTTAATGGACTCCATAACAACTACAAAAGTCTTCGGCTATTTTACGTTCGTAATAAATGTACCTAAATCCGACCATCTACTTAGTATTTTTCGACACTTTATAGAGTTTTTTCCGTTGACCAAGAACTATGAAATTTGGCAAGTTAGACTATAAGTATATGGAAGGGAAAATCTAACAATTAGATACGGAACCCTCGGTGCGCGAGTCCTACTCGGACTTGACCGGTTTTAGGTGTTTGTTTCTCCTCGCATCAATTGAAAAACCACTGAACCAAAACGTTGCAATAAACTGTAACCTGATTTATATAGGTGTGATAAAAAAAATGAATAAGATCATTAAAAGGGGGTGTATTTCTTTAAAACACTAATCCAGAGTCTTCGATTACTTTACAATCATCCATCAGCCAACAAAGCCGTCACGCCACCGCTTTCGCCAGTTTCAGTATTGTTTGAAAATGACCATCATTCATAGTAGGTACACTTCGATCCGCCTGAGACCGACCATACAATGTAATTTTCAATAAATTAATTAAAGTGTGAACCATGTGAACAATGAATATTGTAAACGAGACAGAGCCGCGACATTTCTATTGTCATTGTACGTTATGAAAACTAAACACATTCCCTCTTATTTACTTTTCCATCGATATACGTATGAGTATGCGTATCAGTGTTCGCATTTCACCTATCTACAATAACCGCGTCCCATTTACACTCGGAGGTTTAGAGGAGGCCATTCATAGTCAGCATTCTTACACAGCTGCAAGCGGTCGAATCTAGAATGTTAACATTTGATACAGACATACCTTATTAGGTCACTGAGCTTAGGTGATGTTGAAAAAGGAACTCTACGCGAACGAAGTCACGGGTAGAGTAGCGAAAAATTAGTCATATATAACATAGTTTTAACTTATTCAATTAACTTGCAAAATATACGAGGATGAATATCCACTTCCACTAGTTCCACTGTCTTCCGCAATGAACAAGTGTTGCCCAGTTTTAACAATGTATTTTTTACGATATTTTTTACGTCGAGCGGTGAAGGAAACAGAAACGATTAAGTTGTGACATTGAACTCGGATAGCCTTGTGGTCGTCTAATTCTCAACTCTCACTTTCTAAATGTTGTATAATTACGTGGACAACAACAACAAACAAATTAAAAACTAGTTTGAGGCACCACTAGCCAAACGTACCTGGTTACGGAAGGCGCGGCCCCAGACTCATATATTGATATATTAAATTCAACATATAGGTCTCATCTTAGAGTAGGTATTACTCAAAAAATATGTATACAGATATATGTTAACAGCGACAAGGTTCTAAAACCTATTGTTACTTTTGAGTTCCTACTGTACCTATTGTTGGTTTCGGCCTGAAAGATTCCAAAATATTGATTACAGGGAAGATAAAAAAATATAGTCATTGCTACATAAATACTTGTTCTTGTTTTTTAAGGAATGTATGTGCGTATGGCACTTTCAGGCAAAACGGATTACCTACTCGTGTGTCTCTCTCTCTGTCACAGCCAGTTGGCTCCGATTATACTGGACCGGTAAGTTAAAGTTTGGTACTGTCAACAGCAATAATATATGATCCATCAATATAGGCCATGCTTTATGCCTCCAGTAATAAGGACGTGTTAAATATTTTTGACTCCAATGTTTGATCATATATTATTGATGGTAGCCACTAGCCACCATCAATAATACCTATATACACGTATATTTCTGTGAGTTAAGCGTCATACAAATTTAGTCCGATTTCCACGATTTTTAATATGTTGTACTTATTATAAATAACTAGGTCTGTATGTTGCTGTTTTTTTATTTTTTTATTTCTAAGTAATATTTTCTGTACTGGAGAACGTTAAAACATATTCAAAAATCGGACTAGGTTAAGGGGAGAGAAAACGATATTGCATTTTGTATGGACATTTTTAGCTTCACAGTCCTCTTAAGACTTTGACATCAGACCCCCCCACTACTTTGTTTCAGAGCATCTTGCATCCAAATCCTTAATACCAAATTGTTAATGCTATAATAGTAAACCAGATATCCTACAATAAGAATTAACTACCATTACGTCAAAAATACGTTTACATAGAAGCGCGATGTGCCAAAACAAAATGGAATAGAGGCCCAGACCGTAAAAAAACCCGTCTAAACAACCATATACTTCGACAAAGGTATATTCGTAACTCATCGTACACTACCTTGAAACTTGAACACTCTTAATGGCGGGTTCCTTGCGGATACACCTCGACCCTATGGGATATTTTGTGTAAAAAAACCTTTAATACTCACATGCTAGACAGAATTGATTTCACTAGCAGTGGAAAAAGGATATATAATGAATGACGAAGAAAACTTTATCTACCCGTGCTCAGTGAGAATTGACGATGAGTTACGAGAATGGGAATATGGATCAGTGCGATATCGAGTAGCGCTGATAATTAGTCGATTGTAAGAATTCCTGAATAGCGTAGGCACCTAACAAGTGGACAAGCGGACAGCTGTTTTGTGCTCGGACGACTGTGCCGGCATGGTATGGATACCTGCATATTTGACACCAGTTGCAATTTGTTCTCATAGTAGATTGTTCAACAAGGGACTAAAACAAGCCATAATGCCACGAGATGTTTAGCCACCCATGCGGAGCGCGAGTGGCTATAGTTTGAGTGTCATTATGGTTGTTTAGTCTCGCGTTGAACAACTCTACTTTTCACTTTGAATGCGGGGAAAAAAACGATTTTCTATACCAAATTACAATAAAGTAAGTAGAGTAAAAGTAAAAAGTATTTATTACATACAATATTGATTATAACAAAGTTTCTTACTTTGTTCCGCGGTTTTTTCTTTTCTAATATTATATTTTTGTAAAGTGACGCTTCAAATGCTTGCATATTCAGCCAACAGGTTCAAACTTGAAAACTACTTTAAACAACTAATTGGACCACGCATAATAAAATGAATTAATCCTTAATATAATTAAATAGATTCATATTCGTAATCATTAATCGTGTTTCACGAAATTAAATGGTTTTTTTTTATATTTTCCCAGTTGTTATTTTGAACTTAAGAGGAGGACCGTACGAGAGAGATTTTTAAGAATCATCTCTCTTAGGAGAGACTTTGTACAGGCTGTGTACAGACTGAAGTTAGCTTCAGTCTGTACACAATCACTAAAAATGGCGATAATCCTCCTTTTACAAACACCGTGATTGGTTGGTTTCCAAAGTATATAAAAAAAACCCTAGGGATTAATAAGGAGCTTTAGTCCCGATGTGCAGAGACTAAAGCAACATTTTAAGAGCATGAGAAGTGAAAAATAATGTTCGTTCTTTCCCAATTACCTACTTGAGGGGAAAAATAATTCAGTGACCCTAAAACCCAGATTAAAAGATAAAAAAATAATTTGCCGTTGGTATCTCAAACCCTTTAGTGCGCGAGTCCTACTCGCACTTGACCGGTTATTTTATGAAGATAACCTGAGATATGGCCTAAGATGCGATTTACTTAATACATTACCTAAATCACCTAGATAATGCCTATACTTACACCCTGGACTTCAAGAGTATTGCGGGAAGAAGATTCCACTTCTTAGATGGTTCAAGGTCATTGGTTACAAGACTGGAGATGGAATGGAATCTCTGCTCGCGTTTACAGTGATCGATGTGCCTTAAAAACAGAGCGTAGTATTCGTAGTAGGAAGAGTGCGTCTGGGCATCGCGGCGCGATCGCCAAGCGTGCTCTGACTTCATAATCGCAATAATGGTAGAAGGTACAACAAAATAATGCTAATAAGGCGCAAAACGAGCAAATAATTTTGCACAAAGGAATTAAAGCAATAAGTTATATGTACCCTAATTTATGCATTGATAAACTATACTTGAATACAAAAAAATCCGTTGAACCATATTCAAGACATCGGCGTCGCTACTTATCTGATTGCGAGCTACAAAATTATCCTGTAAGATAGTATATGTAAATATGAACACGGTTTATATAAATACGGAGACCGTTTATTTTCCAGGCAGCTAAGCACGCCGCCTCATGGAGAGTCGAACCTCGGACTGCGCTGTAGCTGTGGTCTCGTCCGTCGCAGCACCCGCTACCTTCCTACCACACTATCAGTAACGACAGTAACGGTGTTGCGACCGGCGCCTCGGGACACTAGTCAGGTGAAAGTCTCAGACGCACACCTCACTCCGACTCAACAGCACGTCTACCGTTCGATTATTACTTACTAGTCCCAAGATTTATCAAAATAAATGATTACTTATCGCGAATAAATAAACAATAGCGTTAGCTATTAGTTCCGGCGAGAGCGACGCGTCATATTATCACGTCTGTTAAGGCGTGCATGTGTGATAGTGCGGAGGCGAGTCGCGGCACCGGCGCGGGCGCGTGCGCAGCCTCAGTCGCGAGCATGCTGACGACGAGTGGTGTCGTAGCGCTGGCGGGCCTGCTGGCCGCCGCCGGCGCCGCCGGCACTACCACGCCCGCCGCCCCCGGCCCCGGCCTGCTGCAGCCCAACGGCACGCAGCCGGCGCAGGCTGCAGAGCTTTATTTCATCAACAAAATATTCGACAAGTATGGAGACAAGGGTGTGATCACGTTTGAGGTGAGTTATTTTTTATACAAATAAGTGTTAATCTATTTGCACCTACAGCTCAACTATTTAGATTAATTTCTTTACGAGTTCGATTGCGAACGAGCAGTGGAAAGTTGAACAACTTTCTACGTTATAAGCGCACAGAACGAAACGGAAATATGATAAAGCTACCAGAGTAGGTACCATGCATAGAAAAATTATACCGTAGGTAATCATACATACAGGATATCCCAGAAATTGACGTCTAGGGCTGACGGAGCAGCTAAAAAGCTATCAATTTAAACCCTTTATATGTTCAGCGATTTTTACTAGTTTCGGAGATATTGATCATTTCAATATGAATTTTGGTACGTTTTTGAGATAAAATATTTTTTGCAATTCACTCTTATGTAAGATACCACTGAAACTTATGAAATAAAACATGAAATTAATGATTTTTCGTGATATAGACATTAGGGAATATTTCAAAAATTTAGATTGACATGATTAATATCTCCGAAACTAAGTAGTAAAAATCGCTGAACATACATAGGGGTTAAATCGATAGCTTTATAGCTGCTCTATCAGCCCTAGTAGGGTTCACGTCGGTTTCTGTGACACCCTGTATAAAACATTTTTTTAGTTTTCCTCATCGGAAGTTCAACAACCTAATGTTATATCATAATTTTTTACACGTTTTCTTATCATAACCAAATCCTTATCAGTTTAAAACTGCCCAATGTTTCGAGCTATACATTTACAATATCGATCACCCTATTTCCAAAAAAGCGTTTTCTGTTATATATTAGTCATTGCTACATATTATTTTCGACCTATATTTGATATCAATATTGTTTCGACGTCTTTTGTAATGCTTAGTCTTGACAATAGGAAGTGAAGAAAAATAAACAAGACATTGCAATCCAGACATACAATATTGTTTAGATAATGTCGAATATAGGCTCAGCTGGCGAATTAAATGTTCTTTGTTTTGGGACACATTATTTATCGATCGACTTGGCTTCAGCAAGTTAGAAGCTAACTGAAGTATTTTGTAGATCACACTTACATAGGTAAAGGTGTTTAAAATAAAACTGGGTCCAACAATTACGGTATTCAAAGGGCCTGCCATGTTTATTTGTAAATTGATTGGTTACAATCACTACATTACGTAATCACTTATACTTATTAACGCATTAAAAGCCGTCCAAGCATTCATACTAACTTATTAACGAGTTCGATTCTCGCGTCGGCACAAATATTTGCATGTTTAAGTACATAAGAATGAATACGAAACCAATTACTTGCGAGGCTTTATTAAAGTTGAATTTACGTTTATTTTTTGTGCGCTATATAAATCTCGTTGTCCATTTCATTATTATGTATGCTTGCACTTCTCTTTAAATTTTGTAGTAAAACGGACGGAACCATAGCTATCTATCCTGCCTGATAGTGATGTCAATCGCGACCTAACAACACAAAGACCTATCTTTTACGAAGATTAGACCCAAAAAACCAGCACAAGCAAGGAATTTTGCAAATAACTGCAAGGAACAAACTTATATCAATTTAAAGCCAAACAGAATTAACATCGGCTTTTTTTCTCGTGACTGAAATGTTTACGTTTCTCAGGTTTCGATCATTGTTAATGTTTACACAGCAACAAATGAAAAATGTTTTAATCCAGTAGTGTCGTTGCTATTGTCTTCACCGAAGCCGCACGTTGTCCTGCGTAAGACAACACTCCCACCATCTTTCAAAATATATATTTTTGCAAACTTAATACATACATACCGTCACGCCTTCATCCCAGAGCTACAGAATTACCAATAACTCTAACAACTTGTTGTTAATTCTATAACAACATTTTGCAAATACAGGCCAAGATGTTTACCAGTGTATAGGGTAAAGTCACCAGTGGTCAGCCAGAGACCAGTAGTCGACCTTATATGAGTGCGAAGAGTGGGAAATATATCTTTTGTACTTTTTCCACTCATACAAAGTATAGGCAGAGACCGACTACAGGTATCTGGCTGACTACTGGTGACTTTACCCTATTAGTGACAGGTTGCAAGCCCATCGCCTAACAATACTACAAGCCTTTAATCGTTTACTTCCACAGGAAGGCATGAAGTGGCACTATTCTAAGCCGGCAACCACACGGCACTAAACACACAAATAGGTACATATTTACACATACATATTTTTTTAACTGGCGACAATAAGTCTTAATTTCCAATTCAAGAGTTCATGCTTAACCTTGGGAATAGTGGGCTTGAAAGTAAGTAGGTGTAAGTATACGTAAATAATAGGTACCTATATCAATTAATGGATAACTTTTGATCACTTAAGTACATTTAAAAGACTTAGTAGAAAACAAATAAAATTCTCTGCTATGAGATTACCTAACACTCGGAACAATATGTAAAAATCTTCTATTTCTAAATTTGCCGCCAAGAGCATTAGCGCGTGCAAAAATTACACCTCGCGTGTATTGTTCTCCTACAAAAGACAAACACGGAGTAGCACAGATGTTCGGATCGTGATACCGATGCTGCCCGGCAGGCGTGCTCGAATATCAGAGAAGTGTTTTGGTTTTAATTAAACACATATTTACTAATTTCATCATAGCCATCAATAGTCGTAATGAGGCTATCATTAAATAATCTTGCAGTACCGTCAACGACAGAGTATTTAATCGATAAGGTATATTGAAATCTATGGTTTCGTTGTTTTTTTTTCCAAACTTTATTAAAGTGAAGCCTGTTTCTCGGTTGTCGTTTGATTAAATCGCTTGTTTTATGGTTCATTTAAAGGCTGTTTTAATCACAATAGCAAGATTAAAGAGTTCTGTTGATTACGGAGATGACGCATCTCTGACTCTTTTACTTTAAAATAGTAGTATTAACAAATGACGTCTGATAAGTCTGATAAGCAATTTTAAGTAATGAATGACTTGAAAAGGCATAATTATAATAAGACATTAATTACGCACACGCGTATAACTGCCTGAGTAGGTACCTAGTTAGGTTATTTGCCAACGCCGTGAACCAAATCGGTTTTCTAAGTAAAAAAAAAAACTAAGTAAAATTTCATCTAACGACTTTACGAGAGATCGTTTTATTTTAAATCGTGTCCTGTGTTGTATAATATATAGAAAACTGACATATTAAATAATATTAAACTGTTTAATAATGAGCAATTTAAACGAGTACAGCGTTAATTTTAAAATTTGTTACCAATGGTTTTGTATGACGTAACACCTGGTCAAATAAGTTAAATAAATAAGTGCCTACTCGTTTAAGTAAAGTAGGCAGTAGGCAGGCCACACGAGCGGTAGAACTGAAAATTAATGAATGAATTAAAAATAACGTTTTATCATTTAACCCTTTAGACGTCGGTGGCTACTGCATCATTGTCACACGTTTCATCCATACTAAATGTACTAAAGTCTAAAATCACCACGACTCTAGAAGGGTTAAAATTATTTTTTATTTAAGTACAGTTTTGTAACTGAATGGAAAAGTTACAGTTTTTAATATTGAACTATATTTTGGTAGACAAGATGTCATTACCAGAAGATATAAGTACCTATTTAATTTGTTTTAAGTGTGTGCTATGTAGTATCTATAGCTAATGTCTTGGGAACACCTTTGGAACCTCGTTTGTTTTTCTATGACATCGTAGCTAACGTTTATTTATATTTTGACTAAACAGCGTAACAAAAATATTCTACTTTGAGTACACGTAACAAACGTCAAGTAAAACAGAGGCTGTACAAAGAGTGATAGCCGTAGCGAACGCAGTGACGACATTCGGGAAATAATAAGTTCAAGTGAAACTCCACTTAGCAAAAATCTTTTGTGTGAACAATAGTGAACATTCGGTTGTGTCCATAGTTGTTTACTAAATGAGGACTTAATGGAATAATCCATTAATCTGCATTTCAATGGTCTTTCGTGTAATAGACCCAGAGGACCCGTTGGTGCGCCTAAAAGACCGAGTACCATTACAATAAACATGGTAACGAGAGACAATCTCATACAAATACACCTAGTCTAGTCCTTATAAAATCTCTAGGTTTGTACTATGGGTACTAGGCAACGATAAACATACTCAAATAACTACAGTACTAGTACAAGAAGACTGAGAAGCGAATACTCGTGCTCATCACACAAATAGGTTCCGATACCGGGCATCCAATCCGGGACAGTTAGCTTCGTAGGCAGGGTTACTAGCAATTCTAGCCTTAACGCGAAAGTTACCGACGCCACGGTAAGATGGAAGTCAGGGGATGAGTATCTAAGCGCAAACCAGATGAACAAGAAAACTTTATCAAATACAAAGTTAGGAATACATTGACATATAATTTTATTCGGTAACCTGAAAACAAAACCAAAACAAACATCAACGGTACTTATCAGGGTCACGTGTTTTACGCTATCTAACTTTCAGTAATCCGCTGCTGCTGTTCCAATAGTACAAACCGAACCTATTCTTTATCTATTAAGGAAAAATATTTTACTTACTTGATTACGAAACTAAATTTATTATCACTGATGTTATGATATACATACACTCAGGAGCAAAAAAAAAACGGGTCAGAGTGCGTTTTCGAAACCTTGGTTCCTCGCCAGGGAATGCTTTTAGTGAATTCTGATGATGAATACAGGACTTCCAGAGTGCCTAGGATATCCAACTGAATTAATCTGCGGTTAACGCCGGAATTGTACATGTTCAGAAAAACGTATAAAATGGCAATAAAATGTAAGGAAATCCAAATGCTGACCCAAACTGTCCGGCTGTGGTGTTAACTGATTGTGCGATCAGTTAGGTATCTTAAGAACTTTTGACGTCCTCTATTGAACCTCGGAGTATCCACCATTAAACCTCACTCAAAACAACCCCTGGCGAGGAACCAAGGCTTCGAAATAGTCTCGTTTGTATGCAAAACGCACTCTGACCCGGTATTTTTGCTCCTGAGTGTATAACGTAGAGGCATCGTTATCGCAATGAAACACGGGTTATTATTTTAGTTTAGTTTGAACTGACCAAATCCTTAATATTTAACTTGATAATGACTGCTTGAATCAAAATAAGTAAAAAAATTAGCGTTGTACAGAGTTGTACTCCATTGCGCGTGAAATAATCGCCGAATACCTATTATTCGTTATCATATCATTTGTTATCGCTAACGGCGAACAGAATTGTTACGTTTTGCCCTTCAACTTGAATCTGATCGTTACCCTTAAAGCCTTGCAAACAAAACGAATCTTATGTTAGTCACTATTACGTATGAATATATGAATCATTGCACTTTACTTTTTCAACCAACATTATACTAACATTTAAACAGAAAGTGATTGATGGTCTAATACTTTCTGTAAAGGGACACAGAGTTTTAATCTGTAAATAAATTTAAAATGTGGTATTACCGGACCAGTAAAACTTGGGGCTCTTTAGGAGACACACTCTTCTCTCAAGGGACGGAAACGCATCTGCGAATATTTCTCTGGTGGTGCAGGCATCCATGGGCGGCGGTAATTACTCTTCGTCAGGTGACCTGCTAGCTCATTTTCCTCCTCTAGCATTAAAAACTCAAGGTGGTATTTATAAATATTCTAGCTCCCCACCCGTCATAAAAGATACATAATTATAATGGTCATAATATAATATAATCATCCTGAAGAACTAACCTACACGTTAGCGAACACTGCACCATAATATAATAATGTAATAAGAGCGGAACTTTAGCAGATTGAGATACGAAGACGATGGAACATTCAGTACCGAGTACTTAGATGGAAAGTTTATAGAGCACGTAGTCTCACTAATCCAACTATGTTAGTTCTTAGGATAAGATAAGATCCTACTATTATTAATAATGCTCAATCACGCCAAAACGGCTGAACCAATCTCGATGAAATTTGGCACATATCCTACTGTCTGGAAGAGCACATAGGCTACTTTTTATTTAGGAGAAATAAGAAGCTCAAGCACATGAAAAATGTTTGGAACAAAATTTGTAGCAAATGTTAATGTTCAACGTTGTTATTTTGTAATATAGATGTTAACATCATTGGAACTATATAAATGGAAACCTAGATAACAGCAAACCGATTTTTGCTACATTTGACCTTATGTAACTAACTAACGTGACGACGCAGATAAAATCGTATCAAGTCGTGTAAAAGGTGTTTTGAATTTCCAGTTTATATGCCAGCAAAAATCCCGGGTCAGAGTGCGTTTTTCATACAAACGAGACTATTTCGAAGCCTTGGTTCCTCGCCAGGAAATGCTTTTAGTGAAATCTGATGATGAATACCGCGAGCATCGATACAGGACTTCCAGAGTGCCTAGGATACCCAACTGAATGAATCTGCGGTTAACGCCGGAATTGTGCATGTTCAGAAAAACATCTAAAATGGCAATAAAATGTATGGAAATCCAATTGCTGACCCAAATCCTCTCGCTGTGGTGTTAACTGATCGTGCGATCAGTTAGGTATCTTAAGAACTTTTGACCTCCTCTATTGAACCTCGGAGTATCCACCATTTAACCTCACTCTGAACCTCAATTCTGACCCGGTATTTGAGTGTATTTACCCTCAATTCCGAGATGAGACCCCTTATTTTACTGGGCTATGAATCTAGTTACCATTGACATGTTATCGTACTGTCAACGTTATGTATGATCTCTTATTTACTTGACAATAATGGCGGCCGCGTTCAAAACAATACGATAGCATCTCAAAAGTGTAGTAGATAACTGTTTTTAAATCATTAATGAGAAATTACTGTAGGTACAGACAGTAAAGAAAATTGATTCCTAGACCATTTTGGACTATGTGTTAGTGACGTTATCAATCAAAACGTAAGATACTTCTTATGATTTTATTTACATTGTCACTGACATAGTTCGAAATGGTCTAGGATTCAATTTCCTTGCCTGTACATACTATATAAAAAGTAATGCAACTACTAAAAAGTACTATGCAGATAAGAAGTTTCTGAATATTGATAATGTTAACAGCATGCTAAAGTTATTTGTTGCGTGCGAAGGAATAGTGATATAATAAGCACCGTTTCACTGCTGTCAACATTATCAACATTCTAAAACGTTATGGTTGTGCATTTTGTCAAGATTGACTTCTTGCTGCCTAGCACTGTAGTTAATGTAATTGTAAGTTTAGTGATTTGTAGGTACGAGATGTAATTTTAAAAAAACTATACAAATGATATCGTAATTATTATCTAAATTATGAAGATTTTGAACACCATTTTATAATTACTCAACCAGATCAATAGTTTTAATAAAAATGATTGACGGTTGAGTATCTCGCGGGTTCTTCTCAGCAGCAGCCTCCTCTTGAGAAGTGCGTTAAAGTCCCCGTGCGGCCTACTTACTGAATAATCATCTCTGTTATTGTTACCAGGGTTTCGAGCACCTGCTGGACAGCCTGGGGCTGGGCGGGCGCGTGTTCTCCTCGCCCCACGACTTGGCTATCCACCGCGTCAACGGCTCCTTCAGGCAGCTGCACGATACCCAGCACCGGCACCGTCGGTCACCCACTCCAGGTAAATAAACGTCAACTATAAGGGCTGTCTCCTCTACATTACCCCGCTTATTAATAAACTTTGAGTAACAGTGGTCCTTATCTGTCATTGTGACATTTGAATTCGACCGATAAGGACAAAACAATGTATAGCTATACCACCGTTACTCAACGTTTATTAGTAAGGGGGTACATGTTTTAAGATACCCATCGAAAATGCATAGGATTGACGTAAGCTGCCGCATGGTCGTGTCAAGAGGTTATGACAATTCCATACACTTAAGTATCTCGTCTTGGGCCTCAGAACATGATTGAAAAGTGAACAGACAGGGTGTCCTGTATTAAGAAACCGGCAATTTGATCACTGTTGTATATATTTAGACGAAGCCTTTGCTCCATCTGAACAGGTGGTAACTAATGGCCCTAGTAATAATCTTACGGTTTTCGAAATATCACAGCTTACTGTATTTTCGACATTGCGCATCTTATTTCAGTTTATGCTTTGTCCATAACTTGAAGATTAAACTCAATAATTTATAATTACTGTTACCATTTTTTCCGCTTACATCAATGTTAAAGTTCCAATCTTGAACTTCATATAACTTTGAGGAAGGGTGAAGGAAAAAAAACTTTCACTGTCCCAAATTGGAAATCTATATCTTTTATCTTAATACATTTTGTAAAAACGCATGAATGCCCAACTAAATTGTAATTCCTGCTTGTGTTATCGGTCATTGTGGAAAATGACTGTAGATGCCAATGATTGAAAACCGCAAATTTACGTGTCATGAAAAAGCGTCACTGGCCATGAAATATACAATTACAGAGTTATTACTATTTTACTAAAAAAATTATAGTGCAAAATATGTTGATTATACTCGTAGAATTAACAACAAGTTGTTAGAGTTCTTGGTAATGTAGCTTTAGCTTTACCTACCCCACTCTGGGATGAGGGCGTGACGGTATGTATGTATGTACTATTTTACTACGCATGCATGACAAAGTAGAGCGCCACCGAGTCATAAACAATAGAATAACAGAAAGAAAAAAAATCGCTTAAAGGAACTATAGTTATAGTTTGCATTTCCTTAGCTATTGAAAAACAACGTTTTGAGACTGTTATTGATTAAGTACCTATTATTCGGTGAATATTTGGTACAAACGCAAACAAACTGAAAACCAGCGCTACGCAGCTGTACCGCAAAATTGCGGCCAGCACCAGCTACTCATAAGTTTGCTCTTCTTGCTGCAGTCAACATTTTTGTAGGTTGTAAAAGTGTAATATATGTGACCTGTAGCAATAAATATTTTTTCATTTCAATTCTAAAGATCAAAGAAAAATATGTTACTAGATATATATAATAGATAAGTTGGGTGACCTTCGCGCTACTCAACCATTAACAAGCAGACAGCCTGTCGCTATGTATACACATTTATCTATAATATACGTCGTGTAAATTAAATATGTACCTAAAGGCTGCCTCTAAGCCTTTTGAAACCTTCACAAAGTTAATATTACTCCGGAAAAACCCTCATGCGACCTTAGAATCTCACTACAATACGAGAAAAGGAGATACGTGCCAATTGAATAATTCCATTGTGTTTGCTGCATTTATTTTTATCGAATTGTACTACAGAAAACTCGGATAACACTGTAGACCCATTCACTAAGGATTCCGTCCCTTCCGGTAGTTACCTAAACGCATTAGGAACCTAGTTTTTTCCTTTCTAGTCTTGCTATGACGTCAATGTATGATGATCACCGTGTTAACCGTATTTCATAATTTGAAACAATTACTGTACTTTGCTCACTAGGAAGGCATGTTAAAAGATGTGATGAATTATTTAGGTAAATTACTCAACGTCGGCGTCGCAATGTCTGATGTAGTATTCAAGAAAACTCAATGAAACCAGTGTCAAGTTCAAGCGTGTTTTATGATCTTGCACGGAATCGTCCATCCTACATTAACCGACCTGTAGTATTAATAATCATAATTATAAATATATGGTCGGACAATAATATACCTAATGACTTACTAATAATAAATATACCTACATCAACTTACGAATAATAAATATACCTACGAGGGGCGTTCAATAAAGGCTCGGTATTGGTATCTTGCAAACCTTTTTAGTAAACTTCTTAATACTGGCCGCTAAGAGTCATTCATTGACAGTAAAAAAAAGTAAATAGCAAGCCCACACGTTCTTTTGTTTTTCTGCTACTGCTGAACAAATATGATCATCATGAGGTATTTTACAATGTTAATTAAATTGGAGCATCGAGCAGTGATACAATTCTTGACTAAATAGGGAAAAAATCGAGTGAAGGTTAGGTCTAAGTATAGCACAAAAAACCAATATTTAAATTGCTACAATACATGATATTATCCACGAATCCACGATCATCTTAACATGTCCAAAGTTAATGCGAGATGGGTACCACGAATGTTGACACCGTTTCAGAAGCATACGCGCCTTGCTTGTTGTTCCGATTTCATTGCGCTGTGTGGAGAAAACCCTAATGGTTTGCTCCAAAAAATTGTTACCGGAGATGAAACTTGGGTTCATCATTATGACCCTGAGAGTAAACAAGAGTCGATGCAATGCACGAATTTATTGATCGCCCCTCGTACATCAACTTACATTGATGCAGTTTAATGAGTATAGTGGTGGAGGTGGTATGTTCATAAAGATTTCCCTGCTCTTTATAATAATGAAAGCGATTCAAAGCCAGGAAACCATCTTCGGTCAGTGACTCGCCAAAAATTCAATCAAGTCCGCTATTATACTCGTACTACATTTTCTATGTCAACCAGAATTCCCATTTTTTCAGCAGTCGCACGTCGCACTCGACTGCGCGCACGTCGCACCTAAAACCTCACAATTTGCAGAAACCGTTTCGTATCAAGTACACGCCAAACGTTGACTGAACGCGCTGTGACTATGACTAAGCGACAATAATGGGCACCTATCTACCTACTCGATTTTCGACGGCCTTTTCAAAGCCGTAACGAATTGTTAGATTGCGTTTTGTCATTGCATTTTTCAGGGTACCGTAAGATAAACGACCACGGTTCTATTCCAGGAAGTATTTTCTTCCTGATCATTGTGACACGTATACGCGACCTTGCTTTGTAATATAGCCTTCTAAGTGATTTTCACAGTCCATCAAAAATATCTAAACCCGCAATTGGGGACGTATGTGCATTTGATTTATTCAGCTTGGGCAAAAAACATAGCCTGGTTTTGTAGTTCTTAGTACTATGGGTTCATCTTTCAACAAGGTAGGTATATAGATTCCGATTCCGATAGAAAGCGATATATTAGTCTCCGCGGCAGCTTTCTCCTACTTTGAGTTTCCATTACATTGGCGCCTAAGTCCACAATCCACATCAGCGTTTTTTTTTAAATCTTGTAATCAGAAGTAGAGCATGAAGTTATCTAAATCCAGGACCATGAAATTGATTTACGATGACCGCGGGATTAAAGGTAAATAAATATACAAAAAAACATTACGTATAGTTTAGCTAACCGCGTACTAACATATAAATGTTAAAACAGGGGCCAATTATGGTACAAGTGAATTGAAAAAAGGTTATTGATGTGATTTAAGTCACTGGGTAATGTACTTTCGATATCAGTTTAAAGTTTTGTTATATCTGTTATATTTACGGAATAATCGCCTGGACACGCTCAACGATTACATAGGTCTATAAGGTTTTTGTGTAATGATTGATCACCGCAATGGCGTTTTCTTACGCGGCAAAGCTTTACCAACTACTGAAACACGGAACCGTTATAATAAGATAACATTATTTTCTGTCTGTCAAGACCTTTTTGCTCTGAAACGGCTAAAGCTATCGGGCACCTTTTTTTTGTAGCAATTAGCTATCATAAGAAAGCACCAGCATATTTTTTTTTATTAATTGATTATCGTGATGGCGAAAAAAAACGAGTCAAAGAAAATATTTTTTGCTGTAGTAACATTGTAACGTGAACGCAAAGAAAAACACCTTGTGTGAAGATAATAATTAAAAAAAAATACAATGACTAGGGAATATAAAAGGGGGGCAAAAGTTTGTATGGTACGTCGTGATCCCTTGGTCCAATCTACTTAAAATTTTGCATAAACATTCTTTAACAGAATTGATGGAAGAAGAATTTCGTATTTTATTGAAATTCATTACCTAGGGGGGTGAAACAGGGATAGTAAGTTATTTTAGGGGTGATTTGCTTCGAAGTTGAAATGAATACTCCATAGTCCTTTTGATTTACGTTACTTTTATTTTGACACATGTTTAAAAACTCAATCCGATTTTATTCAAAAAAGGTTGAACTTACAAAAAAGATTGGTGCAATGCAAATAGTTTGGGTGTTTGAGTACGCTGAGTCTAAAGATTTGCCGGTACTAGGTTCCTTATGAGGTCTAGGGGTGAAGTACGAAAGGAGTAGCGAAAACTAACTGTACGCGTACGAAGCCGCTGGCGTCCTCTAGTCTAATAGGATAAATGGTGAACTGAAAATTACAAGATCAGTTTGTAAATACATTGCGCTACCTCAGGGGCGTATTTTAGGTCCCTTACTCTTCCTGTTGTACATAAATGAATGTAAATAAATGAATATTTGTGCTGTGATTGATGTGTTAGTATCCCTTTTATTATTTTGAATGACTTTTATTCTGAATGATGTAATAGTGAATTTCAAATTTTCGTGGCGGTGAAAATAATTTGTCTCAGGAGGTCAGACAAAAACGTTTGGGGAGAAAAACGTCTAGACTTTTGCTTAACACTACTTCTTAGGTGGGAAACCATTTACAATAAAATAGCTTAACACAATTGCCCTCCTTATTATCAACTTAAAGTGGAACTGATTTCCGTAATAAAAAAATAAAAAAATCAAGTTATTTATACGTAACGAACTCTGTTTTATTTTGTAATGCAAATTTCGTCTTCGATGGTAAGAAAATGCATCGGTTTATTAAAAAAACATGTATAGTGATAAACAGCTCGCTGGTTAGTAATGCGTTAATAAATTGAATGGAGAGCCGTTTGAAAATAATGTAAAGGGTATTATTAGATCTCGACGACAACTGCGCGGTTAGTTAATGTGGGCGGTTTCGTAGCTTCAGCCATGAAATTGATTATACACGTGATATTATAATGTAACATGAAGAACAGCTAAATGAATTATACTTTTTACGAAGAACATTGAGCAGTATTTTTCAGGTTTATTTCATACTAGCTGTTCCTGTGCCCACTTCGTTGGGCAATATGTTTTTTGTGATATACAGTGTGTGGCCCAAAACCGGGGCGAAAAAAGTAAATGGGGATTCTTTAGAACATTTCAATTAACTATCATAAAAATCTAATATTACAAAGTCTATAATTTTGGAGAAAACAGCCTACAAAGTTAAAAATCGTAGGTAATGTATTTTCCCGTCGCGATATCGTCGCTTGGTCACTTGGTACGCGGTATGTCTGAGTACAGGGTGCCATTGACAACACGCGGTAGATTTAGCGGTGTTTGCATTACATTGAATTTGCGATTAAGTTTGTTAGAAAAAAACTGAAAGTTAAGTTTTCATTTTAATTAGGTAAGACCATTATAATGTAATTACCGGTGATCTATAGAGCCCCTGTTTTTAATATTATCCCCGGTTTTGGGCCACACACTGTATAGCCTATGACACTTATACATAACGTGGCTTTCTATTCGTAAAAGAATTTTCAAAATCGATTCTGTAGATCCAGAAATTACCCCTTACAACCTCACAAACTTTACCTCTTTATAATATTACTAGCGGCCCGCCCCGGCTTCGCTCGGGTGTAGTTTAGTATGTTTATTCTAGGTTAAAGTTAATCCTAATTATCGTCATATCAAAAAATATGATATTTTCATCATAATTTTTTAAATAGATTAGAAACAATGTATCCAGAACTAATAGGCTTCGTCGAATGTCACTTCTTACATTTTCTGTCGATTTTGTTAAGCGAAAGCTAAACGTTGCTCATCTTGGCTACCACCCCAGACCTATCGTTTATTTATCTAGATTGTTTAGGTAAGCAAAGAATGATTTTCTTGCAATAATAAAACAACACACGTTAATGACTCAACATTCACTATTTATTAATAATCATAGCACTGCCTTTCATATTATTTGCACAACAGGTTCTAACACCATTTATGGCTAATAAATAAATGAATTCATGAATGACCTCTCATTACTTAATTTAATATTTCAGAATATACAACATTTTTCGTAGTACCTAATCCTTAATCGGTTCAAAATGTATTGGTTTCTGCGTTACCTGATCTTGATAGGCCAACATACAACTGCCCATATGTGAAAACTATTTTTGCCTCAGGTCAACGCCAACTTATTTGTATGTTTGACCCTGAGACTTACTAATGGTTAAGGCAAATTATTTTTTTACAGAAAATTGGATTCTATTAAATTGAAAAACTCCGTCTGTAGGAATCACAAACGGATAAATAAGTTGAATTAATCTAAATCTTATTATTGAAAACGTAATTTATAGTGTCAGCAGCTTTGAAATAACGGGATTCCCGTACAAATTTTTAACACCTTTTTTATTCCCTTAAGGGTTGGATTTCCATAAACATTAAAATTATATTTCTTTAATTTAACCAGGAGCCAACATTTTAAATTTGATGTATTTTACTTCAAAAATAACGTATCTCCCATACAAACTTTAATCCACTATTTCGACCCTTTAGAGATGAAATTAAAAATAATAATATCACCCCTCACCCCTTTAGGGGTTAAATTTCGATAAATACCTTCTTATTACTTGCTTACGTCAAAAAAAAACCTTACTATTAAAGTTTCATGTTTGTAGCTTCAGATTACTAGCTGTTCCAGTGCCCACTTCGTTGGGTAACTTTAATTTTACCTCTTTACAATAGTATAAGTAGTTTTTTGTAGTTGTGTACATAAATATATTTAATAATTCTAGTTTTACGTAGATAATAGGTTATACTAGTTAATAATTATTCTAATTATTGTATAGTGTATATTTTTTTAATTTTAATTTCCTCATAAGTTGTAACAGATTATCAAGTAAATTTTATAATAAAATAAAAAAGTATAGGTAGATAGTATAGATTAGTAATTAGTATAGACGAACAACTCTATCCCGGGATAATCTTACTGCACAGATTGACATTCTCAAACAATAAACATACTTTTATATAAAGGATTAAATTGTTACATAGGTAGGTATATATGTAGAGAAAACACCTAAGACTCAGAAACAAATGTACTCGTGCTCATCACGCAAATATTTGCCCTGACCGGGAATTGAATAAGGGACCGCTAGCTTTGTAGGCAGTATCACTACCAGACACTCGCTACCGAGCGACAAGGCTAACTGCGTCGTCTTAAATATATCTTGTAAATAGTTTGACAATAAATGCTTATCTTATCTTATCTTATCTTAAGTTACCTTAAGTCTCCACCATGATGTAGAACCTAGGGGTACTTGTCACGACGTGATTGTGAGTTTATATTAATATTATTTTTATTTTGTTTACCGACATCTTAGGGCCTGTTGTTTGATCAGTAGTTAAACTAAATAATCGTTAAAAATCGTAATTAATGGTCAAATCTCAAAAAAGTGTCAAATGTTCGATTCCTTTTGATTTTGAACAATTAGTTGAGTTAACTACTGCTCATACAACGGGCCCTGTCTCAGAAACGTCAGACACCCACTCGATAAACAGCCGCATGCCATTAGCCCTATATCCTAACTACGCCTTAACCCGAAGGTAAACCTATTATACTGATGAGGTCAAAATACTAGTTCCGCCCCGCTCACTACTATGTCCTGTCCCTCTGCCGCTCGTGTGACTGAATGGTGCGTCTGTGTGTCATTCAAGCGGACGGATAGTGTCATTGTCATTTTATAGCCCGCGATTATCCTATTACGGGTGACGCTCTTGCCCGGTCGCGTAAATACTTGATCAAATGATCTTTGATAGGGTCACTTCCAGACATTGGCTGTCTTTGTGCCGCTTTATAACTATAACGTTATCGCAGTGTTGCATAGAGTGCCTTATATGTACGTTACATCATTTCACCAACAAAAAATACCTACCGATCAACAGTCTATAATTGTTTTAATATTTCAGCGGAACCAATATTAAAGAAGTCATGCCTGTCTCCAAAGGACATATTACAAGTATACGGCATAGAGAGCGAGCCTGGCGTCATAACCATCAATCCGCAGACTTTCTTGGATATGTGTCCCGCCCTGGTGTACCAGCTGGACCAGCGCTCCTGCTACAAGACGGAGGTCCCGCCCGCCAAGCTGGACAGGAAATGGAGTAAGTGAATATCAAATGTGACTTGCGTTAGAATAATGATATGGTTTGAAAAACATAAACTGATACAAGTTGTATCAGAATATGTTGATAAATAGTCTTATCAAAAACACTTCTCGTTTATTCGCAAACAAATCGCTAACGAATGGTCTTTTCTGTTCGGATTACAGCTTGGATATACGCTACTCTGAGCATACTGGTAATCAGTGCCACCGGCCTCCTGGGCGTAGCGGTGGTGCCGCTGCTGAAGTCCGCTATCTTCAGCCAGGTGCTGCACTTCCTAGTGGCAGTGGCCGTTGGCACCTTGTGCGGAGACGCCCTGCTTCACCTGCTGCCACATGCGCTGAAATCGCACGGCCCCCAATCGGAGCCGCAAGAAGAAACCGAAGTTATACTAAAATGTAGTGTGACTTTTCTCACTATTCTATTCTTCTACACAGTTGAAGCTGTGATGCAAACTTTACACGGTGGGCACGCACACTCTCACGACGCTCTCGCTCCAACCGTCGTAGAAATTAAGACGGAAGCAGCTAAACAAATAGAGCCAATACCAATAGAATTAGGTGCTATGATGCCGGGGTCGCCGACGCCGCCGGCCGAGAGGCCGATGACTTCGACAGCTCTGATGGTCATCGTAGGGGACGGCCTGCACAACTTGACGGATGGGCTGGCCATCGGCGCCGCGTTTAGCGGAGACCCGGTCACAGGTTTCGCCACTGCATTGGCAGTCTTCTGCCATGAACTTCCTCACGAGCTGGGTGATTTTGCCGTGCTGCTGCGCTCGGGCATGAGCATCAAGCGCGCGCTGTACTACAACTTGCTCTCCTCCGTGCTCAGCTTCATGGGCATGGCGGGTGGTATATGGCTGGCGGAGGACCACGAGTCCGCGTCCCAGTGGATTTACGCCGCGACAGCCGGTACTTTCTTTTACATAGCTCTGGCTGATCTAGTGCCAGAAATTAACGAAAACAATCACGGGAAAAGTATCAACCTTTTCTTAGCGGTCCTTGGTATTCTTACGGGAGGCATCATTATGTTACTCATCGCGCTCCACGAAGACTCTATACAATATCTATTTAGAAATGCAGAACAGTAAACTACGAGTAGATAACGTATAGTAATCTTATTGTAATGTGATATTCGTACTCACGGTTGTTCAAATTGTTCGTATCTAGTAATAGTAAGATTAGCTCAAACGGGTAAAATAGTACCTATTTCGCCAGATTTATAAATCCGTCTTTTATAAAAAAACATTTGAATGAGCATAAAAAATTTAGCGTATATTACGGAAAGGTTTGCGAAACTAGCATGATTGTTTGTAACTGTATAAAACAGCTACTATAAAAATGACAGATTTAGTTCTTCCATTAAATGGAATGGATAATCCATTAAATTATGGATTTCATTAAATGGATATTTTAGATACTTACAGGGTGTAAAAGACGTCGAAGAGGCTTCTAATTCTAAACTGAAAAATATTGGATTTTCCCTCGGGTAATGTCGAAATACTTATTCTAATTTTTTTTATATTTTCTGATCAAAATGAACTAATTATAGAAAAAGATTATTAGATACTAAAGCTCATTATACAAAACAAAGGCTGACATAAGCGCTTAGTGAATACAATAAATAATGCACCTGAGATCCGCGCGGTCTCGTTTGGCGCAAATCCTTAGGCGTGCTTTTGCCCGCGCCGCGCTCCGAGATACAGTTACATATCGCGTGTGACTTTAAAACCAACTTGCCACCTTTTATACCTTATGTTTATAGGAAATAAATCTACCGAATTTCTCTGTAGTACAGTCGTCGTCAAAGATATGTTTACATTTTTGGACCATTTTTCAATGTCAAAAGGTGAAAAAGTGTAAACATATCTTTGACGTCGACTGTAGAATGGTCTGAATAAACTTTTTATTATATTTTCGATAGACCGGCCCTTACACTGTACAGTCAGCGTCATATAGTTGGTAGCATCCGAAGTAGCCAAATAATACGTTACACGTCATTATTACCGTAGTAACAAGGGCGTGTAACGAATTATTTGGCTACTTCGGATGCTACCAACTATATGACGCTGACTGTACATTATTGACATGACATGAAGTAGGTAAATGTTCATAATGAGATGAAGCTCAGCTTCTCTATGGCTTAGTAGTAGCATACTGTGGTAATCTGAATCTGGTCAAAATATCATATCTCCAAAAATCAGTACCGATAAATTTAGGTATATTCAGTTTAAATTAAATTTTGTGTTCTCTTCTCATTCAATCTTTTGTTCAACCGGAAGCGTAGGTATAAGCGTAAATTTGCAGAAATATGTTTGATTTGAGCGTAGTTACTTGGCCAATTAACGCCACTGCCATAGGCTTTTCAACTTTTTTTTATCTGCCACAAATACAGCAAACTATTTTTAGAAATAAAAAGTACATTTGGTACGACGATTATAGACATTTTTAGCATCTAAATCTTCCTAATTTAGTGATTACAGTTTCGACAACGGCCGTAATCCATATTATAGGTAATATAAAATAAATAATATCATGCTCTTCAATTATGAATTCCTTCGGAAGCTGTTAAACCTTAATAGCAATGCATAACTTAAACTCCTACCTATTGTTTATTCAGTAAAATCTCATTATTAAGAAAGTGTGATTAAAGTGGAGAAGGGTGAAATGAAACAGTACAGAATCATAATACTTCGATTACCTTATGATAATTAATACGCCCCAACCTTAAACGAGCGGCATAAGCGTGACTAATTAAAACATAGTTTGTATTAACTGCCAATGGAATAGTAACACGGATAGTAGCCGGTCAAGTCAATGAATTTCGAAAGATCTTAAACCGTCCAGTTGCGCTAATAATCGCCATCCTTGAACCTCATCTTCGTAAAGTCAGTATTTTTTATGGCTGGATGAATGACAGCGTTAGTTTATTAGGAAAGTGATGTAGATTAGGTGGCTATGAAGTCTAATTACAATACATGCCTTATTTTAGCTAGGTATATATTTATAGCATTCGAATACTAGTTACAGAATTATTTTATGTGTAACACGTAAGACACTTACTCGTACACTACGTCGCTTAGTGACGACGCGCGCGGCACGTGTACGTGTGCATGTGCACGAGCATCTACGGCATGGCGTTAGAGATAAAACAACTGTACCCTGGGGTCCTACTTAACAAAAAGGATTTGGCCACCCGTAGTTCGAGTGTAGTGTTTCCAAGTGACCATTCCAGAAACAATGTAACTGCGAACTTATTGATTTTCAGATTGTGCCCCTGTTTTAGGAGACACCGAATTATGTAAACGAATGGAGGTCCGATTATTTTTTCGTGCAGCTTGTCAGTAGACCGATCCATCTAGGTATTTAGCTCTATAACAATTATATGTGTAAAATTTAATGAAGTAAGGTATGTAAGAATATGAGGTTATATAGGTATCGCCTATTTGCCTTATTGGAGTAATAACTTATGGACAGGCTAGTTATGTTTGTATTTGTATATCTTTGTAAGAATTTAACTGCAGTTTAAATGTACATTAAGGTTAAGTATGTGAATGTGTTAACGTAAGTGCTGATTAGTATCGTAAGGAACTTAATTTAATTAAAGATTGCTAGGGTATAAGCATGAGTCCGAGTAAGAAGATAAGTAAATATTGAGAACGAATGTTAATATAGCAAAAATAAAGTTATTGAAAGTGCAAAAATATGTACATATGCATGCGCGGATTTTTTTTTTACCCTTGACTGTACCACTGTATGTCATTCTATTATAATTTTGTTTTGCACCAATTAAACGATTTTCTTCTTCTTCCTCTACCATCTTGTAACGGTCAATAATAATATTAAGTACTTAGTTTTGCTTATTTAGACAATAACCTACTGCCTTACAAACACTTAAATCGGAAGTTAAAAAATAGATCACATGTAAACATTATACAAAACAAAGGCTGACATAAGCGCTTAGTGAATACAATAATGCACCTGAGATCCGCGCGGTCTCGTTTGGCGCAAATCCTTAGGCGCGCTTTTTTTTTGGGAGTTCATGTTTGAATAATGTATTAGCGGAAACATTTTAAATAAAACAAGGCCTCTTCTACCGGGTAAGTAAAATCATGCATACTTTGACGTGTTCGTATTTTGTTTCTCGCTCGGCCGCCATTACAGTCCGTGAGCTCCTAAAAGAACCTTCGGGTTTTAGAAGCATACTTCGGGTATTGACTATGACACGCGATCGTGATATGCGGTTCTGTTCTGTTATCACCTTGGAAAACTTTTCGAAATTACCGTAAAAAGTTATGTAAAAAATAACCGTCAGTACAAAATAAACCTTACGGCAATAATATTAAGCATATTTATCTTTTTCTAATTTTAATTCAATATTACTTGTTGTCATGATAAAAATAAAACAAAATCATAATTTTGGGATTCTTCCATCGTTCATTTAAATTGAGAACACCCCGCCTTCACACACTAGGTACTTTAGTTTGGATTAATATAAAGTTGTATACCCACCTGTGGATTATTAGAAACTACATTTATATAATATATTTTTAATATCCTTTGCGAAATCCCCGTTTTTTCTATAACTCGGTCTTGAACCTTATTAAAATATTTACAAGCAACACTTTTCTTGAAACTTTCAGCTTGTTGACTCCCCATGGAAATACACATATACCATACCTACATACATAAAGTCACGCCTTCGTTCCCAGAGGGGGGTAGGCAGAGCTACAGAATTACCTACAACTCTATAACCTTGTTGATAATTCTGTAACCACTTTTTGCACAATTAAGCTAAGATGTTTACCAGCGTATTAGTGACAGAAATCAATTTCGGAAAAATAACAAACTAAATTAATAAATCGGTGGTGGATTTATACTGCTATAAATCAATGAAAACACAACGAGTGCACTCTTCGTGTGATGAATTGCCAATTATGTACATTTGCTTCTAAGTCAAAATAATAGTAATTTTCTTCCACACGAAGCCTTCCGATTTCCCCCAAAACCAGAAGGTTGTTCTAAGAGCTCACGGCATGAGGATTAGTAATTTATGGATTGTTGGACACGGGATCTATATCTTTTGTTCGTTTCTTGAGCGAGAAAATAGTCTATAGCTTTAATAACCTCTTCCTCGCCGGCAGTGGGACGAGTGTTTTTGTCATGTTGTTGTATTGTTTTTCGGGCGCCATTCCTGTCAAGTCAATAAGAGCTATATTAACGTTGACAATACAAATACATGTCAAAAACATATTTACTGAGTAGAATAGAGCCACTCAGGATGTGTATAAGTATTCCCAGCTTCTTAATAGCTATCGGCTGGTTATCGCTATCACGCTTGCACGCACAACAGACAGTACATTTGTCACTCAAAAAACGAAGATTCCCGAAAGCTATTAAGACAATGGTAGCACTGTAATAGGCTATTTGAATAATTTAGAAAACCTTGTTAAATGATTCTTTATTACATAACAAGTACACTACAAATATGAGAAGTGTGACGTCACACGCAAGTAAACGATAAATAATCATTTGAAGAGATAATACCCTTATGATCTGTGGTTACTTGCGTGTGACGTGACCAGCAACTAACCACAGCTGCAAACCAATCACATAGCGTTTCTGCCACAGATAAAATTACTAAAAATATTACATTTTTTCGTGTTATTTCAAAAAAAAAAACCTACATAATTTAGTTTAAAATAAAGTGAAATATCGCTGCCCCAATGTTATAGGGTTCTATGTTACATTGTCGGGGTACTTAAATTTAGACCTAGTGTCACTCTGACAAACTTCAAGTTTCAAGTTGATAAAAGTGCAACATAGAACCCTCTAATATAGAAGGAGCGATATATGTTGTTATACTCTATTATCTGTTAAGATGACCACATAGCGACCCGCCCTCGCTTCGCTTCGGTAGGTTTTCTGTAACACCCGTACAAAACCTTGAATTTATTATACATAAACCTACCTCTTGAATCACGAGATCTATTCAAAAAACCCGCATCAAAATCCGTTGCGTAGTTTTAAAGATCTAAGCATACATAGGGACAGACAGACAGCGGGAAGCGACTTTGTTTTATACTATGTAGTGATGATAGTGATGTCCAATAAATAGCCTATTGACATTGGCGAAAACGTGACAGCTTACTTTCGCCATATATGTAGTTAATAGTAGATTGATAACCAAGGGTTGAAAGTGGCCCATTTCACCCGAGATATTTCTGGCGCTCGAACGTAGTGAGAGCGCCAATAGTTCGAGGGGAAATGGGTAATTTCACCCGAGTTAGACACTCTACTTTTCATTTCGACTGTGAGGAAAATATATTTAATCTCGTTTCCCGCTTTATCTATTGAAAACTTTTTTTTTCTAGATTCATAAAAAAGTTAAAATACACATGCTGCCAACATTAGAAAAGTTAAATCGAGTTGGTCACGGCCAAGGAGCATGACTTCCATCTCATTCTTACCCTAACTAAAGAAAGAGATGGAATATATTTGTGACGTAATAAAGGTCAAATTTCTTGTTTCGAACGGATGTTCGGTGTTCAACCTCCTTTTTGTATAATAAGCTCCTTGGTCGTGACCAGCTCGATTAAACTTTTCTAATGTTGGCAGTAGTGTATTTTCAAGATGGCCATGCCGAAACGTGAAAGAAAAAGTGTCATGCTATGCTATCACGGCATTATGGCGGCCAGCAGAATAGAGGAATAATTTTAAATGTTGATTTTCTGTAATTGCGAAAAAAATAGACCAGTCTTAAAATGATTTTCACATGAACCTATAGGCCGTAATAAATACATCGTTTAACGTATAGCCGAGTTTAGATATATGAAAATCTTTTATTTTAATAATATGACGTAGCTCAATTATCTTAGACTCCGTGGCCAATCGTAACAATTAAAAAAAAATTACTTTCCACCCTAGAGATGAAAACGCAATTTTCCACCCGGCTATCCACCCATTCAAATTAAACTTTCCGAACAGGAGAGATGAAAAAACATGTAAAGGTTCCGAGCCAAGCGACAAGCGACACTGACGCCACTAACGCCGTATCGCCGCGACAGAGCGATAGTGCAAGGTTCTATATAAATACATGACGGCGTGCGTGTACGAGCGCGGCGATACTTGACAGGCAGTGACGCCGCGTCAAGTATGGTATGATACTAACTTGGCGTTAGTGGCGTCAGTGTCGCTTGGCTCGGAACTGCACCTGAATAGTTTTGATTTCTGCAGGTAGTGATTCTATTATACAACTCTCATGAACTCGACGTTGATCCGTCAGAGTTTTACCCATCAAATGAGAGCAGACAGTTTATAAGAGAATAATTGAACACCTTAGTTGTTTAACGATTGTGAATTGTGCCACTTTGACTTTTCTAGCCTCAATGGTTCGTTACTTTACGACCTGAGCCCCAGTGTAACTATTAATATAATGTGGATGATTATATTATGATAACATAATTATGTATTAAATGCGGGTTTCAGAAAAGGACTGTCTACCAGCTACTTCCCCAAGAATAAGTTTGTTTATATGGTAAAAGTGTGACAATGAACAAAGTAATACAAACATTTATAATGGGTTGACTTTTTTTAGTAACTTCAAAGACGGCTCTCAATCCGTCAGATTCCTTTTTAGGATTCCGTACCAAAATGAATCAAAACCAGTCAAGTGCGAGTAGGACAGCGACCGCACAGTAGGTATATTCCAATTTGAATTATTCCATTTCGAATCGAATCAGCGCGAGCCCAACCCACACTTGACCATTTTGTTGTACCTATTCGTTGTTTGTCTGCAGCGTTTGTAATGTAATACAATCATACCAAATTTGACGCTTGTATATTTTACCGCTTTTACCATACAACAAAAATAAAAAAAATCTGAAAAAATAGGGTTCTTGTTTGGGGACCACTATATTAGTTAACTTTCCTTGAAAAAATGTGTTAGTAAATCCACCGTAATTACACGCCACCTGTGGCCCGTTTCATGAACCTACAAGTTACAATGATACTTCCACTTGTAACTTGTAGCTTCATGAAATTAACCTGTTATGTGAAATGTATTTAGTCACAAGTTTAGTTGGTTTTTTATTATAATTGCATTGGATTCGATTCGGATTTTCGTTTGTCCGCATACTTCTCCCAAACTATGACAGATATCAGGATCAAATTTAGCCCGTAATACGACATCTAGCCATAGAATTAAAAATCGAAGCCTTTGATTTTGTCGATCACTCGATACTAGGAATTGCATAAGTTAGAGAGATATGTTATCAGGAGCAATACTTAGGATTGGATCCGTAGTTATCTGACCGATCGTTAACAGTACACAGAAATACGTATAAAATGCTTTGTCCTGAATGACTGACTGACTGACGAATCAACGCACAGCCTATACCACTGATCGTAGAGACCTGGAACTTGGATGGTGTGTTCTTTGCATGTCGTAGGCATCCGATAGGAAAGGATTTTCCGAAATTCCACCCCTGACGGGGTGAAAAAAGGACGCAAAGTTTGTATGGGACAACGTGATTCTTAATTTTGCATTAACGTTCTTTAACAGAATTGATGGAAGAAGTGTTTCTTATGTTGATATCAATACTCCTTAGTGCTCAATCCGATTTTATTCAAAAAAGTTAGAACTTACATAAAAGCTTGGTGCAATGCAAATACCCAAACCGCTGAGTCTAAAGATTTGCCAAATTTGTTACTAGGTTCCTTATGAGGTCTAGGGGAGCAGTAAGAAAGGATTTCCTGAAAACCGACCTCCAACGGGAAGAAGTAGGGGGAGTAGCGGGAAACTAACTCTGTGCGTAATAAGCCGCGGGCGTCCTCTAGTAAAATAATATAATAAATGTGTAAGGAACAACAATGAATGTAGGTGCCTACTTGCCTAGTAAGTTTTTTTCATTCAGGACCATAGAAAGGGTTTTTATTAGGTTATTGACGGTGAGGTGAGCTCAAAAGGACCAGGTGTCATGAGCATTGAGCATGATAAATTGATAATTACATGTTTCAGTGTCGGTCGGTAGGAATTCCCCCAAAATGTATTTGTTTTTATCTTCGAATTTCGCTACATAACTGATAGTCAGGGGATTCCCCGGAAATAGCGATTGCACGGCACGACACCTGTGGTGTGGAGGGTAAATGATGTGTTTTTGTTATATGCAATAATGTATTAGTTCATTTTGTAGCTTCAATTAAAAATAATTTAGTAATATTTGAATAACACAAAAAAATATCCTTTTTTTAACAGTTTTGATTGATTTTAGGGGTGACACCTACAATATTCGCAGCGGGTGCCACACAGACACTAGAGCAGCTACGCCACTGCTACAGACTATACCATAGTAGTATTAGTAGTAGAAGTATTCTATGGAAGTCTGAAATTATAATTAGTTTAATAGGTGATTTACACTGTAAGCCTATTATTGTGTAATAAATAAGAAAATTATAGTTTAACCATGTCCGCATGTCCATGCATCCGTTCTTCAGGGGCGTAACTCTGAGATTCTTAGTGAGTACAACGCTGTAATTTGGCATAGTTATGGTAAAGTATACATTTTAAACACGCCAACAAACTTGTGAAGTGCCGCTAAAATTGCGCAGCTGTCAAAAAAAATCCATACTAGCTCCGGGTGAAAACGTTTCACACCCTCTAAATCAAGGCCGATTTCCACGATTTTTGATTATGTTGTAGGTATTATACAGAACTAGGTATGTACGTTTCTGTTTTTGTTTTTTTTTTAATTTCTTCATTATAAAAATATTTTCTTGTGAAGGAAAACGTACAGACAGTTTTTCATGATATCTGTAACATATTCCATTATCGTAATAATCGGACTAGATTTAAGGGCAGAGAAACGTTAACGCATTTTGTATGAATTTTTTTTGCTTCAGAATCCTCTTAACCAAAAAGCACGGATTATTTTTCTTACTCGTTTATTTCATTGCGTGGGGTGTCATTGAATAGCATTTTCAAATACTCGTAGAAGTTCGTCGTAAGTAGGTATGTAAAGTTTGTTTTTCGATCCAGGGATCCGTTTGCGAAATGTTAAGTTCTAAAATAGTAAATTTTCTTTAAGGCCCGTATCCCGTAGTAATAAACTGATCTCAAAACTAATGCTCGTCTCGAGATGCGTCAAAAATGACAGTGTTCTATGGTTTGGCGTTTACTTTGACGTATCTTGTGACGGGCCTCACAGTCAAGACGAGTTTATTAATACGGCCCAATTCGGGTGACCTACCAGCGAAATAGTTGTTTTTTGATACTTGAATAATATTACGGTAATCGTTATGTTACATAATAACGAAGTCAAACGGAAAACAAGCTTTTCAACTTAACGAGTAAATAGTCGATTAAATGATACTTTTCTCAAAAATGTAAAAACGTAAAATCGCCATTACATCTTTAAAGTCACCAGAGGCCCGTTTCATGAAGCAACAAGTTACAAGCGGAAGTCTCTTTCTAATTCCTTTTGCTAGAAAGAGATTTCCGCTTGAAATTTGTAACTTGTTGCTTCGTGAAACGGGCCACAAAAAGTTAAGAAGACGACGAAGAAGACCAGACAATGATCAAAAGGGGGCCATTTGCAACGTTAAAAGATGGCGGATGTGTAATTTGTTTTAGTTTTGTGTTTTTGTGTATTTAGGTGTTCAAAGTTCTTTTCTGGTAGTGATTTGTCCTTTTATTCCTTTCTGTTGCACAGTGATAGAAGACTTGGACTTACTACTCACTATCGGAATATTTATCTGACATTTCCTAACTATATTATAATACATATGTCGAAATAACTGTACGAATTATTATAATTCTATCCTGTGCATGCGCTATCATGACCTAACATATTTGTATGCCTAGCGGCCAAATATAGTGATACTTGTGCCTAAATTTGTAACACCTATATAAAACCTATATTTACAAATAAATAATTTGAATTTGAATTTGAATTTTATTTCGGTTATCTAGCATCTTCCTTCTCGTTTCAGTGGACTCACAGTGGTACAGAGGTCAAAACTATCTTAACCTCTGCCCTACATATTATCGTAAAACGTTGCCCCCAATCTTCCTAGAGAAGATTGGATTGTATTTTATTGCTACATTGATTTATACTTATATATACTTGACACTGGCGAAATCACTTCATTGTAAAAATGCCATATCCCCGCGGTAGTAGCTGTTGAAGTCGCCGCGAAGCAAAGAAAAAAAAGATGAAAAGCCTCCGGTAAGTAGAGAGGTTTTGAATTCGCAATGAAAGTGTCCAGTAAGTAAGTATGAAATTCCATAACATAGCTTATTATTAGAATTCGGAACTCGGTACAGACCTGCAGCAATGTGACAGCCTTCAAAAAGACTACAGAGGTAGAAGAAAAGGTCACATGACATTTAAAAAAAATGAAAGTAATTTGTAATGCGTTTAATTTAAAATACTCATATTTATTCGTTATTTATCTACATCCATGGCATAACTTCCCTATAATATGTTCAGAAACGATAAGCAAATTACCTATATTGTTAAACCTGTATCTGTGGTTGCATCGTAATGTTTAAATTATAGTATAGGTAGCCAAAACTTTAACACATTCAAATCTTAAAGAAAAGTAATCGTATTTGGTACAAGTATCGAATGAGTCGATTTGTAATTTCATTTAGTGAGATATACAATGTGTGGCCCAAAACCGGGGCGAAAAATTAAAACGTAGATTCTACTCCTCAAACTAGACAACTTTTGTTTAGCAACTTTTTAAAATCATAAAGTTTTTAGATTGTTCATTTTTCAAACAAAGTAAATAGTATAATCAATGTACTTAAAACTCCGTCTAATTGACATCGCCTGTCAGTCTAGTCACTCTACAGACATAACCAATTTCATAGTACATTGCGTGTTCGAATTAACTTTATAATGTAATAAAATTCAAACCGCAAGTTTTTTTTCAAAGTCGTCAAACAAACGTTGCGTAGTTTGAGGAGTAGAATCTACGTTTTAATTTTTCGCCCCGGTTTTGGGCCACACATTGTATTTGGTAAAAAAAATTTTAATCTCTAATATTACAATCGATTCACACAATCGAACAAACGAAGCATTTTTTAACGTCAAATACTAGGAGTGCATAAACATTAGAAGTATCTATCTAACCCACAGTGTAACGTGTGAGTCGTCCGCGCGTTTCGGCTCGTTTCAAAAACCACACTCGCCTCTCATCATGCACCAGTCACATAAATAACATTAAACATAGTTCCAAAACTGAAATATTCCTACCATATAAATGGGTGTTTGCACACTGCAAACACTGCAGGACTCAACTATATGTTAAAGTGAGCACGATGTATTTCTCTATCCATCTAATTTACAGTTGCGTTCAGTGTTTGTGGCAAATCTGGCAAACACCAAGCATGTAAATGCGGCTTTAAACACGCTGTAAAACACGAACGGAGCCCAAATGTTCTATTTACGTCTGCGTTCTCAATTATCGTGTTTGCCTCGGTATCAAGCTATTCGTAATAAAAAATATCATATGTTATGTATGTAATATTATAATCCATGTACAGTTGAGTTCATAAATAAGGCGTCAAAAATTGTATCGTCGCACTTAAAAAAAACGTCCATGTTCTGTCAACTGTCAATTCCATTCCGTCATCCTGACATTTGTCGTTAAATTGCGCTTACTGCGCGAATACTATTATTTAGTCTAAGCCTTAACTAGTTAATTCATAAAAACAGGAAAAAATAAACTAGTCAAAATGCTGAAAGGGTTGGTAAGTATGCCAGATGAACTATGTTAAATACTCTGCGCTAGTGAAGTCACTTTCGTAATGCTGTATTAATCTAAATCGAAAACGTCCCTGCTGCTTAATCATAACAGATAAAAACATCTACAAATATGTTTGTTAGCTGATATAACTTTATACTGACTCCGATACCATTTTATTTCGTCATGTACTCCTCCGTCCTGACAACTTTCGTTATGTTGGAAAGCTATTATTATTCGTGACGTAATGTAATGTTGCATCCTGAAATTACAAATAAATATTTACTTTAACTGTAATAATTTGACTCGTTGAGACTTTTTAACAGTTTTGTTTTACTGGGTTTGCTGCAAAATATATGTTTCTGCTTTCAAATGACACTATTCCTTATGCTTGTTGCTTTTTTCTTAAATTATTTATTTTATTTATTTATTTATTTATTTTAGGAGAACCAACAGCTAACAATTCAGATAGTAACTTAAATAGAGGTACAGAGCCAATTACAGGAACTCACAAATAGATACAATTTAAGAAACATATACCTTAGTGACACGCACAACAGTGTCACAACCAAATAAACATTAAAACAATAAAGCAATGCACAAATATGTAAGACCTAAACTAACTTAAAGAACTGTGAACATTCATAACATGCCCGACCCACTAAGCTCGCTTATTAGTTCGCAATTTTTAGATCGCCCATTGAAAACACATTTTAGTTAATTTTCGCCTCACAGAAGGTATAACACAGTTAAATATATCAATATCAAATTCTCTTGTCATATTATTTATTCTTCGACTAGCATGGTTAAGAAAACTATTTTTTCTGTATCTGGACGATATACGCTTAAGAGAAATGGGGGGAAAGAAAGTGTCTTTTGGACAGTGTCTTTTGGAAAGTGTCTTTATGTTTGCAACATTAATGTAGCTTGTAATTATTGAAACTAAAGCTTTTATTTATAATATTTTTCACTACTTATTGAACCATGATAGATTGCAATTCTACAGAAATTGTAAAGAAGGTTGTTTCTACCATTTGAGCAGTCAACTATCTTTTAAAAATATGTATCTACAGTAAAAAACAATAGTTATTGTATTACGCATTTTTAAAAACTAGTTGTGAAAAACTATGCGCAAATTTCATAGAACTAAAAATAAAATAATTAAACTATTACTTGCTATATGCGAAATGGACTGTTAATAACAGTGTTTGACAATAACCTTGTTCTTCAATGATATAGTAGATGGGTAAATTAAATGAAGTTAACAAATTTATAACAATCAATCAATTACATTTCCTTTATAAACCTTAGAGATAATTTAAAAAAATATAATATAATTTCGTAACGCAACGGATTAGGATTGCTATAGAACAAGGAAATGCTGACAGCATCTGTGGTACTATGCCACGGGGCCATCTCTTTTTTAGTTTTTATTTAGTTTTAATTTAATAGAATTAGGTTTATGTTTGTTAATATTTCTCAGTATCAATAAAGATATTTAAGTAATCCTAAAAAAAATAAGCAGCGTAACTAAATTTTTCAAAAGATATTTTCACGGGCCCAATAAGATATGAAAAATATTATGCCTCTTTATCTACGCAATAACAATATTATTTTCAATGATTAATGGGTATATTAAGATCATTCATTCATTATCATTCTATTTAAAAACAATGGTCTGGTTTTTGCAGTCATTTCATATGCTCTGCTAGGCTTTTCACTTCCTGCCAGGACTCTGAATTAAAGTTTTCTCTTATTTTGTCAAGTGAGACCTAGGTCATTCTGTACCCCTTCTTCTTCAATAGGACAATCAAGACTCTTCATATCTTGTGAAATAGAAAAATAATAATTGAATCACCTATTGTTATAGAAAGGATTGGTCCGGACATGAGCCATAATTTTATCAACCGACGCTTGACCTGTGAATCCTGAATCAAAAGTGCACTTTCTTACAGGAGACGAGATTTTTTGCATAATATCTATTGTGTTTATAATCAACTCCATTGATCTAAAAATATAACATTTTGCTAGGTTATAGTTTAAGGTGTAGAATATAATTATTGAAATAAAAATTTAAAAAACGCCTCTATGTCGTGAGAAATATATAAATTTATCGAGTTAAAACAACAGAAATTACAGTTAATAAAGAAAAACACTCTTAATTTAAAAAATATTTCTAAAAACACAAAAAGTTGTAAAAATTGACTCCAAAATATCAAAAAAATATGCGGCGCAAAAATTACAACATAAAAACGCTATTTTGGCAATGTTCTGAGATCCTAATGTTATAACTTATAAGGAAGAAAGTTTTAATGAGGTCGGACTCTAAATTCCTAATAATAACTAGCAAATCTAACATATTTAATTAAATATCAAGGCGCCTGTCTGGCCAATGCTAATTACCTTGGTTGAAATGGCAGGCCGTGACTCGCCAACTCAATGGAATGGGCCTCCCGAGATAGCCGCATATACATAGTAGCAGGAAGGCAACAGTTCCAGAGGCGCTAAGGGTGGAGAGGTGCTTCTGGACTTTAAACAACCATACCCTTCGAGCATATAGCTCTTGCGTCTCCACTTTGACCGGCCAATTAAAGGCAAGCCAGAGGTGAGGAGGGTCTGTTCCTCGTCATTGTACACCGCAGCAAGCCGGTGAAAGCAAGCGCGAGGAACAGGACCTACCCTCGGGAGCACTCAGGACCGTGGTGTCGCCACTCACCAACAGCTCGTCACTAGCTGCCCTGCGGCCTTATTATTATTATTATTTTCGGTTGCAGACACTAAGTCAAAAATAGCAGTGGTGCGTTAGTTTAGTTCATGGACTTCGTAACTCATGCCCTTTTTTGCAGCTTTGATTAAAGTAATTATACTCTTCAGGCACGTAAACAGGAGGACATTGCAGTGCCCGTGAGATATTTCTCCGTTTGGTAGCGTGCACCGCATCTCCCTCATTTTGGGTACCTAAGTATGTTACATGTCCCTTTATCAAAAATGCATGTGTTATGTTTGTAAGTTTCGAAAGATTATTGATGGCATGTACATGGCCAACATGAATTTATTTTTCTGCTGGCCGCAGCTATTGTCACTGTAAAAAATAACTTCAAAATCTTCAGTAGCTTTCTCATTCAAATCTTTTAAATACATAAGAACACACGACCCCAATTCGTTGACGTCTCTCCTGCCTTCACCTTCATGCCAAACATACCAATTGCAATGGTTCGTACCAAGCTCAGTTATTGTAAAATAAAATAAGTTTAATTTTGAAATACCTATTATAAAAAATTGATACCTCTCCTCGCTCCTAGTAGCATTTTTTTTGTATTGAAAAAACGCATCACAAATATAATAATTAATTCTTTATAATATAAATAGCCCCACAACCGTGTTTCATTTATATGCGATACGACAGTAATAACGAAAAATGCAGTTTCTATTTAAAAACTATAGCAACACAACACCCACATTAATTCAATGTACCTAAACAGCAATATCCCAAAAGAGTCATTTTAGCATTAAATAATACAAATCTCTTAGTAGCATTTTTTCATTTTAAACAGTCGCATTATAAATATGGCATTTTATTAATAAAAATAACCCCATAACCATGGTTCATTTATAAGCGATACAGACATAATCGCAAAGGTGACACCTTAGCTGATACCAAAAATATATTACCTTAATTTAATTTTCATTCGAAACGGACGCAATCCGAGGAGTATAATCGACCTTTATGCTAGGCGTTTGTGGACTATGAGAAGAGAGGGCCTTCGATTCGATCGGAAATTGGGCGGTGTTACGGTCCCTTCAACGCCACAATGTCGGTCCGAAGTACTGGACCTATGTACGGAGACCATCCCTTTGCCAAGAGGAGTAAGACATTGGAGACGTTATATCTCCGAAACGATTTACTGCTGGTCTGGAGGATACCTTCAAGCTCCTGGAATGACACGGCATCAACATAAGCGAGTACATCACTCACCTTCGGTTTGCCGCCGATGTCGTTATCATGGCTGAATCGCTGGAGCAGCTAGGACAAACTCTCAGTGACCTCTATGGAGTTTCACAACAGATTGGCCTTAAGATGAACATAGACAAGACGAAAGTCATGCCCACACCGGCCAACTCTACATCGGTTGGGAGGAGCTCCACTCTCGAAGTTGTCGACGAGTACGTCTACTTGGGTCAAACGATCCAACGAGGCAGGTCCAACTTCGAGAAATAGGTCAATCGTCGAATTCGACTAAGTAGGGTTCGATAAAAATGGGAAAGCAATGTATTCTCGTCCAAAATACCTCAGTGCAACAAATCTAAAGTCTATAAACGGTTTGTGTTACCAGTGGTCTCCTACTATGGGCCTCATGAGAACGCTCAGGGTCGCTCAGTGACCTATGGAGATGGCAATGCTCGGCGTTTCTCTGCGTGATAGAATCAGAAATGAGGAGATCCGCAACAGAACTAAGGTCACGGACATAGCTCAGCGCATTAGTACGCTGAAGTGGCAATGTACAGGGCACATAAAGAGCCGACGGCCGTTGGGGCAGAAAGGTTCTTGAGTGAAGACCACTACCTGGCAAGCGCAGCGGGGGATGACCGCCTGCCCGATGGACAGATGACCTAATAAAGGTAGCAGAAAGTCGGTGGATGCAAGCCGCATTGGATCGTTCCCGCTGGAGTGGAAATCAAAGGGGGAGTCCTACGTTCAGCAGTGGAGGACTACGGGCTGAAATGATGACGACTCCTAGTGATTCCTCACACTCCTGTCCCATTAAAGGGACCTCGGAAAGTCGGGGCCGTGTATTTTCTGTCGACATGTGCATAATAACTTTTAGGGAGAATAGCGCAGTGGTTTCCTATGCCTTCTGCACCAGACACTTTTAAAAGTTATTGATTCCCAAAGTCGCTGAAGCCTCTTCCCACCGGTTATCTGGTGAGGTGTATAGTTGTACCGTCATTGCTTCATCTATTGTCCAGCAAGGGCTCTAGTTCGTGCAGATGAGGTTGACAATAGGGGTCGCGAGATATTAAGCCGTTCTCCCTCTTACTCGTAACTTGACGCTGTATTCTAACATTTATGACAGGGTTCTATGCTAGTTCTAAGACTTCTAAAAGGATTCCTCAATTCCTTATCCTGAGCCTCTATTTTGGGCGTTGGCTTTCCTAACATTTTTCAAGGTTTCTTACCCGAAGGGCGCCAAATGGGACCCTATTACCTATGCTATTACTAAGTCCGTCTGTCTGTGTCCTTACTTTAAAGGGCTGTACATTTTGAACCGTAATAGATAGCGGGTTTTTTTTTTAGAGTAGAGTTATTACGGCTGATTTATTAACATTTTTGACATTCCCCATACAAGAAACGTTTAATTTTCAACGTGTTGTTTTTCTTGTTACGTTGTAAAATAGTAAACATACAAGCGTCAAATTTGGTATGATTATAGTAGATATAAACCCTGAAAAATAAATATATACTAAATAATGCTCAAGTGAGTTGAGCTCGTGCCTATTGGATTGAATGTATCAATGTAATAATACCTACTGTGCGGCGGTACGGAAACCTTCAGTGCGCGAGTCCGACTCGCAATTGACCGGTTTTTAAGGACGAAATGTGACGCCAAGTTTCTCGGCGAGTTTTTCATAACCAAGAAATTCACTGCTATTTTTTTTCGTAGAAGAAGCCGTTAGCCGACAATTTTTGGTCGACCGCGGCGTAAACGAACACGCCTTTATCATAAGAATAAATAATAACTACGTAAAAACTCCCTAAAGATTGTTAAGCCACATAAGCCGTGTCATTTTCTGGACATTATCTTAACTTAATATCAACAAAAAGTCTGTCTTTCTAAGTAGTTATTATTTATTATTATCTCTTTACTACGTAAGAATCTAAGACAAATAGGGTCCCAGCTTTTCGGATCGGACGTCTCGAGGGAATAGCGATAATCAACTTAACTACGTGGCGCAGACGGAGTCGCGTGTAAAACGAAGATTGTATAAATTTCATCATCTTAGTCTTAACTTGATATTCTCTGAATATACAGTCTGATGGCCGGACAGACTGACATGGCGACTGTGGTTAAAGGGGTTCCTCTTTTGACTCATGCGTGGTCGAGCATAAGGGAGAGATAAGTTTCGTTTGAAGCGTTCTTTTCATCAGTTATATATGTAAATTGTAATTTGTAGCTTCGTAAACCGGGCCACACTGGTCGCGCTATAACTTGAGGACGGATTTATCGATTTCATTCATCTTTTTAGGGTTCCGTAGCCAAATGGCAAAAAACGGAACCCTTATAGATTCGTCATGTCTGTCCGTCTGTCCGTCCGTATGTCACAGCCACTTTATTCCGTAACTATAAGAGCTATACTGTGGAAACTTGGTAAGTAGATGTATTCGGTGAACCGCATTAAGATTTTCATACAAAAATAGAAAAAAAACAATAAATTTTTGGGGTTCCCCATACTTAGAACTGAAACTCAAAAATTTTTTTTTCATCAAACTCATACGTGTGGGGTATCTATGGATAGGTATTCAAAAATGATATTGAGGTTTCTATTATAATTTTTTTCTAAACTGAATAGTTTGCGCGAGAGACGCTTCCAAAGTGGAAAAATGTGTGTCCCCCCCCCCGTAACTTCTAAAATAAGGGAATGATAAATGTAAAAATAATATATGATGTACATTACCATGCAAACTTCCACCGAAAATTGGTTTGAACGAGATCTAATAATTAGTTTTTTTTTAATACGTTATAAATCGTAAACCGCATTTTACCTTTCATTCAATCAACTCAAATATAATAAAGAATTAAGAAAAACATTTATTTAGATGTATAGTTGTACGGAACCCTACGTGCGCGAGTCCGACTCGCACTTGGCCGGTTTTTCTGATAATTTCAGTGGTGGTAGGGCCTTGTGCAGGGTCCGTCCGGATCGCTACCACCATCTTATCCTTTGACCCACTGCCAAACAGCAGTGTTCGCATTGCTGTGTTCCGGTGTGGGGATAAGACAACCGGTGGAATTACTAGCATAGAGGCATCTTAGTCCTCAGGGTTCGCAACGCATTTGAAGTCTTAGGATTGCAGTTTTGAGATTGTAGTCATGAGATTTCAAATGTCTGGGTCTCAGATCCCACTTACCATAAGGTGGCCTGAGTAGCGTTGCCAGGTGTCCAGATAAAACCGGACATAGTTAGGCTTTTTGAATGCTTTTCCAGCCAAAATAAACGGTGTCCGGCCTAACTGGCTGGTCTGTCCGGCTATTAGGTTTGGCGACCTGGCAACCCTAGGCCTGAGTGAGTGCTCGCGTGCCTTGTCATTGCCATAAAACAAAAATATTACGTAGGTTCTTAGATTAAATAAAATAAGAAAAAAGCGCAGGAGAAAAAAACCCACTGCGAATGTCGGAAATTTGCAGCGGGGCAAAGCCGCTAGTGGGCCGCTAGTGCTAAATAAAACCCTAACAATGTGAGGCAGTAGTCTTTCTAACCGCCTGCCTGCATCCAAAAAGAGGCCGGTATTGCTTGTTTATTAATTGTAAGTTTTTACTGATTCTACGAAAATGTGATTGTACCTTTATGAATCACAACTTATTTATTTACGAAACTAGTAGATTATGTTAGGAAAAAGGGATTTGAAATTCGAATGTCAAAGTGACAAGATACATTTTAAGTATGTCTTTATTTATTCCATAATAAACATGAAAATAATAAAAACACCCTCAAAAACACCGTAAGATGTGGTCAGAAGCAGTGTTTACTCGTTCGGATTAAACAATGGGTATATGCGGGTTTTTTATAAGGAACAGCGTAAGTTCGCTCCATCTTTAACAATGTGTTCCAGAATTTGCTGAGCTATAAGCAACAGTAATACAATATTATTATATAACTAGTTCGCACGTGCACTTTAGCCAGAGAATTCTTCCTAGAATTGTTTTAGGCGTCTAGTTCTTCACAATGAAAAGTAACCTTCGCCGAGGCTAGTGCAGTTCTGAGTGACTAACATAGCAAGTAAGGTGCAATACCGTGTAATTAATAATTGTTTACAGAATTATCAACAAGTTTCTGGAGTTGTAGGTAATTCTGTAGTTCTGCCTACCGCACTGGGATTACAGGCGTGAATGTATGTATGTATGTATGTATACACTCATACCTGGATATATGTATGTATACACTCATACCTGACCTGCATAAGCTTATAACACCTCTCGGTTTGCGTCGGGGTACAATGATTTTCAAAATAAAGGGGTGTAAGTTTGTGCCTATTGGTATTTGATCATTTTTTTAAATATTCCGGTACTTTACAGAGTAGTACTTTTTAACGAAATTACTCTCTTCGCAGGCGAAGTCGCGGTTGGAAAGCTAGTAATTAATAAAAATACTTTTCCTTTTTTTACAGATAATTTTCGGTGGTGGGATCTATACGGGGGTGTACATAGCTCAAAATTATCAGGTAGGTTCTACTGTATTGTATACTACTTAAGATAACTAAGATCATAATTTTGTTATAGATCGGAAATCGCAAAGGAGGCTATGCCACAAACTTTAGTCATCATTGGTCTTACTGACTTGTTCTTAGTAAAGGAGGATAATTCACAAGTTAAAGAAATCACGATTGTTCTTAGAATGATTCCTGGCACTATTGCTGTAGTTTCTTGCAATATTGAAAATTGTATGGCCTCTTTTGTGTCTGTCACATTTCTGTACTTTAAGTTGGCTTATGTTACAATTTAATAAACTGGAGAATTTTTTTTCTTGACACAGGAAGCTGTTAATGTTGTTTTTAAGAATGGACCTAAGGGATGTGACAAGACATTGGATGATTTGGGTTGGTTTATCTTTTTTTCCCTTTTTTTAATATTTTCTTTTCTTATTTTAGATGCCAGGAACCATTCTCTTTCATTTATGAGGACTTAAGTTTTTAATATCTTGTATATCATTCAATTTTAATGTTAGTATACTCAGTCTGATCTTTGAATAGTTGTGCTTTTGAACTGAAAATTCTACATGGTGCATATATGGAATCACGTTATACCCATACAAATGACTTGTGTAACTGATTAGGTTGGTGATGACGATGTGGTCCCAGTTAGGTCCTATTTATCCCATGGAACTGACTTTGTTTAGAACTTGGCTGAGATCCAGAAAATAAATCTGTTCAAAATTCAAAAGGATTATACCAACATTAATAAGTCTCCATAAATTTCTGGAAAATATTTTTTAAACCTGCAATGTTTTATTTTTTTTCAGATAGAAAAAGTTGAAGACCCAAAGACGCTATTTACAAAAATATCAGCAGCTATTCAATCTACAATAGACGATATCAGTAAAAAGACAAAATAACAACTAACTGAGGCGACAATGGATGGATTAAGTCAAATGAACCTTGGGTAGTTGTAAATATGATTTATTTCATAAATATACAATTAAAATTTAAAGAACTATTACAATAAACTTGCGTAACTGACTTGTTTGCTATTTTATTCACAGCAAAGACAACCCTCCGCCAATATGTTCCACCCTTGTTTGTGGCTCCTCAAATGCCAGCCAATCACTAGAATGTGTGGGCAGTAGACCCATGCTTTGGCATTTATACAGAGCTAGAAGGATGTTCACTACATTCCCAACCATAAAGACAAGCTTCTGTCCAGCTGCCTGAGTGCCTTCCGCCATCTTGAAGTTGCTCTGAGTGAGGAACAGAGCCTTAATCGGCCGAACAATCAACATGCCCACCATCATAATTGGAAATATTGATATGGAATTGCCAGCCATATACATAATGAATAGGTTCATTGGCACCTGTTTCAAGGGACTCAAAGCAACATCCCACAGTTTTTTAATCAGTAGATGGTTGGAATCTGTGTCCTTTGAAGATTCCGTGTAATTAGCACTCGCCGATTGGCTATAACCTGGTGGTGATGGTAACTCGATTGATTGAGACTTATTCCTGAAAAAATTAAACCGTGTATATTAATTAGGATGTCCAAACGAGACATTGCATAGCACATATTTTCGTAGAGATATTAACTTTCGCCAAAAGGTCGCATTACAATATGATATTGCAAAGCCAAATTACGAAAGAGCCTACAGACGAAACAAATCATCTCTTAAAAGTAACTCACTTGGGGTTGAAATCCAAAGCCCACTTGAACTTTTTGTTTGATTTAAGTTGGGACATTGTTTAAATTAATTCGGGTACACAGTAGACACAAAATAACACTAAGGTAACTTTGATTTTAATAAATAATAGATCTATATTAGCAATTCAATTCGTACAATTTGACAGACAACACAGACCAACCCACCCGTGACAAATTATTGACAATTTTGACATAAGTAGGACGGGACAGATAAGATAAGCCATACCCACAGATTATTAAAGTATGGCCATACCTTTCTTAGTGTTGGGATGAAACGGCTTTGGCTTACGGCTTGCAACTAAATAGTATCGATACCGTTTAATCGATTTAACAAAACTAATATGCCAATACGAGCGACATAATAGTGAATTAGACTAAAAAAAGTTTCCGTTTTCATTAGGCTGATAATCTACATTAATATTATAAAGAAGAAAGATTTGTATGTTTGCAAATACTACTTGGTCCAAGAGCCCGTGACGATCAGGGGCACGTTTTTTGAAGCTGTACCTAAGCTTGCATTTGGCCTTACAAAATGTGTCACATTTTAACTTGAAGTAAGCCCTATCTGTCCTTGGTTTGAAACGGTTCAGCCATTAGTATGACATGGTTACTCCCTGAACCCAAATTAAATATGGCTTGAGAGAGGACTGAATCATCTATGAAAATAAAACGTTTTTATGTGAGTGAAATAGTTCCACTAAAAATAAAAAGTCAAGAGTGGGCGGGGCAGTACCTGAAATGTCAGTGACTACAAACTAAGAAAAAAATACAGAACCGCCTCCGACACAATATTTCACATAGTTTTTTTTGTATACTGCGGTCTGCGACTTAGCTATCTGTTATGGAAAGAATAAACTAGACTGTTTTTTAATGGTTTGGATACGTAGTTTTGTTAAATATAGAAATAAGTTCTGAGACGACTCCGTCAGCATTTGTCTGTGAACCTTTTCGCTAGGGGTCTGGAATATATTATTTGATATTTATTTGCTGCATTATTTATTTGTTGGCGAACAGACGTATGTCATAATGAAGGGCATTGAGGCCTTTCCGAAGGGCCGTTCTTTGAAAATCTTAGTTCGAAGTTACGTTAGCGCCATCCCTTTCTCCCGATTTATACTCGAATGACGAGTGACAGGAACTCGGCACCCGAAGTTTCTTATTTAGTGTCTCGTGGTTATCAATAATCATCCTGAAATTTGCAAATTTTCAATTTTTAACTAACACGTCGATGCTTAATGTCTGTAGTTGTTGCAAGGTTGCACTTGAAAATATTATTATTCCACCTGTCACTACGTCAAACTCTTTTGCCAATTCTTAATCTTACTTTTTGGACTTGAAAGCTCGTGGAGCCAACCTTATTAGCGATAGAATCGACAAGAGTAGATAATTAAATACTCTTTAACCGAACAATCTTCCGCGCGTGTGATCCGACATCCATGGATATGTGTCTGTAAACCATAGTCCATGGGAATAGTACTAATAGTCCAAGAGCTGTTAAGCATTTTTGAGTTGGTGTTAGAGGCACCGTGGAAACTTGTTCAATGTGTAAAGTCGAGTTCATAAATATGTATATACTTTAGTATTTAGGCTATTGAATATTCAAAGTGCCCTATACGAATTATCACAGCGATTAAAGTGACAAGGTACGAAAGTGTATGCATAATTATGAACTCGATTGTACAATACTTCTTTAATAATAACTAGAGGACGCCCGCGACTTCGTAGGCGTGGAATAAGTTTCCTGCTACTCCCCCTATTCTAACCCCTTAGGGGATGAATTTTGAAAAATCCTTTCTTAGTGCTCACTTATATCATAAAAAGAACCCCTGTACCAAATTTCAAGTTTCTAGGTACAGTAGTTTCGGCTGTGCTTTGATATCTATATATTTATAAGATACATTCAGGAGCAAAAATACCGGGTCAGAGTGCGTTTTTCATACAAACGAGACTATTTCGAAGCCTTGGTTCCTAGCCAGGGGTAGTTTTGAGTGAGTTTTAATGGTGGATACTGCGAGGTTCAATAGAGGAGGTCAAAAGTTCTTAAGATACCTAACTGATCGCACAATCAGTTAACACCACAGCGGGAGAGTTTGGGTCAGTACTTGGATTTCCTTACATTTTATTGCCATTTTAGATGTTTTTCTGAACATGCACAATTCCGGCGTTAACCGCAGATTCATTCAGTTGGGTATCCTAGGCACTCTGGAAGTCCTGTATCGATACTCGGGGTATTTATCAGAATTCACTAAAAGCATTCCCTGGCGAGGAACCAAGGCTTCGAAATAGCCTCTTTAGTATGAAAAACGCACTCTGACCCGGTATTTTTGCTCCTGAGTGTAGTTATAGATAGATTAAATACAATACTCATTTTGAACGGGAATGAAACAGTGATATTTCTTTCCAACCGAATGTTTAGGTAAGGGTTATTAAAGTTCGCTCAATAAAAACGATATATATTTGTATGCTATTTATTTCTATATAATTGCTTACTTTTTAGTCATTTACAAGTTAAAAGTAATACATCAGCAGAGCAGCGATCGTAAGGGATGCGGCCATGCATTAGGCATAGACAGAGAATGGTATACTCGCAGTTACCTCTGGCGTTCTAGTTCAGTATTTGGCATGCATCGGATATGGATAGTGTTTGATATGTAAGCGACACGTAAAAAAAACTTGAAATAAAAGTACAATTATTTTAACTAGCAACACTTAACAAACTTCCAAACAAAATTATAGTCCGTGCGGGAGCTCCGAATAATCTCAAAAACAAAATGATCGTATTGTTCTAATTTCTAATTTCTACAATATTAAGCTTTGTTCTCACAAATGACTTCATTAATAGGAGCTACGGAGACCGAATTGATGTCCACTTCTTTCAGAGTATCCCTGGTGGCCACATGTTCTCGGCAGAATACTGCTATGCGGTCACATGCTTCGCGGAGAACGGCTTGCGGAACAGTCAGGACGATTCGCATGTAGTTGGGAAATTCGAAGCACTGTAAACCAATTAAACGATAATATAGCTCGCGAGAAACTCAACTGGCGTCGTGTTGTTTTGATCATAAGTCATGAGCGCCGCAGTTTCAAAGAGGGGGTCTATATGAAAACGGAAAAACTAGAGATATATAGGATGATGGAACCTGGACAAAGACCAACTTGATATTTATTGTCCAAAATATAAGTGTTATTTAATTGTTTAGCAGCCTTCAATTTATTAGCGTATGATCTTCGAATTACTAAGAACTAATGTCCATTCTCAAGCCCACTCGGTCGGAAGCTCTACTGAGGTCAGCGAGCATTGCACTGAGGTCCTCCATGGTCTCAGCCATGACTACGATATCGTCCGCGAATCGAAGGTGAGTCCAATGTCCATGTCGCGCCAACTCCTGTGATAGTCGGAGGCTCTGCGCTCGAAGTTATTGACGAGTATATTTACCTGGGACAAACGGTCCAGTTAGGTAGGTCCAACTTTGAGAAAGAGGTTACTCGTCGTATCCGACTCGGCTGGGCAGCGTACGGGAAGCTTCGCAGCACCTTTACGTCCAAATTACCGCAGTGTTTGAAGTCAAAAGTCTTTGACCAGTGTGTGTTGCCGGTGATGACTTACGGATCTGAGACGTGGGCGCTAACAATGGGCCTCATAAGGAAGCTCAAAGTCACTCAGAGGGCTATGGAGAGGGCTATGCTCGGGGTTTCTCTGCATGATAGAATCAGAAATTATGATATCCGCAGTAGAACTAAGGTTACCGACATAGCCCTAAGAATAGCTAAACTGAAGTGGCAGTGGGCGGGGCACATTGCTCGCAGGACTGATGGCCGATGGGGTCAGAAGGTTCTGGAGTGGCGTCCGCGGACCGGAAGACGAGCTGTAGGTAGGCCTCCAACAAGATGGAGTGACGACCTCGTCAGGATCGCGGGACCGCGGTGGATGCGAAAAGCACAAGACCGGTCTGAGTGGAAAGCCTTGGGGGAGGCCTATGTCCAGCAGTGGACGTCTTTCGGCTGACATGATGATGATGAATGTCCATTATTGGTGCTTATTGTGTCCAACACTGGTGCCATCACCCTAGTATTTTCAACCACGACGGCCCGCCCCGGTAGTTTAATTCACAATGCAAAGTTGAGTTAATGTACGTATGGAAAATGAGGTAATGAAACTAAAAATAATAAATTTGGGAAGTAATGTTCTTTCATGATGTGAAGACCTATAGGTACTTACTAACGTAAAAGAAAAAAAAACCCGATGAAATGCCGATCCCTTATGAAAGAGTGAAGAATATTTTAAACAGCTCGACCCAATTCTAAGAAATCTAGCTAAGAACCACCCATTTTTATTTAACAAAATTAATTAACAGTTAAGAACAAACCTGAATAAACAAGCATTCTTTAAAAAATACACGTTCATATTGCTTCATCCATTTAGGATATACACGTTAAACTGACGTTATACACGTTAATAGAGACTGACCAGTGAGAGACTGAGAGGTGACCCAAAAAAATGGGGGCAAATTTAAAATATCACTAGCTGGTAACACAAAATGCATAGCGATATTAGAGATGCATAGCGATTAGTATCTATTCACGGTAGTCATGATGTGACAGCTTGTTTCATAGGTATAATTGTTGTCACGTGAAGAATAAGAAAAAAATGCTTGTGACAAGTGGGCTCTGAGCCTCTAAGACAATTGTAACCTTAAGACTACAGCGTTGCTTACTCAGAGAACTAAAATGACATAGTGATGAGGTCATGAGGGTGACTAAAGTTACGACAGTGTTGATTGAAGTGGCTTTACTTACTTTTCCCGGTAAACAAAATACAGATTGCTCTGACACGAGGTGCTCCACAAACTGTAGCTCATTCTTAAATTGCGGAAACAAGGACATCTTAATCTGAATCATCATATACATAGCTCCCTGCGGCATCACAGGGCGCAGACCTGGCGTACGCCGTAATGCTTCATACGCCATTTTTGCTTGACTCTAAAATTACAAACAGGTTTTTATTAATAAAATCCTGAATTCCAGATCCGTCAATTAAATACTGGTAATAAACTCAAAATGTAACAAAATGATAATTATATTCAATTGAACCATTCAAGTTTCCAGAACTACTTCGCTGTAAACTAGAAATCGTTTCGAATTTCTTCATTCCAAAGTCGCTCGCGCTAAGTAGCGCCGAGTGGGGATCGGTGAGAGACCGGAACCTTCCACTCACCTCTAGAAACATCAACACTTCATCGAAAAAGCTTTGAGGTGTGTTTTGCAGTATGGCGGGCAATGCGCGTTGTACCAACGTATTGGGCCCCAGTATCCGAGTCGTCATGTTATTCAAACCAGTCCGAACTTCTTTTCCAAATATGTCCTGACGGTCGTGTACTATAACCCAACCCATCCTCCAGCCAGGAACTAAGAATCTCTTTGTTAGGCCGCCGCAAGACAGCACAGGAACATCAGTTGACAGCGACGAAATGGAATGGTATTCGTTGCCAGAGAAAACCATATGCTCGTATATTTCGTCTGCTATTATCGGCACGCGATTTCTTGATGCTATAGCCAATATCTCAGTTAAGTGTTGTTTACTGTACACTGAACCACAAGGGTTTGACGGGTTTATAACGACAATCACAGATGTTTTGTCATCTATTTGGCTTTCCAGATCTTCTAGATCGACTTGCCATTGTTGATCCGGCTGTAAATAAAATATATACCTATATTTCTTGTAATATATACGCAGCAACTAAGAAGATCATACGTAAATGAGAAATATGCAAATCTAGTCTACAATCAAATGGAAACTTGTTATGCTTCTAGAAACTTGAATGCCGTCGCCTCATGTTTATCAACTTCCACGATCCACTAAACGAGGCTACTTTGCAAATCCTATTTATATCTTTGAACCACGTGTTTAATGTCCAACCCACGCAATTATACGAAAAAATATGTAATTATTAAACAAAATGTTGCCGTTAGGCATTTAATTACAGAAATGGTCTAACATTATTCCTGACTGTACATTAAGTAGTAATTTTTAATTAAAATAAATTGTCTGACTCGTGTTCAATTGTTAATATTAATAGTTAATCTATTAAAAGTTTGAATAATTAATTCGAGTAAGTGACTTTATTTGTAACGTAAAACGCTTAAGATTTAATTTTAAATATTAGGAGTATTCACACTTAATAAATAAAGTACCTAATATCCAAGAAAATCTAAAACTTACCAATAAATTATAGTACTTTATTTCGATTCCTAAACCTTCTGACAAGGTTCTGTAAATCAGGAATCCTGGTCGTGGCACCAGGATGTTCTGCCCGGCGTCAGCCAAGACCGTGACTGCCAACTCGATGGCGTGCGAACAGCCACTACAGAGGATGACATCTTCTGCTGTCACAGGGCCCTGATGGGCACAGTACTCGGCCACAGCCTCCTTCACGTCCTGATGGCCTTTACTTGGTGCGTAGCCTCTGCTTGTGTGTAATTCAACACTGTCACGCACAGCCTGGAGAACTTGTTCGGGTGGATTAAGATTCCCAAATGTGGTCGGGTCACCTAGAAATTAAAAACACTCATGAAAATTGGTCACATTTATCAACTAAATTAAAAGTTTATGTTCAGTGGAACAAGATTAATGTTTGTGTTGCCGGGTAATAAGATGATTCTAATTCAGGTTTTGGGTACTTGGCATCTTCTTCTTATGATGCCACTCCGACTAGCAAAGGTTGGTAGTCAGCTCCGCATATTCCTCGCTTTTCCTCGCGAGGTGAAACAGTTGGGAAGCACTCGCAACACTTGGATATTTGGCTAATGTTGTGAAATTCAAATCCTGTTAACCTTGACTTAATTGTTAATCTCCATATTTGAAGCGCGTTATAAATCCACCGGTCACTCTTATAAGTTTATAACTAAGTAAATTATTTTAAGAACTGGTTTGGGAATGTCACTAGATGTATAAGCGCGCGATCGGTTATCAATATAGTCGTCTTCCGGGTCACCTCGTGAAGAAATTTAAGGCAAAACCCAAACTTAAAAAAACGGCAAAAAGAGGAAAAGTCAAAAGTTATTTCGTAGTGCTCACACAGCGAAACGTACGCGTACTGCGTGCAACAGTTAGAGTAATGACGTCGCGATGGCCCAGTTGGTTCTAGTGAGTAGTAGAGACCCGGCCAATGAAGCTAGCGAATCCCGGTAAGGGCAAATATTTTTGTGATGAGCACGAATGTTTGCTCCTGAGTCATGAATGATTTCTATGTATTTATATAATTATTTATATCATTGTCTAGTACCCATAGTACAAGCCTAGAGCTTAGTTTGGGACTAGCTAGATCAATTGGTGTGTCATTGTTCCCTAAAACATATATTAACCAAATAATAGTAACCTCAAAGGATCCATACAAATACTCAAAACTCTTTTACATAGTTTGAATTTTTCTATAGTATGTAATGAAAATGACGATAAAAAAGACTTAATAGGTACTTGTGTTTTATCGCCGTAGTGGCAGCGGACCTACATTTGTTGATTTAGTTTATGTTTTAGTTGTAATTCCTGGTTGGAGACCGAAAACCAGCACTGAGCATCATATCCATTCTACCGCACTTACTATGTACCTAAGAATTTAATAAAAATAACTTGTTGTCTTACCTAATGTACTGTTTTGTGTTGGTAAATCAAAATTTCTCTTATTTATTAAAAGATAAATAATGAAACAATTATTACGACACTTCTAGTCTTGTATTACCTAAACATTTTTTATTAGGGATTCAAATCTTACAGTTTTTTTTGTTAGAGAACGTTCCAGAAATACAGTAATCTAGCCTTGTCTGCAGGTCGTTCATATCCCATAAAAACAAAACTGTTTAGTGCATTACATGGGTATATTATGGGTTCAGGGCGTTTATTAACTAGGGTTGAGGGAAAGTGTTCATATGGCGACACTGACTTCATTTTAGACATTAGTGTCATTAGTGTCTTAACGGTAAGCAATTTGTGTCGCTGGTCTACACCTACGTCCACAGCACAACACTAAGGACGCACCACTTCATGCTTAACAGAGAAAATTTTATATGAATGATGAACAATGGCCTTAAGCTTTTGATTTGTTTAACGGCTAAAGCCGAATTTTCGAGAAAAGTCAATGACTATACAAATAAATGGTCGTTTCAAAACATCCCTCGCGGACGTCGTCGCACATATTTACCTACCTACCCGTGGAGGTACACTAATATTAAACTTCCAAAGGCAGCTTGCTGTACACACTCACCGATTGAAAGTGCAATCAACTGTTTATTAGGGTTGGGCTCAACTTGGAGGTTTTCGACGATCTCTCGTATCACGTTATGGGTATTGCGAGCCAACGTAGAAGCACGCACCTCCCATGCCTGACTCCCTCGTGACCGATGCGACATGGGCACACAACTTGCGGAATGTTAAACGCTGGTAACACTTGAGAACACAATCGAGAATAGTGGCCGCGGATCGATACACCTCACTTTTGTACAGAAACCGATCTGGTGTGTGGCGCTGGCGTGATCGGCCGCGGAACTGGTTTCAAAATGCAGATGAGATGACGACAGTGGAGCCAGTTGTAAACATTCCACCCTTACCTCTACAACCTGCTTGACTCTTACCCATAGCTCTATAATTATAATTAGATATAACTCGCTGAGAAGCTGACCGCTCGCGTAGTGCGCAGTTATGGTCGTCTGTAAAATACATGTAAACACAACAATCGGAACGGGTAGAAAGTCATGGATACAGTCAAAAGGATTGTTATCTACAAAGCCATCTAGTCAAATATATGTATACATAGACTTTATTGTTATTGGTATAGGGACGACTAGATATTATTGACGTCTTGGGAACGTGTAATAAGACATTGACTGTACCTACTAAAGAAAAGTGTTATACTAAGGTCAAGGCGGCGAATACTTTATGTAAAGTAAAGTTTCGTGGGATTAAACAATAACCAATCAATCTAGGATACTAAGTACGATGCTATAAATATCTGTAATTTACTACTTTTATTTCTTAAAATGGCCATGGTAATTAAAACTCTGTATAAAATAAACATTCAGTACCCCAAGGGTAAAAACTGTCCGTCTGTCTGCCTGTCTATCACCAGGCTGTATCTCATGAACCGTGATGTATTACTGTTGTCGCTATTTTTATTTGTGGATAAACATACAGGGTAACTGGTAACTCGACTTATTTCTTTAAAGGAGTTACAAAATAGCTAATTTGAAATAATTTTGTCTCGTTAAATCGTCTAATGTCACTGGTTCCCGAGTAATTTAGGTATTCTTGAAAGACCTTTTAAGGAATATGTCGAGTTACCAGTCACCCTGTATGTTTTTCCACAAATAAAAAGTTATGCATTGTAGGGTTACAAACTCAACGAGTAGATGGTCTTCCCACGCTGTTTGGGGAAGTCCGACTGGGAGTAATTTAACACAATAAGTTTAAATAAACTACATCACAACGAGTTTTTCAAAAAAATTATTCATTTCATTGAAATTTGTATTTTAAGTACATTGAAATAACGTTTCAATTCAAATATATGTTTTTTTTCTCTTTGAAAGGTAAGATCGGCATAATTATGTCTGAACGATTACTTTGTAAACCTTTTTTTAGGCAAAAATATTAATAAATATTATTGGTTTGGAAAATAAAAAGCTAAACTGTATTAAAAATGATAACAAATTAATGCTTATAAAAACACGAAACAATTAATAATACCACTGTCCAACAGTCTATTATTGTTTAATCCACGCGCCGTGTACAACAGAAACAGAATGTGTAAATCCCATTTTGTAAAGAAAATTTCATACCTACGACGGCTAAGTACCTGTGTTACAAAAAAAATAATATTTTTTTATGTATGTATATATATATTTCTAATTTAAATGTCATTCAAATTTTATTCATTTATCCCATTTAGTGGTTTAGAATTTGAAAAACCAAAAATAAAAAACGGTAGTCCTCAAAATAGGCGTCTGGAGCGGCAATGACATCTTCGTTTGACGCATTTTTATTCAGCAAGTATTTTTTATGAGATTTTTCGAAAAACATGAGTCGCTCGGGTCCACATGTGGAGAATAAGATGAATGAGGCAGCAATCAATATTTTAATTGTGCCAATATAGCTGCAGCGACTCCCATAGAATAAACTGGAGTGATCATGGTGCAACACAATTTTCGTTCTTCTTCAAATGGGGTCTTTTTTCCTTTAAGACAGTTTTAAATTAATTAAATATATTTACATAATATTTGACTGTTATCGTTTTACCATTTTCTAATTAATAATCATAATTTTGCCCCGTGAATCTTACGAAACTACCGCCAAGGTAATGGCCCGGCCGATGGGGCAGTTTTGGCTTACTTTGGTGCTGGTTCAGCGGGCAAGTTTCACTGTTTAGACTATTCTTTGGTTTAAACTGTAGTGGTGATTTTATATTTAGTTGACAGTAACGAAACACTGCAGAAATTCTTTTGGATCACGCTTAAATTCGCCCAAACAATAAACGATAGATTTTTCATGCCCAATTTATATTCAAGAATATTGTTTACATGCTCAGTTGAGTTGTTTGGGATGGCAGTGATCTCTCTAATCTTGAATCGGCGGTGCCCTTGGACAATATTTTGGATTTCCTTGACCATGTCTTCAGTAGTCACTTCTACAGGAAGTCCTGGACGCTCCTCGTAAAAACCGAAGTTCGACAACGTTTGAATTCATTATAACAACTTCTAATGCTAGTAAGATAAGGTGCAAGAGCCTTATAAACAGCATCAAACTTTTCTTTTCATATCACCTACTCGGAAAGGGGACTTTTCTTCCCTGCTAGGAGGGATCAAAGTGGCACTTTTCTGTTCAAGGACATTTTGTTGCCAAATTTGATAATTGTTGTTAAGTGCGATAATTTCCTGTTGTTAAATTTGATAATTTCAGCATTTCTAGAATGTGTGAATAATTAAATTTGTTTCATCACTAAGATCTTTTATTTTCCTCATAGGTGATGTGAAAAGCAGTAATATGTGTCACACGGTAGCAAAATTATTTCCACCTTGGGCGTTAAAACTTGAATCCCTCACTACGCTCAGGATTATATTTTAGAATCCCTCGCTACGCTCGGGATTCAATTGTAGAATCCTTCGCTTCGTTCAGGATTCAATGTACGCCCTCGCCTTAAATATGTCATTCTGCTCCCTTGTGACACAATCTACTATTAATCGCATTACATGTTTCCCTTAAAAAAATAGAACCTCACCACCGATCGGTATTGTTAGTTTTCCATGTTGGCAGGAAAGTCATTCAACTTTTATTCACAGTTGACAAATAAAAAAAAAACCAGGGAATGTTATTCTTTTTTATGCTAAATTGTTACCCAAATAATAGTTTAGAAAGGTAGTATATATTTTTAACCTAGTCATGTCATAAGTGACCGAACACGGGTACCTACTTATCAAACAGCCCTCGTATTAACGATATTTTGCAGCGCAGACTGACGACCCTTAAGTAAGCTGAACTGTAGTGCTAGTATTGGCGCATCACGGCGTACCTGATATATGTATGCCGATTACCCACAACTATTGAGGCTTACCTCAATAAGCGTTTTCGTTTTACATGCGTCAAATAACTCGGACCACCGTTATTGTTAAAGATATGTAAATATAATAATTTAATAATTTTATTTGTCTATCCCATTTCAAAAGTGATTTCTTACCTACTTGTTTGGAATGAATAGGTAAGATGTGACATTCCACAGCGCCAATTCCATTTTTTTTTTAATTCTGTAGTAAGTATTAGAACGAAATAAGTAAATAAAAGGTTACATCCATGCTGCGAAAACAGTTGGCGATATCTGTTTAAAGGGAAGTATTTGTAGGGGGGCATATAACGGGCTTCCCTCAAGCATCTGACGGACTTTCCAACTATGGGTGAAGCCACACGAGCGAAATATTTGGAGTCGCGTAATTTCCGCTGCATAAAAATGGCCAGCTGATTTTGCGTGAAGCAAGCGGGAGTTTTGTATAAAACCGAATGTATCAGAAATTACGCGAGATCACAACTCACAAAATTACCCTTGTGTGGCTTTTCCCTTATAGGTTTTACAAGGGTAGGAATTTGCGAGACCACAACCACTAAATCAAGGCATTTACTTAAGATTATTTAAATCAAATTCGACGACGTGCTGGCCTAGTTAGTAGTGACCAGCCTATCTAAGAAGCTAGCGGTCCTGGGTTCAAATCCTGGTAAGGGCAGTTATTATCCCCTTTACTAATAAACGTTGAGTAACGGTGGCGTAGCTAAACCATGCTTTGTCCTTATCTGTCAAATTCAAATGTCATATTACACCACGGGGGGCCATTTGTAACGTTAAAAGATGGTGGATGTGTTTGTTTTAGTTTTGTATTTTTGTGTATTTAGGTGTTCAAAGTTCTTTTCTGCTAGTGATTTGTCCTTTTTATGCCTTTGTGTTGCACAGTTATAGAAGACTTGGACTTATTTCGTGTATCTGGCATCTTACTTCTCGTTTCAAGTGGACTCGCAGTGGTACACAGGTTAAAACTATCTTGACCTCTGTCCTACATATCACCGTACAACATTACCCCCAATCTTCCTAGAGAAGATTAGATTGTATTGTATTGCTATATTGATTTATACTTATATATACTTGACACTGGCGAAATCATTTCATTGTGGAAACGCCATATCCCCGCGGTAGTAGCTGTTGAAATCGCCGCGGGGCAAAAAATAAAAAATAACTACACCACGGTTACGTCGGGTAACAGTGGTGTACTTTATTAGTAAGGGTTATGTATTCAAGTATGTATATATTTCTCTATACAAGAATTTATATCGTTGACTAGTACCTTTAGTACAAGCCTAGAGCTTAGTTTGGGACTAGATCAATTGGAGTGACATTGTCCGCTGAAAAAAAGCGGTAATTAAATTAGTAACTTGTCACTCAACTGCCAAAAACTCCTGCTATTTCTATTTTTCGCAATTTTTGCTCGTGACCATGTTGCACTGGCCACTCGAGGCCAGAAGTTGAATTTGTTGGTTTTAGTTTTGTATTTTTGTGTATTTAGGTGTTCAAAGTTATTTTCTGCTAGTGATTTAACATCTATTTTAGTGTGTTGGAATTGGAACGAAATAAGTACTTACTGCTTTACCGACCGGCCCTAAAACTTTGTATAAAAAAAACCCTTTATATAAAAAAGGAAAGCACTTTGTAACTGAAAACAAAACCACTTAGCTAACGTTCAAACAAAAAAGTACTTAATACTAACTAAAATAATTATCGCGCTCATTTCGGATCTCGATTTTTTTCTAAAGAAAGCTTTGTTCTCATAAGTATTTAGAAAAGTCAAAAAATCATTCCAACCAACCCGGTATTTAATTTAACGAATCCACTTCCTTTAAGATTAGGTACATTTGAAAAGATTAGGTATTTTGTATAAAGGGTGGCCTAAGCAGTGACGATGTTAATAAAGAAAATCTAGACACCTGGATAAGCTTAGGCCTGACCAAAACATTTCGTCAGAAATTTCCATCTCTTCTAGGTGAAAAACTTAAGTACATCACCTGTTGCATGTAGTTGTCCACCAAACTAATATGGAATTTACGTCAGATTTCAAATATAGAATGTCAAATGATCTATACAGATGTGTTAAAACTACATGCAACAGGTGATTTACTTAAGTTTTTCACCTATCTAAGCCTAGACTTCATTAAGCTTAGGTAGGTATACAATAAAATGAGATTCAAGTAGAAGCAAGACTTGTGTATATTTATTATCATTTTTAATAGAAGCTACAGGGGTCCTGAAAAAAACCACAGTCTTTTAAATAAAACTACGGTTTAAATCAGATGATAAATGATCAGAACGTAGAAACGGAACAAGAATTCATTTTAATCTATACACTATAAAATAAACAGGTGTGGCCGCCTATTTATAGCGTTACATAAGAACTGCTTGGATAATGTCAACATTTGCTATTCGTATTTTTTTTCGAAAAAATAATTCCATAGGACGTATCCAAACGACTTTTGCGAAGATAATTAACCCTATTTTTACCCGACTGACGAAGAACGAAGGTAATGTTTTGACCAGTACCTACCTATGCATGGTTCATTGATTCCACTTCTCTATACCTTCCTTCTCCGACAGTCTGGTAAAAATAGGGTTAGTTATCTCTGCAAACAAAGTTTGCAATTCACATTATGCAGTGACACCAAAGTTTGACATAAAATGCTGAGAAAACAAAAAGCGATCGAGTGTTTTAAATTTCGAATAAATGGCATTTAAAATTTTAGTGGCCAGTATTGTTATTATTGAAACAAAAAGGTTGTAATGCTTTGCCAAGAACGTAAATCGTTTTAAATAAAATGCTTCACAAAATTAGTGGCCAGTATTCTTATTTTAGCAAAGAAAAGTTTGTCATCATTAGGTACTCTATCTGGAATTCTAGAGCACAAATTTAATATGGAATAATCGACTCAATTGCGGAAAACTGAAGTTATTTTTTTATTCTAATATTTAAATAAATAGTAGATTGTTCAACCAGGGACTAAAACAAGCCATAATGACACGAGATGTTTAGCCACGCGAGCGAGCTTGCGAGCGAGGGTGGCTGTAGTTCGAGTGTCATTATGGTTGTTTAGTCTCGCGTTAAACACTCTACTTTTCACTTTGAATGCGAGGAAAAAAACGACGTTCTAAACAAAATTACAACATTTATTATAAAAAAGTTTCTAACACTTAAAACTAACAATTACTTAGGTATCTTATTATTACTATCGTTAATCTAACATTAATGATGTTATTTGTTTCCCACATTTCCAATCAATAAAAGTTTGGTATGTTTTTGAATAAATGCCACTAGATTTTGGCGGCAAAAGATTTCGTATCACCTCTTTTGCTTTCTTCTCCATTCTGGAGTTAGGCGTTAATTCTTCTTCACTGGATGCTGATGATGACATTTCTGGTCCGTAATTTCTAAAGTTGCACAATTAATTGGTGATTTTTTTTAACAACGTACGCTCAACACAAGTTATGAACATCTACTCAAAATACAAATAGGAAAAAAAAGTTCTAAAATACACAATCACTGAAAATGGCGATAATCCTCCATTCACAAACACCGTAATTGGTTGTTTAGGGGTTTCCAAAGTAAATTAATTTTTTTTTACTTTAATCCCTAGAAATTAATAAGGAGCTTTAGTCCCGATTCGCAGAGATTTAAGTAGCATTTTAAGAGCATGAGAAGTGAAAACAATATTTAGTGTTTTTAAAATTTCTATTAAATGGGCATGTTTTTAAGCTAATGGGCTACCTTGTGGTAGTGTATTTTTTTTTTCACTGCAACAGCTCAAAGTTTGGTAAATGTTCGATCAATGATGAAAAATTCAAGTTTGCGATTATTATTTTTATTAAAGCACGGTAGTGACGCGATATTGGTAATGTTTATCTGATAGCACCACTATTAAACATTATTAAGGTAAAAAGAAAATTAAAAAAAATATCTTCGTACACTAACCATGACCAAAAATTCGAGTAAGGGTGTCAATTTAAAAAAAAAAAACAAAAAAGTCCAAAAATCTCGTAAACCGTGCGACTTTTACTAAACCTATTTTAGCTTTTTCATAACGTCCTAAGTGCCCTCTATCCGTAGTTCAAGGATTATCGACTATATACCTAACACCCTGTATACGTATAAAAGGCAAACCTGACTCACTGACTTATATATATCAACGCACAGCCGAAACTACTGTAACTAGAAACTCGAAATTTGGTACAGGGGTTCCTTTCATGATGTAAGTGAGCAATAAGAAAGGGTTTTTGGAAATTCACCCCCTAAGGGGTTAAAATAGGTGGAGTAGCGGGAAACTAATTCCACGCGTACGAAGTCACGGGCGTCCTCTAATATGTTAATAAACCTGTTTATTAATGCTAACTAACAATATTCGTATATATTTGAGATGGTCACGTTAAGGCCTTTCAAATAATGGGTAAGTAATACGAGATATAAGAACTTATCATATAACAGTCACAATATATACGCTCACTTTGTATAAATATGTTTAATATAACGTACACTTGAGATAATGAACGAAAGATATAATGTCAAAATAACTAATTCCATAAAGTATAACGTTATTAATATATAATATCAATTGATATAACAATTAAAGTGTATAATGTACATGACACCTAAGATATAAAACATATATAAATCAAAAAATCTATCATCAAAAAATATAATGCACGTATAATATAAACGCCTATAACTATTTTCAGTATAACGTGGCCTTTTTAATTTTACAATCAAATTCTTTCGCATAGTTTTTTCAAGGGATGTAAAAAAAAACCTCGAAGGCTAAGGCGGGAGCGAAGCGTAGCGAGCTCCCGCCTTAGTCTTCTAACCTAACCTATCCGAGTCGGTTCTGCCCAGAGAGGTCTTGCTCGCTCGCTTCGCTCGCTCACATTTATATCATACGATACTATATCTTGTAACACTCATACTAAAAGATAATATGTATTACGATCGCTATATGTCATGTATGTTATACGAACTGAAATTAGTCATTGTGAGTGTTATATTAAAAATATTATATAAGTAAAATGAATATTATATGACTTGACCGTTATTCCTTATAAAAATATTGATTTTGTTATTATAGCTAACGTTAATTATATCTCGTAAACGTTAGTAACATGAAAATAGTTATTATGTAGTTATATCTCGTGTGACGCACCCTCAAATAATAGGTACTTACCTATTGTAATAATTAGACTTTTTTGTTTGACATAAATAACTGTGATTTTTCCATTGTTGTTATTTCAACTTAAAAGTTTAGGTATCCTATATCACCCGGGGTGGTGAACGGATTCTAACGATACCACACACACATCTAAATCGGCTTAGGAGTTTAGAAGTTATGTTGGAATAAATAATCATACATACATACCTACATGGGCTCATGCCCTGAAAACATTGGGTACACTTATTTTTTTGGGTAGTCGTGTAATAAAACGCATAAAGCATGACATAACAAGCGTAATTTGTTTTTGTTTTGTAGAAACAAGCCAACTTGTTGTTTTTGTTGCCTGCCTACTAAACATGGAAAATGCATGAATTGAGTATAATCACTTCGCAGTATTGTCAACTGCGTAATCGTACTTTAACTGCGAATATTTGCCATACTAATAACAAAATGAGCACATGCTTTAAAAAAACATGACTATTAAAAAAACGGTAAATATAGCTGGAAAACGCAAAAGAAAATACTTATTTTGTTATTAGGTAACTTTCCTTTCTATGCAACAAGTTCCATTGTGACTACCCTTAATGTTATTCCACATTTTTAATGATTATATATTTTTTTCTAAAACTTTTCGCGTAAAATACACATAGTTATATTTAAATCAGGAACTTTTCAGGTTTTTTGGTCCATAAACTTCGAAGACAACGGTATTTTTTTGTATATTTATGACTATAAATCAAAAATTACGCCACGGAAAAGTTTCATATTTTATGACACCCCGCTTGCTATAATCAAATCACTTTCATTTTTCAACCATGCATTCTAGACCCCTTTTCAAACATTTAGAAAACTAATTTCATATTGTTTTTACTAAAATCAGATACCTACAGGCAAGCAAGTTACACAACTATGAAAAATTTCAAGTTGATCGCTTCCATGTATAGGTAATTTCAGAGAAAAACTGCTGTGACACACAGACAGACAAACAGACACCGAAGTCTCACAATGAGGGTTTCTTTTTTTACCATTTTGGTAGGAAACCCTAAAAACGTCATCAAAACAAAATGAAACTTTGATTAGAATTTGATTATTAACTATTTTGTCAATATTACCAGCACCGTCGGTCGCCGACAACCTGTCTATGATAAGTTCGTGTGTGGTGTGGCCCATTGAAAGATATCCTTTCCTTTTACTTTTGAATCGTTCTGATATCTACTTAAGCGAGAAGCCTCCTGAAATGGTTTTAAATTTTTCATACATTGGGAAAAACAGGATGGTTACTATGAAGCACAAAATACGAAACTTCGATTGCCCCGTCCCTTTCACTTGTCATTCGAGACTCAATAGTCAGAAAAGGATGGAGCTAATGTAACGTCGAACTTTTCAGGTGTCCCAAATGGCGTTTGGTTAGAACAATTATATTTAAGGTACTTATCGATTGTTAAGCCGCGTCCGCTGCGCCGTGTTTTCGATGGTTTTAAACATCTAACATGATTTTCGAACAGAAAACAGGCGTGGCCAAAATGTTTTTTTGTTTAAAAACACAAACATGTTTTCCGTCACGGATGGAAAACATTCCCCGCGTTCGTCTGCGAGGGAAGGGGTCATATTTTGACTTTTGAAAGTAATCTTGAGGGAAGATCTGTCAAATAGGGTATTAATTATTTTATTTATAATTATTTGCAATGGAGTGGAATAAAGAAAAGACGCTGTATTTAATTTAATTAGGAAAGGAGCGGCCCATAATTTGACAATGTGTATTGGGATGACAGCTGTCAAAAGAAAAGTGAAATGTTATGACAAACTATACATTGTTCACTCCAAAGTTAGTATCCCTTATCCCTTAGTATTCTGTGCTCCAAAGTCGCTATGGACGTGCAGTTGTACCTAAACATATTATGTAACATATTTTTCTAACATGTTGTGTTAGATTTTTGGCGCAGCGGACACGCCTTTAGAAATTAACATTTCATTCGTTTTTTTTTACCGATTCTCTATTTATTTGTCGCTACCGGTATCAGTAGCAAGCAACAGCGGCAGGCAGCAGACAGCACTATTACTTGTCACTGTCAGTGTCATATTTTTCTAAATCAATATCAATCAATATTATCAAACATAACCTATACGCCTAATTGTGGTTAATCAGAGTAAATTAATCACCGATATTAAAATAAATTGCGTTTCAACTTACTAACCATACAGAGATGTCTGTATTTAAAGGGCATATAAGTAGTATATTAAAAACCTCCCTTAAAACGGCCCAACTCTTTAGAATTCGACCGCTGTCTACAAGATTAGCGACTGCCAATTTAAAAGCTCTTACTTACTGTTCTAATATTGTGAGGTAGTTAACTTACAGCATGGAAATTTACGATATAATTGTTTTTTTAACTGAAATAAGATAGTGCACTTAGAACACTTTCTGGTACTCTGGTTTCTTTTACAGATAGACAGCACGATTATGAAAATTTTCTCGCGACGTTACTCATGACGACTGCTATTAGGTCACCGGCGCTGGTAGTCCGATCATTCAATGTTGAGATCGCGAGGGTCCCGGACCAAACATCTGACCCGCAAACAGCTTTATTCCGACTCCAATTCTGGCAAGACACTTTGAGAGACATTTTTAAGAAAGACCAAACTCTTCAAAACATCCCAGCTAACCCTGTTGCACAGGAATTATTTAAGGTACCAAGTTTATTTTAAATTTGCTGGACTCGGTTATTTTTAACTAGTTGTTTGTGCTTAGGTAAATTTCTTCTTTTATACATTATTCTGAGAATTATGAACAGTGAAAACAATCAAATCAAACCAAAAATCAAATTGGTCAAGCTATTCTTAAGCGATGTTTTTTTTTAAATGCGGAATTTGTGTTTTACTTATATAAATATCAAACATATTTAATAACATTACTTATTGATGGTAAATGTTAGATAATTTTATATTAAAATTGCATTACTTAATAAAATGTGCTGTAAAATAAGTCTAGTTTAAAAAGATCTGTAGTTTAATTATGCCTTTTGTATTTGCCTAGGTTTGCAGCTCCCACAAAATACCTAAAAGATACTTGGAAAGACTAATAAGTTCCAGAAGCAATTTAGTTAGGACAAAGTATTTTAAAACTTTAGAAGAAATGGAGAAATATGCTGAGGATACCGTATCAGTGATATACTACTCAATTTTAAGTGTGGCTGGTGTTGCCAATGTGCATGCTGATCATGCAGCTTCACACCTAGGAAAAGCTCAAGGGCTTGCTAATATCTTAAGGTACTGTGTTTACTCAACAAAACTTACTAATAATTAAGTTTATAATTTGAATGGAAACAAGCTCATGTTATTCAATAGCATATGTTTTGTAAGTAATCATTATTGAGTGATTTGTCTCTGGGTGACATAGTCATACCATGTCAACATGTATATCAATAATGACTATGTGTGTAATGGTTATAACCTGTTAATTGTGTTCTATGAGTATCTATGAAAAATACAGATTAACCTGGTTTGGGCAGCTAATTGTGATATTATCTGTCTATCTATCTATATATATTAAAGGGCAAACGTGAATCACATACATATAAATTATTTAGCGTAATGTATTTTTATACTGTTATTTATAGATCTGTTCATGTTGCCAATCACCACAAAATTGTATACCTTCCAATGGATCTGTTAATGAAGCATAAAGTCAGCCAGGAAACTGTGTTAAGAGGAGAGGATACTGAAAATATAAGAGGGGTTACATATGAAATTGCCAGCTGTGCAATGAATCACTTGCGAAAGGTAATTCAAATAGTTTTCTGTGTTTCTTTTTAATTTATCTGGTTTTAATGACATTTCCATTTTCCAGGCAAGAAGCATAGATGTCCCAAACATGACAAATCAAATATTTCTACCAGCAGTTGCAGTTGATATTTACTTGAAAAATCTTCAGAAGTATGATTTTGATGTGTACCACAAGTCACTAAGCCGAGGAAATGCTACTCTACCACTACGTTTCTATTTCAAAAGATTAGTAAATACATATTAATTGCTAAGTTTTCATTTAGTGTGTTAAGGTTGTATTTATTTTTGTTAAGAGGATTATGAAGCTGAAACTTTCCATACAAAATGGGATAATGTTTTACTCCCGTCTGTTTTTTCGAATTTTAGGGTTCCGCGCCCGAAGGGAGCCCAACGGGACCTAACCTAACCTAACCTAACCTAACCTAACCTAACTTTAATAGCTGTAATTTTTGAACCGTAATATCTCTATCTATGTCTATCTATTATTCAAAGTTTTGGCACACTTTAGGTTGATATTTTTTCAAAATATTTGTTATTACAGCAGATTTACTAACAAATTTAAAAGTGGTTTTTTGTATTATATAAATGGTAAAACATACAAACAAGCGTCCAAGGGAAATGCCCCAAAAAAAAATGCCTGGCTTGTACAAGAACCATTTATATGCTATGCTCAATAAGTTGGGATACTACTGTTATTTTTATACAAGTAGACATACAATATCATGTACACCTCGTTCAAAACATATTAAGACATTAAGACTGCAAACAAAGCATACATAGGAACAGATACATTAAAACAGTGATATCACAAATGGCTTCGAGTGAGGGTTATGAAAGTGTAAGAGGTGAAGTAAATAAACAAAGTCATTTTACAATTCTAATCTATTTTAATAGTAACAGTACGTCATCCAAAAACTGCATGAGGATAGAGATACTATTTTGGTACTGTCGAGTTCATAAATATATGTACACTTTAGTAGCTTGTCTATTTAATGTTGTATTAACTGCCATACATGAATTGTCACAGCGTTTAAAGTGACAAGGTACTAAAGTGTACACATATTTTTACTTATGAACTCGGCTGTACCTAGCCCAACTTAAGTACCATATTATTGACATAATATGGACACACGTGCCTACTGTCCCACGCCCCACAATACAATTACAGTATCGATGCGGTGCTGTATAGCTTCTCTTCCCGATAAGGGATTATTTAGTATGATGTAAACAAGGTATACTTTCCGAGAAATATGTCTACTTTGTATTTTTCCCCTGAGAAGCCAACAACTATAAACATCAACAAGTATAAATCGTAGGCTGCAACTTACCGTTTGTGATGCTATCTACTTCTGTATTAGTCGACGCACTTCATTATTTTGCAACGATAAATGATGACGTGACAATTGCGTACCTAACATTAAGATTACAATTAACGCAATGCTGGATACTGCTAATTATTGAAACCAAACAGAGACAGTATAACTTCTAACAACACCTTAAGAGGATTGTAAAATTTGTAAAGCGCCACTAAAATAGCGTGAGTACCTAGCTGTAAACAACAAAAACCATACAAATGTAGCTCCGGGCGATGACGTTTCTCACCCCCTAAATGAAATTCGATTTCCACGATTTTTGAATATTTTGTAGTTATTATAAAGAACTAAGTCTGTACGTTTCTGTTTTTAGTTTCTTAAATTAAAGGAAAGCTTACAGACATAGTTTTTCATGATTTCTATTCGATAACATATTCAATAATCTTGAAAACCTTTAGCTTCACAATCCTTTTAACATCATAGTGTTATACTGTGGAATTGATATCACATGGCACTTACAGATAGCGGGTAAACATGAGGGTAGGTCGAAATAAACTCGTGGGAGCGACCGATGTTCCAGTAAATGTCTAACAATATAATATGCATAATTTTTAACACGCCTGTATAATTGTAACTTTTTTTGTAATATTTATTGTCTCTGTACCATGCCAGGCGATTTATGGGCATTCTTCTTTGGTATGATTATTTTACAAACCCCGAAGAAAATGAACAAATACTAAAAAACGGTAAAGTTGGTGGTGTTGGTAAAGTTATTGGACTCGCGCTGATTCGATTGGAAATCGAATTCAAATTGTAATATAATTAATATTGAATACCGTGAAATACGCCAACATTGCCCGAATTTTGTAAAAAAAATCATTTTTTTTAGATTTTTTTCTATAACAGCTATGGTTTTTTTTAATCTTTGCTGAAGCAATATGGTCATGTCCTTCCATTCATGTTGAAAAATAACTCCTAAGACTTGATTTAAACCCTGATTTTACCGATTTTAATGGCGGGCAATGTTATCTGGACTTTCAGCCAACATTGCCCTTGATGATTTTGACGTAAATATAGGCCCTACGCAGTTGAAATGAGCAACAGGTCAAGAGTAAGGGATATCCTACCGTTTACTTTAATCGTCGAGTAGATATCATCTTAACTTTCGCTTAAAAATGAGTGGGCAATGTTATCTAGGCATTTCTGCTCATTTCCATACAAGTCACCAAGAGCGATTTCAAAATGTTAGGGTTGTCACATTGGGGTTAAATATTTAAATGAATTTATTTTGATTAATTGAATTAAACTATTTTTTATTTTTGAGTTTTAGGACAAAAAATTTCGATACATACGGTTTCCGAGCCCTAACTATTAAACGGGGATCGATACCGGTATAACTTAAAATTAAAATACCTGTCTTTCTTAACTTGCATCATTCCCTTGATACTTCAATTTTAATTTAGGTAATAACATAAAACTATAATATAAGTTAGTCGAAAAACAAAAAAAAAACAATAATTAGCGAGATACCGATATTTAATACCGGTATTTTTGTATTATAGTAATACCGGTATATGACCCCGTTTATTAATGCGATCTAAATAATAGTCATAACCGCATGCAAATCAATATTTTTTTTCGATTTTCCCGAATATTCTCAGAGGGAGTCTGCTTCAATTTACTTATATAATAAATTTATGAAATGTGACAACCCTGACGCTTTAACGACATCGGGCAAAGTTGTCCGTCATACATTCAAAAATTAACGGATAACATTACCCATGATCATAACTTTATTTATATAAAACCTAGAATGTTAAATCCTAAGCTAAAATACTCTCCAAGGTGTACTTTATTACATATAATTGGATGCACTCACCTGCGTCTTCGCCATCATATAATAGTACACACGCACTTCACATCAAATTTCTGCCCGCAAAAACACACCCTGTCTTTGATGAGTCGCAGCAAGTTACCGAGTGAACTTAGAGACAAATGTCAATCACAGTGTTACCACAAATATAATTTATTTTCTACCCTAGTAAATAGTGTTGCTGTAAAGTAGAAGATTTTTTCCACATTAACGAATTTGTTTGTAAATTCCATTATGGGCAATGATACCCTTGGTGGCAATGTTGGCGTATTTCACGGTACCTACTTACTGTGCGGCGGTACGGAACCCCTCTATGTAGTAAACAATTTAAAAACTAGGTCAGTATGTTTTCCTTTAAAAAAACACTTATTGGGGCCCAAAACCCATTTATCCGATTGATTCCTTTTTCGGCACATTCGTTTTTGGACATATTCCGTTTTCGGCATATTCTTGTTTCGGCACATTTAAGTAAATAAATTATACTATGAAATACTTGTGACTTTACTTGCGTAATAAAATAAAATAACATTTACTAGTAAACATTATATTTTAATTAATTAAAATTAAAGACAAAAATTAAACAGTACCTACCATCATCAATGGATACCCACTGATGATTGATTCCATTTTCGTCGTATTCCTGATTGGACATATTCTTGTTTCGGCTCATTCCTGTTTGGACGTACCTATGCCGTTTTCGGCATATTCTTGTTTCAGCACATTCCGTCTTGGGCATAAATCATTATATACAACAAATTAAAACAATCCTAGGTAAGAATAAATTCTTGTAGGTAAAAAATAACGATACCTACCTAGGATTGATTTCATTTCTTGTATATAAGTAATTATTTGTGCCGAAAACGGAATGTGCCAAAACAAGAATATGCCGAAAAAGGAATATGGCCAAAAAGGAATCAATCATTTATCCGCAGTGTGGACAAAGGGGTGCCGACAACTGGGAATAGCAGCTTATTGAATAGAAAAAGAAATAAAATGGAAACATAAAAACCTAGTTTTTCATAGTAGGGGAGGTAGGGGTGCATTGGGCAGTCGGGAGGTTCGGGCACCCCCTTGTAACTCGAGATGTGTAGTAGATATTAAATTTCGTGTACTGTGGTAATTTAGCTTAGCAACTAGCAACACTACTCCGATAAATGTCATCTGTCATTTCGTTTAATTGTCAGTGTCACACGCTGTCGACGTTTCAGTGCGTGCAAAAGTAACCATTAAGTTGTGATTTTGAAGTGAAATAACAGAGCAATCTGCAGAAAGGCGTAAGTTTCTTTGATTATGTCTAATTATGTGTGTATCGAAGATTATAGTATTCTATAAATTGAGGTAAAACATTTGATGAAAACAAACATATTAGAATTTATTTTAAAAATGAGGGTACAGGGAGGATTGGGCACTGATATTGAAGGGAGGTTTGGGCATGCCCAATGCTCCCGCCATTACTGTGTGTTTTGGTATAATAGTTTTGTTGTTTTATATTATTTGTTTTACTAATTATTTTAATCATTTATTTTAGAAAAATGCCGTTTGAATTTAAAAAGAAAAACAAACGACGCGAAATCCCTAAAGACATAATCTTACGTGCCATAGACGAAGTTTCAAAGGGAGGAAAAATTAAAACTATTGCAAGTAAGTATGACATACCCAGATCAAATCTTCAAAGATATTTAAAACAAGCCACCGTGAAAGATGCTTCTTCCAAATTCATATCCAATCAAATATTCACCAAAGAAGAAGAAGAAAAAATGACCGAGTATCTCACAACATCTTCAAAATTAAATTATGGGCTGTCAAAAGTGCAAACTCGTCAATTGGCTTATGACTACGCTTGTGCTATAAAAAAAAAAATACCAGAAAATTGGACTTCAAATCAAATAGCATCAAAAGATTGGTAAGAGGGTTTCTCAAACGCCAACCACAGCTATCGATACGGACACCGGAAGCTACCAGTCTCTCAAGAGCCACAAGCTTTAATAGAAAGAATGTTGGAGATTTCTTCGAAAATCTTAAAACAGTGTATGAACGTTATCATTTTGGGCCAGAATCTATATACAATATTGACGAAACAGGACTGTCCACTGTTCAGCGAACACAAAAAGTAGTAGCTCCTAAAGGAACCAAACAAGTTGGACATGCAACCTCTGCTGAAAGAGGTACGCTTGTCACGGTATGTTGTGGAATAAATGCTTTAGGAAACTCAATCCCGCCCTACTTCATATTTCCACGGGTGAACTTCAAACCATTTATGCTACACGATGCTCCTATTGGGTCTGATGGATCAACACATCCTTCAGGATGGATGACAGCACCAAACTTTTTAAAATTTATACACCATTTTGCAAAACACAGTAAACCAACACCATCCTCGCCAGTTCTTCTGCTACTGGATAATCACGAGAGTCATATTTCTGTGCCTGTTCTCGATTTCTGTAAAGAATCTGGTATTATTTTACTGACTTTTCCTCCACACACCTCCACACTGCAGTCATAAATTGCAACCCCTTGATTTGACAGTCTATGGACCATTGAAAAATTATTATAATACGGCTATAACAGACTGGCTGGTGTGCAATCCAGGTAAAACAGTTACCATATACGAAATCCCCAAACTAGCCGCAATTGCTATTCCGCGTGCATTCAAGCAACAAAGTATTCAAAGGGGATTCGAAAAACCTGGCATATGGCCTTACAACTCGAACATTTTCACAGATGAAGATTTCCTTTGTTCTTCTGTCACCGATCGCTGTTTGCCTGATACAGATAATGTTCCTGCAGAGCAGCCAACGCCAAATCAAGTCTCCGTAGATCAACTGACACCAAACCAAGTCCCCGCAGATCAACTGACACCAAACCAAGTCCCCGCAGAGCAACTGACACCAAACCAAGTCCCAGCAAATCAACTGACACCAACCCATGTACCCGCAATACAACCTACAATAGAACAATGTCAGAGTCAAGTAGATCTTATGAGTACCAACGACAATATAGCTTCTGGGCCTTCACAACCTAAGTCTCCAATTAGGAGCATAACTAAAGAAGCTGTGGCAATAACTCCTGATTCCGTTAGACCATATCCAAAGGCTGGCCCCAGAAAACTAGTTGGTATGAACAGGAAGAAAGGAAAAACTACAATATTAACAGACACACCCGAGAAGAAATTAATAGAAATGGCAGAACAGGACAGACAAAGGAAGAATAAGGACAAAGAAGACAAAAAGCAACAAAAAGCGTCTAAAACTAAAGGGAAGAAACCAATACCTAAACTTGATGAATTATTAACATCGCAACAGAAGAAACACGCGAAAATAAGCAGCGACGAAGAATTAGAAAATGAATCTTCCGAAGAACAATCGTTTGATGAAGATGATGTCGTTGTTCTAGATAGAAAATTCAAAGTCAAAGATTATGTGTTGGTGAAATTTAATACTAAAAAAACTGTCTATCATTATGTTGGGCAAATTGAAGAAGTTCGTCATTCTATGGCAACTGTTAAATTTATGCGTATGAGTAAGATACGAAATACATTTTTGTATCCAGATGTCGAAGACATATCAAGTGTGCCATTGAAGGATATTAAAACCAAATTGCCAGAACCAAAAATATGGACCAAACGAGGCAGTTCTAAATACACTTTTGATAGGCCTATATGGGTTATAACGAATCTGAGATAAGTTTTCACACATACTAAAACTATAAATCGAGACTTAATTGCGTAATAAATAAACATTTACCTCAAAAATACGTAAAAAATACTACCGTAAATGTTTATTTCTTACGTGATTAAGTCCCTATTTATAGTTTCAGTATAATCCTTATTAATTGTTAATTTTTTGAAGTATATACTCTTAGAAAATGATTGTTTGTTAATTTATATAACAAGTTCTAATAGTTATATTATATAATATTTAAATAATTTAACATTATGTGGCGTATATAATACAATGCCCAAACCTCCCACAGAGGTGCCCAAACCACCCTACCATTGGGAGGTTTGGGCACTTTTGACAGGGTTCAGAAGATCTCCTATAACATTAAGACTGATTACAATTGTATAACTTTTCATCGCAATAATCTGAGCCAAGTATATGTGCTTTTGACATAAGAAATAAAAAGTTCATTTTGTTGAAAAATAACAGTTTTATTATGACTTATATAAAAAAGTGCCCGATGCACCCCTACCTCCCCTACCTATATATTCAATTACCTACAATATATGTTCAAAACAATATTTGTACAATGTATGTGAAAATTGGAGTTGATTGAGGGGTGAGAAGCGTAATCGCCCGGAGTTAAATTAGAATCGACTTTTTGACCTTCGCTTGACAATCTTAATGAAAATATAAATTGTATGCTGAGCTGAGTTAATATTGTTATTATGGGTTATTCCCACCTGTTACCACCAATTTGTTACCGCTGGTAACAGCTGGGATTTTTTTTCCCACCTGTTACCGCTGGTAACAACTGGGAATAAAAATTCCCAGCTGTTACCACTAACTACTGGGTTTTTATTTCCCCATTAGTTATCACCAAATATTTTAGTGGTAACAAATGGGAAAAATATTCCCACTTGTTACCACGGAGTACTTTAGTGGTAACAGGTGGGAAAAAAAATCCCAGCTGTTACCAGTGGTAACAAATTGGTGGTAACAGGTGGGAATAACCCGTTATTATCGGTACCTAGCTTTACTATTTAATGGACTCCCACATACCTGACGAATTGACGAATAATCTGAAATGAGCTATTTCATTATGTTTATGCAGTCCTAATACTCAAACCGGGATATTGGGTAAATACCGGCTCCGGCGCCGCCCATCTCTTTTCGATGGCAAAGATAAGGTAAAAGAATACACAGCACACAGGCCACCTAATGTCATCTTATCTTATCTTACAGATGGGTCCTTTCGGATACACTTCGACCCTTAAGGATATTTTGTGCAATTACCCTCTTACACACAGCTGTTCCATGTGCAGGTTTCCTCACGATGTTTTTCGTTCACCGTAAGAGCATCGGATAATGTACTGGGGGGCCTGTTTACTGACATTCTCTCTAACAATGGTGACAGGGCAACTATCTACGCTTCTGATGCCATGTGCGGCGTGGTTGGCCCTCAACCCGGGTGTGCAATTGCCCGCCGGAGACCGGACCGACAGCGCCTGTGGGATGACGTGGGAATTGGGAGGTGTGTGGACCACCAGAAGCTGGTGCATGGTTACGGGCGCTGCCCTCTCCGCACTTGGGCACTCTTCTCTATGACGATTCGATGCGGCTCTCCGCCTGGGTTACGATGTTTGTGAACGCCATTTATGCACATATGCGGCACCATGGTGGAGAGTCATGGTCATCATGCCTTGAGTTGGTGTCGATGTGCCGGCCGTTTCCCGCGGCACCACGCTCTCAATGATATTGTCCGGTGAGCGCTAGTCTCAGCAAATGTTCCGTGTGTGCCGGAGCCTTCGGGCCTTTGTCGCACGGACGGTAAAAGACCTGGTTTGACCCTGGTGCCTTGGCATAGAGGGAGATGCCTTCTCTGGGACTTTACGTGAGTCAGCATTTTCGCGGCTTCGCACCTCGGTCGCACCACGAGCACGGCTGCAGCGGCTGCTGAGACGGCGGCTCTTAGGAAGCGGGACAAATATTATCCACTGGACAATTATTTATTTGTCCCGTTCGCGGTAGAAACGACCGGCTGTTTGGGGTTCGGAGGCCAGGAAATTTGACAAGGAGATTGGGCGCCGTCTGGCGGAGGGGTCATTCCCGGTCCGAGTCATTCCTGGTGCAACGTCTGTCCATTGCAATTCAGCGCGGCAACGAGGCAAGCGTGATGGCCACCTCTTCGCCGGGAGTGGCGCGGGGCCGACTTTTTGACTAATTTATTAGTTTATTAATAACCCTTATTTTATAATCAATGTATTTTGGTGCTTTCACAACAGTCTATGGTATTATTTTTTGACTCCTTCCTTATCGTAGTCGTAATAATAACTAGTGTTAATACTTGTGCCATTTTTCTGTTGGTAAAAAGGTAGGCGAGTAGTACCTACCTCCAATAAATTTTGATGGGGGGTCAACTAAAAGTCTGGGAACCTATGATATAACCAAGTAGAGTGGGAACCAGACTTAAAGTACACTACCTGTAAATTACACTTTCGGCCCGATAATGGTACTGAATGGCTGAATGTTTTATTGTCTGAGAACTCAGGTTGAATGTAATTATGTGTACAATAGGTGAACTTAATGCCTAGTGGCATTCTCTACTAGTTTCGAGATTTTTATTTACGTTAATATAAATTCATTACATTTCTAAATTGGAACTTGAATTAACACATGATTTGGAATTTGTTAAATAAGACAACAATATTTTTAACAAAATTTATTTATAGAAATAATTGCACTATTTATGCTCAAGCTTAATTTTCATGCAAATAAATACTTACAACTGTTAGAGATTCAAGCAACATGTTTGGCAACCTGAGTACCTATAAGTACATTATATATAAATTAGCTACAAATCAAATAACACTAGCGCATAACTTACATTACTATAAGAGATATAATTCACGACCTTGAAATTCACCACACAAAATATTGCATATTTATTAGTACTTAGTTAAAGTTGGCTTAAAATCTAATTTATCATGTACTTTTTTAAGACGTAAGGGACACTTTAATGTGAAGGAATATTATATCAGTCAAGGTTAGGGTAATTCAAATTTCCTCAGTAAACATAACTTTGGTAGATAAATGGTCATTATATCTTTGGTGTGACAAATCCAGTGGCAATATAAAACTGTTAAATGACCTAGTACACTATTCTATTGCCAAAACAACTACATAATATAAAATTTTAGATCTACAATAAATAATTACTCTACCAAAATAATAATAATCTGCTGCCAAAAATATTACTGTAAAGTCCCTATACTTTTTTTTGGAACCTAAGTACCTGTTTTATGAGCAAACAATTAAATTGAGATAATAGCTATTTTTCGGTTTCTATGAGCTATATAACCTAACCCAACCCAATGAGTGTGTGAGATGTTTCATATTCAAATTATGTTATAGGAAAAAAACAAATAATAGGCATATTTCAATTGCATAATCACATAAACCATAAAACTTCTCAAAAAAATAACTTTGTTCTCGTTCAGTAGTAGCAAGTAACCCTCAGCCTAGACAAGTTACATTTCAATTTCTGGGCTTTAATTTTGAGTAGTTGGTTTGGTGGTAGGTTGACTTCAGATTATTTATGATATGAGAAAATATCTCCAGAAAGTATTCAAACAGTAATAATTATTTTTCTCAATACATTTACAAAACTAGGGTTCAGTTTAGTTTACAAAACAAAAACATTAAAAATCCATTTCAATATTTCATTTTGGTATAAAGTTTTCAAAAATCTCATTCTGCTCTCACCTTACCCATTAATAATTTCTCTTACAAACAAACATCATAATATTTTAACATGCAATAACTAAAACAATGGAATGTATTGCTTGTAATAAAAAAAGTCTGCTATATAAACACAGCCAATTAGGAAATGATTAAGCTTATCTAATTGGAATGTAAAAAGTTAAAAAAGCTAACAATTTAGTCACTAGACACTTTTACCTTAAGTCTAGGAAAAATAAGCTTGTTTAAGTACACCAGTTCAATCACAGTGAACTTGCTCAATATAAAGCTACCAATATCAATACATACAGATATTTCAGTAGTTATTCTGAAGGGGTCAAATCCTTCTCGGGCTCTCCTTCAAACAGTATTTGCTGGAGGAGATCATGTATAGGCTCAAACGCCTTGCGGCAAGCTGCATTTGTAGGGATGAGGTAGTCATGCATGTCATGATGGCTTATTGTACCATCATTTTGAATTAATCCCTTGTCAATAGTCACCATTTCCACTCTATTCAAATTGGCGACTTTTTCTCGTAAAAGTTCATTAATCTTAGCATTTTTAACCCTTAATGTATTAGGATATTGACCTCGTGGAAGTAAACTCTGTAAAGGAGAAAAAATTCTTTTTCAAATCTTACGTCAAAAGAAATGCAATGTTGTAAACATATAGAAAATGATGAAAATTCCTTACAATATTATAAATGCAAGTCCATTTGGTACTCTTATAAGAACGTCTCCTGGAGGAATAGTAATAAACAATCTTTTGCAAGTATGGAGTCAAGACCAAAAGTTAGTTGTTAATAATGCTCTAATTAATCACAAAATGTATGTTTTACTTGAGTAAACAGTTAAAAGCAATACCTATACCAGTTAATAGGTATACAGTTTGCATACTTACAGGTAGGACTATGTAAGCACTTGGGTGTTTGTCCCTGATAGACCTGATAATTTCTAAAATTCCTTCACACACTTGGTCTGGTGTGTTTTCTGTATTGTTTGTTCCAACATGCACAACTATTACCTGCAATCAAAACAGACATTTAATTACTTTGACATTCCTAAATTGAGATTAATTATCTATCAATTTAACAATACATTATTTACTTACTTTCGGATCTACGTGGTCGAGTTCTCCATTCTTAATACGCCACAACACATTTTGTGTCTGATCATTATGAATGCTAAAGTTAAGACAATGAAGAGGTGCAAACCACTGGTTCCATACGTCAGTGTGTTCAAGAGCTTGTAATATGGAGTCGCCTATGAAAATTACATCACCATCTTTACCTTTGGCATCAGATAGGAATCTGTTATGCTGAAATAAACAAAATATAATTTCAACAGTTTAGTACCAAACTATATTATGAAGGATAACTAACAACGTAACAATAATAAGCATTCTAGTTCGTTACGTAGTTATGACATTAAATTAGTTTGCATGTAAGTTTAATTTTTAGTTTTTGTAACGTTAAATTTGTTAGACTTACAATGCTAGTCCATCTTCCGTCACCGTCGGTGTCTTGCTGAGGTGCAGGTTCTGAACAAGGATTCATAATTGTAAAGCAAAATGCTATTTAAATTGCAGATATGTCTTTATACATAAATCTTTCCGATTTCTACTGTCTAAAACCGAAATAGGTATGCGAATTAAAATTAGCGAAACCAGCCGAAAACGACAACGAAAAAAAAGGCAACCACAGAAAACGATACTAGGCACAGATTACTAAAGTACGGCTTGAACATAGAGTATAAAACGTAGTGATTATATTCTCTTTGATAGAGTAGTTTTCATGCACCAAGTGGAGAACTATAAGGGTATGTACGCACTGTGCGGTTTCCCAACGTTAATTCCATATTGCACAAAAGTTTCAGCGATTTTTTTTCTATTGTACAATATTTTATATTGCACCGTAGGGTTAATAATGCGTGATATTAGCCTAGGTAGGCCTGGCGAATAAATAATATAGATCGTTTGAGGAGGACAAGTAGTTTAATTATATTGCGCCATAAAAATATTGTCCAAGGTTACGTCTAGGGCCGGTCTGTCTGTCTGTCTAGTGGTACAACGGCTACCCGGTCCGGTTACACTGTAGCCTGCGTACGCTCGGACGGTTTTCTTCAACATTACAAATCAACAAATACATTAGTAACTTTACCAGAGAATTATAATTACGCTAGGCAGTTCTATGGCCTTCTACGATAACGATGTCAAAAAAATATCTTTCATAAACTATACTCACAGATTATTAAGGTATACAGACATACCTTAATAATCTGTGAGGTAAGGTATGTATGTATACTATACTATGTCAGGACTGTCAGTGATGTCATGTCAGCTGCTTTCATTATTTCATTTTAACATTTTATATGTGCAAACTCGAGTGTTGAAATTTTCTTGACGAATTTATTTCAATATATTTGAAGCAAATCTGCAATATTTAACACATTATTTTAATATGTTAAAGCATAAATGAGTTGAAAAGTCACCAAATTCAATTTGAGAAGTAGGCGGCCGACAATTTATAAAGTTTAGTAATGGAACAATCGGTTTCACTCGAAGAAATTGAAGTGAGACATAGAAAAGAGAAGAAAGAGCTACAAGCCCAAATTCAAGGCTTGAAAAAAGCTTCGAAAAATGACAAGACAAAGAAAAAAGAACTAACAGCGGAGATTGCTAGGTTAGAATCAGAGCTTGAATTTCGTCACAAAGAAGAACTACACTGTTTAGAAAAAGAACAGATTGAACCTAATGATGATGACGCAGTCTCTGAGGGTAGTGTTCCTAAAGTGAAAGTGACTAAAGCACAAAAACGTAGAGATAAAAAGTTTCTTCAAGAAAAGGAAAGAGCTGAACATATTAAATTGCAAGAAAAAGAAAATTTGCATGGTCCCCGAAATTTAGAAATTCAGTCTATTAATGCTAAATTAAAGAAGAGAAACTTGAAAATTTTTCCAATACCCTCTGATGGTGATTGTTTGTATCAGGCCGTGGCTCACCAGTTAGCTATTACTAGATCTACATCCGAGCCTGTGGATATACTGCGCAAGAATGTGGCAGACATCATGAAACTAAATAAAGATGACTTTCTTCCTTTTATGACCAATCCAGAAACGTGTGATATGCTTACTGAGGCTGAATTCAATGATTATTGTAACTCGATTGTTCATACTAAGGTGTGGGGAGGTCAACTGGAAATAAGAGCAATGTGCAATTATTTGAAATGCCCCATAATTGTTATCCAAGCCACAGGACCTGAATTCATAGCGCAGGGTGTAGAGTTTGAAGGACCCCCTCTGGTTATAACATATCATAGGCACATGTATAAGTTAGGGGAACATTACAACTCCACACAAGCCAGCAACAATAGTGAAGAAGATAATGTTGATTTGAATTGAGCATTGTGCTTTGACCATTTTGTTTTGAGACATTTTTATTGAAATATAACCTGATTTATAAAGTGTTAAATAATTTATTATGTAAATAAATACTTTGCAAAATAAAATGATTACATTTTTTCAAAATTTATTCAAAACAAAAGTTACTATATAAAACGCAGACAAGAAAACATCAGTTTAGTAATAACTCAATAAATATTCTGCTTCACTTTGAAGTTATGCTCCATTCTGGCTAGAAGATTCAATTTTGCTTTCCTCTTCCGTGTTGTGTTTGTTAGGGTCGTCAGGCTTCATTGCCGGAAACAGCAGCACCTCCTATGTAATATAGAAGAACCCATGTTTATGAATAAATACAGTTTAGTGTTTTCAGTCCTTTTTTCACATAATTTCAATATCTTTATTACCCTTCTTAATTTATTAAAATTGTGATGTATTTAGTATTGTTAGTATCTTTGTTGCTTCAAGTTTCATTATCTATCCCTGGATTATTATAGGATGATCCCTGTGACAGGTCATGTAAACTTCACTTGTTTCTTTGATTACAAACAAACATACAAAACCCACTCTCCTCTTTATAATATTATTGTTATATTACATTATTAGGAGAGATATATAACATATCAAAAGTTAACTGCTTGATTTTCATTTATAAGTATTTGCTTCGTCAAATAAAGAATCATCAGCTATATGCTTAGTCAAGAGCTTACAATAGTTAATCAGCAAGATGCTTTGTCAATAAGTGTGCATGAACTAATCAGCAACTATAGATAGATACTATACAGCATTGATTAAAACTTCATAATAACTGCAGTCATTTAAATGACAAACATTTTAAAAAACTTGCCCAGTAAGTCAGACTCATTTTACCGCTACTTCAAGAAGATTAGAATCTTAAAAGCATTTTTGTTTACCTTTATATTGTTTGAATTAGTTAGGAACATGGTGAGTCGGTCAATTCCTAAGCCCCATCCACCAGTGGGAGGCAGGCCATATTCCAATGCAGTGCAAAATGCTTCATCGGCTGGTGGCGCTTCATCATCCCCAGCTGCACGGTCTTTAGCTTGTTGTTCAAAACGCTCCCTCTGTATCGCCGGGTCATTCAATTCAGTGTATGCATTGCATATTTCCTTCTTCATGACAAAGAGTTCAAACCTGAACATAAATGTAGGTCATGATATATTCTACAAAAATATATCAGCTTGAAAATCATACTAATATTTAAATTTGAAACTAGCTTTCGAAAGTTATTTTATTCACATATTCAATGAATTCAACAATAATACAATTAAAAATTAAAACTTGTACGGCAGTGTTGGCTTGGGTGTAATTAATTAGTTACTTTAATAATGAAATTATGTAATTACATAACTTGTAATGCAATTTGCTTGTACAGATGTAGTGAATAAACAAATGACGTTGTTGAATTGCATGTAATTGTAATTACAGTTGGCAATAACATTATTTACTAATAAATTATCGTCATCGTCACCATCATCACCATCATCATCGTCACCATCATCACCATCATCATCATCATCATCATCATCATCATTAAAAATTAGTTTGAAGCAAAAATGCCTGAAGTACATTTTAACCTGTTTTTTCAATTTGAATATTTCTACCTAAAAATTTAGTTTCACTAAAAGGTAATTAGTTACAAAGTTAAATTTATCAAAGTAATTATTATTTTAATAACAAATTACATTGTAACTGTTAATTGAAAATATATTTGGAATTTGTAATTGTTAATTGAAATTACATTTTGTAATTGATAACAGGAACATGTGGGGTTTAAGCTCTTTTCGATTAGCAGAAAGTCGTTTTTTTTATTATCTCAGTTAAATTATGAACACAAAAAATTGTTTGCTTTTGAGAATAAACGTGTTTTCTATCAGAACAACTTTTCAAAAAATCCTGCCGCCGATTGTAATTGTTAATTTGTAATTCAATTACTTTTTGCCCAAACACCTTTAGATAGCTTGTGAGCTGCGGAAGGATATAGAATACTTTCATCCCAGAAAATATACATCTCAAGGGAATAGTGATGCGGAAACGAGTTCCTTGCGGATGAAGCCGCAGGCAAATAGCTCATTAATAAACAGCACTTTCTCTGTACATGTGTTGCCTGGGACAACTGACGAGGGAACACCACATAGCCAGATTATATGTCAGCATGTAACATGTCAACATGCTCAGCAAGTCTGTTGTACAATGTATCCCGACGTGTCAAGAGAAGCCCGGCAAACTAATCTGACATCTGCACAATTGTACTTTAGTTTACAAACAGCTGCTCTATAGTACAGAACTAAAACATGAATAATGATGTTGCTTGGACAAAATAAAAACATTACGAACGTAAACGGTTATGTGGAGCAAGGTAAACAATTAAGCGTAAAGGATTGTGTGTTATCAATTATCATTAAAAGGTGATCAAAGGGTTATGGAAGAATGTGTATATCTTAGAATTAAAAATGGAAAAGTAACCTTTCTGTAAGTCCAGGGATGTCCCTGTGGTATTTGGACAGTGGGCTCATGATTTGTGGATGATCCAGAATAAATGTTGGGTTAATGCATTTCTCTTCAAGAAACTCTCCAACCAGTTTATCAAGAAGTCTTGCTGTAGTTCTTGGTGGTGGGCACTCAATCTGTAACATAGGTGTTTAATTAAAACTAAAACTAAAAATGATATTCGCATAAAACAAGCCTATGTATTTACAGAACCTTCTTCACAGAATATATCAAACAATATATTCTGTGGGGTCCTATATTCAATAGGCTTCTGTTACCAAAAAAGACGCTTCTCTGGCTTTGAATAGCACACTTTGAGAATGGCTAAACTACAGGTATATCAATATATAGCACTATAAGTTGTCTAATGTAATGTTTATCATTAATTATCAAATACCTCATGCTTTTGACACAGTTCACTGAGTAGAATGTTGGCTTCAACTGTTTCCAACTTATCAGCAGCTGGCAACTTCACTTTAAGGATGCTTTCTAAAGAGGAAATCATGGGCACTCTAGCAAACGGTGGAGTGAAGTCAATTTCCACCTCTTCACCTTCTGGCCCATCAGGTTGGTATTTGACCTGCAATGTTTACAAAAGTATTCCTTTTGTTTTTAATTTAGCTAAAGTATTTTTTAAATCATTTGGCTCTATCTGATCATTTTTTTTATTTTATATTAGTAGTATTTTTTGCCACATTAATAGTTGTATGCTACTCACATCAAAAGTTTCTAAATATACTATATAATCATGCTATATTATGTTAAGAATTAGAAACATTTGTAAGAGTAGGTATATGCATAAGAAATATAGTGTGAGTTTATTTATAATAACTAATAAGATTAAGTTGGCCCCAAACATTGGAAACAAACAGCTGCTTTCCCAGTTTAAACTTATAACCAAAGGCAAACAAGTTTACAAACCTTGTAAGTTCCATGTATGCTTTTTACCATCCCTGAAAGCATAGTTTCAGTCATGCTAATCAAATCATTGTAATCAGCATAAGCTATATAAAATTCACATGTGGTAAATTCAGGATTATGCGTCATGTCAATGCCTTCATTTCGGAATTGTCTCCCTATTTCATAGACTCGATCGAGACCACCGACAACCAGCATCTTGTGGTACAACTCTGGAGCTATCCTCATGAACAAGTCCATGTTCAGATCGTTGTGATGTGTGATGAAAGGCTTTGCCACTGCACCACCAGCAATCATATTCATCATTGGGGTTTCAATCTCCAAGAAGCCCATGTTGTCAAGGAACCGTCGGACATATGCAATGATCTTAGCCCTTGTGTAGAATGTTTGTCTAACCTGTTTATTAAGTTATTATATCAATATCAGTATGTAGTTAAGGAATGAAATTAAGAAATTGTTATTATAGTCATGTGAGTGAGTAGGTAACAAAAAATAATGCTATAAGACAAATGGTTATACAGGCTGGTACTCGATAAACTGTAAATATTTAAAGGGGTGAAATTTTAGGTTAATTTATCGGTAAAACAATTTTTTTTTTTTTGCCAACGGTTTTTTTTTACGGATTTTTAAACTTTTTAATAAATTTTGGGTAGTACACTTACTTGTGATGGTGTAACTTTTGACCTAATAGCCCAAGAAGGATAAAATAAAATGCATGGTATTGACATTAGTTAGGTTTATAATAATTAATAACAATATTAGACCAATTAAAAAAAAAAACCTGAGTAACTGCTTTTTTTGTGGAAAATTACTGCAGAAATGTCATTTTGTTTTCATAAAAACACGATTTTCTCAAAATTTTGCAGATATTTTACCACTTTTTTTTGCTTATTATTATTCCTCGTTTAATTTTAGGTCTAAAAACGTTTACAACTTATTTCAACTGATAGAAAAAGCTAATCTAAAACTTACGAAAACCGAAGCATACATTTAAATAAAGTGAAGAGTTCAGCTATCTACACTAAATGTCACTTTTTACGGATCCTTCGTTGTGTGTTATTGTGCTTAATGGACATGAATCAACGAGTTTGTAGCCGTTAATATGTTTGTATAGGTTTGTCTCTGCTTGAACATGAACTTTGACGTCACAGAAAGCGCGCTAAAAGTGACGTTTTAAATCGCCCAAATCTGGTTGCAGTTTATAAGTGTTTTTTTTTATGATAGTAAAACTAAGTAAATAATTGATTAAACGTATTAAAAGAATATACGCATACCTACACCCTTGCCACTATTTAATTACTCTGTCGTTGTCAATTTAAGTACCTGTTTTTTTTTCGGTTTGTGTCATCATGCCGCGTTTACGAGATTTTTCGCCTTTACAAATAGCCAATATGCACTATTTTTATGGATTATCCCATGGGTCTGCAAGAGCAGTGTGTATCGCTTATTTGGAACAGTATCCCGAAAGTGTCCCAAGGCCTGCCGCTCACCACTTTCAAGAAATTCATCGCCAATTATGCAATATTGCTCTCGGCAACAATGCCCGCGTTCGCCGAGAGCAAAGAACCATAATCGATGTTGCCATAGAAGAAGCGGTTCTTAGAGACTTATACGCGGACCCGACCACAAGTCTTAGACGCTTAGCATTGAGACCTGGAATCTCAAAATCTTCAGTGTGGAGAATTTTGAAAAAAGAAGGCCTGCACCCATTTCATTACCAACGGGTACAAAATCTAAATGTAGGTGATGCCCGGCCTAGGTGTGTCATGTCGACATGGATACTTGACAATCTCAGAAGAGATCCGGAATTCACTAGAAGAATTGTATGGATGGACGAAGCTCGATTTACTCATACGGGAATAAGCAACTTTAGGAATCTACACACATGGGCCCATGACAATCCTAAATTAGTAAGACCGTCCAATTTTCAAGACCAATTTGTGATAAACGTTTGGGCAGCGTTACTCGACGATCAATTTATTGGGCCAGTCATCTTACCAAATACCCTCAATACCGATAGATTTTTAGTCCTACTAAGAGACGAGCTCCCAGAACTTTTGGAAGATGTTATGTTAGATGTCAGACAACGCATATTCCTGCAAATGGACGGATGCCCAGCTCATTGGGCCCTAAGAGTAAGACATTTTTTAAATGATGAATATCCCAATAGATGGATTGGGAGGGATGGCCCCGTCGGATGGCCCGCTAGGTCGCCGGATATGACACCTCTAGATTATTTCTTGTGGGGTGAAATGAAACAGAGAGTTTACCGCACCTGTGTCAATACAGAAGCCGAATTGCACGACAGGATTTTGTGTGCTGCGCAAGAAATAAAAAATAACCCGATGATGATCCGACGCGCTACACAGCAAATTCAAGTTCGGGCCACATTATGCCTCCAAGAAAGAGGAGGACATTTCGAACATTTAATTCCATACAAGGAACGTCCTTTTTAATATTAGGATAATTTTATTAATTTAAATAAATAATTTTGTTACTTAACACAAATGCGACTTTTAATTTTAATGTATGCTTTTGTTTTCGTAAGTTTTAGATTAGCTTTTTTTATTAGTTGAAATAATTTGAAAACGTTTTTAGATCTAAAATTAAACGAGGAATAATAATAAGCAACCAAAAAGTGGTAAAATATCCGCAAAATTTTGAGAAAATCGTGTTTTTATGAAAACAATGTCATTTTTGCAGTAATTTTCCACAAAAAAAGCAGTTAGTTTTTTTTTTAATTTTTCTAATATTGTTATTAATTATTATAAACCTAACTAATGTCAATACCATGCATTTTATTTTATCCTTCTTGGGCTATTAGATCAAAAGTTACACCATCACAAGTAAGTGTACTACCCAAAATTTATTAAAAAGTTTAAAAATCCGTAAAAAAAACACTTGGCTAAAAAAAAAAAAAATTGTTTTACCGATAAATTAACCTAAAATTTCACCCCTTTAAATATGTACAGTTTATAGAGTACCACCCTGTATATCAGACAAAACTTTCAAGTTTAATTTTAGAGTGCAAGATGATGGCACCAGTATTGGACACTTTTAGCTCTATGCTTTTAATTCTTAATTAAAATTTTATCGGCCCTAAATGCAATGAATAACCCTTATCTTCACCAAAATTAGAATCAAGTGTCCATGATTGGTCCTTGTTCCATACTGATTCCGTCACCATAGCTAGGTAGACTTTTTTTTAAAACCACCTGAAACGATTAATTTGTGGTTCCAAGTGCTAAAGTAAATTAAGTAACATACAGCGGCCTAGATTTATCAATTTCTCACAAATAATAATTGCCAACAGTGTGGTTGCCAGCCATAATCAAATATAGTACTAAACTAGCCACAGATTAATATACTCTACATACTTAGTCGCAAATCGAAAATGGGTGCCTTCCTAAAGCAGGGCTCGGAAACGTTATTCAAAATAACGTTTTAAAAACGTTTCGAACCGTTCTTTGTTCAACATTTTGTTCGGAACAAAAACGAAACGAGAACGTTTTCAAAAACCGGTTTAATCCACGGGACGCGGCCGCGCGCGGCGTTCGGCTACAAAGCGGCGACAAGCATGAACTTGTTTAGTAATGTTAGATACTACCGAACCCAGCAAATGGAAAAAAACGGTTAAAAACGTTATATGGATCAAAAAATATTTAAATTTCGTTCTTGTTCAAAAACGTTTTCTATAACGTTATTTGCGAACGAAACCGAAACAAATCGTTCCTTAGGCATTTAAGACGAAACCGTTTCGAAAAAAATACCGTTTTCCGAGCCCTGTCCTAAAGTCGATTACCAGCATGATTATAAGTTTCTGTGGTTTTGCCACTAAATGCAGCACTGAATCAACTTGTCTGGGTATAAACTAAAATAAATGTCCAGTTAAAGAGTAATCTTGTCACCATAACGAAACTTTCAATTAACGTCAAACACATACATTTTTGTAACAAAATTGTAAGTTAGACATCATTTAAGTGACATTTAAATAGTGTTTATATGTACATTTGTTTTGGTTTTTACCCGTCTTCTAAGCTATGAACATCACGTAACATCGCAATCAGTAGCACATCAAGATATCGACAGATGGCAATAGCAGCTACTAACTAATTATTATTGTAGTGTTAAAATAAATAAATGTTCATATTTTTGGGATAAGAAATAATGAAACACTTTAATGTTTCATTGAATATCTATCCCGGGAGTGACCACAACAACACTAGATGGCACTAACATCCTCATATAGCACCATCTAGTGAATGTAATGAATATCATGTAGCAAGTTGAATAGCTAATGATGGCTGTTCAGTGTCCAGAAAAAAAGGCCAGTCTTAGTTTCTAAAATAAAGTCTTAAAAATGTATGTAACAAATGATGTTTGCATTTAAATTAAGGTATATCTCATTATTAAAAGTTTAACTTTGGCTTTATTTGCGGATATGAAAAAAAAATCCTGATGACACTGTGTGCCACCTGGTACAAATTATTAGCAAGAATTATATTTTGGACATATTATGCCCCCATGGAATAGCCATGTTGAGTTACCTTATCATTTAAAATAAGATCCAAGTATCTCTTCCTAAATCTAGTTTCTTTGTCCTTAAGGCCAAAGTGTAAATGTGGCAGCATATGGAGGCACGGAGACAGCAGCTTGACAGATTGCGGTACAATAGACAGTTCTCCCTTCTTCGTCTTTCCAGGGTGACCCACACATCCAATGATGTCACCTCTTCTTAACTTGTCAGTGTCCATGATGAACTTCTCTTCAGACTCATACATTTTGGCATTGGCCATTACCTTAAATGTATACAGCAATTAAATATCCTGCATCTGTCATAGAAACACACATACTTATTATGGAAACATTACCTGAATTTTAACTCCTTCAGCCCTTAGATCATAAAATATCAATTTGGCTCCTGATTCTCTGATAGAATGAACTCTACCTGCTACACTTAGAGTTACATTATCTAGAACCTCACCATCATTTAAGTTGTTATACTTAATGATAAACTCTTCTAACGATGTCGTAACATTGAATTTATGCGGGTAAGGGTGTTGGTCTTTCGGCCCTTCTTTGAGAGCGGCGACGGCCGCGCTCCGTAACTTATAATACTCATTGGGACTTATTTCTTCTTCCGACGCCTTGGACGCCTTCTTTTCGCTAACAGCGATGGGCTGCTGAGCGACTTTTTCGGCCTTCTCTTTTAACTTCTGATCGGCTTTTAAACGACGTTTCAATTCACTGAAATTTTTGTTAGAATAAAATTTGAAAACTCAACAAAACATACAATAATTAATGAGTTGCTAACCGTTTGCTCACTGTAGTCGTCAAATTTGTGAATCGATTGACTGAAAATGTATTCCTCAGAGCCAATACCCCAGGCAAAGCCAAGAGAGGCTTCGTGGCGAACATGACGGTCTTTCTTTGAAATGCCACACAATACTCACTTCTTAGACAATTTTTCACCTGCCGATTCAGCCATGACTTGTAACAATACTTTACTTAGGTTAATTTGCCGGCTTAATTAGCCCAATACAGTCAACAAGCTTAAATTATTGTAGACTTATTTAACCTAAAAGAAGTAGGTATTCGAGTGAACAAGTGCTGCCGCTGAGCGCTGACATGTCATCGCATGCTTTAAATTAAAAAAAAAAAAAAGACACATTTGACAGTTTGGACTAATGTTGCCATCCAAGTGTAAAATCATGCTGTTCGGGATAATTTTCATAATGCTGCCATTTAAATTTAACCCATTAACGTTTGAAGCTAGTTCATAATTATTGTTGTTTTGCTACCTAAGAAACATTTCGCGGTTGCTAAATCATTATGAGGTAAATAAAAATAATGTTTTTTTTCCACTAGCGTTTCTTTTTATTTAAAAAGTCAATGACATTCATTTTACTGGCAATATTTGTATTGACATCACAGCTGTTCGTTCGTTTCGCCTGTGGTCTAGGGGAAATTGTAATAATTTAATCTGAAAGTGAGTTACACTTTGGTCTTCGCTTGTATATACAACACTGTCAAGTTATTAGTGCGACAAAAGAGCTAAAAAACTATCTCTTGTGCATCTATGCAAACTACGTTAACGTATTTCATGTTTGTCAAATCTCATTTTATTTCCTTTGCTATCTCGTGAATAATAGTGTTGGTAAGAAATAATGTGGTGATATTGAGTATCTGCGTCTTACATCGAGTATTTGATTGCAGGTACAATCTTATGTAGACAGAATTGCTTAGATCATCTGTCTAAATCATCAGAATACTATGCCTCTTTTTGGTAAGTCACAGAAGAGCCCAGCGGAGCTTGTGCGATCTTTGAAAGATGCCGTGACTGCGTTGGAAAGAGGCGACAAGAAAGCAGAAAAGGCTCAGGAGGATGTGAGCAAAAATCTGGTATGTGTGTTGTGATTGACTAAGATCAAGTAGTACATATTGATATGCATAGACTACTGTCTGGTACTGAGGTGTTTGTTTGTGTTAGGTGTTGATAAAGAACATGCTGTACGGCACATCCGACGCGGAACCACAGACTGACATCATAGTGGCACAGCTGGCTCAGGAGCTGTACAACACAAACTTGCTTCTGCTTCTTATTCAGGTGAAATAAAATCCATACTGTAAGAAAACTAATAACAAAACCACGAATTTTAAATGAATTGCCAATTTTATTGTTTATGTTAACAAACTATTTATGTGTTTGTTTTTCATATCATATCAGTGTTAAATATTGGTGGTGTACTGATAATCAATTATCATGATTTATTATCAACCATTTAATTGGTTTGCTATTGCCTACATTTGAATCCTAAATTATGCCTAAAGTGAAAATGAAAGCATTGTTTTAGTTTTGCAGCATCAAAGTTGCCATCTCCTGAGCATTATTGTCAACCTAATAATTTGTAACTTGTTAACCCATGAGTGACATACATAGTTAACACCAGCTATGCTATAAGTACAAGTTGATTACAGCATCATTATTAACTTGACCCTGTAGGTAGTGTAAAGCTGGAGGTGTTACGGTATAATCAGGGTATTGTAAATATACATATACATTAATAAAATAAAATAAAATAAAAATAAAACTAGCCTTCATTACTGAAGTTTTTGCTAACTCACTATAACATCTAATATCTAATGTGTCTAATATATCTATTCTCCATCAACAACTTCATTTTGCCTTCTGACATAGGCCTCTTCCAAAGTTTTCCTTTGTCTCCGGTCCGTTGCCTTTCTGAGTTAGTCTCCTTCACCTACCTTTTCAGGTAATCGGACAATCTAAGAGTAGGTCTTCTTTTTTTTCTTTTCTTATTTGAGAAAAAAAAAAAATGAAGCCTAGTTATTCTAAATGGGCATTTTACTAAAATCATAAAGTTGTCAAAAGTTCCCTGTTCAAATGTATATTGTTGTGGTAAATCCTTGGGTACTTATTTATTTTCATTATATTGATTTAGTGCACAGGATTTTGAGATTAAATCCCACTGTAGAGGGAATGTGAGCCAAACTTCTACTTACAACTAGACAAGGCTGTTTATGAATCTGGGTGAAATATGTTCGGTTTCCTATTTCTGGAAACTGTTTTGAAAAAACTAAAAGCATTGATGTATGAGTATTATAGTGCTAGTATGCTAAATATCACCTAATATAAATTTGTTTTAATTTTAGAACCTGAACCGCATTGACTTTGAAGGGAAGAAGGATGTTGCACAGGTTTTTAACAATGTGCTCAGGCGTCAAATTGGAACTCGGTCCCCAACTGTTGAGTACATCTGCACAAAACCTGAGATTTTATTCACCTTAATGTCTGGGTATGTACATATGTTTGTTAAAGAATTAGAATAACTTAATTCTGAGTAAGCAAAGAAACTGTCCAATGTTAGCTAGATAGGTTATCGGGAATGATTTGAAAAGCACAAGCTTAGCATCGGACAATCTTGCGTGAGTGGAAAGAAACCTTTTGTTGGTGAATTTGGACTTATTGAATAGATAGATGAGATGGTGTCAGACTAGTAAAGTATATCATATCCTACAATTTACATGCAGAAATATAAAGCAATTTAGGAAACAATATTAACATTTATTTGACTTGATCTATGTGTAAACTTTTTTTTTATTATTGCAACAAGAGGATTGTGAAGCTAAAAATCTCCATACAAAATGCGAAAACGTTTCTCTCCCCTTAACCCTCTTTAGTTTTGTACTATTTTTGAATATGTTGTAGATATCATGAAAAACTATATCTGTATGTTTCCTTTCCAAGAAAATATTTCTTAGAACCAAACAAATTTAAAAAACAAAAACAGAAACGTACAGACATACGTATTTATAATAACTACAACATATTCAAAAATCGTGAAAATAAGACTTGATTTAGGGAATGAGAAACGTTTTCGCCCGGAGCTAAATTTATATGGATTTTTTTGACAGCTACGCGATTTTAGAGGCGCCGCACAATCTCTTAATGTTTTGTTACAATTTTTATAGCTACCTGAAATAAACGCTATCAACCTAGTCAGGCAATATATTCTGTTACTAAGGTTGAGTGAAATAAGTAATGTTATCTTTTACATTTCAATACATATAAAATTTGAAAGTTCAATTAATGTACATTTTGAAGAACAAGTAATCGTCGCCGCGATTTCCGAGACGATCTTTTAACTTTCACAGCCGGAATAGATAAAATGATGCATAAGTTTACTGTAAATTTATCTTTTTGAAAACGCTTCGAAGTTAGCCTTTGTTTACAAAGGAACTTTTTTTGTTTAATATTTTAAAACTTCTTATCTCTGTTTATGTAAAGACCAAAATTGTATTTCTCAATACAACTCAATTCCAGCTTATGAAGCAAGAGATTTGGTGTGTTTTCGTATTGCTGCAAGAGTTAGCTAAGAGTAAAAAACCTATTCTCTATTTTTTTTAAACATTTGAAATGTTAAAGTCGAATTAATGTGACATTCAGATTGACCGGTGTGCAACCAGATCTTTAGTTGCTTGAAATACTTTTGTATCAGAATTTAAAGCTAAAAGTCTTATCAATATGTCAGTCAAATTTGAACTCTCTACAAGAACTTTTACTAAAAGTTGTGGCCGTGATTACGATATCAGTATCTTCGTCGTGCGTGATTTTAACTACGATTTTCTAGTGTAAATACAATAGCTTAAATTTCGTTATTATTATGTATATTTTATATAAATCAAAGTTTTGATTGATATACAGGTTTATGAAGAACTCCTTTAAGTAATTTAGTTTTTAAATTGTAATAAGTGTCAGTAACAGAACTTATGATCTACCTAAAGTGCATTCATAAATCCTTATATTCTGGAAGATGAAGTAATATAGTAGTATAATTAATGTTACCGAATACTTGGTGATGAGATGTGTTTTTATAGTCAGCTGTTTGTCAACAAATTGTGCTGCAACAGAGTAAAATGGCAAATCTAGGATGACTGTTGATATTTCAATTGCAGGTATGAACATCAAGAGATAGCGTCTAACTGCGGCACCATGTTGCGGGAATGCGCCAGATACGAGGCTTTGGCTAAGATAATGTTGTATTCAGACGATTTTTACAATTTCTTCCGTTATGTAGAAGTTTCCACTTTTGATATTGCCTCAGATGCCTTTTCTACTTTTAAGGTTTGTATTTTTTTAACTTACTATCACTTTCATCCAAACATAATTATATTAAACATATACTCGCGCTGACCATACATATATTTGCCCTAACCAGGGACCACAGTAGGTAAAGTTACTACCAGTTAGGTTAGGTTAGGTTAGGTTAGGTGCTTTTGTATTTTTTTTGCTTTTTTGCGTGTTGATCTACTATGGTTTATATAATAATATTTGCAGGAACTGCTTACCCGCCACAAAATGTTGTGCGCCGAGTTTTTAGAAGCAAACTACGACAAGGTGTTCAGCCACTACCAGCGGCTGCTGAACTCGGAGAACTACGTGACGCGGCGGCAGAGCCTGAAGCTGCTGGGCGAGCTGCTTCTGGACCGGCACAACTTCTCCATCATGACGCGCTACATCACAAACCCCGACAACCTCAAGCTCATGATGAACATGCTCAAGGAGAAGTCGCGCAATATACAGTTCGAGGCTTTCCATGTTTTTAAGGTATGAGCATACATGTCGCCCTGCTTTTTAAGTCACAAGGGCAGTCTAAAAGGTTAAATCAGCTACTTTATACTAATTATTCTCACTAAGTTGCATAATTAGCATAAATATATAACTTAAGTGCCATAATAATATCTGTACATTTCTTGAGTCTTTGTGGTGCAAACATTTTTGAAGATAGCCTATCACAAGGTAAAATTTTAGATTCTAACTCTTATTTCTCGAAAACAATACAATTCTAACTTATGTCGATTCGGAGCAATGAAACAGATGGGGACGAGAATTCGACCTTGTTATAGACCGTAATCAAATGATTACCATATTACAAGTTAAAACAATAACGTTCACACATTCTAAATTAAGTTTGTTATTTAATTCCAGGTGTTCGTAGCCAATCCAAATAAACCAAAACCTATATTGGACATCCTGCTCCGGAATCAAGACAAGCTGGTAGACTTCCTGACCAAGTTCCACACAGACCGCTCCGAGGACGAGCAGTTCAACGACGAGAAGGCTTACCTTATAAAGCAAATCAAAGAGCTGAAGCCGTCCGAACACTAACATTCATGCATTTCTCCACCACCTTCCTCGACACGACATAGTTACAGATGCTATATATTTAACCGCTTCCAGGCGCGGGCGCGCGGCGCTGCGAGACTAGCTCAGATAAAGACATTGGAATTCGAAACGGAATTTACATTCGGTCTGTGATGAGTCAAGGAAGAAACTATATTTGTGCTACGAGCAAATTAACATTTTTAATAAAGATTTGTAGGGTTTAATGTTATTTTAATGGTTTGACTTATGTCTTTTGTAAGTTGTTTAAACCATTTTTAGCTTTATGACGTGTTAGTGACATTGCCAGAATTACAGTCGATTGCAATAGTTTGTCACATAAGAGCGCTCCGGACGGGCGCTGTGCCGAAACAATAATGATTCTTATGGATATAAAATAGGCAGGTACTAGCTACTTACCAAATTTGTATTTTGCAGCGTTTAGGAGTGATTTGATATGCAAGACAGAAACAAAAATATCTAGTATTAAATGTTTTGTATGTGTTATAACGCCGGTAGGGCCACCGTTAATTAGTAGGAACCCAAGATCTATGGTATAGGACAAGATTTGTATGTGACATTTTTGAGAATAGTTTGTTTTTTAAGTTTCTTTTGTATTCTAGATCAGAAGTATAAATTGTTGAACATGAAGTATATTTTATATATGTATTGTGGGTATAGGATGTATAATTGATCCATACTTATAACATTTCTTTGATATCAGAAACATTATTTATATTTCATAAATGCTTAGTAGTCATTTGGATGTTTTAATAAGACAAGTTAAATTTTCAGATCTCTTTAGTGTTTCGTTTACAAGTTGTGAGAGATGTACTCAGCCATTCCGGTGCGATAGCCGTCATAAAGAACGTCTCTTCAACAGCGTCGTATTGTCCTTTTTATACCGTCTTGGTTGTTTCTTTGTCCGCATCTGTGTTTATTTACCTGCAGCGCCTCTGGTACCTAATGCGTACCACAAACTTATTGCGTTTTGCCGAAACTTGTGCTTTCATACCAATGGCTGAATACATTATCTAAAAGTTGCATAAACTGTCCTAATTATGACATACCTAATGTAAAATGATTTTATTTTGTCAGCATCATTAAAGCAGTTACATTCTATCAAAACTGAATAAATTAAGATATTTATATCACTTTTATATACATTATTTTCATAATTTCCGTTAGGTTCCCATCGGTTTAAAAATGTGGTATTAGCCAAGTGATGAAAATAGCACTCTGAACATTCATGGCGTAAGAGCAGCAGTTTGGATATTGTTAAGGCGCTTGAGGGTTTCTTGTAGAGTTACATTGGCAACATTATCCAATTTATTACAATCTTTTATTTAACTTGAGATTTTCATCCAGTTCCTGTTATAGCAATAGTTTGAAATTTGCAGTAGGTATATGTGTAAACTCCATGACAAGGCGATGGTGTTTAGGAGCCGATCTGATGATGGAGTCGAATGGTGGCAACAGCAGCGATCTTCCCCAACCGATCCGTTAATTTTATTTACCCGATGTTAAACCAACACCCCTTTCCCATATTTGCGTCTATTTAACCGACTTTAAAAAAAGAAGAAGTTCTTATTTAGTTACCCCACGGCACAACTACGCAAAACGGTTTTTTGCCCATTTTCCTACGGCGAAGTTCTACTGACCAATGATTTCAATTTCAAAATCTTTACGAGTCGATAGAGTCCGCTCTCGCGCTCTCGCGGAGCTCTTATTCCTGAGTGCTTCGCCCCTTTGGGCTAGCTGCAGAACTAACACATAACCTCGAAGTGTATCCGTAAGGACCCCGCCATTAAGATAAGATAAGACAACACATAACCTAATCCTACCTCGTATTTATTTATGTGTTGGTGTTACGACGGATCGGGTAAAATTAACGGATAAATAAAATTTACCATAGTCACTAACAATGGTGTGACTACGGATAGATTAGTCGGATCAATATCCTCTTTACATACTAAAAATATGACCTCAGCTACGTAGTCTGGACTCCCCGCGGTAGTCCACGGGGTTCAACAGTTTTTTTTTTATTGTTTTGATTTTTTCCATCATGCGACGCTGGATAAACGGGGGCGTTATACTTAATCTTAAATCCCCGTGCGGTGAAGATGCGCGTACAACGATTGGGCAGTACCTATCGGGATATTCGGGATATGAGGGTAGGATGGGGTGTTGTAAATATACGACGGTGGGAGATTGTGATGGTTGCCACAATGGTTACCGCTTGCGAATACTTACCTAGTTCCAGCCGTCACCTCATTTGGCACTTTTGTTCGTTATAGGTACACGACTTACCGCACGCACACAGACACACTAGGTAAGACACCACAACCGCGCCGAAGCACGAGTGACTGTTTACTTGTGTGCGTGTGCGCACACACTGACAGCCATTTTGCATGCTTCATTCATGATTACACGAGGTTACGTCCATATTTTTTCCAGTTACTGGATTTATTGTGGTAAATAAAACAATGAAAAAGCATCATTCGTTACAGTTATAATGATTTTATTAGACACAAGCATAATGTAACCCACTGTACAGCATGTATGATAGTAGCTCAATATTTCATATCACGAACTTTCGAAGGAGGATACATATTTACAAGCATATCTAGAACAATTCGAATGCAGTAATCCAACTAACTGCCACATTAATTGCAACGTTACGAGCTTTAACCATGGATGTGACAAAACAAGAAGCTTATTGGATTCTTTGGAACTGATCATGTCATTACAATTACAGTGCACATGACATGTGTCATATAACACCAGTCGATATTTTTAAAATACAATATTATATTAGGACTACTGACAGTTTTCTCAATCAACTCAAGAGAGATTTTACTTTGGTTATCTTCCCTTGTTCATAGTTATTTAAAACTAGGAGACATTTTGAGCTCAATTCAAAAACCCGGCTAAGAAGCATGGATTACCACCAATGGAATAAGATTATTATTTAAAACAAGATTATTATAGAAATGTTATTCAGATGGAAAGAGATTGGAAAATCTTAATCGTTGAAATCACACAGTACCCTTATCAGTAGCGCAATTTCGGTGTTCAGAAGGAGTCACAAATTTCATAAATACATTGGGTACTGATAGAGGGACCGTTACCGTGAACGTCTATAAGTAATATGTACACATTAATACTAAATACTCCGTATTATAATTTAGAAACAATAAAGGAAAGTGATACAACATGCCTAATAATAATAATAGACATTTTAAATTACTAAAGTGCGGTTACTAATAATATAATCTACAAATATTTCTTAGTATTATCTATGACCTGAATGAAAAAGGTAATCTGAATGAAAAATAGAAGAAATAATAAACAAATCACAGTTGACTTGTGACCAGGAAAATCCAATGGAATTTAATAAGTAAATCAGTCTTATCAAAATATTTTTTCTACATGTCTTTAGCTTAATTTGCTTTTGATTCACCGACAGCGATAAACAACAGGAGAAAATAAGTCAATATCACAATACCACATAAATATATTTAATAAATTAGAGAGAGGAATTGAAAAGTACTTTGTTGGGATACAAATCTTTTTTCCGCGCAAAAATATATTTATTGATATTTTTTCATCAGATCAGATCGAATGGATCAGAATATGTTTAAGCTGTGCAGTGTGTATCTTGATTTTAATCCCACTTCATAGATCCATAGCGAACTGTCGCTAATCTTGCTTTAATCGAATACCGGCAGATCACTCACAATTACAGTGGGAAGGACGAAAAATTAACTCGTAAAAAAGTTGATCTGCCATGCTTATACTTATCGAGTCTGTCTGTCTGTCTGTCTGACGTTGATCGAGTTGATATTTTTACAGTGTGCGTACATCGATCATATTATTCATATTCATAGAATTTAAAGGGATCCCCAAGAACGGTAGGTACAGCACCCTTCTTGTGCAAGTCCGACTCAGGCTTGTTCGGATTTTTTTCATGATTGTACACAGCCTGTCAGATTCCGCTTGGGCAAATTAACTCGTTTATAGGTAAATTTTCGTCCTTGTTCCCACTTAACTGTGGTCTGCTGGTACTCGACCAGGTAGGTATTACCAACGGTGCGCTGTGGGTTAATAACCTGATATAAAACATTGGAAGTTTTATATAGGCCATTTGACCAACGCGGCCTGCTACGATATATGACAGTATATACAGTAAAAATAAATAAATAAAGTCAACACATTTATAAAAACTTATATTTTATATGTTGTTTTTTTAATCAGATATTGTCAAAAATTTGTCAAAAAGAGTTCCTCAAAAAAATTGGGAACTGCTCGAAATTTGTTGGCAACACTTACACCAAAAAATGAATAAAATGATATCTCTAGTTAGAGACGTGTCAAAATGTGTGGAAGTGTTGAACAAAGTTGGGTTTAATAGCTTAAATCCGAAGTGTAACTTTGAGACACGTCCAACTCATTTTGGCAAGCTATTCTTTTAAATCCGTTAATTTTATTTACAGTAATAATTTATAATTTTTATAATTAGTGCCAGTTGTAGCAGGTGAAATACGGCGTTTCGTGAACCAAAGATTTCCTTTGGCAGGATTGGTCACGAGGAGCAAAGGATGAATTTTAGAAGTGGAGCCACCAAGATTTTTGATGTAAATTTTTGAGGCCCCCTCCCCCCTTCGTTGAGTGTCAACGTTATCTTTATATCTACATCGGTTAAGCTACAAGGCCAAGTTTGGTATCGTTTTCGTATATATTGGAGATGCCGAATTTGGTACCGTTTATGGTATCATACCAAACTTGTCTTAGTACCTAAACTTAAAACAGTTATTAACCTCAGACATCGCCGGGGCGGAAAGCCCTCCTGCACCAAAAATCTGCGTGGCTCCACTTCTTAAAAACATTTTAGGAACCAAAGAATAATCCTGCCAAAGGAATCTTTGGTTCAGAAAAAGCCGTAATTGACCTTTTTATGTCGTGTAGAAACGCAACTAAAATAACGGTATCAGCAAAATCATTTTTACGAATAAGTTTGAATTAGCAATATAAATTAACGTCTTATCACTACCTACCAACTTTATATTACAGTCCAGTATCGGTAATTTTTCTATGAAAATGTTTATGTCCGTAGTTCGTTGATTTTACGACAAAACAAAATTAAAAGGAAGTAGCCAACATTCGAAGTAAAGTATCTTGAAAGTACTAAGTAAGAATATTAACAATTAATAGGTCGATTCACAGCTGTATACCATATTATAAAACGAAGGAAACTTATGTCAACACTCACCCACACTGGCACACTGTCACTGTGTCCGGTTCTTTTAACACTCAAGTAGTCCTAAATTCAAACCCAAAACTTGTATTTATTTTACACAAACGTTTATTTTCATTTTCTCATTCAATCCATTCATGCCACCTCAACTCGGTCGATAATATACGATTAGGTTGAAGAATCATCAATTCGTCTACAACAGAACATGAATGTAAGCTTGAACTTCATATAAAAAAAACAAAACTTACTGGAAGATCAACTTTTGCTACTCATCAGTCATCACATACTTTCAAGTTTATATATTGACTTTTTCTCCCTACAATTTAATAAAACAATTTACCTCCTTTTCTTTTGTATTCTAATTGCGGACCGATATGCATACTTTATGTCATCTTATCACATAATTTGCATTTAAAAAAAAAGGAAATGTACAGACAAATAGTTCTCATCAACAAAATATTTCTAATTAATATAATTAAATGTCTTATGCTTTTTGAATTTCAAGGTTTAAATGCAAAGCGAATAGATAAGCTACAACATAGTTTAGAAAACTGGAGTAGTTTCATCGTCTTCGGTCACAACATGGTAGAGTCAAAAAGCATTAAAATTTCCAGAGGCCATCATCAAGCACAGCACGTTAAACAATTATTAAAAGTCTGCATTACACAATATGCATTAGTCTTAACGCAAATATTTTAGTCAATATATTTTCCATCGAAACTTATTTCAGATTTAATTCGGACTTAAAAATTTGCTTAGAGATCACTCGTCTTCTTTACTTACTAGAAACATGAACCGGTTGGGCGGTTGTCTTAGCTCATGATGATGAGCTGGCCGGTGTTGTTGGCGTACACGAGCCCCTGGCCGGGCTGCGGGGCCCAGCGCAAGCAGTTCAGGCTGGTGAAGCCCTGCTCCCAGTTCTGTTCCAGCTCCTTGATGGGCGACAGCCCCGTGCGGCTCGCGCTGTCTGCACGATCAAACAAATACATCTTATCTCTTGTTTCATTTCAAGCCGTTGCGTGGTATCCTATCGCATGTCCGAAGTTTTATTTCCCAACTGTTTCATTAGTCCGAAAATTCATGTTAGAATAGGTATTTATGAGACTGGAGCATAATAAGATCACACGAGTGTTTTAATGCCTAATTATGCGTACAGTCGCATACAAAACTATATCTACATAAATATCGTAAGTTTTCTACATGTAAAAAATGGGTCACATTTTCAAGTTGTAGATATAGTACATTACTGCACAGACTAGGAAGTAGGCCGTTGCGGGACGAGTAGAGTTAGCGTGGCCGAGACAAGAACTCATTTTACTTTTGTATTTTCGCGAAACTAAATAATACGTACTTTACTTAAACTTCCCTAAGAAAAAAGTATTCCCGATTCCCGCCTTAATTTTTTTAATTCTAAACGCAGAATGTTTTAAAAAAGTATAACTATTTGAGACTTTGGTAAATACGCTGTAAACGCGATAAACGGCGTTTACCTTTTTAATCTATGACATTTAAAAAGTAAATAAACATGGAAGAATTTTGAATTGTACGAGTGTTTGGCTGTTTGGAGTTAGTTATCATAGTCCAAATATGGTTTTAAAAAGTAAAAAACCGGGTACGTTATGAAATTTGTATACATTTTCGCGCCCGCTGCCGCTGGTAAATAATAACTTTTTTTTTTAAATTTTGCCTGGGCCTGGAACTCGGAACTTCGCGGGCTGATTTTACAACAGTAAGGTTAACATTTCCGAGCATGTGGGAGAAATAGTACATTGTTGTAGAGGTTAGAAAGTAAGCAATAGATGGACGAGTTAGTTCCGAGTCCATCTATTGCACTTTCGGCCGAGGCTTAACACAGTGCTTTTCACGACTACTGCGAGGAAATAAAAAAAAATCCTTAAAACTTTATTTCAGATAATTAAAAGCAGACATATATGGCTGTATGGAATCTGATTCCTTTGCCTATCCGTGAAGGGATGAATATTATTCAAAAAATAAAACGACTTCTCATTGGCCAATTTAATTTCATATGCAGCACAAAGTGTGTTCTGATTGGTCGAATTAGTGATCAGCGGACCGATGTTATTGGTCAATGGAACAGACCAACAATGTTAACATAGTTGGTCTGTTTAAATTCATAGTAGGCCTGCTCATTCAACGTACAACTATCGAATGTTTTGGGGACCAAGAACAGACCATCTTTCGCCACATTTCCGAGCAGTGTTCACGCCACTGCTTTATTTTCTGTTCTTCGGAACTATTCGAAAGTTCGAAACTAATGACTGTGGCGCAGCGGCGGCGGGCGGGCGGTCCCGACACAGCGCGGACGACTCGCACGTTACACTGTAGGTTCGGTAGGTACTTCTAATGTTTAGTACCTACTCCTAGTATTGACGTTAACATTTATGTTTTTTTTGTTTGATTGTGTCAATCGATTGTAATATTCGAGATTCAAAAAAATAGATTGAACAAGAATTTCTCACTAAATGAAATTACAAATCGACTAATTCGATAATAACAACCAAACGAAATAGATCCTTTTAGATGTTCGAAATTTGAATGTGATTAAAGTTTTGGCTACCTATACTGTAATTTAAACATTACGATGCAACCACAGATACAGGTTTAATAATATAGGTCATTTGCGTATCGTTTCTCAACTCGTACCGCTGCCCCAATATTATAGGGTTCTATGTTACATTGTCGGGGTACTTGAATTTAGACTTAGTGTCACTCTGACAAATTTTAAATTTCATGTTGGGCAGCGATATTATAGGGAAGTTATGCCATGGATGCAGATAAAATACTTTTTATAATGATACTTAATAATAGTCTAAATGGTTTGTTTGTATCTCTGAGAGCTCGTATATTTTAATGGTGGTGACACGGCGCGAGCCGAGCCCCACGGCCAGGTGGCGCACCGTGTGTAATGACTCACCCCGCGGCTCCAGCCGGTAGAGCAGCGCGAACACGTTGTTCCGCGCGTGCGGCAGCGTGGTGAAGCGGCGCGAGCCGAGCCCCACGGCCAGGTGGCGCACCGTGTGTAATGACTCACCCCGCGGCTCCAGCCGGTAGAGCAGCGCGAACACGTTGTTCCGCGCGTGCGGCAGCGTGGTGAAGCGGCGCGAGCCGAGCCCCACGGCCAGGTGGCGCGCAGTGGGTGACAGCGCAACTGACACGGCGCTCTGTTCCAACACCGCCGTGTGCAGGCACTGCCCTAGACGCGCCCATTCCAACGAGTATACGCCTGAACACACAATATTACATTTTGCAGAGGTATTGTTATGTTAAGCGAGCCATTCCTCTGATAACTTCATCTCGAGGGATTCGAAAAGAGCTCTGGGAATGTGAATAGCATTTAAAATGTGAGATGGTCACTTATTTTGCCTATAGCAACATATTTATACAAACTCAAGGTTAACTTCTAATGTAGGTGCTGATTGCAAAATCGTTTCTTCATTTTATACTTATTACGAACTGTGTATTGTAAATAAATAAATAAATAAATATCAGGGGACAATGTCACACCAATTGACCTAGTCCCAAACTAAGCTCTAGGCTTGTGCTATGGGTACTAGACAACGATATAAATACTTATATAGAGAAATATATACTTAAATACATAGAAAACATCCATGACTCAGAAACAAATATTCTTGCTCATCACACAAATATCTGCCCTTACCGGGATTTGAACCCAGGACCGCTAGCTTCGTAGGCAGGGTCACTACCAACTAGGCCAGCGCGTCGTCAAATTGTATTTCATGTTTCAAATTAGCTTACTATATTAAATGTTTAGTAACTAACAGTAGCTACTAGATTGTTTAACTTCTAGATAATAAGCGTTAAATTGTAATGCATGTTGAGTTTGCCTGTAATTGGGTGGATACTCAATCGATGTAAACGAAATGTCTTAATAGTTTATAAGTTCTATAGTATCTTACCTGTTGGCGAACCTTAATAAATAAATAAATAAATAGCAGATATTAGATAGACGCGAAACTCTTGGGATCTGTAAAGCCACTAATCTAGCCAAAATACCAACCTGAAATGTTATTGTTTGCTTTGTTTTTAAACAGAGATCGGACAAATGGGCGTCATTACTCAATATTGTGGACATGACTTCAAAGATTTTGATTGAACAAATTAAATTACATTAATTGATTTCCTACCTGAATTTTAATCTTGATCCTTTGCAAGACAGTAATAAATAAATAATACAAAGACGTAAGGAATGGCCATTAATTTTATATTAATCTACTAAGTTTGCTCCATTAACATCCGTGGATTGCGAAATGAGCTTTTCACCTCATAAGTTTATTTTAGCCGTGAAAAGGAATAAACTAACAACGGATTATAACAAATACTGTTTATTAGCGTTAATAAGTCTTACCTTGCAAAAGATCAAAATGATTTTTAGGGTAAGTAATCATTTAATGTGATTTAATTTGTGTAATTAAAATCATTGGAGTCATGTTCACATTATTGCGAATAATGACTATTTTTGGTGGTTGTAATCACTCTTAGTTACGTCCTCCCGCAAAGTTTAGGTAAATAGGCACTACCTATTCCGTGCTCTGATAATAAGACATAGTCAAACAACTTAAATGACTTAACTTATCCGTGGTCACCGTCTAGAACAAAGATTAAACCTAAATGACATGTCTGACCCGCTTTCCCCCGGGCCGTACCTACTTCATCATTTTCACCTATACTATACCAGGGTTGTACGCGCTCGTTCACTGAGCGGATAGCTCCAAACTAGTACAATAGCTCAAATGTACTAGTTCGGTCTTTTAGTTCTTTTAATACACTAGTACACTGAAAATGTTTATGATCTTTCGACTGAATGCATGGCCGGTCGGTCATTCCTTCGGATCGCTTTGTTATCAGTGCTCTGCCTGCTCTGTTCGGTTCTAGCTCCGCGTGTACTAATGAACTAAGAGCTGAAACTTTACGGAATAGTTCGTTCTAGTACAGTGACGGGAATTCATTATTTTTGGCTTAGTAAATGAACTACACAACCCACTATACTTACCAGTCAATACCAAATTTCAAAGTTAATGGCCATGTTCATCAAAATCAACTCACCGAGCCAGTGGTTAGTGTTCCTCAGACGAGGCACCGGAAGTAGCGCTACGAGCAGCCGTCCATCTTTCGATATGTCTATGCTGGCGTCATTGTGGATTCTGCACCTTTGCACAACCACGTTCTTGCCACCTGAACAAACACAGACAGTGAATGACACTAGGCAGCAATGGCCAAATATTGCTCACATTATTCATACCGAATAAAACATTTGCATCGAAAATATGGCCTATATTTTCGTTGCAACTCTAATAACAGGATAGTAAAGTGCCAACTTAAGATTGACAAAGTATACTTGTCCTAGCGGTGAATTTGTTGAATTTATGGCCAGAGGGCCAATTGCCTCAATTTTTATTGCTTCTCGCTTTTCGTTGCGGACTAGGTAGCGGAAGGCGAAAAAAGCACAAGCAAGTTGTGTTACTAGTCCTGGGTACTAACAGAAACACATTTCACTGAATACAGGTGAACCTTATTGTAAGGTAGCAAGATTCAGATTAGTTCATACATGGACAGTTAAGTATGAAGCTAGCTAGCAGGCACACATAGGCATAACATTGCCATTTTAGGCAATGTTAACAGGCCCTCTATTGGTTAAACCATAATGCCTCTAACATATTATGGTATTGTCAACGTTAAGATAGTTCTTATGTACTTGACAGTAATGGCAATTTACCCAGTATAATAGAGGCCTAGAATTGCTCTCCCCGCCTTGGTAACCAACTTTCAGTATACCACAGTAGGGCGAAGTATAATGCGACAGGGAGTTAAATGTTAATGCACCCCGTCACATAGTTGTCCAGTCATCACACGAAATATTACCTAAATAGTTAAAGCCTTCGTAACAGACAATAACTTCATTTGAAAATTACTTTTCTGTATTGAACAGTCCAAACTGGAATATCATATACTCTTCGTAACTAAGATGTAAATACATGCAAAATAGATTCTTTTGTAAGATTCTCATGCTTTCCCTGCAGACTAAAAGTAATGCCGATATTCAAGGCATTTCATCGGCATTCTACGCATAACGACCGACGATTAGCGAGCAAAATGACGTGATCCTGATGAACCTTGCACAAGGTTCTAAGAAGAAAAGCGATTAACAGAATTGTAGGCGAAGGTAAAAGCCAGGTTAGGAAATGGCATACTGTCAGCAATATCGGGCGTGTCGCCGGTGGTGAAGTCCCAGGCCTGCACGCGGTGCGAGGGCGCGGGCAGCGCCTCGGAGATGATGCCGGCGTCGAGCAGCCCCGCCATGCCGCTCAGCCGCCGCACGCCCGCGCCCGCGCCGCCCGGCCCGTCGCCCGCGCTCTCCTCCTCCACCGCCATCGCGTTCTACAATACACCATCACACCTCACACTCACTCTCTCAACATCTACTGTGTATTCAGTACAAACAAACAAAAACATTTTATTGATAACAGCTCCACCAACATAATCTAATCAATACACTGCGAGTATAACAAGTAATACAACTAATTTAGCGAGTACAAGAATTAAATCATGCAATCAGGGGTTAACTTTTGTTTAACTCGTTATTTTTATTTTCATCAATACGACTAATGCTTTTTTAAATTATTCTTTATCATCTGTCCTGGTCGGAGGGAGGATTTCTATGTGTAACACTACCATTTTTTACTCGTTACTAGACTATGGAAGAATTCTTCAGCTATTACGAAATAATTCTTCATTTAGTTATTTCTTCTTTGAGTTGAGTTTCACATGAGACGTTTAAATAGATTGGTACATACAGTTTATGTTGGCCGATTTTGAAATATCGCTCTTTAATGTATTGTAATTTCGTAGACGAAATAGAGTGTTTAGATTACCTGAGCCAATATTATCGGTTGCAAGTATTCGTGGATCCGCGGCAGCCGCTGCGGGCTGGGGCTGGGGGCCTCGGCGCTGGTGCTGACGTCGCCGGCCTGCAGCAGCGGCACGGACGCGCTGCCGAGCACGGGGCGGTACGCGCCGGCCTCCTCGGGCGCCACCGGCTCGGGCCGCGCCGGCAGGACGTGTGGCCGGTACGTCGCAAAGGGCCTCCTGTTACCCAACTCGGAACCATTCTGCAGAGGAGACCTGATTCCTGGCTGATTATCCGCGTTGTTCGACTGCAAAGCGAACATTTCCCGCACTGAAGAAGGGGAGTATAAGCGAATCGTCTGCAAACGTCTAAATCGATTTCTAGCCGCAGTTCTCAACCTTAGCGCCTGCATGTGAGCCAACCGAATGAGGTGAACCCTCTGTTCAAACTCGGTCATCACCTCGGATCGTGGCAATTCTTGACCGGGACTCGCTGCAGGGGGAGCGTTGGACGGCCCGGCGACTGGTTCGTCGTTCGGCGGTCTGTTTTTTGGGGTGACCATTCCGGCGGGAATTATTCTGCTTGGTAAGAAGCGCAAAGATGGGATCCTATGGCTAGAGATCGGGGGAAAGATTCTTTTCTTCGTTATTGGATGTGCACTTGGATTGGTCCTGTGAAGTGCTTTCAGTCTTCTGCTTTCCATGTATAAATCTCGTCTGTTTCTGGCAGTTGCAGAGTTATTTCTATTCGCAGCCGCTATTTGGACAGCGAGCCGGTTACTCCACCTTTGTGCTGCTGCAGAAAGTGATGACGGCGAATAATCTTGGGTACGATTTTCTTCTATTGCCACACACTGCGAAGTGCATGGTAATGCAGTTTCTGCGGCTGGAACTTCAGTATTTACGTTTTGAATGTCCGTTTGAGTCCGATTTGTTACAGAATCCGTTTCACCTGGCAGCGTTGGATTGCTAGGCGACATCACTTCGTCCGGCCCGTCAACGTTAACTGGTCCAGAGTGATCAACGTTTTGAATACGAACTACGTTTAGCGAATCAACGCGCTGCCCTGTGGGTCCAGGATTGCTTCCTGACCTCGCGTTGTTTCTATTCGTCATTAACATCAGGCAAGTCAAAGCTAAGGCTTTCTTCAGGGTACGCAACATGTTTATTATAAGCTGGCTCAGGCCACGTTCTTCAAGGCACATCATCATCATGTTGAACATAACCGACAATACTTGCATTGCTCGCATTCGAATTTCGTGCCTAGTGGCGCTTATTTCAATGGTTCGAGCGAAATCTCTGCGTGACCTACTGTGGAGATACCGATGGACGAGCCGGTTCGCCGCCGGGTTCCGCGAGCGCCTGCGCATCTCATCTTCTGGCCGCCATCTGTAACTCGCCTGCAGGCGTCTCCTAATGGCTTGGGTAACGCGCATGCTCGAAACCCTAGCTGTAGTAGGGCGACGGGCGCCAGCTTGGCGTGTTTCAACATTACTTTCTGGCGGAGGGTTATGTTCACCCTGTGTAACATTGCTCGCTTCAGGATTTGTTGGAGCATCGCGTCTTTCAATCAGATTCCTACTTTCATCATGCCTCTGGGGCGGTCTAGCGGTTCTCGAGGAAGAGCGCGTTATATTGTCGGACATTTCTGACAAAAACATGCATCGTTCAAGTAGAGATCTCGTGTAATAACTAGGTAAATCTTGCCTTCCTGTTTCCCTATGTAGCATTAGTATACGCCTGCGTAAGTTTTCCCACATTGTTCGTAGTTCTCGCATAGTAGTCCTGTTGCCACGTAGCCAAATATTTGTAAGAAGAATGGTATGTTTTTGTAAAGCATTAACGCCGGACCTCACTTTTCTGTACGCTTCGTCAGGGGGAACAACGCATCCTCTCGTCCAGAAGTTATCCCTGCTTGTAGAGGGCCGGTTAGCGTTGAAGTCGGTAGAACTGCTTTCACCCCTATTTTCTGGCTGCGAAGCTTCTCTAGCGGTAGAACTGCTTTGACCTCTATTTTCTGCCTGCGATGCTTCTCTAGCGGGCGAAGAATTATTCTCAGCAGGGGTACTCGCTTGGGTTCGTACACGAAATCTACTATTCGTGGAAGACACATTAATTCCCCCACTGTCCTGTGCAGGAGTTTCATTCCGAGACTCTGCGTCTAATTCGAACGTCATCCTACTAGCCACCAGAGCAGCCACTCTTTCATTGGAAGCCGTATCTGCAGAACGTGCAGAATTTCTAGAATTGTCTTCTCGATACGTTGTGTTTCTTGTCCTAAAAATGTTGACTTCTAAGGACTGATCGCTGTCCGAGTCAGAAGTAGAAGATACAAAATCTCGGCGAAGGCTAAACAGGCGCACCCGCGGCCGCGTGCGCGCCCGGCTCGTGCCCTCGTTGTCGTCGGAGTGAGCGCGAGACGCTCCTCCTCGCCGCGGAATGCTGCGCTCCACGCTCGCTAGCGTAGATAACGACATGTTAGTTATTAGGTTTAATAATCTAGTTCCAGAGTCTCTAAGAATATCACGTATTAAGTCGAGGCTCTCGTTGATCGCTTGCGCGTCTACAGGCGCCGTAACGGGGCTCATTTGCGTCGATGAATTGGTCATTGTAGGTCTTTGGGCAGTATTTCCTCCGGATGTAGAGGGCCCGCTTTCGAGGGGCGGAGTAGCCGGCCGCAAGGTTGTGACGCGCCAGGTCGTAGTGGACGATGCGTCCGAAGATGTGGACGCACTTTCACTTTGTACTGCATTCGACATATGAGCAACGAGCGAAGAGTTACGCCTACGCTGCGCGAAACTCTGGAACGATGACGTAAATATGCTAGTGCGAGATGAGTTGGCATTGGAAGACGATGATTGCGGTACATCAGTGAAGGTTACTCGGTTAGTCCGTGACGCACCCCCCGTTGAAGAAAAAGGATTTGGCAGTAGACGAGTTGTGCGTTCATTTTGATCTATCGTTCTAAATGATCTTCCGGATCTGTCAATTAGAGGCTGGAAGGCTGAAGTTCGCGATCCAAAAATAGAAAATTCTTGTCGGGGTGAATCTTGACGGGGTTGATTTCTGGAAAGAAAAATTTCATCTTTAAATATTGTTCTAATCATTAAAAGATTAATAGCTAAATATTAGTTTGAGTTACCTTGGGTTGCTATCAAATGACAGGACATCAAGATTAAGAAGGCGGCTGCTATTGCTTTCGCCGTCACCAATTTCGGCACTATCCTGCCGACCGGACGTGCTCGCGGCAGGTTGAGCTGTGTTAATTCACAAGCCTCCATTGAATATTTGATTTACAACAGCTAGACCGAAGACTAATACATCCGCGGTATAATTTTGGCGATAGGTTTGGCTACTAGACCTAACTAAGACCAGAGATATTAAATATTAACATATTCGGCAGCAGTCACACGTGTTGTGTGTCAAGATTAAAAAACATTTCTAGGCTAGGCGGCAGTGAATATAATTATATTGAAAATATGTTTGCCAATCGCTTGATTGCTTTAGGCAATATATCGCAGATGGCTGTCATTTAATTAAATTACGAACAGTGTTAGATATTAAGAATAGGTAGGTACAGGTGTAGTGCATAATTGTTTTCCTTCGTATTTTCACGGAAACGTACGAACGAGTCTTGCTATTTCAGTCGGTCACAGTACAAAAAGTACTGAGGTTGACTGAAGTAGCATGACACGTTCGTACGTTTCCTTGAAAATACGAAGGAAAGCAATTATGCACTACACCTGTACATTATTTTCCGTATAAACATTTTTTCTTAGGGTTAATGTTAAGAGTGGATCTGTAAAAGGGAGAACCACATTAGCATAAAAGAAAGGGTTACCGTCGTCGTTGGCGGCAGAGGTGGAGGGACGAGCGTTGCGCGTCCAGGCTGTGGGCGAGAGGTCTGTTTCCATGGGGTCGGTGCCCCGGTCAATCTAACAGCCAGATTTATTATTCAGCGTGATTGAAAAACACATCTCTACAGAGTCCATAGAATTGTTTGCGTCATATTCTTTGTGATTATTTATACTATTTATCACATTATTTTTACAATTCTACAAACTCAGAAATATGTATATTACTTACTTATTTTAATAATTTATGTGTGTATAGCTTGACAAGAAATATACGGGTCCTGGGATAGTTTCGCTAAAAGCAGCTTATAAGTGAGAACAAAATGTATAGTCAAGTTGAGGAAAACGTCTTAAAAGTAGGTAAGAGGTTAGCAAAAACATGATTTTAGAACAAGATTTAAAAAACTCGACTGCATTTTTTGATATTTCGGCAATATTAATGTATTTTTTTTAGTATCATAATTCTTTTTATCCTCATTACTTTTATTAAAATATTATAGCTCATGTCACTCCTACAACCAAGACAAATCCTCAACACCTCCCTCTTCAAAGTTTACTCGAGTCGTATGAGGTCACAATGGAACGGACACACACAAAATATGGTGTCCCAAAAGTTACCCAAGATTTGAATGAAATATAAAACATATTTTAGTTGTTTATCCTGTTTTTTTTAAATTTAAACATAACATACATAGGGTTATGTATGAAATAGCACATCGGACAAATGTCCACAGCTTTGGGCACATACGAATTCTTTTAATGAAATTTTCCATGACCATTTTGCACAAAAATGGCTGAATTTCGTGAATGCAGCGTTGAACCTCCTCCTTTCATGCGTTAGTTGTTGTAGGCTTAATGGCATAGACCTTTGACTTTAAATAACCTCATAGAAAGAAATCTAATGGTGTTAAATCACATGACCTAGGGGGCAACTTCTGATCACCGAAACGAGACAGTGCACGGCCAGGAAATGTGTTATGCAGTAAATGCATTGTTTCACGGGCTGTATGGCAAGTTGTTCCGTCTTGTTGAAACCACATTTCGTCCACATCAATACCGTTCAGTTTTGGTCAAAAAAACTCGACTATCGTCGCGATATCGGGCACCATTAGCAGTCACTGCCAGACCAGCCTCATTTTCGAAGAACTATGGTCCAATGACGCCTCACTGATCGTTTTAAACGCAGGCCATGTCTTTTTTCGGTGTCTTCAAATTTTTTATCATTAATCTGACAATACATAAGATAGCTTCTTGGGGATTGTTCATATGGTAAGTAATAATGGTCTTTTGGTTACTTCACGTACTTTTACTTGTAAATGTAATGATTTAAAGCTAATACGAGGATGGGTAATGTTGCAATGTGTTTCTTAGAACATACATGCCACAAGTTTTCGTAAGGCTAGGGTTGTCACTATTTACTCCATTACGAGAAAATAAGATTGATGACGCGTGCGGATCTTAATGTGCGGATATTTAAGTGTTGAGTAATTGTTTTTATTACTCATACCTACGTAAATATCTAATTGCGTTATATTTTAGTTAGTTTGCTTTTAATTAACCTATGTACAACCGATGTAAACACAAGCAGCTTTATGTAGATAGAAATACTAAAAAACCCTTTTAGACTTTGTTTATGTTTGGTATATGAAGACTTGAAAGGTAATCTCCGGCTTGCTTGCCAGTGACGTACCTAGGTACTCTGAACTATTTCGTTTTTCGGTTTGGTACAAACCTGACTATGCTTAAAAAATTGTATGGAGAAAAACGGGAATGCTCTTGGACACGATACAACACTGCCTACCAGATAGAAAATATATATATATGGTACTTTAGTGATTTCCAATGACATAGCGTCTTAGATATATCAATAATGAAGTTAAGAATTGCTCCCTTTTTTAGATACTGAATTTAATATCTCAGATAATCTGCTAGGCAAAGTTGACGTTTTTGGCTACAACTTTACCTGCAACTTTGACAGTTTCTACAAGCCATTTAATAATGATTTGAAGCATTTCGTGCTAAAATTAATATGTCTTATGATCTAAAATAGCTAAGCAATGCAAAAAGGGCACAGATGACGTAAAATTTCCGTGCAATGTTGCAGCAGTTGACGGTACGCGAGAAAAACATTACCCTTCTTGTGGATCAGGCGGGTAAAAAGTAAAGTACATAATCTATATTACCTTTGACCCTTCACTAGGCTAGGGGCTAGGGTTATCTAGGCAGCAAACACCATTAAAGAATTAACGAGGAATTGCCGTCTGTAGCCCGAGCTGAGCTGTAATTATAATCACAGCTCGGACAGGTCATCGCAAAAACAGATATAAGATTCAATAGAGTCGTAACACCTAAGATTATGATTATCTAAAGCTGATATTATCGTAATTTAACATTTGATTGCATGTCTGTCATAGTTTTGTCAATTTCCTGAAACAGTTTCGAGACAATAGAAATAAGTAAAATTATTTACTTTCTAAAAGAAAGAGATGAGATTCGCAATAAACAGCTGTTAAAGAAGGATAATATTTAAAAAAATATGATAACCTTCACAAACATATGGTCAATTATGGGTTACCGTTATAAATGTAATTAAAAATATATTTAAAGAATACTGTACATAATACGAATCTATTATTCTTGTTCTATTACCGTGTTGAGATTGTTTTGCGATGACCTGTCCGAGCTATGAATATAATGTAATATGGAAACAAATTCATAGAAAAACGATTTGTTGCAGAATGGGTGTTATTACAGCGGATATACTAACGAAAAACCGGGCAAGAGCATGTCGGACCATGCTCAGTGTAGGGTTCCGAAGCCCTCCCACTACAATCAAATTAGTCCTCGCGACAAACTTAACTTTGCCATTGGAAAATTGTTATCCACATACATCGACATAGGACGCGGGCAGTTTAGACACCGCAAATAAGTATTCGGTAGGTATAAACATTTAAATCATTTGTAACCTTAGAACCAATAAGTCTACTTAGTCGAGATAGATTTCCTATTTAATTAATTATATGTGCTTTCATTTCAGATATTTTTTTAGATTTTTAGTATTAGTAGTTTTGGCTATACGGGGGACAACGACGACGATGACGACGATACTTGACTCTAAGAAAAACGAAAACACAATAAAAAATTGCGCTTCAACGCTTAATATTTCATATACGGATTTGCACTAACCCGCTATATTTTTAAAAGACCTATCCAACGACACCCCACGCTATGGTGTAGAAAAGAAAAGTAAATACATCCCCACGTTACCTGTAGGGGAAGTACCTACAATAGAAGAAAATGTTTTTCAAGTTTTTATTTTACCACTTTGTTGGCGTGACTAATATGTATATTCATGACTCCTTTCCAGAACTAAGACCCGTATAAATAAACTGATCTCAACTCTAAAACTCGTCTCGAGATGCGTCAAAAATGACAGTGTTCTATGGTTTGGCGTTAATTGATGTATCTTGTGACGGGCCTCACAGTCAAGATAAGTTTATTAATACGGGCCTTAAGAGTCTCTGAGCTAGGCTGCGGCCGGACGGACGGACGGACTATCAGGGTTCCTAGTTTGACTACGGAACCCTAAAAAAAATCAAATAATAAAGGTCTCCATACAAGAAACGTTTTAATTCATCGTATTTTTATTTTAGTTGTGTTGTAAAAACGGCAAGCAATAAAAGTGTCAAATTGTATGTGGTTATATTACAAACACTGAAGAAACAGATTCGATTCGAAAACCATTTCAAATTTGAATATAATAATGCGGCGGAGCCCGGCGGAACCCTCGGTGCGTGAGACCGACACTTGACCGGTTTTCTGAAATACGTGTTGCCCTGTATTATATTTATTTCTTGGCATTATCAGGCTAAAATTCATACGAAATCACGTAAACGCAGCCTTGTGTGCCGAGAAACCGTGGCCATTATAAAAAATCAATACTACTAAAATTCCGAAACGTACCCCAGGACCCGTATATTTATTTTCAGGCTATAAATTGTTGGTATAATGTTTCAGTAGGTATTTATGTATTTAAATTAAAAAGGAATCCAATAAAAAGGACTCTTACCGTATTTGGCGGCGGTGGTGTATTGGTAAGTCTGTGGCGCACCATAAATAACCTCTGATAATTCCTAACAAGGCTGTCGTATCTTTGCACTAAGTTCTGGTACGAGTTAACAATCATGTCTTGTGCAGTGCCGGGGCTTTCCTGAGGCCGGCCGCCACCAGGGCCGTCGCTGGGATCGAGCCTGCTTCTAGAACCCGGCACAACACTCGGCCCCATAACTAAGTTTTGCGGCAGCATAGTGTTGCCAGTCGCCGGCCACAACGATATCCCAGTTATGAGCTTGTAACCCAGTGCATCAAAGGCCACATACCTGAAACACAACAAGGCAAATCTTGTTTAAGCTCTACATTTTGCACAAAACATACCGTCGAAACCATAGCCCATTTCAAACTCAAACTTGTAATATTAATTTGATAAATACGCATTGCAACACAACAAACAAAGAAATTCAAATAGGGCTCAGCTCAGCAAGTGTTGCAGCCAAAGCTACATTGCCGGGCATAATAAAAAAAACTGATACACAGCATGTTCAAAAGAATAATTATAAAATACTTGTATACCTATTGATTTTACATTGCAAATGACTTCCTGAAGAATTATAATGTAACAAATTAGAATACTTGTGTTACTTTTATTTCAATATGTTGCTCTTATAATAATTTTGAATACAATTTGATCGTAACGTATAATTGTTTGACGACGCGTTGGCCTAGTTTAGTTAGTAGTGACCCTGCCTATGAAGCGGTACCTTGTTAGATTCCCGGTGTGGGCAAATATTCGTGTGGTAAGCGCGAGTATTTCTTTCTGAGCTTGGATGTTTTCTATATATTAAAGTATTTATTTCTCTCTTTAAGTATTTATATCGTTGTGTTGTTATATTGTTGTTGTTATAAGCCTAGAACTTAGTTTGGGACAAGGTCAATTGGTGTGGGAGTTTCCTCCATAATATTTATTATTATTATTTATATTATTAAAAAAAACATGATTAATGTGCGTTTTAATATCTGTATGCTGGCTCAGCAGGACATATTTGAAACCACATGATTTATGCAAATAAAACATATTATATTTTATTCTATTCTATTCATATCCATGTACCAGAGTAGGCAAGGTAGGGTAGCATGGGTATCTATTTGTTATTACACCTTCGTTACGATGTTTTTATCGAATTTAGAACGTACTAAACGCGAATATTCAGTATTTCTAAACTGTAGCGAAAATTGTTGCATACAATCCCATATTGCTAACCTAACCAAACAAATAAAATGTCTAACAGTCTGTTTAAATCCATTCATGAATTCAAAAGCAAAAGTCCAACAGAAATAAATAAATCATAATAGGTATTTCACTGATTTACAAACTGGGAACGAAAGTACGGAAAATAAATGAAACAGTCTTTAATAACAACTCATTATAAACGTCACTGGTTTACATCTGTAAACTCAGATTGGAAAAACTAACATTCTCGTTAGAATGAAAGACAAATTAAATATATTACCTTACTTTCTCATTGACATTGTTTGTTGATACCCTGGTGAACGGGGCAGGGTGACTCCAGTCCCAGAAGTAGAGTTCATTGGATGTGGCTATCACTAGCAGCTGCTCCCGAGGGTGAAAAGCAATGGAAGCTATCACTGTCTCATTGCGGACATTCCACACTTCACTACCCCCCTGTTAAAAAATATACCGTACAAATTGTAATGAAAATATTAATGTGAAAATTTGTTCAGATGTTGATACATAAAGTCGTAGTTCACGCCTTTTTTATCCCAACAATATGAAGTTCAAGGGATAATAATGTAAGATGAGTGGTACATGGACCAAGTTGCAGGCAAATGCTCATGTTCATATAACTGAACTCTACGTCAATTAATTACCTACACATGCCAATAACAAATTGTGACTAAGTGATAAGGTTCCCTTTTCATACAATGTAAGAGGAAACATACATAATACATTTTGATTTGTTGAATGATATCAAAGAAATGTACAGTACTCTCAGCTGTTTGACAGCCTTAGCCTGGCTATTGCTATAAAACATGTTGGTCAATTAAGTTCCTTAGAAACATGAATATTGCTAATAACTTTTAAGGAACTGGTTTACTGTATATGAGGCGTTGGTTGGTACGGCTACAGAACTGGGAAAAAGAAAAGCAACAAAAAAGGTCTCAAATATATCTTAACAAAAGTATTCTATAAAGCTGAATATGGAAAACCAAATCCTACACACTGGTTCAACTAGTACTTACACTGGAGATATCCCAGACTCTGACTTGTCCACCAAGACAGCCGGAACCAATAAGTTGTGGGTGGGAAGGGTGGAATGCGATGCACCAAGGTGTGCGTGGATGTCCCTTCAGAATCCTCACATGTTTACCAGTAGCCAGCTCAGATACATACACATTGTGATTTCCATGTGTAGATGCCACTTTAGTGCTAAAAAGTACATGGCAAGTGTTAAATCAAATACTAAATTGCAATGCGCAATTGAAATTAGGGTGAGGAACAAAGAGTTGGGCATGCTAACACACCCAATAATTTTTTTTTACTTTCCATTACGACACAAAAATTAGTCATACAATTGTGTGCAAATGTTTTGTTGCACCACTAAATTTTTCGAATTTATTTTTTGTATTGTGTTCAGTTGTTGAACTATGCTTATCTATCTGCTAATTGTGTTGCTTTTTGGTCCTCACCCATTAAAAAACCCACTTACCCATCAGGGCTGAAAACCATAAGAAAAGTTGATCTTGGGTAACCAGGCAAATCACAAGACTGAAAAAAATTAACACAAACATTAAAGCAAAAATGAGCATCAAACCATATTAGTAGGCATATAATAAATTATTGACAATGATTGTCATACTCTTGTATTAAGAGGTTTCTGCACAAGGATATCTTCAGCAATGTTTTCAAGCACTGTCTTGTTGGACGGGCCTTGTAGAGGATCAACGCCTTGCTCCCTAAAATGCCAACTACGGGTGACATTGCCTACACTCTGAATCTCTTCAATTGGTTCATTCTTGCATCCGAGCCATTCATTGTCAATAATTGGGTCCATTGTTCTAAAAGAAATATACAAATTATAATAACCAAAATTAGGTATACCTATTGATATTCCTAAGTGCCATTAGTAGAACAATAATAAAAAATATGTATGTATAATAATTAAGTTAAATTAAATATACCTGCTTTATAATGATTTAATGGTACTTAAGAGTGTGCAGTTCATCTGTAACACAAAAATATTCTTATTTATTTTCAACTTCAATGATATGATTTTGAAACACTATACATGCAAGGTAGGTATAATAGATCAATAGGTATTTATACCCATTCTCTCTGCCCCATTCAGTATATGTCTTATGTAACTTGTACAAATAACAGTTGATATTACACAGTTTAAACTGATTGATTTGTACGGTTACGTGAAGGTTTATCTTAATAGCCTAGAGCTCCCTATTAAGCGCTTCCGACAACCGGGCGAGCCATATTGGAATGTAAAATGTCAACAGGTTATTATTTCCTACAAATAGAAGGAATAATTCTTATTTTCTTTAAAGAATTGATGTCATGATCAAGCCGAACATCGATCTGGTAATAGCGGCTGCGGTTTTAGAGTTATACAACCTGCACGTACTATAAAATAGTTGAATAGACACAGTGATTCTTACTTGGATCATGATGCGGTCTCAAAATGCTGTAATAACACTAAACATCAGGTTTGTTAAAACTAATTGATTTACAGTTGTTATCTGGAAGTTTACACAAATAACCACAAATTCTGCGACTTAAAAATCCATAACAGCAACAATCCGAATGCACACAGCTGCGAACTGTCAAAATCCGGAGTTCGAAAACCTTTGCCGCTGTAAACGACACGCTGAATGATAAAAAGGTAAAAGTTTTTTCAACCGGCATAAAAGTGAGATACTGGATTTTATTTGAACTATGGAATAAAACTTTCGTATAAAATTGTTACGCCTAAATGTAGATTTTTTATAACCTTCAGGTTAATATTTATTATTTTTATTGAGTTGGTCAACTTGCATGTAAAATATTTTTAATCTGTTCGAACTAAGCAATCTCTCATTTTCTTTGGCACTCAGGCGGCTGAGGCCTACTTTGAAAATCGAAGGTCGAAGTTATGATACCTTCATCCCTGTCACTCGTCATTCGAGACTCAATCGAGAGAAAAGGAATGGTGAATTTTAAATGAGGATTGTAGGATCATGGTCCAATTTCGCGAGCAACTATTACTGGCAACTGTAGACGGTAACAATAGCTGTTTCACTCTAATTACCTGCGAAAGAATGAGAGGTCCCATGATCGCTGAAAAATTGCATGTGTAAGCTTGGTGTAAGCGCGGCGTAATAAAAGCATTTCAGCGCAGCACATTTTCAGATTGCATGCAATAAAATAGGTACTACTAAGATTTGAATGGAATCAAATAAGAAATTAATTACACGCGAAAAACTAGCAAGAGATATATCGCTGTTCAAAATGGCGGTATTTGGGGTAAACAATCCGGGGATTAATATGTATTTAATACCGGTATCCGTTTAGGAATAAATAAATAAATAAATATCAGGGGAGGTGGACAATGTCACACCAATTGACCTAGTCCCAAACTAAGCTCTAGGCTTGTGCTATGGGTATTAGACAACGATATAAATACTTATATCGACGACCGTAATCTAAATTGACGTAACGGACAAATGGCTACTTTTCAGGAGAGCCAAAAAACTGTAAAAAATTTCTTTTAAAATTCATAATTTTGTTGTTTGTTAACGTATCATGTAACTAAAATTAGCTAATTATTTATTTTTCTTCACTCTTTAAGTACAAATAACTCAATTTATCATTTAACGCTTAGTTACCGAGATAGCATGTCCCTTACGTCAAAAAAATAATTTAAAATGTCCGATAAACCCTTCTTTAATATTAGACTTCGGGGTAAATTTGACGTATCAAGAACTAAATTAAGAGAAATTAAAAATAAGAGGATGTAACTCCATTTAAACTGATCTATTACATGGTGTAAAAGGTACATGGAATTTATTATTTGTTGAAATAATACACGAAATCATAAATGTAATTGTGTTATTTAGTCGAGTATTGAACAATTTAAAAGATAAATTATGGCATAGGTACATACATTATCATAATGATATGCTAGTAACTAATAACAAGTAACAAAATAAAATTAAACATGCTATTTTATGTAAAAGCGAGTACAAAATATCGAAACACAATTGTATAGAGGACGCCCAAGACTTCGTACGCGTAGAATTAGTTTCCCGCTACTCCCCCTCTATTTTAACCCCTTAGAGAGTGAATTTCCAAAAATCCTGTCTTAGTGCTCACTTACATCATTAAACGAACCCCTTGTATTGAATTTCAAGTTTCCATGGTACAGTAGTTTTGGCTCTGCGTTGATATATAAGTCAGTGAGTCAGATTTGCCTTTTATATCTATAGAGAAGTATCAGTACTGATTGATCAAAGAATATACTGGGTAAATATTCGTTGTGATAACGCTTTGGGAACTTGTTTTGTATACTAAAAGACTCGCAAAATAAACACAAACCCGGTTATTACGTGCCACCGAAAATGAAATATTTTATTAAAAACTAACTTCTACCCGCAATTTCATCTGCGTAGATTTTAATTAAAAATTTCGGGATTATGTTCTATTCCAGAACCTAACCTATGTGTGCCAAGTTTCATCTCAATCCGTTTAGAGTGTTAGAGTGTTTGAAGCATGATTGAGTAACAAACATCCAAACACTCACACTTTCTCATTCATAATATGAGTAATATAAGATACATACTGCAATAACTTGTCTTATGCTCGCAGTAATTTATCGCTTCGAGCTAAGAGTGATTCTGTGTGGAGTAATATAGTATATCTCTTCTCATTAATTTTCCAAAAGTACTTGAAGCGTGCGTCTTTACAAACATACGTGAAGAACAGAACTGAGCATCACAGCACTCAGCTAAAACCAGCAGCAAAATCTTAAGTCCCAGATAGACGGACGAGTAAGTAGGCGTACTAAAAGCTCGACGACCTTTTTCGCCCGCGCTTACCTTTAGAAGTTCGCGTACCTACTTAGGATGATACAGGGACGAGTAAGGTCGCCGAGCCATAAGTACGACGTAGTAACTCGCACGTCTATCTGGGACTTTACTGTAAACATGGCCATAGTGGTATCTCTTTTACCCGAAAGCAATTTAAAATGCTTGCGAGTTATTAAGCTATATCAACGAACACTGCGTCTGTCATCTAATGAAAGAGATAACGCTAACATGTATGGGAATAGTTCAAATTAGGCAGTTATGTTTTAACGTAAGGGCCGGTAGTTTACTGCTTGTAGTAGTGAAAAAATTACGTATATGCCATGAACACATATTTGAAACAATGACAGTTGGGCGTAAGGTCTGTATTGTCTTACATCTGCAAAAGCAAAACTGCGTATCGTAGAAATGTTTGCTAACAGAATTGTCCCTTACGACTCAGGTAAATGAAGAAAATGATAGTTACATCTATTTGTGATTTAATCAAATGTATTGTGTAGATACTTTTTGAGAACGTAAAATGGTGTATCGGCCTTTTACTTATTTGATGGCTCCTTACGACGTTAGGTGAATTGCGAAGATGACAGTTACACCACGATGGATTTGAATATTATTTCTTTATGTTTGATACGTCTATTTTTTTTCAAAAACTGCGTCGAAGTAACCGTTTTTTAAGGGTGTAAGGGGCATGTTTTTTCAAGCTATCGAGATGTAACCTATACCATTCGAAAGAGAAAAAAAAACTGAATACAACTGCATTCATAACTCATTTTCGCCCTTTTGTCCCTTACGCCAATTTAGATTACGGTCGTCGATATACAGAAACATATACTTAAATACAAAGAAAACGTCCATGACTCAGGAACAAATCAAACATCTGCCTTTACCGGGATTTGAATCCAGGACTACTAGCTTTGCAGGCAGTGTCCCTACCTACCAACTGGGTCAGCGTCAGCGTCAGCATACCCTAGGCGGCAATCGGCATACGCAAGTAGCATATAGCTATTTTATCACGTGCAATTTGTCTACATTGGACGATGCATCGTACTTATTTTATTAAGCAAGTACCTATATTATACCTATTAGTTCTACGGAACATCAAACAAAACATTGACCATGCATAGGGCATTCATCCATTGTTATAACAGCCAGGTGAACCGCTTAAGTGTAACCTTGTGATAGCCTGTTGTGTGATTTTAGACACACTGCTACGGTGCCTTCATATAGTTGTTGTTTTTTGAGATAGTTTTTGTGTTGTACCTAACGGGTTTGGAACTCTACACTGAGCATGGTCAGACATGCTCTTGCCCAGTTTTTTAACATTAAAATATTAATAATCAAATTTGCACACGTTTCCCTTAGATAATACCTACTGTAAAATCTTACTGATTTTTTTTTTAGTTCTTGTTTTTAAATACCCACTTAATTATTTATAATTACTAATTTGTACTTCGTTAAACGATGAACTAAGTATTTCGTCAATGGTTAAAAGCGAAAACGGCTGCACGGTCTCTTATCGTAATGTTATATGGCGGTGGCACCACTCTTTGGCTGTTAAGTACGTATTTGACCAGTATTCTCGTTGCATGTCTAACATACGGCAGGTCTTAGTCTAAACCCTGTTCAGACTTACTTGTCTTAAGTAGTAAACCACTTACTAGCCTCAAAATGTATTTTTTTTGTATAAAACGGAATTTTTTAATAAAATAAAACAATCACGGACAATATTGGCCAATTGATGCCAACATGTTTTCTCAGTTTACTTTATTTACGATAAATGAGCTGTTGTAGCCAAAAAAAACATTTTTGAGCTTAGAAAGTTGTTTACTTACCATATAACACAAGTAAGTCTGAACAGGGTGTAAAGTAAAATTTATAAGACTAGAAGATATTTGGCAAGTTCGACCAAGTGAAATGCCACCATTAAAAAGCAAAACAAAGTATAGTAGGTACTGAGAGTAAGTTACTGCTCTTTTTTAAACGGTACGGTAACGGTATTTACTACGAGCGTAACAGTCTAGAAAGTTTTTGACCAGTTAAAATAAAGTTAAATTTGAATGAATGTGGCGAGTGGTTCCCACTTTTAGGGACAGAGGTTGATAATACATTTTGCGGGTCACACTCAAGGTTTTAATTTAATTTCGGCCACTGCAAAGTGTCTGGCTCTGGCACTATAATATTATAAAAACAGGGAAAGAGCATGTTGGACTATAATCAGTAGGTATAGGGTTCTGAAAGTCAAAAAAAAAAACGATCTCGAAAAACGTACTTATGAACAAATTTTCTATTTAAAGTTTAGTAGGTATATATTGTACTGGAAGGGGACACGCAAGTGGTGAGTGAGTGATGTAATAATGTAAAAAAACCTTTTTTTTCCGACAAAAATAGATTTTGTCATCATTTGGTCTACTATCTTGTCGGCGAAATTAAAATATATGACAATGCCAAATTGCCAAATTACAGCTTTGTAGTGATACCAAGAGCCGACCCCTTCCTTCAGAGCTGATACTCGTATCTCTAAAACGGTCCAACTCATTTTCATGAAATCTAGTTAAGGACCATCTCGAAAAAGTAGCTTTCTTCAATAAAATCGCTACAGGTAGCTACGATGCCATAGACAGACACATAGATACACAGATGGTACCCCGATACTAACGTAAATTCAATTACAAAAATACTTTAAATTTGTAACAGCCCTTATTTTCCTCGGGGGTTAAAAGTAGATATTAATATTATTAATCGCAATTCACATTCAATCTCACATGAGCACCGAGAGGTGTGAGCGTCTAAAATTCAGTTCCAAAATTAATTCCGGAGGGGTTATTATGACATAGCTATGCAGTTCATTTTACGGCGAGCGTAAAGGACAGAGCTATAGCAGCTATAGCAGCTATAGCTCTGTCCTTTTGTGTCCCCTTAAAATAAACTGCATAGCTGTGTCATAATGTCCCCTTTGAAAAAATAAATAAATATATTATGTGTACTTACGTCTTATTATATACATATATTCTACTTATGAATTTAATTAATTACACACAGGTGTACGTCATTTTATATTGTACATCTTTATACATTTATTATTGTATATTTATACATCGTATGTAAATAATAACATGGCCACTAAAGTTGGTTTGAGTAAATAGATTAGTGCACTCTTTTAACAGATTATTTAAGTTAAGATTGTATTAGTAGTCATATAGGAATTGATCTGCAATATCCGCAATTGAACTGTGCCTGTTTGTTGGAACTGATTATAATTGGGCCCTGCAACACAGGGAATCCTAGCGCAGGACCCAAAACCATTGTTGTCTTAAGTTAAGTTTTTCTGAATAAATAATTTTCATTTCCATAATAACCCCCCTGTGTTGACTTGACCTTACCATTACACTCAAGCACCGTATTCAGCAAAATAATAGTAATGTAAGGTAGGTACCATTACTTACCTACTTATTCAGATGCAGGGCTTGTATTTTGACGTTCTCATTTACGCAAGCTATGTTGCAGCACGGGAGTCCGCTCCGCAGCCACTTTCACTTCAGCCTGAAGATTTGTGATTTACGAGCGTGTCATAAAATAAATCTCAAACACGAACCCTGCGCCAGCTCGCTTCCGCCCCGCTCGTAATGCCTCGAATATAGCCACCGGCATTTGCAAAGGCAACAACGTTATGCGATACAAACTTTCCGTTTTATTTTCTTTATGGCCCAGTATATTCGTTTATCATGATAACTTCCTCAAAAAATACAGCGTATTTGGCAGGCGTGTTTAAGACGGCTAGGGAGGATAATGAGCGCCAGGATTTCATGGTAAAAACTTTACCGTCCGGAATTTGGCAAGAGAGCCATATTACAATAATCAATGACTTAATTTGGAACCATTACTGATTTTCAGCATACAAGTAACAGGGCCTCTATTCTACTAGGTAAAACCATATTGCCGTTGATATACTATGGTATTGTTTTTAAGTCGGCCGCCATTACTGTAAAGTTAATAAGACTTATGTAACGTAGACAATACAATAACATGCCAAAGGCAATATGGTTTTACTTACTAGAATGGAGGCCTAGGGCCTGTTTTCAGCTTGCACTGCGCTTTTATGCCTGTTATCGCCTTAATATTCTAAGGGCCCACGACACTAAAACTGGTATGATAAGACTACCGGATGATATATATATATTGTCTCGTCTTTAATGGTGGAACACGAAATGGTGATGCTGTAATTCAAAGCACCAGGCTAAAGTGTGTATTTTTTTAGTTGTAATTCCAATGTCTAGTATGATAATAAGACTCCCATGTTTCGCTTATTCTTCGAAACACGGGAGGGGTAAAAATATACGACAATGCAGTGCTGCAAGCCCCCCTGCTTGGCCTAATCAGTGGCAGCAGCATGATAAGCGACGCCTCGTACTTAAGTATCTTTTCTGATCGATCTCCTCAAAGAACCAAAGCTCATCTGAAAGATCATCAATTTCTGTGTAAGAATAACCACTGCCGCATTTAGACATCGAACGTGATACTAAAAAAAAGAGTGTGTGCCAGGTTTTTCGTATTACAGCATTGCCATTTCGTGTTCCGCCATTAATGACGATACTAAATATATATATATATATATATATATATATATATATATATATATATATATATATATATATATATATATATATATATATATATATATATATATATATATATATATATATATATATATATATGTCATCCGGCAATCTTATCTTACTAGGTCTAGTGTTGAGGGCTCCCCACTATAAAGTGTCTAGCCCATTTTTTTAGAATATTCACGATCGTCAGTAAGAGAGACTAGGTTATGAATAGAGATGTAAAAAATTAAGAAACATTTTCGGACGTCCGATAATCGGGGTTGAAAAATTATGTACGCACTCCAGCTGTGAGATTCTTTGCAACCTTTACGAGACAAATTTCCCACTTCTGTGCGAAACCTCAAATTAGGTACTTATTTTACCCATTACCTAATTACGTTGATGATGTCACAGCCCTTTTAACGCGTATCGCTTGTTATTTTTCCTGTAGGAACTCTTATTTCTCAGAATAACGCCTACTGACAGAGTCCCCTTTTTGCTTTGATAAAAGTATCAAAGTAAGTAAGATTACTTCATATTTAGTTTTTCCGAATCACAAGCAAATGAGGGTTTACGTTTTTTGTACCTGGGGGTCTAGTAAGATTCATAAAACTAAGTTCGCGAAATCGACAACTAACAGAAACGGTAGCATCTTAAAAATATTTTTTTTGGAAAGAATCGGGAATATTAAGATACTTAAGATGTGTAATTTCATAATTTGTTAATTTTGCATTCAAGCCAGTACCTACTTATATTTTTTAAGGTTATCTACGTACCAAAATGGTAAAAAGGCGAGACTTCGGTATCTGACTGTCTGTCTGTATGTCACAGCCTCACAGCGGTTCTTTTGCAAAAGACAACTCAAAAACTATCAACTTGAAATTTGCCATGGGCACTGATATGCATAAATGGGATTGTTCATATTTTTAGAATTATTCTAATTCGAAAACCATTTCGAGGAGTAGGGTTTTAAAGCCGTTCTGCATTATTAAGTTTTTGAAATATTTATCTATTTCGAATATTTTGACAAAAGTATGTTTGACTTTCGTTTTCGGTTTGAAGCCCTCCTAGGTGTATCCTACGGGTTAGGCGAAAACCGCTTAAATTAGTATATTTTAATACACTATTACAATTATTTTTTATCATTAGATATCATTTAATTGATGTAATTTATTAGAAAATTACATAGCAAATTTCAAATAATCATGTTGCATCCTTAAAATGTCTGCTAAATAAACAAAGATTTTAAAACTAAACTATTGGATCAAAACAAAATTAATTATATGGTCTCTTAATATTTTCGAATAAAAAAAAATTCGCAGAAATGTATTATCCCACCCTTTGATTTATTATTTATTTCATCTTCTCACCATCAAACTGCCAATTGTTTACGTCAAAGTACAGAAACAAAAGAAGGGGGAGAAAGTCAACAGCTAGGCTAGAGTTTATGTCATAGAAAACTGGGCAGATCCCGAGGAAATAAATCTAATGAGGTATAAAGATACTGTCCCAGCATCATACTGTCAAAATATTATGGCGTTGCCATTAATAAGATATAAATGGGTTCCCCAAAGCTCTCTAAGCAAGGCGCAGCTGACTTTTAATGCCCACCCCGACATCCTAGTGGTTTTATAGCTACCCATATACAGTTATGGAAATAGAATGTGCGTACGAAACTAGCAGCGATTCGCGAATATTGCTTCACGCCTTTACTACCACTGTCTCACCTGCCGCGAATGTTCTCTAAATCTGCCTTATTGTCTCATATTGAGCGGGTTGTAGCGATGAAACGGAATGTGCTCATGGCAGCTCATGAACTGACGCTGGAACCAATTTCAGTACATAAGTAGTTACCTCCTACAAATAGACACAGCCGTATTGTACTATAGGTACTATAGGTATTCTGCTGGAGATTCTTGCGGCCAATGATAATACATAATAAACCAGAATAATTTTCTGAAATATCATTGCTTGCGGCGCTTCTTCTCCGCAATGATGGTCTTGTACAAAGCGCGGTTAGATTCACTCTATGTTACCAACGTGTAAAAGAGCCCTCATGTGGCCTATTTACTGAATAAATATATGGATTTTTTAATTTTTAGTGTAGTACCTGCCTTAATTAAGTAGACGCGCATAGGTAGATGTGTCAAGCAGGTACGATGTCTTTTCAGCGATAGGATACTATTAAGAAATAGCTGTGTTCCTCAATTCTGTCTTTTCATTCCTTAAGGAAAAGTGAAAACTTTAATGAATTCCGTGTAGCCGTTTCTAGGGTTCCGAAGTCAAACTGTAACCCTTATATTTTCGCCATGTCCGTCCGTCCGTCCGTCCGCTGCTTAGCTAAGAGACTCTTAGTTCAAGAAAGCTGTTAGTTGGTTGGTACGTATTAACATAGTAGTCACGCCGACGAAGTAGTAAAATAAAATGTTGAAAAAAATATTTTTTTCAGTTGTTCCCCTACACGTAACTTGATGGTTTTTTTTTTCTTGTCTAGGTACTCCATGTTGTGGGGTGTCGTTGGATAGGTCCTTTAAAATATATTCCGGATTTGAGAAAACAAATTTTCGTTTAATTGATACGTTTGTAAAATATAATTTCTATCACAATTAAGTAGACTAGATTGGTTTCTGAGATACACGCGACTAAGGTATTTATACCTACTAAAATTATCCAAGACACCTCCAAATAACTTTAAATAAAGAATTAGGCTTCGGAACAATACACTGAGCATGTTTAAACATGGCCCTGCCTTCCATACTCCTCTGTTATTACTTACCTTTTTGACACTTAGTAAGAAAGAGCCCTGCCGGTATCAAAAACGGCGTCACTCGTTTCGCATCGACCTTACAAAGGTTTCGTAAAGATCCGAGCCCCGTAACGAGTCCCATACTTCGTCAACATGAGTGCTTCCTTCGTCCTTTCGGCTCTCATACATACATACATACATACATAATCCATAGTTGGACCATTATATTTATATTTATATTTATATTAAGTATATTTATATTTATATATAATATAAAATAAATAAAAATGTCGGGAATAAATAAAATAAATAAAAATCGCAAGGTGCGAGGTCCGGGCTATGCGGCGGGTGACCCAGTAATTCCACGTCTGACGTCGCCAAATAGTCGATCGTTCGCCTGACGGTGTGTGACGAGGCGTTGTCGTGGTGAAGGAGGATCCTACTGTGAGGTCGTTTCTCCCGAACTTTTTCCAAGACAAGTGGCAAACAATTGTTAGTGTACCACTCTGCAGTAACTATTTTTCGATCCTCTAAAACAATTGTCGCGTAATGACCTGTCCTTCCGAAGAACGAGGCTACCATCTTTTTTCCCACGCTTCGACCTCTCTTCACTTTAGTTGGCAACTCCTCGGAAGGAAACACCCACTGAGCAGACTATCTTTTGGTTTCGGGATCATAACAGTAAATCCAGCTTTCGTCACCCGTAAGTATGTCGAGCACAGCATTTGAGTCACCTCCGTTAAATCTTAAAACCATTTCACGGCACCAATCAACACGACGGAGTTTTTGGGCCTCGGTCAAATTATGAGGTATCCACCGGGCACAAAGCTTCCTGACCGCTAAATGTTCATGGAGGATTTTGTGCACTTGACTCATACCGATGCCCAAGCTTGTACGAATCTGCTGATAGGTCTCTCTTTTATCAGTCTCTATCATACGCCGCACAACACTGATGTTATCTTCAGTCGTTGCCGTAGAAGGCCGGCCCTCATGCAGATCATCGGTGAGATTATTGCGACCACGTTTAAACTCATTAAACCAATTGTAAACAGTGGCACGAGATGGGGTTTCATCGTGAAAGGCCAATCGTAGTCTATCATAACTTTCTTGTTGACTCAAATGACATCAAAAGTCATAAAAAATAATTGCATGAAAAATTTCTCGCGTTAAAATCATGCTGACGTGACACAGACAACTTTTAATTTGCCGAAAAATCGTAAAACAAATGACAAATGAATAAAATACATACTCAATAATATTGGCAAAGAGTTCCATTTTCAAAATTTAAACTTATTTTTTTATTATATTGTTTACAAGTGGCCAGATCTAAAAACTTTCAGTGTCGCCCTCGTAATTGGTAAAGTAACCGATGGTCTTACAGTTATGAAAAAAAAAAAAGTTAATAATATCCGGTTTTCACTTACTGCATGTGTAAAAATAGTAGCACGTCAGTCAAAGTGTATATAGGATGACATAATTGTTTCGAATAACTTGAACATTTACTGCTTTGTGCCATTTCATACGTCAATACTTTGCGAATATTTTTTTGTAGTTAAGTTATCCACAATTGCAGTTTAACATTTAATGCTTTGATTTTATCCAGACTTTTTTTATTTGTTCTCATCCTTGGAGGTTCTTGTTTAAGTTATTTAGTTGGCTGAAAATACCAGAAAGAAGTGCCAATTTCAAAAGCCGCACAGCGTCATAAAAACGATAAGCACATTCCGATATTTCAGATACAACTCACGTAGCATCAAAAATTCAGCTTTCAGTTTAAGACCTCTTGTCAAATATCTGTCCTTCGGCATAGGACGCGACGGCGTAAATGAAAGAAAATCATAAAAGTCGTTTTTCAAATTCTAACGTGTTGTGTGATGTTTGCGCTAGCGCATCGCTAAAATGCTTTCTTAAGTATAAAGGGGTCGCATATTAAAAAAAGATTGAAAAGCACTGCTTTAGAGCATAACTACAGGTTACGTAAATACCCGTAGGTAATTAATTAGCCGTTGTTTGCTCCAGCGGGCACTTGTTTGCGGTTGCGGTTTCGCCCGTGTGATTGTAATATTTGGGGCTATTTACTATCAGTAATTACTTTGAATGTTAATGTCTGATCACATAAATAATTTACGATACACACAGTTTTGCCCGCGGTATATTAGCCGCTAGGATAGATTAATTATGTTAATAAATAATCTTAATTATATATTGTCTAAATCGCATTATAGTGGTTTCAGTGTTTATCGCGAATACGAGTAGTTGTGCCTACGTTGATGGGTATAACAATTGTCACCTAATTTCTTATGATTTAATCATAGTATAGGTAACAATTACAGTCAATCGTCGTGTCTTCGTCGTTCTAAGCGGATATGGTTGGCGTTAGTATACCATACAACACCGACACATGTCATGTAACGACCATTTTATGGCATCACAACAATCATTTACTAAAAACAAAAAGGCTTTGCCAGGTTTTTTGTTTTGCAACATTGCCATTTCGTGTTCCTCCATTAATGACTTGACTAATTATATAGGTACTTATATATCATCCAGTAGTCTTATCGAACTAGGTTTAGTGTCGTGGGCTCCCGTACTATATGCAGGGCCTACTTTTTTTTATGGCTATGGGTAGGCACGCGAGCACTCAGGCCACCTGATGGTAAGTGGGATCTGAGATCCATTAGACATTTGAAATGTTAAAACTACGATCTCAAAACTGCAATCCTAAGACCTCAAATGCGCTGCCAACCCTGAGGACTAAGATGGAATGCCTCTGTGCTAGTAATCACCGGTGGTCTTATCCCGAACACAGCAATCTCTCTGACAACGAATTATGTTTTTTTTTGCGAGTCGTATGTTATTTCTGCTCATAATATACCTCTACTTGCACATGCCTTGCACACTATTTAAGTAGGTAGGTGCCTACTCAAGTCAATGTAATGAGTTAGGCATGAGTATTCAATCCAGTAAGTAAATGCTTTAGAAATATATTTTGCTTCGGAACGCAACGAGCGAGTTACAACGACATAACTCAATTACGAAGTATATTATTCTTTTTTCTGAGGCCGGAGACATTATAAAAAATATAATTATAATAAAGTACTTCGGAAAAACATCGTAAAAATCGTAGAAGAAATTTACACCAAACATAAGGAAGGTAAAGAAAATTTACCACCGTACCTAATATACACACCGCGACGTGTACTTGGATCCTTGATTTCCATAGCGTATGTGCATACCTACTTATTTACATAATGTACGTATAAGGAGAATCATGTAGGTAACGAAATTTTTCGCAAAATTTGATTCCCGGCAATTTTGCGCTTGGAATAGATTATTCTTGCGGGAAGGCGGGAGACGTTACCGAGATTCAATTTCAACCCTACAATTTAAATGTTATGACACGGGATTGATGTGTGTGTGGAATGCTCATTTGATATTTAATCAGTGCAAGGAACTACGCTACAAGCATGTTAGCGTTCAGAATGTGTGAATATTTATCATTAATAAATGTTATCGAACAACGAATCGACGTGTTTATTTGTTTGTACATAGGGAACATAAATAATACATATCTTAAGCGAGGTTTAGACTAGCAATCAAGGATGCAGAAGTTGACTGCTGTCTTACTCTAAATTTAAAGTTCAATTTTTCAATAGTAAACTACAATAATGCATAAAAGTGGGCTACAAATTTTATGAATAAAAACAATAGTGTAAGTGTAAACCCTTGTTTACCTGTACTTACCTATTTGCTATTATTATTATTTTTTACCTGTTTTTTGTTATTTAAAAATAAACTTAGTTTAAATGTAAATTACACACTAGGTATAGTCATAATGTACTCATGTTCTACTTTAGGAAGAGCGGAGTCTCCTGACACAAGCAAATTATTGCTTACTAGGAAACTCCATCCCCTATTTTATAAGTACTATGTATTTAAAGAAAATAAAGAATTTTGAATTTTGAATTTTTGTAAGTAACAGTTATGTTTATAAAATACGTTAAAATTACTAAATAGTAGTAAGTATAAAATAGTTATGATTTTAATATTTCAAAGTAGCGTTAACATAACGTTATATGATGTAAAATTTTACGAGACCCCTTTTCGGACTTTCGGTAATCGGGTTTTAAAATTATATGAACTTAGGCGCACCCTAAACAATACTATAGACAATATTATAAGTGATTGTAAAAAGATGTTGACACATTCAGCGAGACTCTCCTTTCGAGTTTATTTTTTAAAACGGGTACAGGTCCTAGTTAAAACGGGTACAGGTCGACTTAACTCATAATAAAAAAGGGTGTATACATGAACGGAGTATTACTAGACTTAAACCCTTTTTCACTTAATCTTCAGAACACTTATACCCTTTTTCACGAGGACCCCGGTGAACCGCCGCCCACGGCCGCGGCGCCGCAGGCCCCCGCCGCCAACCAACGCTACACCCAGCGACACCACAATTGGGACTGTTTATATTTTTACAATTACTGTAATTCGAAAACCATTTCGAGGAATAAGGTTTTAAAACCGTTCTGCATTATTACGTTTTTGAAATAATTATATATTTCGGATATTTCGACAAAAGTATATTTAACCTTTGTTTGACTTTCGTTTTCGGCTTGAAGCCCTCCTAGGTGTATCTTACGGGTTAGGCGAAATCCGCTTGAAATAATATGTTTTATTGCACTATTACAATCACTTATTATCATTAATTCATTAGATATCATTTAATTGTATGTTATTTACTAGAAAATGCCTGCTAAATAAATAAAGATATTAAAACAAAACTATTGGGTCAAATACAAAATTACCGAAATGGGTCTCTTGAAATTACCTATTCTTTTGAATTTGAATGTAAAAACCGTGACTTATTTTCTTTGGTCAATGCTTATTGGGATAGACCAAAAAAAATATCTTTATTTACATAGCAGAGATTTTATGGATAGCATGATTATTTTAAATTTGGTTTGGCATTTTCTGTTAAATTACAACAAATAAATTACGAGTATATACAATGATAAAAAGTGATTGTAATAGTGTATACATAGTTTTTCAAGCGATTATCGCCTAACCCATAAGATACACCTAAGATATACCAGGGTGAAAACGAAAGTCAAACGACGGTTAAATACATTTTTGTCGAAATGTCCGAAATACATAAATATTTCAAAAACTTAATAATGCAGAATGGCTTTAAAACCTTATTCCTCGAAATGGTTTTCGAATTACATTCCCAATTTTATTTGTGTTGCTTTAAATTTTATAAACATAGCAGCGGGTTTCATACGTTTGTTTAACTACTAGGAAGAAAATAAGGTTCTTTTCGTCTTCGTTTTTCAAAAGAAAGGTAATCCTTTCCGAGCATATTTGAGAAATAAAACCATTTATTATCATTGGATTATTGATCCACTGACCCAGCCGCTTATGCTTGGTGTTCTCAAGTATTGGTATTTTAGTCTTTGACAATTTTCCTTGCACTTTTTGAAACCAAAATACATCAACGGGCACACAGTTGCAAAATATTTGTTGGAAGGAAAACAAAAATGAAAACAGTCTCCTTAAGTAAAAAAAAAAAACACACACAACAACACACACGTAACATCTAAATATTTATAAAAACAACGGATTAGGCCCAAATTATTTAAGCCAGTTTTCACGACGTAATAATACCTATATATATGAAGATCAACTTTCGTTTTGATATCAGTATGATTGGGCTCAATCGCGCGTGAAATGGCTTTCGCAACCCTTTTTGCGTTTTTAAAGGAATCGATCCTAAGAAAATATACTACGTACTATTTAAAATATGAATCCATAGTCATTAAGCACTTTTGGGGCAGCTATTATTTTATCGAAACAACTTTCAACGAACGTTTTATCGAAAGGCTTTCTTGCTGCATGTATTATTTTCTTTTGGTAGTCACAGTACTCACAGTCCAACAGTTAGGTTTAACTTACGTAATTAATGTATAAGATATCCTAAAAAGCATCATAGTTTCAGCGGAAACATTTGTAAAGTTAAGTTTTCCCAATATCACCGAACTTTAACTTACAATGTAAAATCAGCTCTTCTGTAACAATAATGACACATTTTCAACATATCTGCGACATAATCTTTAACCAGATTTCTTTGTTTTTTTTTTCTCATGATTGAAAGAAAAACAGAATAGAATATAAATTATTTAACGATTGTCATTGTTTTCCATGAGATCTAAAACAGACCGACAAACATGTCACGTACATACTGGATAAGAGTAAGGCATCGCGTGTGGAGTTTCTATAAACAGTTGTTAAATAACTAGAGTTCATTGGGAGAAAAGAACTATCCTAGGAGTGGTCTTAACTTAGAAGAGTTTATTCTTGAGACGGCAAACATTGTTCCTGTCCAATTACGATGGAGCGAAGCTCGATTTAGAGCGCCTTCTCAGCCTGCTTCTTGCATTACGCCGCGTGAGAACTGCTCAAATATTTAAACGTCACAAAAATATCACACTGAAAGATTTCTGCGTGGATCAGGGCAGCGTCAGATGAAAAGTAACATGCCCTGTGAGGCTGGACAAGTTGCTTAACGCTAACGTAAACGATTTTCGAAAACTGACAAAATGCATGGAATATGGAATTGACGTAAGCGATCGACGGGACCGTCTGCGGTCTGACAGCTTACGTCAATCCTTTACATTATGGATAGAGAAAACGAACGTCTAGGGCCTATGTTTAGTCAGAATTATTGCAGTTTAAGGCAATCCCTTATAGGATCACTCGCGCGTCTGTCTGTCCGTCTTTCTGTCACAGCCAATTTGCTCCGAAACTACTGGATCGATTGAGTTGTAATTTGCTACACATATTGAATATTGTAAATTGATGGCCCAAACAGAGACGTACAAAGTTTTTTTTTTAAATAAGGTTCATTTTAGGGGATAAAATTAGAAAATTCAAAGAAAAGTTTTTCATGCCTTAGGTACTGTGTCATTAAATTAAATTCTAAAATTTATCTTATTATTGTAAAATAAATAGTTTTGATTTTATTCATGAAAGAAGACGAAAATGGATCTATCCCCCACCGGATTTCTGAAAGTGCTGAGGAGTTTTTTTTTAAAGTACAATATATAGTTCATTGCTTGTAGGTTACAGGAAAACCTATAAGAACTAATAAAAAAAATAAAAAAATACTTAAGAACGGAACCATCTCCACGCGAGTTCAACTCGCACTTGGCCGGTTTTTATAATTAGTTTACATGCTGCAAGTTTTGATCAATAAAAGTAGGTGTGTACTTTTATTGGTCAAAACTTGTAGCATGTAAAGTAATATAAAAACCGGCCGGTTAAATTGAACTACCTAAATTTTGAGTAAGTAAGTACTTATTTTCAACCAAAGTAAGATTAGGTGTGTACCTACTCTTAGTTTGGTTGAAAATCAAAATATGGGCTGTTTAAAATAATATACCGCCGCACTCAGCGCTTAATGCACTTTCAGTGATTATTAATTAAAGAGTTAAACACATACTACCCAAAGGGCATTTCTTCGAAACTCAAGTTTTGGCAGTTTTCTACGAAATAATGGTCTATATAGTGGTTAAAAATGAGTCTCACGACTATGTTATATATAAAACTAAAAGATCTATCGAGGCATACATTAATATGTATGTCTTTCATATTAAAACATATTTTATATCAGACAGATAATAGTTAAAACTAATTAGTCTGGCGCGTCCTAATTCCAGGTTTTTGGTAATTAAATTATGATAAGGTTCATTTTCAATAGTATTTCAACTTATTTATGCATCTAAATCAATACGTTAATAAAAGGTGTGTCTATTTTAATATTGAAACATATACAAATAACATTTTATATCTCAAACAATTGCATGAAAAAAACGTCCATACCAAAAAATATAATTAATCTGGCGCATTCATTAATTTTGGCGTCGGGAAGTGACGACCCCACCGCCCGTCGTGTGGTAACTGCTCACGGCGCAGTCAGTCAACCGACGAACGGCGGTCAAACCGTTCCGAGATGGGCGGAAGCCAAATGCCAGACACAGGACGGGCTGCAGCGTCCTGTGATATACTTCCGCCCCACTGCGATCCCCAACACGCTCGCCAAGCGTGGGGATTATGGCACTAACCCCCCCTTATGGTGTACACCAAAAAACCACGGCCCCTAGTCCCCGGCGGCTCCGCTAGCCCGGCCCAAGGTAGCGGGTTCGGTAACGGCGGAGCAGGGGGTGCTAAGAATCTCCGGCAGAGATCTGGCTACCACCACCAAACGAATCTGGCCCTGGTGACACACAACTGCCGCACGCTCAGGACTGACGAGAAGATCCTAGAACTGGAAGAATGTTTGGACAAGTTACGATGGGATATCTTAGGGTTATCTGAAGTCCGAAGACAGGGAGAGGACTCGATGATCCTGAAGTCCGGTAACTTGTTCTACTACCGGGAAGGTGACGCCCTGTCACAGGGTGGTGTCGGGTTTATCGTCCGTAAGTCGCTCGTCAACAACGTGGAGTCGATCGGGAGTGTGTCGACAAGGGTGGCGTACCTGATACTCAGAATTACCAAACGGTATTCGCTGAAGGTCATCCAGGTTTACGCCCCCACTTCGACGCATTCTGACGATGAGGTGGAGGCAATGTACGAGGACATCTCGAAAGCCATCCAGACCTCTAAAACGCACTACACGGTGGTGATGGGCGACTTCAACGCGAAGTTGGGCATGAGAGAAGGTAATGAGCTGAGAGTGGGACACTTTGGTGTTGGCAGGCGAAATCCCAGGGGCCAGCGGTTGGCTGAATTCTTGGAGAGGGAAGGACTCTTTATGATGAATTCCTTCTTCAGGAAGAAGCCACATCGCAAATGGACCTGGATTAGCCCGGACGGGTCGACAAAAAATGAGATAGACTTCATCTTGTCTACCAAACGCCACATATTCAATGATGTCTCTGTGATCAATAGGCTAAAGACTGGCAGTGATCACCGAATCGTAAGAGGCACATTGAATATCAACACAAGGCTTGAAAGGTCACGACTGATGAAGTCTACGCTCCGTCCAACCCCAGTCCAATGCCAAAACCCCGAAACCTTCCAGCTCGAACTCCAAAATCGCTTCGAGTGCCTAGCAGAATGCGAGTCTACGGACGATCTGAACAACGGGTTTGTACAGGCTGTCCAAGCTGCTGGGTCGAAGTTCTTTAAGACCCGCAGCCAGAAAAGAACCCAAAAACTCTCAGACCACACTCTTAAGATCATGGACGAACGGAATGAAATGCGGCTGCAGTCTTCAGTGGACATGCAGAAGTATAGGGGGCTTAACAGACAAGTCTCTAAGTCATTACGGACAGACCTGCGCACCTTTAATACTTCGCGTATTAAAGATGCTATCGAGCGAAACAAGGGCTCTAAGGTGTTCGCTAGGGATTTGTCTGTTGGGCAGACCCAGTTGATGAAACTGAAGACCGAAAATGGCACCGTAATTTCGTCCAAGGCCGAGATTTTGAGTGAGGTTGAGAAGTTCTACGGACAGCTGTACAAATCAACTCGACCCGTTGAAAGTTTGGCTACAGATCCCAGAGCCAAACTCACCCGACATTACACCGAAGACATCCCGGACGTGAGCCTGTACGAGATCAGAATGGCCCTGAAGCAACTGAAGAACAATAAGGCGCCAGGGGACGACGGAGTTACGGCTGAGCTTCTGAGAGCGGGTGGAATGCCGATACTTAAAGTCCTCCAGAAGCTCTTTAACTCTGTTATTCTCGAAGGCGGTGTTCCAGAGGCGTGGACCAGAAGTGTGGTGGTCTTGTTCTTTAAGAAAGGCGATAAAACCTTATTGAAGAACTACAGACCCATCTCACTTCTGAGCCACGCTTATAAGTTGTTTTCAAGGGTCATTACAAATCGACTCTTACGCAGGTTCGACGACTTCCAGCCTCCTGAACAAGCCGGTTTCCGGAAAGGCTTTAGTACCATAGACCACATTCACACGCTGCGCCAGATTATACAGAAGACTGAAGAGTATAATCGGCCCTTATGTCTAGCGTTCGTGGACTATGAGAAGGCCTTCGATTCGGTCGAGACATGGGCGGTGCTCGAGTCACTACAGCGGTGCCACATCGACTATCGATATATCGAAGTGCTGAAGTGTTTGTACAAAAATGCCACTATGTCAGTCCGGCTCCAGAACCAGAGCTCGAAACCGATTCAGTTGCAGAAAGGTGTGAGACAGGGAGATGTCATATCTCCGAAACTGTTCACCGCTGCACTGGAAGATGTCTTCAAGCTTCTGGACTGGGAAGGACTTGGCATCAACATCAACGGCGAGTACATCACTCACCTTCGATTCGCGGACGACATCGTAGTCATGGCAGAATCGCTAGAAGACTTGAGTAAGATGCTCGGAGACCTCGATAGAGTTTCCCAACGGGTGGGCCTGAAAATGAACTTGGACAAGACGAAAGTCATGTCCAATGTTCGCGTTTTGCCAATACCGGTTCACGTGGGGAATTCTCAACTTGAAGTTGTTGATCAGTACGTATACCTGGGACAAACTGTCCAACTAGGTAAATCCAACTTCAAGAAAGAGGTCGATCGCCGAATCCAACTCGGATGGGCAGCGTTCAGAAAGTTAAAGCGGATCTTCTCGTCCAAAATACCGCAGAGCCTTAAGTCGAAAGTCTTCGACCAGTGTGTGCTGCCAGTGATGACTTATGGATCAGAGACTTGGCCGCTGAATGTGGGCCTCATAAATAAGCTCAGGGTCACTCAGCGTGCAATGGAAAGAGCTATGCTCGGAGTTTCTTTGCGCGATATGATCCGTAATACGGTAATACGCCAGAGAACCAAGGTAACCGACATAGCTCAGAGAGTTAGCATGCTGAAGTGGCAATGGGCAGGCCACATAGCTCGGAGAACTGATAACCGTTGGGGAAGAAAAGTTCTCGAGTGGCGGCCCCGCACCGGTGGACGGAGTGTTGGACGGCCTCCCACCCGGTGGTCTGACGACCTGGTTAGGATCGCGGGGAGCCGCTGGATGCAAGCGGCTCAAGACCGTGACTTGTGGCGCTCTTTGGGGGAGGCCTTTGTCCAGCAGTGGACGCCCCCGGGCTGATGATGATGATGATGATGATGATTCATTAATTTGTGTACCGTGTCATATAGTGTGCAAGTAGTTGAATGACTAGTAACGACCGCGCGGGCCAGTCGGCGGCGAGCCCTTGATTGAGAATGTCATTTGTTTGAGTGTTCTCTGAGCGACGCACATTATTACGAAAGTGTGTAATCTGGACTTTGTAAGGTAAGTAGTATAATTCATCTGTCATGCTTTATGCCACTATTTTTAAAGTTCAAAATATGTCATTTATTGATAAATATGTGCTAAGTGTAAGCCTTTTCGGTAAAATTGGTAAATAAAATGTAAAATTTAAATGGTAATAATAATATTTCGAAGACTGAAGAGCATTTTAACGAAAAATTCTCATTAGTCTGGTTCTAATTTGTATGGTTTCATCTGGATCGTTTAGCCAGATGAATTAGTAAAGTGCTGATTAATGATAAGTTGGTGTTAATTATGTGTTTTATTTATTTAGATATCGTGGTATGCAACATGGCAAAACCAAAGAAACAAGGAAGAGAAGAAAGACTACAGAAAAAGAGATTAGCTGAGAAAAAAGGTATCAACGTATAAAAGAAAACGAAGAGTTGTGGAAAGAGAAACAAGAAAAAAACAGACAATCTTACTTACGAAGAAAACAAGAAAATAAACAGCTATCGATTGAGGAAATGAATCCCCAGGAACAAAGACTACAAAGGAAGAAGTGGAGAAAGAATTTCAGATCTTAATACTTAAGGCAACAACAAGAGAAGAGAACGATTGCACTTTTAAACGAGAACACTCCTCCTTCAAGTCCCATCAATATTCCTATTGACGATCTTATATCTACACCAGACCTACAGGACCCAGGTCAATTAAGTTCGCCAGGTCCTTTAATCCCACAAAGGGTGGCACCGTTACTGTTTTCGGGGCCGTCCACTCGGGCCAAGGTGCAGAGTTCTGTTTCGCGAAACTCTGTCGAGAGCACAGTATGTACATTGATGAGAGTCGACCAAGTTCTGTTCGTAGTTCGCCTTCTTGTTCTTCGCAAACAGTAAGGCAAATGCGTTATAAAAAAGACAAAGAAATCAAACACCTGCAACAAATCATAATGATCATGAAAAAATAGAATGAATGCTTTCGCAAGCAAATAGGGAGATTACAAAAAGAAAAAAATTACACAACTCCGTCATCAATTATTTCCGGATCCAAAAAAGTAGCTGATAAGTTGAGAAAGACAATAAAAAAGAGAAGTATAAAAGTTAAGAAAACGCTAACAAGGATGCCTGAAGAATTGAAAAAAATAATTCTAATTTCTATTATATCTGTTCTGAAACCGTGATGAATAGTTGCTTTAGTTATGTTTAATGGCTGTTATTTTAATCACGAAATAAAACATACATTTTACTATTAAAATACTACTACAGTTAAAATTATTACTATTTACTTTAAGGTAATAAGAAGAAAAGGATAATAAAAATCAATCTAATTTCACTTTGTTTTTGGCTAGGAACATTAGTGTATTTTTCTCCATACTATTTTTTGTCCAATTAAAATGATTATAACCAAATCTTCTATTATTTATTCTCATTTCTGTTGTAAAAAATGTGTTATTATTTGGGTTTAAAGTTAATTAAACTATATATTATATGATTCAATCTAAATAAACTGACCAGAATCTCATTCATATGTTTATGATTCCTCATTATTCTGGCGTAATTCTCATTTATCAGATACTCTCATTAGTCTGAGCGAAATATCAGACAAAAAAATGCAGCCATACATGGCCCACCATATATGTTTTTAAGTATGGTATTTTATTTATGTTTTACCTGCTGTACCGTTTCTATAATCAAAATTTAAAAAAGGCATATGAAGAACCACCCCAAAGATGCCCGAACTTTGTTCCAAACCACCGGACAAGAAATACAGATTGGCATAATAGAGACCGGGTTTTATTGGCATAAAAGCTTAAGAAAACAGTTGGAAAACCATTTTCAGCACTGTTTCAGTACCCGATAACCGTTCACTAAATATTCATATTGACGGCTTACCAATATATAACAGCTAAAAAACAGTCAACATCCATTATGATGACCATGATTACGCCGCATTACCGTATCCACTCTATAAATATCTATAAAATATTTAAAAAACACATACATAATAGTACCTATCCACCTATCTATTATACTATAGATAATTATATAGTTATAAAATGTTCGCTACCCTATAATTATACCTACCACAAGATGATAATTTGTATTCTATGCCACGGTTTTACGGAACCCTAATTTTATTAAATAGCTGCAAGTAGTTACCTTATGCAAGTGTTCGATAAGACCAAAAGGTTTAAATTTGTCTAAGAAAGTGTGAAATAAGACATTTTACTCTTTAAGCTTTTTTATGAATGACTTATTGGTTGTATCAATCTCTAATGGCGTCAGTTATAATTTTTACAAATAACGAATAATTTGTTACCGTTTATATTATTCTAAACACATTACGAAAATATTTGAATTCAATTCACAAAATATCTAAGAAATGTACTCCGCAAATTGTTTAAGTTCATAGGTTCACAACAAATACAAAAAAGGTACTTAAATAAGTTTGTGTTTGTTTTTTATTACAAGAGCTCGCAACACGCACTTCTTTCGGCCTTTGTGATAAATATTCCAAGAATGATCTTCCAGAGTGCAATACAAGAGGAATTGAACTTATGAGAGCAGTCGTAAGAGCTCTCTAAGTCTTATTACCCTTAATCCATGCCATTATAAAACCTTTGGAAGTAATTTTGAGATTACAATAGCAGTAACAAGATTATTGAAAATCTTAAGTAATGTCCAATAAGAACGTTATAAGTTGACTATGAGTGAGAATACCCTTATAAAGTGCGCCTAAATCGACACTTAGCTGTAAGTATATAAGAGCAAAAAAATACTCTTAGGATACTTGAAAGTACTAGCGACCCGCCTACGCTTCGCTTCAGTTTATGTGAATTTTCTGTATCATCCATACATAAACCAGAATTAATTATATATTAACCTTCTGTGAATTTATACAATTTAGTAATATATATATATTTGTTGAAAATCCTTTAGAACATAAATACAGACACAAGGAAAAAACATTACTACTACGGTTACAAGGGTACGGTTCTTAAGCCTGCTATGAAATAAACGTCGTCTTGGGACACTGATTAAAATGCACAGTTGACAATAGACGCTTTTCCGGATCAAACGGTATTGTTCTTTGCGTTTAATTTAAACAACAATGTGGACGGCGATTTTCAATTTAAGGCATTTTTTTGTTTCCTTATTCTGACTAAAGGGATTCTTCTCAACCTAAATCGACATTCATCGTTATTACTCCCATAAGTAAAATCTCACGGAATTTGTATCATGAAAGTCACGCAATGAGTAGTATGCGATTTTATTAAAACAAAAAATAGGATAAATCTTGTTTTAGGTGGTATGGTGAAGGTTTGTCGAAGCTGGAATCGCTTCCAAGTGCCCGCGAGAGTAGTTCCCGTCACGTTTAGTCTCGCTCGGAGTCCCGCGAGGGCCGTCTGAGAACGCGCAGCACTAATTGTCAGACACCCGTTCTGGCGGGGTGCTCCGAGGCACTAAACACGAAACGTTGAAAGCGCTATTCCTGTTACTCTTGGAATGTTACACAAACGAGAGAAGGGAGCAGAGAAAACATAACTTCGAACTCAAACTTTGCTAGTAAGGCCCTCGTAGCGCCCGCAATCCCTATCGCGCAGAATCGTTCAATATTTGTCTCCGGTTATCTCCTGGAACTCTAATTTTAAACTTACAATTGAACTAAGAACAACTGAAAAGCGGACTACTATAATGAGTACTCTCTAGGTAACCATTAATTCGACATGAAACTAATGATAACATTCGTATTATATTATAAGTTAGTAGCAATGGCTGGCAGCTCAAACAGCCATTAGGCTACATATACGGAGCTCTTAGACTCTTAGTGAAACTTGTAATGGATATACGCGTCTCTTAGGGGGTATTTTGAGCTAATAGTTACTTACTAAAACCGCTGAACTGCCCGAAGTTTCAACACATAGTAATTGCTTAAATGCATACTTGGCCCTTTAAAAGTCTGAATAGAAGATTGAAAATATTGTCGAATTATATGCGAGTTGCGTGCTGGCTAAAATCTTAGGAAATGAAAACAGACGTTAAAATACTTATGTAGGCTAGTCATAGTTTTCAATATTTGCTGTTGCCAAAGTAATCGCACCATAGAGCCCAAGTCCGGCAAGTATTAATTGGGGCACGAGAATTCCTGCAAATTTGATTTCCGTTCGCTGCCTGCGCCACGGGCTTTCGCTGTTCACTCGCGCAGCAACGGACGGACTCCGTGCGAATCAGATAAAATTTAATATAGGGTAAGTATACATTTACAAATTGTAATAATATAGAGTTAAAAATAAATAACATTAAACCTCTGCTTGAATTACTCTGATTGGAATCATTACATAGGGTACTTACAATATTAAATTATCACCCATGTTTACAATTCTTTTAATGTTACGTCACTGTATTTCATTATGGTACTGAACTTAGCAGCAGAATGTCATAATACAAGTTAACCAAAATAAGTTTAAGAATGATGTGCCGCTGCTGATATCGTCCTCATCAATCTTGGGGCGGGTAGTATCGATTGGTAAATGGATTGAAGCCTGAAGGGGCCTATTGCATATCGAGACATGTCTCGCAGCTTATGTGCCAAGAATCACATTTATCTTCCATAAATATCCTAAAGCATGTCGAATATTGCCGAATGCTCTAAACGTACAGCAATATTAATTCAGTTCATTCGTAACCAAAAATAGAGAAATGACTGCAACCTTTTGTGTCAATGTGGAAGGGTCGATGGAAATGGCCCTGCTGAATTTTTTACATAGGTTAGGTACGTACTCTAATATATTTTGCCAGGATGAAGGGATAATGTGTCGACGCTGCCGGTCCATGCAAATAGCCTCGTCAGCCGTCGTCCGGCGATTTGACCCGCGCGTCATCATCAGGGATCCCGACATGAAAATTAGGTCGAAAATAACGTTGGCTTCTAGAATATTATATTACTAAACATCCAGGTGTCGAGATAGAGAAAAGTCCATAATTTTATCATACAATCTACCTATGAGGTAGAAACATATTTATATACCACTGTTATTTAAAAATTATAAACCGATCCCTCCAATGTTAATATTATGCGAGAATCAATTTCGATAATGGTAATTTCATTTGCATTGGGCATCGCGTTTTCAATCATAGAAAAACATTTTATTGGAGCTCTTATTTGAGCAAAAAACATTTGCGTTAATTTCATGACCTTTTATAAATATTGCGGATATCCCATACGCTGAATTGCTACCGAGATCGCAGAATTTAATCTGCAATAGGAATTCCAATTAATGTCGATTGTCGAGCACTCCTAGAACTGAATCATATTTTCACTGCGCCCCGAATTGAGAATTTAGAAAATACTGTATACCTAGCTGAAACAGCTATTGCATTTGCCAATCCCCAAGCTCTTCTATTTAATGTTTACTTAACCAGAGTCTCTAGCCATGATGCATTAGGCTGGCGTTTCTATTCGTTCGGTTTTTAAATCAATCGCGTCACTGGTAGATCACATGACTCTTCGTATCACGTCATCTACCGTATTCACTTCGTATAGCGTTATGCATCTTGACCCAGCTTTCCGTAAGGACTATTTAACTACCTACTCTTGAACAATATTTATTCCCGACCTAGCTAATTTGATAACAGGTTCGCGCAATACTACCCTCGTTTTAAACTTCAATTTGTGGTCATTATTTTTTAGTAATTAACGCATGATTGTACCTACCTATTCATATTTCCGTTCTGTAATGGAATTCTTCCAATGATTGGATACAGGTAAATTTAATTTTAAAGCGTTTATTTGTAACAAAATGGCTCGCGATAGCGTCAGCTTTTCGTTGATTTGCTGGAATTCTATTCGTCAGGTTCGTGCAATCTGCGACTAACTGGACGCCGGCAATCGTTGTAATTTAATAAACACTTCCCTAATCGAGTGCTGCGACGAATGCCGCCGGGACGAAAAATAACGTTAAAAGTCTGCTTAAACCCGGTTGGAGCCGGTGCGCTGCAATAGCTTACATTCGAATTTATGCCAGAATTGATTAAAGCGACAAAACATAGTGAGTCAGCTAGCCGGCTTGACATTATTAAATTCAATTAAGTTTACGACATTTGGAACTTAAATCAATTATGGTTAGGTTGACAAGGGAGTTGTTAATGTGAATTATATAGGAGTCGTAAAATATGATTAAGGAAGCATGATTTTGTTCTGGGCTAATAAATAATACAAGCATGTTTTCATAGTATAAATGGATATGAAAACATAAGGGATTGACGGAACGGAACGTTAGTAAGCAGGTCAGGAAAACGATTTATCATGGGAAGATAGACGTTTACAGCCGATAGCGACTGATTTGTTCCAAATCAAATGCGAATCCGATATTTACGTATGTAATGATGGCGAACGGGAATAGGGGAAGTATGTATAAGTCGATGCTCTAACAGAGCGGATATTGAGTATTTCCTCTTCGACGTCGTTCTAATTGGCCGAATGATTAAAGCCCTAACTCACAAAACAACAGGCACGCGTCGGTTTATATAAACGAGATATAACGAGATATACAATAGGTAAAGCTGTGTTATCAAAACTGTTTTAATTTTGCCCAGCAATTAAAAGTTTACTCCGCTAAGAGCGTTGTAAGATTGAAATCTTAGTTCATTATTTAAATGCTATGGGGGTACCTATTATTTTATCCAAACACCTTTCAATAAACTTTCATTTTATTGGAAGGCGTTTCTCGTCGAATGAGTAGATTTCTTTGGTGTTCACACACAAGTCTTACACTTATGCTGACCCGCGTAATTAATGTTTCAGATATCCTGTAAACATCAGGGTATCAGCAGAAAATAGCGTTCGTTCGATGAAATGATACAATTGATGAAGTGAAATTCGATAAAATGATGGGTACCATGCTATGCGCCATACGTGTAATACATGCTAGGTATATCCAAAACTTGTTTTAGCATATTGGGAAAAGATGACTTTGTGAGAAACTTGTATCGCTTGGCTTGCATGTTCACTTTAATTTTAATAGTTTAGTTTAGTTTAGTTATTTATTCATCAATGTAATGTTACAATATTAAGTGCATTGCATGTCAAAAAATATGAAATTAAGTACATTGGTATCGTCAACATTAATACAAAAATAATAAAAAGGTAATAATATAAAAATAACACACAAATAATCAAAGACACAATTAATAAGTACATAATCAACTAATAAATAAATGGTCAGTTTCCGAAGTCAATATGCAAGAAGTAAAGGTCAAACAAACAATAATAATTTTACAATATAAGTGTCATAAATTCATCAACGGAGTATAATGGATGATCCAATAAAAGGTTTCTAAGCTGATGTTTAAATGCTTCGTCGGATGTTACATTTTTAAGTTTAGCGGGTAGACGCTCATAGTATGTAGGACCGATGACACGCGGGTTCTTACCCGCAAGTGCCATGCGACGGGGAACTGTTCTCAAACGCCCGGTGTGGCGGAGTTCCTTGCCAGGAATATTGACGCGTGCAAAGGATGAAATATTATTCCTTACGAACATTATTACCTGAAATACGTAAACTGAGTAGTGCGTCAATATGCGGTGCGTAATAAAAAGGCTCCTGCAAGAGTGCCTAGGTTTCACCCCGGCTAACGTGCGTAAGGCACGCTTTTGCATAAGCATTATCCTGTTGGCATCCGTGGAGTTTCCCCATAGGAGCGTACCGTACGACATCAGAGAGTGAAAATGTGCAAAGTACACCTGTTTCAATGCATCATTTGCGATAAGCCTCTTCAGTTTACGCAACGCAAAGACTGCACCACTCAGTCTACTACACAGTTTGTCGACATGGCACTTCCAGTTAAGGTTAGAGTCGAGTGTGAAGCCCAGGAACCTACACTCATTGCACATCGGCATCGGACCGTTTGCCACGCACGGAGGAAGGGATACACTTCGGCCTGAGAAAACCATGGTATTCGATTTCGCCAAGTTTAAGATTAAACCATTTGCCGAAAACCACGATTTTAACTGCTGGCACGCGCCATGGATCATCACCCCGAGCTGTTCGTACGTGCGCGCACTAACCACGACAGTCGTATCGTCCGCAAAGAGCACAGAAAGGCCTGCTGTAATGGCTGTCGGAAGGTCGTTTACATAAATTAGGAACAGTGTGTTTCCTAAAGCCGACCCCTGAGGGATCCCAAGACCCAGTCTTCCGGTCATAGACTGCATTCTTTTGCCATTTGCGGACAACTTGACTGCCTGTTGACGGCCGGTCAGGAACGACATGAGTAGACGGTGGCTGACATCACTGATGCCGTAGTGATGCAACTTGTCCAGAAGCATTCCATGATTGATCACATCAAAGGCCTTGGACAAGTCACACAAAATACCCGCCACCTTGTATCTCTCGTCCAGACCAGTAACAATGCAGTCAAGTATTTTACACGCTGCCGCGGTCGTCGAGGTCTTCTGCCGATACGCAAATTGCCGGTCCGTCAAAAGGTCGTTAGTCTCAAGGTGAGTCATGATGTGCGACGACAGGATTGACTCCACTATTTTAGAGATCGTAGGGACTATTGTTATCGGCCTGTAGTTGTTAACGTCACACTTGTCTCCCTTTCCCTTATACACCGGACACACTCTGGTACTTTTAAGGACATCAGGGTATATGCCAGTAGAAAAAATATAATTAATCAATATAACTAAAATATCACCAATAATCGGCCAAATAAATAATAAAATATCAAGTGAAATGTCATAAGTATCAGTAGTTTTACGCGTTTTTAACATAGACTGTAAAACCTGATCCAGCATGCCCCTCGTGACGGCGGGCAGGACGAGCGCGGGCACGTCCGCGTCGCGCAGGTGGCTGCGGAGGTAACGCTGGCTCAGGGACTGGTCAATGTCGATGACATGTTTTGAGGCTATGTTCAAAAAGTGAGAGTTAAACATGTCAGGAATAGCACTATCAGTAATAATCATTTGCGTTGTTGGGTCTCTGAGGTTTATATTCATTGGGCGGGTTTTTGTGCCTATTTCTTCGTTAACTATCCTCCAAATTTCCTGACCTGGGTTTTTGCTACTAGCTAGTCTTTGCTCAATGTGGGTTTGTCGAGCTCGCAACGTTTCAGTCTTAATTAAATTATAATATTTATCAATACATTCCGTTATAATTACATTATTAGGATACTGACGACGTATTTCATGCAGATCCCTGTGTTTATGGGTATACTCCATATAATGAATACATAATGAATCCTAATACATAATGAATTAAGAACCTTGCTGGAATAACTTATCATGACAAATATACGATATAGATCTTATCTTATCTTATCTTATTTGTAGTATCCTTACGGACACACTTCGACCCTATGGGATCTTTTGTATTACCCCTCTTTTAGCACTTTTAATCCAATTTAGCCTCCACCCCTTCCAAAAATGTATAGTGGAGTGCAATGGGTTCTGGGTAGCCACAAACGAGGATTTTCATTCTTACTCCGGCGAGGGCATCACATTCACACGATTAGTCTTTCATTGTTTCAACCTCTTCGCTGCACATTCTACAATCTGTGTTGTCATAAAGGCCCATCCTTGCTAGGTAGGTAACCCCGGAGTGCCCAGTACACTCGATAATGTATCGGAGTTGTCTTCTGCTGAGTTTCCAAAGTTTTTTGGTCCATCTCTTTTCAACTCTTTCTATGAAGAGCTTTGCATGCCCTAAGCCTACCGTAGTTTTAAACTTTTTCTGGTGGTTTTCCAGGGCATTATTGTTCAGGGCTGCTTCTATGGAGCTCGGTGAGGGTGCCACAAATGGTTCATGTCCGACGTATGCATCCTTGGACCCTTCCCTTGCCCGCTCGTCATTGGCATAACGCGGGCTTGGATTAATCTAGCTTGAACTGGGAATTGTAACCACTTTATACATATAAAATGACCCTCTATATTTATTTGGAATTCAAGAGTTAAGTAACTATTTTTCAGTAGCATAGTCCTTTGTTCTAAATCAACAAATATCTTTGTTCGCAGTCCGTGTGTTGTGCCGTCGCGAGGTTTATCTAGAGCCAGCCATCAGCTGCCGACAGCTCGCTGCTGCCGCTTGATAAGCCGCCTGCCGACATATTGTCTGAAATTCGGCTGCTTTGTTGCACGCGAGACCTAGTTTAACTTCAGTCTAAGCATGTCACTGATATTCGCGAACTCATTACTAGGATTTGGTTATGTGGAATGTTATTAAATCCAGTTCGACAAGCGACAATTTTCATCGTTAAATCGAATAACATTTTGGCCCGATAGAATATCCGATTATTTTGCTAAAATTAATAAAAATGTTGCATGTCGTAATGCTCATCAAATTCCACCTGAACGAAGACGTGGGCAAACGCTAGTTGGATAAAACCAAGCGAGATGTAGCCAGTCATGCGCGAGAAGCGTACGTTACGATGTACCTATATGAGTTTTTCATCAAATTTTGCGTTTGCGGAGCACAGGACTGCGTGCCTTTCCATTATCCAGAGGGATACCAATATGGGCTTAGTGATACATCTATTTCAATTCTCTTATATTACGTTCGACCTGAAACAATTCGAAAATGTTGAAAGTATTTATTTATGTATGCATGTAACTTAATGAAATACTGGGTACTCTGAATAATTAAAAGCAGGTAATATTACTGTGAATTAATAGTTTGAGCCGACCTAGTTGAGGCTGGTAATGCAATCCATTAATTACGTCACTGACGGAGACAGTAAGCCGAAATGGAGGACGGGATAATTGTAACAGTCTACAGCTAAACTGCGCTGATGACTGATCATTGATCAGTGTTTGCGTACCTTACCCTCCTGTCCACAAGGGACACAAACAATATTTTATTTTATTTTATTTTATTTATATTCGGAAAACTAACAGCCTTCATGCCCCTATATAAATTTTACAATCTGTGATAACTAAGGCCAATTACAAGTTTTCACCTAAACATTATATATTATTATTATTACATTATTATTATTTTTGATATTGCTCATGATCATCAGTGGCCATTATGAACTTGTATTACGCGATATTAATTGTTGACGCAGACTGATAATTGAATAATAGATAAATAAAATAATTAGATAGATAATTTAATAAGAATATTATTATTAAATGTAAACTTATTTTGACGTGTAATTTGAAATTATTAAGAAGTACCTACATATCTGGGTATTTATAGGGTAGTTGTATATCCATAAGCACCAGAATTGACAGTTTATTATGACCAACATTAAACCATAACTTATTTATTTTGGTAAATAAGCAGTGGGGCTACCTAGGCTGTTCGTGTTTTTAGGAATAATGTTGCAAGTTTAAGATACAAACCATTAAGCCCAATGGTAATGACACTGATATTCAAGGAAATATATTATACTCGTATAAGGAAATTATTTTCCAAAACCAAAGCCCTTGCATTTTTATGATGAGCTTGAGATTTTTATTTCGGTTACAGACATGTTCTTAAAAGGTCTAGTTCATCTTTTATAGTCGCCATAATTTCGTCCCCCTACAACGGCGCAATAATACTTCAGCCTCAATATGTTTTATATAAGTAGTCGGTATAGAAAAAATATTTCGTGAGATTTATCGTCGTATTGCTGGCATCGATCCGGATTATCCTTTAGGGCTGCCCGTAAATTATCACTGAGGTTACCGATCTGCCCTTTGACGGGCCTCCAGCTGTAAAATGGATTGTGGCTCCGCTCCTCTCCTATAATTATTCATTCAATAACAAAATGTTAAGAAAAACTGAACTAATTTGAAAAAATAATATATTTAAAACACTCGTTGGTAGCATTTCGGACTCGGATGCAATGCATTATTTTTAAAATTTAGTAGTTGACGTACGCCTTAAAATACAATTGATAGCTTTTTTGGAGTAACTAGTCATTGTAGTACGCCAACAAATTTGTAAAATAAAGTATTTTTCTCGTGTGTCATAACAAACTTCAAACTGAACATCAAATGACAAGTATTACAATAACAATGGCAGTCACAACGACAAGGTTCTAGGTATGCTCAACATTTTTATTGGGTGACAGTACTACACCCATCTTGTTGCTTAAAACTTTGGTAGGTTTCTTCAGACATTATGTAGTCTTTTTTAGTTTTTTTTGGTGTTTGTTGAAGTAAGTAACGGCTTCAGAATCCTACTCTGATCTTCCCCATTCTTATGTTAGAGAAGGTTAACAAGTCGGCAAGTAACCTGATGGAGACTAATCAACGCCATTCATGGATACCAGGGAAGTAATCGCAGATGCATTGCCGGCTTTTGAGAAATGAGTACTTATGCTTGTTTCTTGAAGATCCCTTAGCCGTAGTAGCTTGGAAGTAATATAATTGATTTATATACTTAAAGAGGTATTTAATCGGGTGCGTCAGATTTAAGATAAAATTTGTAGTTATAACTGCCTAAAGTTTTTTTGTCAAGTTAATAAAATTTTCTTAAGCGTTTTATTTTTATCGATCAGGATTAGACGGTACATATTTATTTTTTGCCTTGATAGCTGTGTGCCGCGTGATGGATGGTAGGCCTTCAAAGGATTTGAATGGGCACTCATGGGGCACTCTGTTCTATTTGCAACGTGATCGATTGACACTACGGGTGTATCGTGTTGAGCCACTGGCAGTTTACTAATTTCTTTGGAATTCGATTTAGATAACAGCGTAGAGTACTTACCCTCCCTCCAATTACCACGCAATTTAAAAAAAATCCGCTTCTTATTAATTTATTTCGAAAGAATATAGCCTTTTATAAGAATCTAATTTAAATAATTTCATAATTAAACGTGTTATTGTTGTTTAAAATAATGTATTAAATAAAAGTAACTTAAAAAGACGAAATGATAAAGAATTCGACAAACCCATCCTGAATATGGTATTTATGTTTTTATACTTAAATAACCGAAAGGTGTATTCGTATTAACAAATGTTATATTTGACTTTGTAATTTAAATAAATATTAAATGAATATGTGTCTGGCGACAGTCACACAAATTGAACTAATCCCAAACTAAGCTCTAACAATGTAGGTATGTACTACTATGGACGGGTGTCCATCTATTTGGCATAATTTTTAATGTCCGAAACGTATTAGGCATAACAAGTTTGGCATAATTTATTTACGCCGAATCTCAGACTTGCCAAATTTTATTTGGCATAAATCTTTATTATCCGAATGGTTGTTTACCCGAATAGTATGTTAGCATAATATTGATATGGCAGTATTTCATTATGCATACTGTTTTTAGCATATCTGTAAATTAGCAGAATTTTGAGAGCCCGTAATCCTGTCCGAAACATATGTACGAAACATCAATAGCACTATTTCTTGATTATTGTCATAGTAAGGAAAAAACTCAAATGTTGTATTAATTACGGTACGTTAAGTAGGTGTAGGTTAGGTCAATTTGAAACGAAAAATAGGTTTAGGTTAGGTCAGAGTTGTGTCCAGGCGCGAAGCGAAGCCCCTTCGACACCGCCCCAGGAAGCAGGACATAAGGCGACTCTCCTCGCTTAGGTCATCATTAGGTTATGTTAATATTAAATAATATTAATAAATTAACGAACAAAAATATTTGCTAATCAAGGATTATTTTTTATATTACCTATATCTGTTACTTAATGTTACCCTAATTTTATTAATTCGGCGAAAAACGCTTATGCGTCAACTAACTTCTGCGAAACTAATTTATGCGTAAGCGTAAGTCATTTTCTGCCAAATTACTATTCGGAATTTAGAAAATATGCGTAAAACCAATTCGAAAGAAATCGGCGACATCAAATTATGCGAAAACATTTTCTGTACAAATACAATTCGGCTTAAACAAATTATGCAATAATGAAATAAAACTAAAAAATATATGCGTAAACAGAACCACTATGGAAAACAATAAACTTACTGATAAATCTTGTATTAGAGCAATGCATACTTAAATACATAGAAAATATCCAACATTCAAGACTTGGGGATTTTTGTAAGGTGTCGTTCTAATAATCATTTCATTCATGTAATACAAGTTCCTATCCTGAAAACTCAAAGTATATTTGCGTTAGAAATACTGATTTACAAAATCAATCGCTCGTTTTGTTCTAAAAATAGTATTTGTCCGCGTTAACAATGGTTATTTGAAGCTTTCGTATATTAGCTAAAGAAAAATAAAACTTCAGTCAGAGGCCCCTCGGGTGCAATTCGTGAAAAGAATATTTATGAAGTTTTCTTTGTATTAAAAAGTTTTCTTCTTCTCTCATTTTCATTTAGCTCGGTAAGGCAAAATTTACACCTTATTAAAGGGCGCAAACCGACAATGGCCTAAGTGATTTAAATTTTATATTTTATATTCGATGTGACAGTACTTTCCTAGTTCTATTCCGTCATTAAAGATTGCCAATAGCGGTTTAATTAAGTAGTGTACACAAAGGGGGTCTCATTAAGCTTTCTTGAAATCCCTAAGATATAAGCCGGAGTCATATTATCATACTAGCATCAACAATATGTGATGACGACTATATATGTATTACGCTCGGCGTCTAGAAGTATATTTAACTACGTGGTTTGATCTTAGTTCTACGTTTGTGCCGTTATTTCGCCACATAACAAATGACTCTGATAATATATTGTAGTCTTACACGGTCGTGAGAAAATACAGTCTCGCCGAATCGCTGTATATTACACGCCTTGTTCTAATAAATCTTTGTTCTAATCAGAGTAACAATCGATTTTTTCTATTTTTACACTGAAAATGTTTGTTTATTAGCGGGGTTCGCCTACCTCAGCAGTTTTTGTGCAAAAATATTTTCGTCGTATTTAATTTGCTACAGCAATTTAATTTGTAAGAGCCCACGCGAAGTTGGAAAATACAGTATTGGTTTTGTTTCTATTGGACGCACATTTGTATTACCTACAAGCTACAAGGCTATTAAATATATAAATTGAATGCCTGACATGTGTCACAAGTATGGTCTAATTTATGGTCCTTATAATTATTTTAATGCTCACAGTTTTCGGGAGACATGTAGAACATGTAGGTGCGTCCAACACCAATATAACAAAATAATGTCAAATGTATAATACAATAGTAGATTGTTCAACAAGGGACTAAAACAAGTCATAATGACACGAGATGTTTAGCCACGCGAGCGAGCTTGCGAGCGAGGGTGGCTGTAGTTCGAGTGTCATTATGGTTGTTTAGTCTCGCGTTAAACACTCTACTTTTCACTTTGAATGCGAGGAAAAAAACGACGTTATAAACAAAATTACAACATTTACTATAAAAAAGTTTCTAACAATTAAAACTAACAATTAGGTATCTTATTATTACTATCGTTAATCTAACATTAATGATGTTATTTGTTTCCCACATTTCCAATCAATAAAAGTTTGGTATGTTTTTGAATAAATGCCACTAGATTTTGGCGGCAAAAGATTTCGTATCACCTCTTTTGCTTTCTTCTCCATTCTGGAGTTAGGCGTTGATTCTTCTTCACTGGATGATGATGATGACATTTCTGGTCCGTAATTTCTAAAGTTGTACAATTAATTTGTGAATTTTTTTAACAACGAACGCTCTATACAATTTCTGAACATCTATTCAAAATACAATAGGAAAAAAAAGTTCCGCGGTTTTTTTGTAAAGTGATGTTTTAAATGCTTGCATATTTAGCCAACAGATTCAACCTTGGAAACCATTTTAAAAGTAATTGGACCACGCATAATAAAAGAGTTCGGCCTTAATATGATTAAATAGATTCATATTCGTAATAATTAATCGTGTTTCACGAAATTAAATCCTTTTTTTTAATATATTTGCAGTTGTCATTTTGAGGTTATTTCGACACCCAAAAATATGGTCCATACACAATCACTGAAAATGGCGATAATCCTCCATTCACATACACCGTGATTGGTTGTTTAGGGGTTTCCAAAGTAAATTAAAAAAAAAATACTTTAATCCCTAGAGATTAATAAGGAGCTTTAGTCCCGATTCGCAGAGATATAAGTAGCATTTTAAGAGCATGAGAAGTGAAAAGCATGTTACATAACCGCCTCATTCGCCTAAGACGCGAGCCAAGTGCGTTATCAGTATTAAGAATTACTTAAGAACATTTAATGTTTCGCAGGTGCGTTATGTTTGGTTTATATACCAGGCCACCATAATGAGTGTGCGTACGTGCCGCACATTATATTGGAGGCGAACCGTGTGATGTCAAGCGGATATTCGTTATTATGATTAGAGGCGGTTGATACGGCGGCTCCGGCGTTGAATGTGCGAAATTTAATTAGAATGCCATCTCAACCGACGCTACGACAATATTATTATCATATTTAAATAAATTTACCTTTTCAACCTTCGCGGGTAGTTAAAAAAAACCTGTATCTATAAGATTATGAAATTCGCTCGTACGAACATAAGGACGAAAGACGAAAGGACCAACAATTAACAATTATAGTTTTGTTACAGACTTGTACAGTCGGCCTTATAAGTACCTGCGTACATGAGTACCATGTCGCTTTAACGCCCTTGACAGATTACGTGCAGCAGCTGTCATTTTCCTTTCCAAGAAAATATTACTTGGAAACAAACAATGAAACGTGCAAATTTAGATTTTCATAATATCTACAACATAGGTATATAAACATCGTCGAAATCGGACATTATTCAGATTTGATGAGAAACGTTAGCTAAATTTGTATGGAAAAAATTGACAGCTAAGTGTATTAAGCATCGCTTTAAAATCCTTATAAAGTGGCAAAGCATCAAAGTGTGCAGCTACTCATAAGGCAGACCGTACATATACGATATAACAATAATAATATAACTTATGCGTTTCGTTTAACTGCTTGACCTGAATTAAAGCTCGTTCATGTGATTTAGTGCAGCCAGGGAAGGCCGAGTGCGGATGTAGGTTTGTAGCTGCACGAGCGGAGCGCAGGACTCACACTCGGTAATAAGGTTAACGAGCCGGGTGAAGATCTGCTAACGAGGAAAGCCTGCTTTTATATAATTTTAAAAAGCACTAGTAAAAACCAAACCAACGTATCCACGTTTCGTTATACTCACAACGTTGAGCGAGCGCGGCACTCTATTCTCAAAATAGTTGGAGCAACTTTTTACTATCGTCACAGCTATCGTGTTCCTGCGTCTCGCGAAGTTTTATGAGCCGAATGAGATAGATTGGGGATCGCGTGCATTATTGGCTATTGAAGATTGATTCTACGACTCGGACGCAAAAGTTTGGGATTGGTTATCAGTTCCTGCGTTCGTTATAATCGCATGAGGAAATCGGAATATTCGGAGCAAATACACTATTTTTACGCGAAATTATTTCGTTTATCGGTCTGTAGTGTCATCAGCAACTCGTTAACTACCTAATGCTGGGAGGTAGGTAACTTTTCACAAATAGAAAGTTTTATAAAATTTCGACGACAAAGGGTTTCGTACCACCGTACAAAGTATATCGATTTCTTTTACTTTCCCCTTTTATTTTAAACTTTATTTTATTTTTATTATTTTTCGTTATAGCGGCAGTAGATTGACTACCTAATACGGTTCATGAGATACAGTCCGCAGCGGAGGTTGAGTAATGCGTTTCCGTTGTCCCATATGGGGTACATAACCCTAAAAACTAGAATACTTAAAACATAAATAAGTAGTTTGAAGAGAATATCTTTCACTTTAATTCTGTAAAAAGTTACTAGTAATACAAAGCACACTTTACAACAAACTACTGCTGGCACCTGTAGTAAATAATAGTTCAGACAAGTTGACTGCCAATCTTGGCTGCAATGCTATCCTGCAGCTGCAGCCTGCGCTCGCCGGAAACTTTGTCAAATCACTCTAATCCTTAGAGTGCAGCTCTGTTTACATTCAAACTGAGAGATTGGAATTAAGATGGAGCAGCGATTGTGCTGAACTTGTTGGAAGATTGAGCCAGGCCTCATTCAGATGCAGATTTAGGTCAGGCGTCGATTGACTTCGAACAGTGTAATTAAGAAAGACTTGAAAGTTAGATTGCTTGATTCTTGTCCATTGAAAGCGACGTCTCATTTTCTTGGAATAGATTGTGATATCCATCGCTGTGATTTATAACTTAATTAAGGAAATGTAACAGTTTAAGTGTCCGACTTACGCTGTTAATTGTTGATATTGTTATACGTTCGTAGGTAAACACGGATGTCGGAATATCCGTGACACCTGTGGGAAATTATTGTTGCACTAATTAAATACTTTCGGCGATGGACTCTATTTGTATCATAACTAGATGGCTTGCATGTAACTAAATACTATGCAATGAGGTCGCATATTAATATAGTAGGATTCACAAGAGTATTCAAGAGCTTGTATTTATTTTAGGGGTTATTGAAACGACATATACACTCAAGAGCAATAAAAACGGGTCACTTTCTATGACAATTATATACAAAGTGACCCGCTTTCATTGCTCTATACTATATGTATCTAGTTAAAGCTTTCATAGTTTTTGAGAAGGATGCTTTAAAGGATTTTCATTTATTTGACATTAAAATGTAGCTATCTAATTACTATGGCCGAACCCTTTATTCAAATCGCGAATAGATAGGCTTATTCCGGATTAAAATTGACACGTTTTGTATGGGCAAATGTCATTTTAACCAGCAGTAAGCCTTATTACGGCCAAACCCTGGCGGTACACAGATAGTCACCGAGTAGGTTTTAATCTATGTTTTTGTTTACGTTGTCTTGAATACGATTTGGTTTATTTTAGAGTCGTGGTATTTTTGAGACTTTGTGGTGTATGTGTACATATTAGATCCCTTGCGCTTTGACTGTAGGTACCTACGAGTAAAACTAATTATTATTTTTACAATTACAATTACTTGTAAGAGTTGTAAGCTTTCAATGCAGCGTGACATCGACCTACTACAATCATCTGATTTAAGTTTAATAGGGCTCCCAACGTTTTCATTTACATATGACATAGTAATGAAATGCTTATTTGCTGGCTTACCCGGATGTTTGCGAGTGTGGAGGCGAGCACACACGCACGCCTGCTCTTCACCACAGTAACAAGCGGAGCCGTAAGGGATCCGTGCCTAATAGAATTCCAGAGGGATGTTCAGGAGAGGAGATTACCCTCGACTCCGGAATCGACCGCTACTGCAGAATTTAAATTAGCTCCCTTCATTGTTTACAACATTAAATAGTCGATGGAAGGATTCACTGAGTTCGCCCTGTTCACCCAACTTACTCGTAGTTATTGTTTAAATAACTATTCCTTAGAATTTAAAAACTGCACGTTCTTTAACGTCCGTCGTAGAACTTAAGTTCATTAAATTCTACTTTTACTTACTTGTATGTTGTGACTTTCTTTGTAATTTAATTTTGTAATTTTCAATTGTTTATACATTAATATAGTAAATCTGTAGACAAGTGAATTCTTGTCTGTCGGTGCGTCTGAAACTCAGCGTCGTGAACGTTAAGTGAAAATCAGCTAAACACATATTGATTATAATGAATTAAATAGTAAGTATATTAATTTTGATTGGGATCCTGGTCATCCTGGTCATTACTTGAAATACCTACATGTTACTGAATGTTTCCACGAATATAAGGGGTAAATGGGGTCAAAGCTAGTTAAGAAGTGTGTTTCAGAATTTCTCTATTATAGTATCTATCTTTTCAATTATTTCAATAGTAATTTTATCAAATTAGTGTGGGTCGGTAATAAAATAATAGGAATTAGGGCCACTTATCCAGAATGGCCTGTGGAAACGACAACCCTTACGATACAGCTACTAGCAAAATTATAGTATTTAATAACTTTTTCCAATAGAATATGGCGGTTTACATCACGCTGTTAAAATTCGAAATAATTGGTTGCGGAGAATCTAAACAGCAGTCGTCTAAATTGTTGATTAGGTAAGTATGAAGAAAGAGTGATCCTGATTTGTTTTGGTCGTAATTTTTCAATGATTATTAGAACCGAAAATTGATAATTGAGAAACATGCCTGAAATGCTCTGTTCCGGTGTTTGTGATGCATCAACAATTAGGCGTTTTAAAAATGGTACGTACTATTGGCACTCTTATCGATGCCACTTTTTTTGCGTAGGTAGTTTGTTTATATTCTTAGTTGAGTGAGCCAAGTATACATATTTTATTTATTTCTTCCTTTCTTTCTTAATAATTTAATTGAGCAGATCTTTCAATTAACCTAAACAAAAAGAGCACAGCCAGTTAATCAAACGATAGTTGTGACATAATTTCTTATGTCATGTAAAATGTCATTTCAAACAATTTTAATTTACATACATTTGATTCATAAGTCTCGGAAACGAAAAACCTTTTCCAGAATTTAATCTTCTTTTTTGTAAACCGGAGACACTTTGAAAACAAATTTGTCTTCCTCTAACGCAGTAATCTCGAGGGTTTAAGAAGTTATCAAAAGCGTAACTAAATGGGCTGCGTATGCTATCCCATCGAATGGGAGACAATTGGAGAGCGTCGTTGTAAAGGAAAAGGGGAAGACTAAAGGGATCTTGTAATGAAAAGCGTTGAGTTTATTGTTAAAAGTCGCGCGTGATCCGCATGCATGCGACGACGAGCGACGCGCGTCGCTCCGCGGAGCCTCGTAACGCACTCCTTTGTTCGTAAGTACTAACGTTTCACTCACTGCTCACAGAGTCTTTACTGCGTAAGAAAATATTTTTAAGAAATATTATTTTGAGCATGTGACTGAAATATCCCGCCGCATCGTATGTACGTTTCTCCGTATGAGAAAAGAGAATGTTTTTTTTATTCGGATAGTAAGTATAATCAGTAGGTTAATGTTTAACTCTCTTAGCGGTGAAGCCGGATCGTTCGAGTTTAGTAACAACAGTTATTCTATGAGTCCCTTTACAAAACACAAATTTATTTCGCAAAAGAATGAGCTTAACTTGATTACAACGGTAACAAAAATCATTTACGCTGAGCCATTACTTCCATCTGGTGCCGATATCGTCGGAAGCCGATTGGTTTATATAAACGACTTAAGAATATTGGGAATTATATTCAACAAGGAAAATAAACGAAAAGCTGATAACGAAGTTTGAACACTTGAGTGACGTTTATATTTTAAAAGGCAACGTTCGTGAGAGTTGCCAGCAATTGCTGCCGCCACTTATCGGATTTTATCATGAGGGCGACAGTTAATTGCGCAGACATCTGTCAATCCTGGCCAACACGGGCCTTTCAAGTGGGTACTTTGCCTACGTCTGAGGTGCGCGGGTCACCACCTCTCGATCAAAGTTTTAAAAAAATCAATTTGTTTGAAATAGTTTTTATAGTAATAAGGGCTGACTGTTGCGCCCGTTATTAACTCACAAAATTGAGCCAACTATAAAGATAACTTAGATTTTTGATTATGGAACGTGTCTACATAAAATGAACACGTTCCATAACACACTAAATAATTTTTCGAAACAACTATATACGAAAAATTGCTTCCTCGCAGGGGCAGGTACCACTTTTAATTAATACTTACAAGTATAGTTATACTGACAAAACGTACAAACATACGTTAATAATAACCACAACATATTCAAAAATCGTGGAAACCGGACTCGATTTAGGGGGTGAGAAGCGATATATACCTTAGTTAGTCTAAGTTTTAGGAAACAAGTCAGTGTGCCATACAGATTTACAGAATTAAGGACATTCCGAGTTCGACTACGGTAACCTAACTTAAAAACCTTGTACTCGTATTTTCCATCCAATACAAAATAAAAACCTTGCACCTTAAATAAACAAATAAGTTCGAAAAACATACTTACATATTACCTACAGCTGAAAAATAGTAAACACAATTTGGCCTGTTATAAATGACACACAAGCGTTTACCCTCGGCTCGTAACAAGTGAAAACGAAAACACAGTTGTCAGTTGTTATGATTATTACAGTTGGCGTTAACAGTAATAAGATTCCTTGAGGAAATGCACGCGGCGCGGGAGGGTTCATCGACCTCGCACTACTTGCCTCATACCCCCATTTTTCTTTTCGGACAGCATGCGTAGTACTGCGCCTGGTGGGGTGTGTGCTCGCGAAATGTGCTTCGTCGTTGTCCTGTTGAATATGCGCCCATTGTCCTGTTTTTGCAATCTCATGTGTAATCTCCTCCGCGTCCTTACATAAACATGTCCGAGAAAGAAAACAAGCACTCCTGCGAGATTCCGACTGTTTTCTTATTAGGACGGAATTCTTAGGAAATCGTAGGTACTTACTTAAATTTTAATGTTCAACAACGCAGTAACCGCTTTCTGGTGCCGGCTTGTATCTATGTAGGTATAAACATTAACTCGAAACGAGGGCAAATTAATTTCACGAAAACTTTTTTCCTTGTCCACGGCTCGGTGGTTTGGACAAAGTTTTTCTCCAATTTGTTTCATTACAATAACAGAAGATTTATTGAACTTCTCATTAGGGCGTACCGGAACGTTGGTCGTTACGTAATGTTTATATTTAAAGTATTCAGTGATAATGCACAAGTTTTAGGGAGCAACTTCGATATCTACGTAACTACTAAAGGTAGCTGTAATAAAGTAGTTATAACCAACCCACATGTGTGATGAAGATGGCGCAGCATATCCGATCCGAGTGTCACAACTAAGTTGCGTAACGTTTTCATATTGGGTCTAACTTGTCTCATTATCGGCGTACCCACGCATGATAAGCGCAGCGCAGCGCGCGGCTTGCGGTCACACTAAATCAAATATAACGTTAATATGTTCCTCCACATGTATAGCTGTATATTCGCTCTGAAACAGCCACATCCGACCTCTGCCTGTAGTGGAAACGACCTAATCTGTTATGTTTGCGCTCGCTCCAGGAGGGGAAATGTATTTTGTCAACGTAAAGTGTTTAGGTGAGAGGTACGCAAGTTGATTATTCTAAATTGAATCCTCTTTGTCGAAATAGGTACACGATTAAACGTAAAAGGTGTTAATTTGTTCAGTTTGCGAAAGTGTTTTGGAGAATATATTGGAAGGTATTTAATTAATATAAAATGTAGTCTGTATTCATTCGGGTAATCTTTTTTCAAGATTACCTACATATTTCGTTCGTATAAAGGTCTAAAATATATTTTTTTACTTATACTTAATTCTTATAAACAAAAATAAGATGCATTACGCTGTGGCCATCTCATCAGATTCGGAAGGTGGTGATTTTATAGAGAAGCGCCCCAGAGTCTCAATTACGCGGCATTCACGTAGTAACGAGCGACCGCTCTATGTTCCTTTCAGTTCAAAGCGCTCGCCTCGCTGTACCTCACCGTGCACCGGCGAGATTGAGCAATGTTCAGACTCTTGCTTACACTGACATATATAATGTGTACCCTGTTGCCGACTTTAGAATTATGGTTCAGAAGCCTGACACCATGCCGAGTGGCACCAATTTCGGTGTTAACACTACTACTTTGCATTTTTTTATGCTTTTGTCATATTCTATTATGAGATTTATTAATAAGTAAGCAAAAAAAAACGAACTCAAGTAGGCTTTTCTTTTTATATTTTTACTGTACAAATTTCAACTTAATTGTGCAGCCTCCAATTAGTTTGTATCGGGTACAGCTAATTTGTGCTGCCTAATTGACTAAACAATTATTGGCTAGCATAATTCGATTTACAAACCTAAGGGGGCCATTCATTACACCGAAGCCTCAGAAGGTTTTCAATGGTCTTGACTTTACTAATTGTTCGGCTGGGCAAATTTCCTTTATCTTTATGTTATTCGCTATAAAGAAAGCACCTAAGCTTCATCTATACATATAAAATGCTTTGTCCTAAATGACTGACTGACTGACTGACGGATCAACCGCACAGCCTAAACCGCTGATCGTAGAGACCTGAAACTTGGACGGTGTGTTCTTTGTATGACGTAGGCATCCGATTACAAAGGATTTTCCGAAATTTTAACGCTAAAGAGGTGAAAAAGGGGGGCAAAGTTTGTATGGGACAACGTGATTCCTTGGTCCAATCTACTTCAAACTTCGCATAAACATTCTTTAACAAAATTTATGGAAGACGTGTTTCGTATTTTATTGAAATTCATCCCCTAAAGCTTCGAAGTTGATATCAATACTTCTTACTGCTTTTGATTTACATTACATTGTATTTTGACACATGTTTAAAAAGTCAATCCGATTTTATTCAAAAAAGGTTGAACTGACATAAAAGCTTGGTGCAATGCAAATATTCAAACCGCTGAGTCTAAAGATTGCATATATTCCTTATGAGCACTAGGGGTGCAGTAAGAAAGGATTTCCTGAAAATCGACCCCCAACGGGAAGAAGTAGGGGAGAAGCGGGAAAGTAATTCTACGCGTACGAAGTCTCGGGCGTCCTCTAGTTAGGTACTAAACTCTCCGAATAACATTAAGCTTGTTTGTAGGCTTGTAGAATATTTTTTATTGATTGTACAAAAAGGTCAATGTGACAAGGAAAATTTTAAGTGTAATATTATGATTAATCCATTATGCAGTGTAGCCTCGCCCTAATATCCAACGTGCATATCTCGTCGGTGTAATTGCAGCCACCTTAATGATTCAAATCAGTTTAGTGGAGTTCGGCTCGCCCGTGACGCGTCAGTTTGCGGGGTAGCGCCAAGCCGAGCGTAGCCGAAATAAATCGCTACAAAATATTTTACCCCGCCATACTCGTACTTCTGCAATAGCTTCAAATAATTTTCTCACTGTAACGAAAAATGCAACAAGCGTTCGCCTCTTGGCAGAACTTACCTTGCATGTTGGTATAGTACCTATAGGTATTTAATAGTAGTAAGAGAAATATAAATAAATCTTAATTGTCAGAAAGTGATTGTAGTATCATGGCAAGAGCAACGCGTCACATTAAAGCTAAATACAAATGTCAAACGCAAAATACAAGATGAGGATCGATAGGTATAGAAATGGCGATTAAGTACATAATTATTCAGTACAAGATATCATATCATATATCATTATGTATAGACGCAACACCGAATATAATTTTGTTAATACTCGTACTTGTTCACTCTTAAGACACACTGGTAAACATCTCGACTTGTATGTGCAAAATGTGGTTATAGAATGAACAACAAGTTGTTAGAGTTGTTGGTAATTCTGTAGCTCTGCCTACCCCACTCTGGGATGAAGGCGTGACGGTATGTATGTATGTTGTTCACTTCTATTGCGGTTTTCCATTTTTCATTTTTTGTTCTGTTAAAGTTAGTTAAGTTGTATGTGTAATCTTCCGTAGTTTCACTGGATGGTTCCAACGGAAGATCAGCGCTGCTTTTAACGCCAGCTTAATGCTGCTGTGTTGGAACCATTTCGTGACAACAGGTATTTTGTCTATGTCAGTATTTTGTTTGTCTGTTTGTCACGAATAAATGTTTTTTCTTTTTTTTTCTTCAATAACGATCTAGAGACCGAGCCATTTAAAGCAGCTGATTTGGCAGTTAGACAATGTCACACCAATTGACCTAGTCCCAAACTAAGCTCTAGGCTTGTGCTATGAGTACTAGACAACGATATAAATACTTAAATAGAGAAATATATACCTACTTAAATACATAGAAAACATCCATGACTCAGGAACAAATATTCGCGCTCATCACACAAACATCTGCACTTACCGGGATTTGAACCCAGGAACGCTAGCTTCGTAGGCAGGGTACCTACCAACTAGGCCAGCGTGTCGCCATGTATGTTTCGATATCCATTATCTGAATGTAAAGTGTGTCAGTGTAGCAACGTTTAACAAGGAAGCTTCATCCGCGGCTAGACGGTTTAAGTGAAAGGTTGTAAAGAGTCGAGCTCTCTCGGTAAATGAGGTTGAATGGATGAAATCGCCACGTCAAGAGTCCTCGTAATTAAATACTTTGACCGTTCTCAACAATGTCAGGTCTTTTACCGTTTTTACGTCCCAAGTTCTTAATATTCGAGCCCAGGGTTGCCGCATTGCGATATTTTATGGAAGAAATTTTGTGTTTTATATTTTTTGACACGTACATACATCGTCATCACAAAACTGACGTTATGGTATGAGAGTTCGAGGGGAGACTGAAACTCCTTCTTAAAACAGCGTGCTCGTGATCTTTGCTTTAAATTTGATTCTTTACAACATAAATTCCTGCGTAAAGAGTTGCCAGCGGCAGGTAATAAATAAATGTAAAGAGGGTAAATAATGCGTACCTACCAACCAAACAAAAAGCGGCTCAGCGCAACTCGGTCGTAAAGTATTTAATTGATATAATTGGCGTTTGGGCTGCCATTAGCGGACCTTTTCCTGGCCATTTCAGTAACCAGCGCATTTTCCCCATCTCCTTTACAAACGAAATTCACTTGTGCATTTTTTCACGACTCCCTTTCAGAGATGTTCATTTATTCAGTTCACCCCTTTTCAGAATTTCGGACGTGAAAGACAAAAGCATAATGCGGCCTTTTTTAGCAATTTAGCTGATATAAAAATAGTCCATTTGCAGAATTGCCACAATATCGTTATCACCCAACTTCTATTTTACAGATAAGTTTCAAGCGTCGAGCTAACCCTTTAGGCTTTACCCAAAAACAGTTTCGCATTTTCACAGTTTCAGCGGAACTCTACCGGTTTGGAAATATAAGATTTTTCAAAGCAGCTACTCGTAGTAATTTAGTTTAGCAGATATTAAGGTGAATTAATTACTTATATTCTTTTATTTTATTTCACTACTCAAAGTGAAGCAAGTACTAAATTAACTTAACTATAAATAATTGTAAGATTTTTGAGTTTATAAATAAGACCCAAATCGTTTTTACGGGAACGATAAGACACGAGTATTTGTGGAGAGTAGTAATAAAAGTATTCAATTGATTGCGGTGCGCGGCCGGCCAGCCAGGGCGGGGGCTCGGCCGGCGCAGCCCCACGTGCAATACAGATGAAAAATGGCCACTAAATCACGGCCAACGTTTGGAGGAGGCGATTTCCTGTGCCGTTATTCCCTGACGCAGCAATACTCGTAGCGAGGACGCTCGACTGACCAACCTTTCTTGACCCACGCGCGCTCGCTTGTGTATATTTTCTGAGCAAGCTGTTACCGACAAGGCTACCTTGATATGTGATAGAATGAGCATTACGTGGTTATGCGTGTCCCATCTTTAGTCGTTCGCGGGTTAAGTTAGGTTAGACTTGTCTGGACCGTGCGCTTCGATGCTGTGTCAAGGCCGTAGACACCTCTCGCCATGAAAACTTACCGCGCACCGGTGTCGCTACTGCTTAACGCAACCGACTTCAAAGTGGAACACTTGTTTTCATTTTGTACGCAGACTACTCTTTCGGACTGTCAAAATGAAAACGATTGCGATTGCGAGTGCGTTAGGCAATAAGCCCTCGGGTCACGTTACACGTGTCGGTCGAGCGACATCGCCTTTGCTGCGAAAGAAAATAACACCCTGCGAAAATAACAACGAAATAAGCTGGCGGAACGTCCCAGGAGCCTCGGTTAACCAACCATCCCATTCGTACCGAGCCCGATGCCGCTCACCACTGTATTTCTTCACAAAACTAAATCATTATAACAAAAATAATGTCCCAAAATAGATTTAGCTTCAAAACTTGTAGTTTTATCCGTTGTAGACGGCTTTTTGCCTAATAACTTATAAATTACCGTCCACCGACAACACTTACAGATCCACGAGCGTGTATAGTCCAATTATTGTGTATACTGCAACAGTAATGAAGTTGGAACGCTGTCCAATTACGTTAATACTTAATTTGATCTCGTCTTACTGCTGTATGTTGGTGCCCATTAACCTTTATGAATGTGTGTTCTCTACGGCAAAATTAGATAGGGAGGGGAGAGCGAAGTCTGAAAACTGCCGATAAGGTGGATACGGAAATGAAACAGCCTATGAAGATGTTGTTATTGAAGTTTATAACTTAATACTGAGTTATATCATCTATATGCCCCTCTCGTACTGCAAATTGCCAGGATGTAGATAGTGCTTTAAACTATATCTAATAACCGCGGAACTACGGTCTACGGTCGTGTAAAAGTGGCCGTGCGGCCTACTTACTGAATAAACATCTTATTTTTATACTTTTAAACATCATTGTTACTCTATTTACCTTTCATCTGTGAAAAATAGGTGGAACATTACCAAGGGTACAACATGGATGCATGGGATCAAAGTCCACAAAAGCACAACTAGTGTCGCTACAAAAGTGTTATCTACCTATTACTTAAATGAATAAATAGTTAAGCTAAAAGTAATGTAGTCATAGTGAAGAGAAACTTATTCGTCAGAGTCCATTGTGTGAACACGTATGTCTGAGTGGGTGCTTGCTAATTAGCGCTACACCTAACAAGCATTTTCTCGTTGTTTTTCTGTGAAAGGATTACGTTTTAAAGCGACTTAGGGTTAGCGTTGGTTGGGAAAGCTCACGGTTATTATGCGGCGCGGTAACACTGGATAAATAGCGAGTCCGCGGAGCACCAATGCAAATGAACGTTTTTTATGTCTCCCACCGCGGCGCTGCACTCGTCTGGCGAGAATTAAACCGGCACTGAAAGGATTGGCGTGAATGAGAGCCGTTACGCGTTTACAATGCAAAAACATCAGGGGTGTTATTCTCTTAAAAACGACGGTCGGTAGGACGGTCGGTAGGACGGACGAGCGAAATCGCAGCGGGGTAGTTTAAGTAGTCCCGTCCGAGCGAACAAACACATTTTAGCACATTTTTACTTAAACTCGCCGCTTGCACATTCACTCGTTCGTCCGTCCGACCGTCATTGTTGAGAGAATCAGACCCCAGAAACTATCTTTCAGGTAAACGGTCTCCGTTTTGTTTTTTTAGGCCTCCGGGAAACTAACCTTCTGATTGTGAGTAAAGTTTCTGTATACTACAAATACAAAATATTATTTTTACGATTTTATTGTAAAGTCTATAATTTATATATGTACTTATTATTTTGCGTCTAATTATTCAATTTTGCTTATCATACGCACATAACGCTTTTAAGATACCTACACCTTTTTTTAAGTTAGGAGGGACGGACAGCGTTGGCATATTATTAGGGTCCCGTTGTCCTCCCTTCGGGCACGGAGCCCTGAAAAGCACGCCTCATGCCTCATTCCTCAAAACCCGCGAGACACCTAGACACCAACACAACCACAGGACGAACACGTGATTACGTTACGCAGACGTCTGAACCGCACGTCTGTACAGGAAATGGCTCGCAGATGAGCTTTGACAGTCGAAAGCAAATATACGTGAATATACCGTTGCCTCCATACATACACTAATTTCCGTGTGTTTGGATTGGGAGATTTGAACGCTGGGTCTGGGTTGACGGTATTTTGTAACGCTTATATGGAATATTCTGATCGATAGATTTAAAGTCTTTCGATAGTTGAAATTAAAAACTGGACAAGAGTATCTCGGATTAGAAACTCAATAAAATGTTACTGCTGCTTGCTGTCCTCATACTTTAGAAGCCAGTTCATACAATTATAAACTCGTAACTTTATCAACCTTAGTACTAAGTTAAACCTGTGTTTTTCTTTTACTTTTCCTGAAATATATACATGATTCCCTGGTCTTTGTAATTTCTCGAGATTTTTACCTTCAGACGTTTCTGAAATAAAACGGAAAGGGGGTTTGTTTCGCGTTTTACGTTAATTAACTAAATATCTCAAATACTATCCATTTTAAAATTCTTAAAAATATATCATATCCTACTTAACGTAGGGCTTTCAAATGGTACATCGCATTATAGGGAACAATAAAAGTAACTCTTCTTTTTTACTGCAAAAATAAAAAAATCGAGGTTTTTTGGTTGAACTTGGTAATTATACTAATTATATCCATATTGGAGAAAAAATGTCTTGACAGGCAGTTGGACAAACGGAAGGACGCACAGACGGACAGACTTTAAATAAATACATTGCTACGGAACCCTACAAATAACGATTACAAATACGAGAGGTACTCTGAATAAATGTTTTTTTAGCTCATTCATTATTATTGGTTAGTGCGCGGTATACCTAAATCTTTGAATTTCAGCTTTATGAGTTTTATGAGTTTTATGACTTTAGTAGTTTTCGAGAAAAAGTAAGTGTGACATAGGTATAGAGTCTACAGACAGCGTTATTTAGACTTGGGGACCACAATGCGTCTTTGCTAACGGTTAGGTTTAAATTGAGCCAAAAGTTGTATATTTGGGTCGCTATTGTAATAAAAAAAAACACCGGCTTTTCGACCTTTCCCATCATAAAGAGAGAAGCGACCAGAGAGTACGAGTTAAAATATGTACCTATGAGTAATGGAGTAGCAAGTTGCACTCATCACACTGATCATTTTAAACTATTTTTTTACTAAGTACCTATACTTTATGATTTTATTACTAAATAGTATAAAAAAGAAACAGTTTGACCACGCGCGTTGTTTATAATTGAAAATGTACCCTGTTGGTAGACGTAGATATAGGCACAAAAAACCAATGCCGACACAAAAAAGAAGAGTTAATTTACTTAAATAAGAAGACACACTACTAGCATCGTTTACTTGATGTTAAGCTCATGCTCAGAAGGGATTAAACAAATCTATTACATTTAATTATTATAATAATTTTACTAATGAGTTTTTAGACCCTCGAAAACGTAACAAAGTAATCCTAAGTAGTAATACTAAGAAGCGTGTCAAGGCTTGTGAAATTCATGAAAATACGATCTTTGCTTAGAAACTGGCATGTGGATAATAAGGTCTTCCGAGATAGGGACTCAACATGTCATGAAGCGATATGAGACATAAAGATAATTTGGAGAAACAGTATCATTTATTATGCTGCTTGTTGGCACCTTAATAATGAAGTCAGATTTGCGAGTAAATAAGAACAAGTCCACCTGAGTAGGTGGGATTGTGAGGAAATAAACAGATATGTTTCTACATAAACGTATTATAAATATGAGCAAAACGTAGCGTGTCTAGCGAGCGCATTATTATTTCTCCACGTTTACCGCGGTAAATGGTCGGCGGCGGCGAGTCGACGGGTTTCTTAGAAAGCGGGGTACTGGGCTATCCTGGGCCGGCACCTGAGCGCAGAATACCGCTACCCATTAGCCTGCCCCGTCCCGGCCTACCTGCCGCAGTTAGCGTCAATCAACACTATCTCGTTCGGCACATCAAAAACATAACCGCCATTGAGAAAATTTCATGGATCGTTCTAAACGTTTTATTTCTGTTTCAAGAAATTAAATAATTCTCATAGATTTTATGCATCTCGTCACTTGCGTCATTTTGATGGCAGCGTCGTAAAACTCTTTTATCATAAAAAAGTAATTTTCTAGCATAATGGCTTTGCATTTAATTTGCATTAAGTATTACATTGATGATAACTGAGAACGTGTTCAGAGTTTTTTTGAGCTCCTATGAAAAATTGCTTGTCTCAGCTCGGGCATGAGGATGTTACGACAGGCCTTTGCCTGGCGAGTGACGGGACAGAAGCAGGAGACGTCGGCGCCCTCGAGCGGCGATAAAGACTCAATCACCTGCCCCTGACAGCGAGCGAGAGCGACTCAGGCCGCGCACGAAAACCCCTCGTGTATCTATCTACCTACCTACGATTTTTATTAATAATATTTATCTTCCATTATTATGCAAGGAGTGTGCTTTACCGATAAGACTCTATTACTGTCTTCTTTCGCCGGCTGCCTTTTGCAGATTTGGGGCGCGGGCGGCTTCAAAGTTAAAACCAGCCGATACTAATAACATTTTATATAGTGTATTGGAATATTAAAAAAGTAAAAATACGCCGCGAGTTTGTGTCGACTGGTGATATTGATTGGATGAAGAAAGGAATAACATTATGCCAAGGATTTAGCTACTTAATTTCTTTTGAAGTAGCTAAATTATATACCTGCTTATACTCGAAAATCTAATTAATGACCACAATCCTAACCTCAACGGGCGCACATTCGCTGTGATTACTGCATTTTGGTTTAAGTGCAGGTATTTTTAGCAATAAAACTTACCCTAATATTACTAATTAACACTAACACGCGTTTTCATTCATTTTTTATGAAATAATGTTAAAACAGGTAACGAAAGATTCAAGATGTGGACAACAGAGGATGAAAGACAAAGATGAAGATGATAATGAGGATGAAGAGTACGGGGCGATTATGAAGATGGTAACTATGAAGTTCTAGACCGATATTGGCAGGCTCGGTTAAATGTTTATCTGTTGTAAGGGACGTTAAAAAAATACTGTTAACGTAACGATAAAGTTGGAGATATTTCTTTGGTCATGATTTTGACTAACGTCTGTATTTACTTGTATCTCTTTTTGTCTCAATGTTGAAATATAAAATTAATTTCTATTAAAATGTGATTTTCTACGAAAATATAAGTCCAGGATTCATTTCGTTGGTCTTTTGGAGCTTTTCGGGGCTTTGGAGGCGCGCGCAATGGCATGGCGGGCCGGCGGCGCGGCGGCTGGCGGCTGGCGCGGAGCGGGCGCGCGGAGTGGGGCTCATCCTTGCCGCTCGCCACTTGGCGCCCTCGCGCCGCTCAGTCAGCGCCTGACCGCGGGGGGACCACTGTCGCTTTGCCCGCGACCCGCGACACACGGGTTCGCTAACCTTGCACATACATCGCATCAATCGACGTATATCAACAGATACATTTTTTTTAACACAAAATAAAAAACGATCATTGCCTTGTTCAGTGAACTCTTGGAACCGGCTTCGAACGCGATCTGTGATTGTTTGAACTGTCAGTGCGCGTGTTGTGCTTTTCCTATCGATAACATAACCTGTATGAATTCAAGGGCAGAGAAGACCATAACTAATCTGTTTTTTGGATGCTGTGGTGTAGACCGATTCGAGCGGATTTAGCCTCGGTGTGCCTCCTTGTAAAATATAAGTGGGCGTATTCGAAAGTTTGAAAATCGATCGGGGTGACGTGCGTGCGTGGGTTTGAGTTTATGTAATCTTTGTTTACCTTGGGAACATGCACTGTGCTAACTAGGCTAGGTACCTACCTATTCCTTGTGACCGTGCATACCTACTGCGGTGTTTTGTCCTCGGTCGAGTTCAAACTAACGGGTAAGTTCCTCCTTTTCTATACTTACGCATACCTACCTACTTATTTATTGTTTAAATTAAAAATGTGAGTAGCGTTGCTGTTAGTCGTGTGTTCCTTTAGAGTTTTAGACCTTAGCTGCATCAACGAAGGTAGCTAGTATACTTAATATTTAATTAAGTAAGTAGTTGGGTACCTTAAGCGGGTGGGTGTACTTTCCTTTCGTTATCGTAGTGACAGGTTTTACCAATTTTACCGATATTTTTTTACATTTCAAATGCTTATTAGGTTTAGGCCTGCGTAGATACAGACCAAGTCATAAATATATTGTACCTATACGTTCCCATCCCACGTCCCAAGACGACATTGTATATTTTACTAGGTGTATAGACATTAGTGCTTTCGACTGCGACTGTACCACCATCGTTTATCGGTAGTTTAATAGGTACGCATTTTCTCGCATTTATTAGTGGTAAGTAGTACCTTTAAGTACCTGTTGTAACCTATACATACCTAGGTATTAAGATCCTGAAACTTTAATTCCTGTCCTGAAGACTTAAAAAATAAATAAACCTTGCCAGCATCGAAGTGTTTTATTTGGTGAGCCTCTTACGCCAAGGCCCGTAACCCTTCAGTGCCTCCAATAATCCGATTTGGCAGTACAACCATAACAGATGAACCGAAAGGATGGCTTTCTAAGCTACCCACATAACATCGCCCCATCGTACCTAGGCTGAACCACAAACGATTGATGCTGTTTCATTACATAGATGGGCCGATTAAAGGAACTAAACAATTAGTTGTAGGTAGTTATGGATGGATTCTTACATTAGGGCATAGACTTGAAATAAAACATTTAAAAACTAGGTAGGTACCTTCCTAAATACCTAACGCCTCAGAATCATGAAAATCTCTAAGCTTATTATTAGGTATCTCATACCTAATTGGCAAACGGATTCATTTACAGTATTTGGGTATTTATTTATTTATTTATTGGTATTGTTTTTGGGAAATTAATTAAGAATCTCTCTTTTTATTAAAAACAGTCGCATTGAATAGGTAAAAAACCGAAACATAATCCCATAAATTTATAACGACCTAGAACTACAGTAGGTACTAAAAATTAAAATCCTAATAAAACTACCTCAATCTAAGTACCTAGGTGTCTATGTTCAAATATCACGTAAATTCCCCACTGGCACCGGGTAGCGTACCTAGCTAGCTTACAACGTTTTGTACGATCAACGTCGAAGATATTGTTAAAGAAGTAAGGTGCAAAAATGTAAACAATATCCTGGTCTTTGACTGTACTTTAAGGCCCAGCCACACCGGATGCGTTCCCGTAGACGCAGTAGTCGCATATAACGCAATGGAAAGCGCACGCGCACGTCACGTCTACGCGCACGCATCCGGTGTGGCTGGGCCTTAATAGTACCTAATAGTAAACTAAGTAGGTACAAAAAATTACCAAAATTGAGCAATGCCCTGCACTACGAGTAGGTATTCGTTACCTATATTTGTACAGATTAAGTCACGTGTAACTACTATGACTAGGTAGGTAATGCCAGTGAACCAGAAATGAGACATTACTTATCCGTATAATATACTCGTAGAAGGCGTGTTGAAAGGATCACACCTTTGCTTAAGGTAGGTACCGCACACGTAAATGAGTTCGGTGTGCTTTGCTTTGATATGCTGATGTAAGTCGAAATCAAAGAGAAGTACAGTAGATATCGCTGTCATTAGGTTAACAGAAACTATCACAAACACAAAGGGGATGTTGCTTACCGATATTTCCAATCTACTTTGGTTTGTTGTGCAAGTTAATAATATTATAAATCCTTTGATATATACCAGTTCGGAATACAGAGCGCCCGGGGATGTTACAGGTTTAAAACGTGTATTTCACCTGCATGATTGTGTGAAATTTGTGGATGCAGGATCGGCAGAATACAAAGAAAACCGGTTTCAGAGGAACGTGAGAAATGAGAACTTAACGCTTTAGATCCAGAATCAAATATATTTTTAACAGGTCGTTAAAATGTGGAATATCTATTGCTATTACTCCTGGAGCTTGCCTATTTATATATCGGCAACGTTGGAACACACAAGAAACACCATGTTTAGAGATTGGCTGATAAGAAATGCGCAAAGCTAGTAGCAGACTTGTTCTACGAAAGCGGCTTTTTCTTTCAGACAGTCAGTCCATATTTCATGAGCACCAGTCGAGCTACAATGGCGTCGCGATGAGGTCGTCGGACGAGCGCAGTCTGGCAAGCTTTTTATACGTACCTATGTATTGACAATGTTTTTCCGTAGTAAAAAGCTTTTCACATTAACGCTATGACAAATGCTAGAACTATATGAAGTCTATGCACCTGTCTCAAGCAAAGGTTTTTGTAAAGGTATTTATCGTATTTTTTAACCATCGGAACTGGAATTCGTATAAGCTTTCGGGAGATGGTTTTGAACCAAAAAGCACTTGGAATTTAATGGTGACGTGATTTACCGGCCACTTACTCGTACCTATTGGGCTAGAGTGGCTTCACGATCTCTGCCATACAGGATTTGCTTCGAGTGTGTATTTATAAATACCTATATGTACCTATACGATATTGTCCCTCTAAGCAATTAAACTGCTTTCTTCTTAAAAATAATAAATAAAGGCTTCAGAGGAATCAACAGTAATTTCGTGATATCGGACGTGCTTTATTGATGTAGAACATGGTACAAACAATAAAATACATGGCGATGTATAAGCAAACCATTAGTATTCAGTATTCACGTCTTAAGATAGACACCACAGTCAGAACCAAAATAGCTCTCCAGAGCATCATTATACCCAAGGGAAATTAAAACGAATTATGTTGCACATGAATATACTTGTATCTGTATACAACGAGGATATTGAATTTTGATAGTAATGTTAATATAAGCAATGCAAAAATAAATACAATTTTTGATTTAAAACAGAAGTTAGATTGTTAACACCCCACTGCAAATAGAACAGTTAGTATGTACACTTATACGGTGTGTACATATTTGTAAACAAACGCAGCCGGCAACTGACGTGATGAGATTTGAGTACCTAGTGAGTCACGATTCTGGATCTATATGTTAAATGATGACATCGCCTAGAATACCTCAATGAGACAAAGTACGGAAACACAAAATAATTATCGCGATGATGAAATCGTTATTAGTATTGAACCATTTCGTTATTAACGGTTTATATTAATAACATCGTGGTGCCGAAATTAATTCCATACAGCATCCACGCTACGTCAGCGGGCGTTCCGCCCCGGCTAATGTGCGCAGAATGCAAAGACTACTAACGTCCCACATTACAGCTCCCGAAGGACAAAACAACACTACGCCCTTCGCTTCCTGCTACCCGGCTATACGTAGAGCATGTCACACACTCTCGCTGAGTTGACGTCACCAGTCAGTAGATATTGTGGGAAGCTTCTGTATATTATATGAACTTACCCAACCCAACACGATACGGACACTTGCTTGTCCCTTTATCTTGGCAATGAATGCTACTTACGAAAGGATTAAGCGATTTGTTAATAATAAGCGTTCTTGGAAGATAATAGATGAAATCAATAGTTTTAGGGGGATCACCCTTGCGTTCACGGTTTTACTGGGGTAGGGGTCGAAACAAGATTACAACTACGGACAAACATTTTAATTGTGAATAAATACTTTGCAGTTAAAAAGTAGAAAGTATGAAAAGTAGAGCATATTTTTAAAATAAAGGTTTCTTGGTAAAAACATAATAGAAACAATCTTATTTACTTTACCCAATAGTTGAAGCTTGATGAAGTGGTACTCACTTGAACATATTGTGGTTCACCTGTCACCACTTCAATGTTTCAATATACTCGTTTGCCAAGCTTTAGCTTTTTTTTATTTGACTTGTGACTTCTAGAGACAAATAATATTGTATTCCAGTGAAAGTCGATATTTGTTGAGACTTTTTAGTTTCTATTCGCAGTATTCGCACTGTAACAAAATAAGTGAACATTCCGATTTCAGCACCATAAGTTACGGGATAAAGCGATGACCGCCGCTTGCCAAATCTCATTATTTATGGCTCAAAGGGTCTCTCTTCCGCTATCTTCCTCGAAGGGAATATATCTTTCACCTTCCTGGATGTTTTTAGCTTTTCCGTATTTTAAGGTCCCTAAATCCAGTATATTGTTCTGAACTTGTGAATTCAGTAGATGATTCTGTAAACATATTTGTTTCAAAATAACTTCTCTAGTTCTTATCCAGGTTGATCAGATCAGATCAAATATGAAGTGGTTATCACAGGCAAAACTAGGGTAGTATTAACATATTGGTCGACGTTGAACAAATTACTGGAACTAATCAACCATCAGTGTTTCTGACATTATAATTGAAAGTGCTGCTTTGCTGTTTGCCAGCCATTTCCGGGTTTGATGCATACTTGAGAAAAGATTTTAAGTACATTTCATTTATGCCTCGGATTTTATCAAATGAAAGAAAAATCTCGATTAACAATGTGATAAGCAGATAGGTCCCCGAGGAGAAAGTTCGCAGACATGTTCCAACGACCTCTACTTTTTGATTTATTGTGATGCTGTTTCAATATTCGTTACTTTGCTGTAGGTATATACCTATATAGGTTCAAAAGGTTAACTTACACAGGGATATTTTCGAGCAATATTGCCCGTCATCACTATGGATGTTTCTCTGTATGAAAAGATTAGAGTGACACAGCTATTGTTACCGGTTGTAAATTGCCGTTAAAGGTTACCGGTGTATTTCGTGTAACTGCACCTTAACGATATAACGATTTAGTCTTGGTTGATTTCAATGAATGTATTGTAAAATTCCAATAAGTACCTACCTATTCAGACTAACAACAACCAGTGATGTCTATGAGTATGCTAAGTTACTCATAGACACACTGGATGTTGTTATAACTTCAGTAATTAAATGATACACAAAATACGTATAGACAACAAGAATGTAAATATGAAGCAATTAGTTGCATTGCAATTGCATTACTTCTAATTGTTATGAATTTAAGTAATTCGAATGAACACATCTTCAGTAATACAATTATTTGGACCGAGACAGACCGGAACTGCGGAGCGCAGTCAGGCGGGCTGCGCTCAAGGTCGCACACGCTTAAATTATTCTACTAAACAACACGAGTTATGATTCATAAGCATAACGATGCATATATTAAACATAAGCGAAACTTAAATCACAAAAGAATCATCGCCTCAACACTTGGAATACGATAACGAAAAGAAGTTAACCTTTATTTGACTTTATTCATCATTTTCCGCAACTTACGGTTTCCCCTAAACTACCTAAAATTTCCTACTTGGTATTGTTAATTACTTACACCTGAAAGCTGTTTACTGTGACAAGTAGCGGTAACTTGCAAATAGGTATAATAAGCCGATTAGGTACAGTATTAGTTAGGTTTCTTCAAGTTTGCCCTATGTTTGTTGTGACATTTTAACAAAAATCGATTGATATACCTAATTACCAATTGTGATTGATTAGAAGACGTATTATAACAGTGATGTTGCGTGTGCGCAATGGGCACCGGCTAGCAGTCGCCTCTCTGCAGCCCCGTTACTGTGATGTGGAGCGCCGCGGTGCGCTCGTGTGTTACGCCTCATCAGACACATTTATTTACCCAAATTGCAACTAATTCTTCGGCACAATATAGAAACTAATAGCTTCAACAGAATTTATGGAATATAATTGTTCTTTATCTCGTCTAAAGTTAACTAGAGTAGTTCAACATCATACGCACTCATAAATAGTCGCGTGACTATATGGACGTCGCAGCAAGCTTTCTCCTAGACCTAATAAAAACTTAAATCATGTTTACTTTAGTAACACTTGAAGCAATTCAAACACGAGTTATTTACTCGGAGAAAAAAGAGAACAGCAAATTACAGTGAAACATGCGATTCGAATCTTATACAAAATCAACTACTTCCTGTATTCTCGTAATCTCAAGGAGAGTTAAAGTGTGAAGTGTGATATTTTCCAAATATATAGTGTACACTGAAGACGATTTTAGAAAGTGAAAGTGTCGTCGACGTGCATCGAATCCAGTGCAGGCGGCGGAGGCTGCCGGCCGCGCGGCCGGGCCAACGCGTCGTGATAATGAGATCGACTCAGATCACCCGTCCTGCAACTTGATAACTATTACTTTCTTAGGAATTAATCTTCACAGTAGAAATATAATACTTATGCAACGTAACATGAAGTATAAAATATATGATCATTTACAGTTTATTTACTGCATACTATAGATAAGATATGATGGGAAAGTAAGAAGTTTCTGTACAAACAAGGAAATTGCCGTTGAATATAATTTGGAAATCTTACTGTCGTGTTATCTTTGGTTTTACCAAATAACATGGTAAAGATAATACAAATCACGAGTTAATTTGCAAACATGAACAAATTGCGAACAGCAATAGACAACTAAATAAATTCTAAATGTCACTATTAGGAAATGACTCAGCATGCGAAAGGGAACAAATACCACTTCACTCCACCAATTCCCTATACGGTTTGTGGAAGTGGGCCTTGCTATTCTAGTGCGCGTTCTCTGGAAACTGGATATCTAAGTCGTGGCAGTTCTGGGATGAAAAAGTAAACTTGTCATGGATAAATGGCTGAATCGGATCGCGGCGAAGTGCGATGCGTATTAGGTATCGATCTGGTGAACGGCTCAGCTGCGCCGCCCCACATTTCACGCTCGTCGCCAATCGCAACGAGTAAGCTCACTTAGTCGCTATGCTACGTAGTCGGTCTTACACGAATCATAACACTCGATAACAATATAACAAAGGGATCCGGTAAGAGTATTACGGAAATATACACCATCTCGAACGTTTTTATCAACGCAACTACAATTTATCTGGAAAATCCTTGTGCAAGTTTGTTCAGCAAAGACTGTGAAGTTGTTGTCGTAGCAATGATGTTAATGCAAATGTATGTGGCATTAGTGGAAGCGTCCATTTTTTTTGGATTTTCTACAAGCATTTTGTCTGGAGTGCTAATCGATATAGTTTGATAAGATCAGTGATAAGCAAGCCGTTCGTTCGGTAGCGGGTGGCAGTGTTTATATGCTGCGGCTTGCATAACCGCCAGATGTGTCGTGACTCACTCCGCGGTGTAGGTGTCGTTATTAACATAAGAGTTATGCATTAATCATTCATTCGCTCCCAGAAATTATTAATTATAAAATGCAAAATTTAAAGTTGATCACATTAGGCTTCCATTTTCACTGCGGCACAGCATGTTTATAGTAGTTTACGTGACGGTTGCGTAATGACAGGCATTACAACATGAGTGTGGTTTATGAAACGAGCCGCAAGGCGAGTTTCATAATAGATGACACGAGTGTTGTAATGCCAATTACGCAGAGTCGCGTACAATACTTTATCTACATACATATTATAAGTACTCTAAGATGGGTTCAGAAGCCGAAAGGCAAATGACCTGCATTGCAACCAGCGCTACCTGTAACATATCTAAGTACCTACCAATTTCACCAAACGATGTTAAATTTAATCAATGTTAATCAATTGTTGTCTACTTGGATAAGCAGAATTTTCATAAGTGGCACAATAAACTCAACAAAGAAATGAACTAAATGAAATCAAATTACGACTTACGATAGGACGAATTGACAACAAAAATGGCGGCAAAAGAAACCTGTCATGTGTCACGAATATGAATGTTTTTTTTTTAAATCATATGATAGACATACCTACTAATAAAGTCCCTATTCTCATGTCGTTCGAAATTCAAATATCCTACGATATTGTACTAAAAAATATAACGAGTTGACGTTCCAATTGATCCTAGAATTGGACCTATTTAAATTGTGTTAATTTTGGAACATGTTCCAAATTCGAAACTCATAACCTTACCAAAATCTATACTGTTATAACCATTACAGTACAAATTTTACCTACTACCACAGACAAGAAACTTTTCATAGTAAAATTAGTTGCAATAATGCTGGTCATTTCCTACGGGTTTTGAACGCATAAAAGAGGACTTACGATATGTGCGTAGATAAAACTTATTGAAACACTTTGGAACAAGCTTCCAAGTAAATAACAGCAAGCATAAAATAAAGGAACTGGATTATACCTATAACTCATATTACCTAGACGTAATAGTTACTTACATGGTATGTCGACCGTGAGAATACTTGAAGGAAATGGCTTGCGTCATTACTGTCGTTCGGGTAACAATAAGTATCGGCGCGGTAACATTATCCGTAGTTACGCACGTAGTTTTTACTTGCATTGCGCGCCGATCAGTACACCGATGCATTAGAAGCGAGCAGTAAAAGTTTCACGTATGTAATAGCAATCGCGTTGTTATTTGGGCCGTTGAACTAACGGGAGTGCGTTCTCCACGTGTCGTGCCGCGGATTATCGTGACCGGGCTGCGATACACTTATTAGCTCCGTAATGCGCCTCAACAAGCCATCATTTATTACGAGAGCATACTGATGTGATTAAATAATGCTGTGTTATATACTTTCCCCTATTGTGTTGCATGCCTGTAAATGGTGCCTCTGGCATTTCGTGATTTGTTCAGATGTTGAATTGTTAATGCGGCTACAACAACCCCGTTGCAATCACGGTATTCAAGTGCGAGCTGTAATAGTAACGGTGTTTGGTTAGTTTAAAGTTAAACTCTTTTGGTAAATAATCCTTTCTTAATTTTACAATTAGGAGTCAGTCAATTTTAATAATGCTTTGTACTGCTGTAGGGACCTACTTAACCTTTACGCATGCTTGCATCAATAAACTACATTAGCTTTTAATCGTTGCTCCACAGCCGGTTCGCAGAGGGCATTTAAACAAAAAGTTAATTGCATGTTTGGTGAAATGAAAGGGCATGGGCATGAACGTCGACAAGAACCATAGCAATAAGATACGTGAGACCGCGGCGGCGGGCGGGTGCGTGGAGCGCAGAAATAATCGAGCCTTGTGGTGGCTTCGGCCGAGCGAATAATGCCGGCATTGTTTGGACGTTTTAATTAAAATCGATCGGAGACATGCGATATCTCCATCGGACGGATTACTTTTGTCACTCTCCTGAAACGGCTCCATGAAAGACTTGTAATTAGAGCCGTGACTAATTAAGACGGAATTAAGATCTCGATCTCATTGCTTTCCTTGGACGAAATGACAAATGAAGGATTAAGTATATAGTGCGGCAGACGTGAAACTGAATCTATTTTTGTCTTGGTTCTGTTTTATAACCTGGTTGTATACCTATTTGATTTAAATTCGTAATACCTAAGATCAGGTCAAATTTGACGAAAAAATCTAAAGAACCGATCAGAATAAATAGTGATAAGTACCTACTCGTACACGGTATAAGCACTACACTACAGTGCCAGGATGCGAGTATGTATGTGTAGGAAGTTTTAGTACAATAATAAGTTAAGAATTTGTTTAAAATCATAAATGGTTACTACGCGTTGTGGTTTTTCTTTAAAGCGAGAAAACATCAATGCTACATGACATCATCGCCATTCGGTACTATTTTAGGATCTTACGAAGAGCAACGCGACAATGTGTGTACTAAACTACTAAGTTGTCTCTAAATCTGTAAATTTCGTTCTGTCTACAAACTGTAGAAGGCGCGGCAAGGTCGCAGTTCTAGCGAATGATATCATGCTGACGGTAGCAGTAACCCAATCAACCGCGTATTGTGGATGTGGAGACGACGTGTGATTTACTATATCAGCTTTATTAGACGAGTATATGTCTACGTATATAATTTAATCTCGGCTCGGCACTATTACCTACTTATTCTTTGGCTCGGGGACTAATGAACCTAAACGAGAAGAAATTATGTTAGCCGTGCATGGCATTCGTGTTGACAACACTGCGTAATTACATAGTGTTGTCAGTTTAAAATTGTGGAGCAGACCATATAGGGCTCTTGTTATTGTTGTGACTTATGATTATGACCAAGGTTTCGCTTTTGATGCTTTTTTATTAACATTTCTACCCTGACGTGCAATCCATACCAATTTTTACAGCATCAATAAATCAGGAAGCATTTACAATAAGTATTGATGAAAATATATGGCTACAGGTATTACGGTTCTGGGTTTACGGCTGCACGATAAAGTCGATCGATTAGATAGATAAAACAGACGGGATTTTATTGTATTATCCCACATATATGGATGCTTATGATGCAACAGATTGGTGGGTATCTGCTATACTATTTTGTAACGCAAGAAAATTACACACCAACAAACTTATTCGGTTATAAGGCTTTGCCATACATAGGTACATTTTTATGAAGGCGTATAATAAGCTTGCTTTTTACGCGTCACTAGCACGATTTAATTAAATGTTTCACCCTGTCATTAGCATGTTAATGGATGTAAAGGTTACCGATATCCGCGCCCCGCTTTGTGTCCGAAATTAATGGTTTTTGTTATTACATTGGTTAGGAGTAAGCGTTTATTGAAAGCGTTCGACGGCACGGGCCATTCACGCAGTGATTGACAAATTGCCGCTCGCCGGCGCCCGCCGCGCCGACAATGATTAACCCCGACCTGCCGGTAGGATTCTAAGACACCTTTTTACATTTCTCATGTGTAACCAGCCGAATAGCACTTAGTAGGGTCAGGAGGACATTCTACACGCGTACCTACCCGCCCGTTACAGGGTCTGAGCATAGACGTGTTGCAGAGCTCAAATAGTTGCCTTGATTCGAGCTATTGCAAGATTTGACCTCAACATTCTACATAGTAAAAGTACTACATTGATACTATATCTGTATGTTGTTGATGTTCTTGTAGTATGTTGATGTTCTTGATAAGAAGTTTAAGCTATAATTAAAAAAAAATAACCGAACAGGTTTAATAATTTATTTATTTTATTTTGTTTTCGCCGATTCCTATACTAGGTAGTTCAAAAAAAACTAACGCCGAGGTAGTTCATAAAAAGTTGGTTATGTTGATTTATAATGTGAACTGCAAAACAATTAAAGCATGCACGGCCGAGTAAAGTCTCTCGCTCACAAACGACTCGCGTCCGCGCATCGGTGCATGCGCAACAAAGGGCAGCGTGAGAACGAGAACCCCACGGCCCCATTACTAATACAACTCTACTTGTTTTTACCGTACAGTAATGAAATTACTCAAACATTCCACTCACTTCATACGTTATTTAAGTTGCGTAATTACGAATTATTGATAAAAAGTCACAATGTATTTACGTCAATTACTGTTTACAACCAAATAAACACTGTCCTGTGCCCTTGTTCTTAGTGATTAAAAATCAGGGGCAAGGCTACTTGGTCACCGAGCGGCGAGCACCCGCCACCCAGGAATGGATACATAACACGAATGTCAGCTTGGGCTTCAAGGCGTCTCGTTGGTACGCTTCTGGTTTGCATTATACGAACCTATAGACTTTGTCGGATATTACATCAATAATTCAAAAATGAAACTATAACCCAACTGGGGCCTAGTATCACGCAACCTTATGTATTTTTATATAGCTAGACACTTATGTGTTTTATAGGAATCTCATAACTCATAACATAATCGTCATCATAACACCCCATTTAAAGTCCAATTAATAGTTTAAGAGCTGTGAGTGGGAACATCCCAATCATAACCCGTATTGTGGGTTCGCGCAATCCGGTTAAAAATCTCACAGATATATTGGCATATTATCTGTGATATTAGTTAGTTGTTTTTAGTTTGATCTTCCATCCACTAGAACCAGACTAACGTCGAAAAATAACAACCTCATTTTTGAATATTCTATGGTAAAATATAAAAAAATAGTTGAGCCCCGTTAAACCAAACACCAAAACTAACAGACCAAAACTATTGAATTTTTCAACAATTCTTTGATACCTATCTCAACTTAATCCATTGAAAACTAGTCTGTCGGAATTGATTTGCTGTGTGCTAATAATTTTAATAGCTCTTGCACTAAATAATTGTGGTCGCTCGTGCGGAAAAACTGTCATGAGAAAATAAAAGTTACCGTTGGCTTTTCACGATGAACACTGTATGGAAAAAGCGATATCAGCTGTCTAAATCATTGATTTATTCTTAAAGAACTAAACCGTTTGAAGTATTTTCCTTTGCAGTGTTTAAATCTCTATGACATGACGTGCCTAGCGTGAGTTAGACCAATGACGGTTATAAGTAAATTTCACGCAATAATTGGTGTCGAGGATAGTTGCACGGTTAATGAGTCTACAAAGTTGAACAGTTTTGATCGCAGTTAACGTTATCTAATTAATGTTAAATGAGCACATGATCGCCTTAACTAATTATGCACAAGAAGAAAAGGAAATAAAAATACAGATAGAACGCAACATTCTTTCATTACATCCGTAGCATACAGAGCTCAATAGGCGCACACTTTCGTAGCACCGCCGGGGACGCGCCGCAAGTACATCCACTCCCGGGAGACGTCAGCTAAGTTGATGCGAGATATGAAATGGAATGAAATTGCGAGCACATAAGGGCAAGCGTTCGCGGGCTGAATAATGAAGGATCCCGTTGTGCACGTGACGCGGAGGTCACGTCCACCGGCCGCCTCGCGCACCAGATCTAAACCCAACCCATTGCAACTGAATGCATAAATGCCAAATGCGTACCATACCTCAACAATATAAAGTCTGTTTTACCACAGCATGTTTAGATGCAGTCCTGTAAGCGCCACTCGGTTCCAATGAAAGTCACCTGTTCTACACTGAATAAAATTCGAATTAAATCACTAATTATACCGGCTTATCATGAATATTGAAAGGGAAAGTATTTTGTAATGCAACGCAAGTAAGGTTAATCGAGTGCTGCAGGTGGTTTATGAATTTAAACAGAAATTTGGTTTCGCTGCAATTCAATCCTGGATTTAGAAATAACTTTCACTGCTTACACCTGAATAGAGGCGGTTTTCCTTATTATACATAATTACAAGCAAAACATATTAATAATAACATATTATGCACAAAAAATAGTAGGTGTAGTCATTAATATAAAGGCATTTGAAGGTGTCGGGTCTTGGTTGGTAAGAATAGTATTGATATCTCTATTGTAGGTGTGGTGTTTTGCGGCCGGCACTCCATCTTCGTCTGCGCTCGTTGAGGTACAAAGAGAACAAAAACCGGCCGGTAATTATCTTGGTGCAACGATGGGTTCGATTGTTTATTGCCTTCTCCACCGGATGTTTCCATTCCGTTCACTTTGTGTTTCTTGTTTCCTTTTGAGATGCTGATAGATACCATTAAGCTCCGTAATCGTCACTATTTTAAGATCATGCTTATTTTTAACGCATTGTTTTAAATTGCATCAGTGAAACGTGCTGTTCGTGAATCTTTCCTAAATGTAGGTAATTACATAAAATTCTATGTTAAGACTTATTGGTACACGTTTGTTCTTCATATTCATACTGACCTGCCGCTTTTAGGTCACTCGGTTATGTGAATAAGGTTCGATTTAAAAATAACGATAGGTATAAGATTTTGTGTAAACGCGGAAATATTTGTCCGACTCTTTCAAGTCTTGAAAGTTATAAAAATGAATTATAAATTCCACTGTCCAGTTTATTGTGTTATTCTGTCGGAAAGCGTTCTCCTGGAAAGCTTTCCCCAGTTTCTCATAGAGAAGATTGACAGCTTCAAGAGGAGTCTAGCGGAGGCGTCTGGTTACACTTTCTAGTGAAATTCTCCTGGACTACTTGCCGTCCGTAACCTCGCATTGATTGAACTTGACAACCAAGTAATTCGACACCAGATCAACCAACAACATATGATAATGTTATTTCGCTTACTATGCATGCTGGTTTTTATTTAAAACAACGTTGATCTTCATTTTGTCATTTACAAAAGATATTGTGGAAAAATAATTATGCATATTTTTACCAAATTGACTTAAATATCATACTAAACCTAAATGAAGAAAAAGGTTTCCTTCCTTTGGGTTACAACATTTAAAGAGATGCCGGAAAATACTGCATCGGATCGAATTTGATTGAGTTTTGAACCCATATTCACGAAATGAATATTTCTGAATCCAATATGGAAAACGTGTAAATTGACATCATAGGCCGAGTTTCAAATATGTTATCTAATGGTACTTAATCCCTTATATATTCCCCTTAACTTATACCTTTTCGCTTGATATAGGTAAGTATTTAATGCAACTTGGCTAGGCATAGGTACCGAACATTTTAATAGATCGCCAGTCCTAGTGGGCCTAGGTGATCCGGCGGCCTTTGCTCCGGCAGGGTGTCGATAACAAGCGCGCGCTGGCAGCGTCCCTGCGCCGCCGTCACGACTGTGCCGGCGCACTTTCTAGTGCACGATCGCCCTATTTTACACCCGCTAAACTAAGACAAATCAAACTTTCATCACAATTAGAAATGAATGATAGTTGCTATCACTACACTACCTATGACTAACGAACAATAAAACAAAGGAAAACAATATTTTCAAAACGTTTGTCTTTACACTTTCGTTACTTTTTCATAGAATCCACCATGTGGTGAAAAAATAAAATAAAGGATATAATAAGTTAGGAGACATCTTATAAAAATAATCCCAGGAAACGGAGACACGTAAATTTATCGAGTTGGACGTCGCACGGTCTAAACGCGGCCGACAGAGAAGCGGTGTTTGTTATTGGATTCGGGTGACGCCCCGGGGACAGTTTTATCTTGAAAGATAACCAGAACCAGATCTATAGAGGCCGTTGACCTTATAGGTGAGAATGAGAAATAGTCATGCTGAATCGTGATGATACGTGCACCGACAATGACTAGTGTTGTGCCGGTCTGCGTCTTTCGGGGAATAGGAGTACTTGAAAGCGGTTGCACGCACATGTTGTGAATGCATCTGACGCGCGTAGTCATGCTGCGCCATCACATGCGCACGGGGGCCGGGACGTATCCTCCCTCGCCGCTACATGTGTAATTATGTGTTATTGGCCTCTCATTACTACCTAACTACTCTTCCATGGTTATTTAATAAGGTTTTTGCGCCCTACTCGCATGAGAAAACACTTGCGCTTTCGCTCGATATAATTAATTACTTGTGTTATACAACATGTGGCGCATTATTTCACGCTCGATGACCGATATTTTTCCGGTGCACGTACCCTGCCGCTGTTAGGCGAAGCACGATTTTGACATTTTTAGCTTGCACCGCATTTTGCGTCACTGCTTTGTAATGCTGCGCCGCGCCGCCGCCGCGCTCGTGGCGCGTGGCGCAACCTTGCTTATATTGTAACTCTAACCTGGGCCTTTTATAGAAATCTAAATCTGTAAGCTTGAATGCGCCGTGAAGTCAAAACAATAATGAATGTTATGGCTCTTTAAACACTGTCCATAGTATAAGACTTTTGTGCGACTAAAATAAAATAAACTGGTTATTATACATACATACATACCGTCACGCCTTCATCCCAGCGTGGGGTAGGCAGAGCTACAGAATTACCAACAACTCTTGAAAATTATGAAATTATTGAAATTGAAATTATACTGAAATTATTGAAATTATACTTTATTGCGTGTAGATTAATGTTACAAATTGCAGATAGTCATGCTTACATCTAAGTTTCATTTAACCCTACCTTTGCAGGTGTACACGCAGTTACACAAAAACTACTGCCTTTATTGTGCTCTGAATGTTAAATATACAATATAATAATTATAATAATAAAATTAATTAAAAGAAAAGAAATAGGTACCCTTAACAACTTGTTGTTAATTCTATAACCACATTTAGCACAAACAGGGATGTTTACCAGTGTATACCTATTAGGGACAGGTTGCAAGCCCATCGCCTAACAATACTACAAGCCTTTACTCCCTTAGTCGCCTCTTACGATTTCTACAGGAAGGCATGGAGTGGCACTATTCTAAGCCGGGAACCACACGGCACATGGCTGGATATTATAGTAGAAAATATTTTAGTTAGTGAATTCTAGGACCAGCAGCTAAACTTATTTCATACGGACGTCTGTTTGTAATGGAGTCATACTTGACTACTGACCATAAAAAGATTACGCTGACTGTACATAACGGACCCATAAAGTATCGTGGATCGTGGCGGCAATACCCCTCGGCCGTTTGCGGCGGACGATTGAAGGCATAGTTTTTTCATTGCACGGCGCATGTTACATCGCGAGCACAATAATCGTAAAAGCCGGTCCCCTTGTCGAGGAGTGCGCGAACTGTCCGCGCGGTGATAAAGGAAAATGCATTACTTCCCCTCCGAGGGCGAGTGAGAAGTTTTCCTTAAAGCAGCCCTTCAAAATGGCGGAGCAGGTCATTAATGCTCGGCCCAGGCGCTACCTAAATTTAAAAGCCACTTCCAACTTAGTTACTACCGGGTAAGCGACGCGGAGATACAGATGAATTTGTGACAAAGAAGAATTTAAATATCGTATCGGACTTTTTTTTTATTTGCGTAAGACGTAAAGCATTCACTGTAATATTTTATCGTAGTCCAAGCGCATTACGAGACACAGCTGGTGTCTTTCATGTCGCATGCAATTTCAGGCAGTACGTTTTGCTCACTTAAGCTGTTGTTATATGAGACTTGCGTAAAATGTATTGTTATATGCACAGTATTACATAAAAAATAATCGCTCCGATTAATGGTCATGTCTGTGTTAAACGGGTAAAGTGTTTTTAATCTACGAAATCGGGAGGCACTATTTAACTTTAACATTGACGCAACTGTGCTACTTTATTTTGAGTGCGGTCGCGAATTCGTGCATCGAAAACACTATACTTATTTACTATTATTTGATAGGATCCTTCAATTAAAAGACTGTTTTAAATATTAATTCCTAATATGCTTATCAAATTTAGTCAGACCGACGACAGGAAATAAAACCGTTTAAAGGTCCACACTTAACTTCTATGAAGATAACCGTTCGACAGCTCGGACACATAAGAAGAAGCAGCTACCTAATCCGCTAGATGAGTGAGTAGCATACTGTATAAAGTTGAAGCCTTTATTTCGGGTGGCTCGTCGAGGCCTACACAAACTGGCCCGCCCATTAAGAGATTTATCACTTATGTAAATCCAAGCAGGACTTGGAATATTGGGCTCGAGCAAGCTTACCTTAACGGAGAAGCAAAACACACATAAATCGTGTGCGATCTGTCCCCGCTGTTTTGGGAACTCCGCGGCCATGTATCGCGCACTGGTGTTATTCTTTTAAGCAGCCAGCTTACTCAATCGAACCAGTTTTATTTGGCCCCTTCAAGCACGAGGTTCATGCAACGATTCGTGTCTGTGTCGTTGGTTTAGCGTTGCGTCGGGCTATCTGAGAGAGTAAGGGAGTCGCACCATGCGCGCCCGGGGCGTGCCGGCGCCGAGCCGACCGCCGACGCGGGTCCAATGTCACAGTTGTTGATATCCTTTATATTTTATTTATTACATTCCTAACAGCGAATAGGGTTTATTTAACCCGTTCTAATTCAACGCAAGCGACATATCTTCTAGCATAATCCGAATTCTAGCGCAATGGCATAGATTTCATCTCTAAATCTAGTAGGTAGTATTAATAATAGGGTACCTACTCATATTTATTATATTGATAAAATCCTAAATTAGTTTATTCGCCATAACATAAGAAACCGGTTTTATTGAAAACATTTAATTATTGGTCATATCATGACACTAATTTCGTCTATTTGCATTGTAATGATAATGTTTCTTTCTTCATAGTTAATACTTTACACAGCGTCGAAAAGTATTAACTATAAAGAAAATAAATGTCAAATAAATGTCAAAAACATAAACACCATAACTTTCTTTATAATGGAGTTTAGGATAGTAATAGTATTCTTTGTAATCGTTTTTTTTGACCATACATACACTGAGAATTCAAAGGTCGATGTTAACTGTAAATGGATATCGCATTAAGCAATCAGGAACAGTCGAGCGTAATCTACGATAAAAATGTATGAAAGGGAACTTACATAGCATTTAATTGTACACACAATTTGTCCAGTCTCGATTTTCTCACCTCCGATATGAGCCGAATATCTGTATTGGGGGAGGGGTTCCCGCCGGGTCGAGGGCAAGACGTGACGAGTTTTTATGATGCAGACAATCAAGACCGGGAATGCCACGTCCCGTCCATGCCCTAACTGTTTGGCGGCTGTACATGTAAGTTACTTAAAGGACGTAACAAGGTTAGCCTACTGTAGCCTAGTTTCAGGAAAATTGGCGAAAACAAGTTCCTTTAACATGTCTTGCTGTTATTTATTTATTGCCTAATGAAGTGTGATGAAGAATTAAAACGAGAGCAAAAGGCTACTTGGTAATTGGTTGGAACTGGCCTCAGTGGAATAATGTTCCTACACACGCATAAAATTGATGTACTATTTCACGACATCTTGGTAAGTATCAATAAATACACATAGGTAGTAGAAGATCACATCAGCAGTAAAAAAAAAATACGGTACATGACAGCTGTTTTTCACCAGAAATATACAAATCGGTCCCAGGAAGCGCTATAATAGTGTCATTTCCTTTTACAAAGTGGTGCAGCTATGTCGCGTTTCAAAACTTTTATTGGGATGTTTTCTTTCACACGTAGGTATAAATGGAAATATCCGTTCTATTTACTCTTCCACTTATAGTTTGTGGATATTTCGAAGTTTCATGTCTTAATACAAGTGTATACATTTGTCGAGATAGTGTACGGCAAAGAACAGAAAAGAGATATTAAGAGATCTATAGATCTTAGATATCACAACATTGCAGAGGGCAGTGTTTGTTTGAGTATCTCGTCGAAACTGTTTAAAAAAAAGATATAAACAAACTTAATAAAAGCAAATCCATTTGTGGAAAACCCAAGGAAGTTTTATTTGCGGACGGGGAGTCCGACCGAACACTATTACAACTATGTACTACTCGAATAGTAAACATTTCTGCCACAATATGCTCTTTTTTTTCCATTAAATTGCATGAAACCGGTTCTAACCGCATCGTAGTATTAATTATATTAATAGTATGCACGATTTAAAAAGACAAAGATGGACCGGTTCAAAAGTTAAAATATACGTTACATTAGTTACTTTGAACGGCCACTCATTCGGTGCTTTCAATAATGTTAACGACACGTGAGCCTAGTTGGTAGTAACCCAGCCCACGATGCTACCAAGCCAGTAAGGGCCGGATATTTGTGTGACGAGCGCGAGTATTTGTAACCGCGTCTATGAGGTTTTCTTGTAATCTAAATAAATTTAAATAAGTAAGGTTATCCTTGTCTAGATACTACCCATAGTACAAGCCTAGAGCTTAGTTTGACACTAGGTCAATTTATGTGAGATTGTCCTTTGATATTTATTTATTATTTATTATATGCATATTTTAAAATAAACAGATAACCATCAATGAAGCAATAAACATTCGACTGCAGAAATATGATCATAGTCACTCATTGCTTCACAAAGAATCGGTCGAATAAAGATTGCTAAACAAAATATTAGGTTACACAATCGGCCGGCGACATGTCCAGCGTGTTTTAACTGCATACTACCGCTATTTGGAGTCGGCAAATGTGTTAATGCGCGTGCATATAAAAATATCGCGGCCGAAATAAAATCCCGGAACATGCTAAATATACCACAACATCTTTTAATAATATCTGTACGCTTTCACTTTGTGCTAATTACAATATGTATGACCGATATCGATGATGCCAGACTTTTTGTTAAATATGACCGCATCTTCCGCCACGTGTGATCTCATGCAGCTACGAACTCTGACATCACAATGTCTATTTGGACACGCTGTTAAATAAAAACTGTTGTTATTATTTGACTTGATGCGTAAGTAAAGAGTTCGTCGACTAGCTCTAGATCCCATCTCTCGTATCAGCTTTGCATGTAACCAGGTAGGCAAGCAAACAATGTGTATCGAATGGGCTGCACCGATGCAATGCCTACCATTTCTTTTTAATATTATACACCTACGTGAACAGGCCTAATCAAGTGTCTCATCGAGCCCAAAATATAGGAATCTATCCAGAAACGAGTTGTGGTTGTAATTGTAAGATATATAAACACAAGTTTTTGTAAGGACTGTTTGGGGTGACGTAGCAAGACATCAGATTGCGTAATATTTTCTTAATTAGTTGCTGGTCGGCGTTAATAAATCCCGTTAGATTAGCGGCCATGTGCAGGCGCATACTACCAATAGCCCCATTTTATAAGCCACTGGCCCCATGATGCCATCGACTAATGAAATTGTTGCAATCTGTGACGGCTGGAGAATTATTGCTTGGCTTATTAAACTTCTTTACTTGGCAAAGTAAAGAACAATATCTGATATATCTTTAGCACTTGTAAAACAGCCAGAAACTTGGCATGCCTGGGATGAGTTTTGGACAAAACAAGAATTATACACCGAAAAACTAAGTTTATATATATTTTTATCAATATCATTAAATAATATAAATCTCTATTTAAATAATAGGAACGCATTGAGTATGTACTTTTGAAATCGTCCTGTCCTGTATGGCTAATATAAGTTGCCTGCGACTTTTTTGTCTAACTGGAACGATAGAGCACTGAGACTTAGACAAGTAAGATAATACAAGATACTCCACGTGGTGTGGTCCTTTGTCGCTGCACAGGGCAAATAAGCTCGGCAAGTGAGTAATGAGATGAGCTATTGGAGGTTCCAGAACTGGGTAAAATACAACGAGGTCAAAGGGATTGCAGTTACTGTTTAGTATCTAATCATTTAGGTAATTATTCAACGGCTAATCCCACATAACCCTGCTTCTTCCCCTAACGGTTTCGGGTATCTTGTGAAGACTTCCTCCTCAAAAAACGCAAGGACGTTACTTTGAATTCAAGAAATGTTTTGTCATTAAAATATGAATTTGAAATAACACCCGGGAATTTGTCCGCGTTAAGCTGGAGGTAGTTGGTCCGCCCGGCCGGGCTTAACGCGGCGTATTCCGCGTTCTCAAAGGAAATTTTCCGCTTATCATCCTTGACACAGTTGTAAACTCCAGGCGCGAGTTCGCACCGCGCACAGGCTATTAAACATAAATACGGGACCGCGTAAACACTAAAACGATCCTATAAATAAAACTTGCTTCGTGCTGCAATCGAGGTAAAACATGTTATGTACCGCGTGAAAAGATTGCGTCTCCTATAAGATTATGTCATCAGTTAGACGAATTAGGTCACCTAATGTAATATTAGAGTGGACACAGAACTTCCACGTCATACCTTATTCATAATAATTTCGCCACTCGGTGACTGATGACAGATATTGATGAGGTCCAGCTCGCGCCCTCAGCCTCCCTCCCAATATTTGTAAGGCTCATACGCACCACGGCCGAAGTTAATGGCCTGGGAGTTTTATTTATGTGACAGCCTCATAAAGACAAGTCGACGATAATATGATCAAAATTAATGGGCGTAACTTCCCAACTTTCTTTCCCCTTAACTGATTTGAAGAACAATATTTTTATGAACTTGCATTTTGTACAATTCCAACAATTTGCCGAGAAATTTGCGCGCACTTTACAGCATTGTTTAACTTTCAAGTTATCTCGTTTCCTCGAAGACCTCTCGATGTCAGCGAAAATTTCGACCCTCAGAGCCGCGAACACGAAATAATCTGGAAGAGGACGGTAACAATGAGACAATTAACGTCATCTGAAGCGGCATAACTCTCGAACACGGCATACAATGGGTCTATGCAGGATACTGTCGCGAGGAAACGGCTAGCGAGTCCTAAAATGGGGAAAATGCGAGCGAACATCGCAGGTGTCGAAGCGTGGGGGCCGGAACAGCCGAGCGCGCCGCGTGGCGCGGGCTGGCCCGCGAGACACACACGAAAGAAGCATATATGACACGTACATACTTTTGTTTAAACATTGTCTTTCATGAATATTATTTTATTTATTTAATCTTAGAGGATTTTTTGCTATTTTATATTAATTCACAGACAATTAGTCTTTTTTTCTACGTATATTATCAGTAAAAAAGAAACGTAATCCCACAAAGGCTTAAATTCTCCTTTGCATCTATCTTTTACCAATTGTATTGCTATTCTTTTATTTTAATATTTGATTAATTTCTTCATTTAATGAGAGGAAATGTCGGCATTGTAAGCATTGTTACTAGTAAACTCTCATTTTCTTCTTCTTTATAAAATTTAACTATTTCATGAAATAAATATAAAACTGTATAATTTAATGTGGTACCACATTGAAAGAGCTGTATGTCTATCACAAGTATCAAGTGTAATTTAAAAGTGGCATCAACTGTTTTTTGTTGATTAACCCCTTTATTCATAATCGCACAATAAACATATTGTAATTAAAGTATTCTGTGTCATTTTCGGTCAAATTCTAACAATGATAGGTAAAGCAAATTTTAAGCACCTTTAGCTATTGCGTCTTTATCAATAAGAGGGAGACTTAATGTTAAAATAATAAATAACCATTTTATTTTCATTATTATTTATTACATAACAACTTTATTTTTTGCAATTGTTGACTAAAAATCTATTTACCTGGAAATATTTGGCCTCCTAAGTATTATCAAGAATTGTAATTAAATGAGTGTTATTTTTTGTTGCAGGTCGTCTTTAAATCCACAACTAAGGTCAGTATATTTTTGAACCGATGGTGTAATTTATACTATAGGTATGATACCTATGGTTCCTTAGATAAATGAGGAACATGTTTAGGCGAGTGCTCGGCGACAAAGCCGCGGTCGGCACGCCGCCGCAGCCATTGTCGGGGCAGGATAGCGCTCTATCTCGCTTTCGGCGTGACCGGCCTTGTGTATTTTTTCACAAGTTCAGTTCACTTGTTTATTTACAACTCGTTGGCAATTTAGCCTCGATTCGCTTTTCCAGTGTGGCGAGGCACCTTCCCGGACAGAACTAGGTTAGTGCGAGATAATGGCTGACGTCGGGTTTGTTCCCGTCCCGTCCATTGTTATTTGCATCCTCCGGCCGCCGTTTGTTGTTCTAGCTAGGTTATCATCATATTGGAAAGCCTTCTGTTTTTATAGGTACAGCCTTTTAACTCAGGTTACAATGCAGACGGGATAAAGCAAAAAGCAACCTCGCACTGGGTCGATTCTTACCAATGTAGCGCACTTTTATTGCGGTTGTCCTATAGTTCGGCTGTACCTACCTGTCCCTGATTCGTTTTTAAAACTTTGGTATTTTTTTATGTAACCTATATTTTTGGCCTTTGTACATTGTACCGTTGTAGTGACGGTGGTGGTGGTGGTGTGTTGTAGTATGGTCGTAGCATTGTAGTTTATTTTGTTTTTTCCTATTTTTACAATAATGTGCTTTAAAAACATACCAATCCTCTACCCGCTCGAGCATTGTAGTTCTTTACGTTTCATCGTAACAAAATACCTTTTTTCAAAAGTTAGACGTATAAAGTATTCGTAAGTTTAGTAAGTTTTCTCTATACACCGTGTTTTTTTTGATTTACGATAACTTTAAGGGAACGTTCTTTAGGTCAAACAAAGTTAATTTCCCGAAGACAGACAAATGATAAGTCTAACGGTTTTAAAGATATTTAATTTTTAAATTTAATCAGTTAATCACGTTAAACTAGTGTAAAAGGCTCTCTTAATTGATAACAACAATTTTCTTTTAATACTTTATATGACTCTTATGAGTAAAGAGTTTCCAATTGTTAGGTTTGTATACGCATCAATCTAAAGTGACAATCTTGTACCTGTCAAGTGTTATCTTTACTTGTGTGTGTATGTCACGCCAACATAGACGTATTTGAGACTGATTATTAGTTAACTCTAAAGGCCCTTTTAGAATGACCAAAGATAAAAGATTTCATTATTTTGTACTAAACCGAAAAAAAAATTTTTTTTCGCAGTATTTAAAAATCTAATGTACCAATTAGTTTCTATGGATATACCTAGTAATATGCTGAAGTTATCGTAAATCAAAAAAAACACGGTGTATAAGTATTTATATCGTTGTCTAGTACCCATAGTACAAGCCTAGAGCTTAGTTTGGGACTAGGCCAATTGGTGTGACAGTGTCCCCAGATATTTATTTATTTATTTATTTATTTAAAGACTGAATATATATTATGTATCATGTATGAACACGTTAAAATAATATTTTGTGAAAGCTAAAACTAACTTGCGCGCGCTGTGTGATGTAAGACTTTTAGTTTATTTTGGCTTATAACGTTGATCAATTGGTTAAGTTTTGTAAACAAAGAAGCATACTTTCATCGTGATCTTCCAGTGGACCACCACAGGAGTTAAATGAAAGTTTGTTTGTTGGACAACAAACCGTCGCGCGCGGGTGCCGCGGTGCGGCGCTGATTTAGGGGGAAACTTCGCTTGTTTTGCATTTTACGGGAGCACGGGGAGACACCCTCGAGATTTGAATATTTCACAAGGAGCGCAACTTCACTAAGCTTCGTCCCTTTATATGACTTCCAGACAATCGCTTCACATACTACGTTAATAAGAGTTCGCTCCAGAATTATAAGCATTATGAATCAAGATAACAACATGTGTTTTGCTCTGTAACATTTGTGTTTCATTTTTACCTATCATAACGTACTTCTTAGGCTAATCATCATCATCATTTTCTCTTCTTTCCCATTAACAATGTCAATACTGAGTAAAAACCTAAAATTAAAACTTAATAACACGAAACCAGTCACTGCAAAGCAAACTGCCGTGCGAGATTATTTCAGATGCTGTAATATATTCCGGAATGATAGCGCAGCACAAAAGAGATAGGTACTTAGGCCGCTAGATTATCTGTCCCTGCGTGGTCGCTTTGTTTACAGTCCGCAGTCCTGACAAGTCAGTCCTTTTGTAAGACGCATCTCTGATAATTGAAACGGGAATTAATGGATTCTAAGGCTTCGACGGCAATCCACTTCAACTATTAACACGAATAAAAAGAAATATAGAGCGGAAATTGTCCATTGTGATCGGGCAGTTTTCTATTTCGCTCTGCGGCCATTCATTTAGGTATTCGCTTTGTCGTGTGCGCCCTAGCAGCTATCAACGTCGAATGAGTGCGCTTTGTCTCCGTCGAAACAGGTTAAGTAAATAACCAGATCGCGTTTCATAATGGACGAATGGAATTTCCACATCCGAATGAATAGCGTTTGCACTTTATATTTGATTCAGTTTTTAATTAACCTCGATTCCTGCATTTCTGCCTTTTAGTTCAAAATATGTACGTATCATATTCAAACATTTTAGCGTTTGCGAATCAGTTCTGGAATAAATATCTAAGATTAAATTGATCTATGATACCATTATTATTATGAACGTATCACAGTTAACATAGTCTATCTTACTAGAGAACACGAGCCACTCACGACGTTTGTACTAATTTAAGAATGTTCCTAACCAATACAATAAAATTTGAAAAAAAGTAGAGAAATACATAGGTATACAATTTTATGCTTGTGTATAATTAAAATGTTCCTTTTTCATTTAATTCACTAAAAAACAATTGCGGGCATGATTTAAAAGAGTATTAGAGAAAGAGACAGGTGCGTAATTAATTACATAGCTTCTAAATAACTAAGTTCATGTTTAGGTACATTTAATAAGAAAAAGGTAAGGCAAGCTTCCGAAGACAATGACCTAAATAGACAACTTTTTTTTATCGTTACGCGTACCGCAAGGTATGTTGCCAGTAATTCGTATCATTTATAAACAAGCTGGGACCGAACGTGTTTCAATATTATTCGGGAGTGGTTTATTTAATAAATTGGTACAATAATAAATGTGTTAGTTAGTTTCAGTCCAATTTCGTTCTGTACACTTTAAATGTAGGGCAAGTCAACACGGCTCCGATGGCGGCTGTGAACAATAAAAAATATGCCTTTTCTATCGACACTATTGCATATAGCAAACTTGAATAGATTCAGCGGCGGAATTCAACTGCGGCCTTTACAATAATCGTCAATGGAATCTTCCGAAGCTACAGACGAACGTCACATAACTCCTTATTGTTAGCTAAATAATAGTGCTAAATTTAGAATGAATTTTAATGATCACTGACGGGTAAATATCAAATTCCGTTCAAAATTTAACAAAAACATCCCTTGCTAAAACATCAGTGTTACGTTTCCATTTAATTCAATTTGCTTCGTTCGTTAAACCGGCCGGTGTATTGGTGCATTTCTGTCTACTTGTTATCAGTTTCCGCGTCAGTGGTCTATTTTTTGTGAACTCTGCTACATCCGTAACAAGCTTTTTCTATTCGTTTTCCTTCCGTCTCCGAGCCGTGTTCACAGCCTGCTATGTTCCAGATACCGGCAACATTGTTGCCACCCACCATTATTTTAGTATTTATATTGGCATTTAGAATTTCAAGAAAGGCTAGAGAGAGATGTTAGTAATATTAAATATTTACCTTTGTTTATAATGATTACCTATATATATATATGAGATATTAATTATGAGTGTATATTCTTGTTTGTTGTTGTCTTTAATCTTTACGCCAACATACTGCTTTGCAGTTTGGTGAAGTTTGTGATTAGATATTTAGTTTTTTGTTGTTAGTGAAAACTCAAACAAAGACCCTGTACCTACCTGCCGTCTAAATTTAAGAAAAATAACTCATAAGCAATACTTACTCGCGTAAAAACATGCAGTTTTTTATTCGTACATAAAAAAAGCGTTTCGTCGGAAATCTGAAACCCTAAACCTGAAGGATCAGGCACTCAGATTTGTTAAATACTGCGTCTAATCCGAGCAGCAAAGATACGGGCCGTAATGATGCATGATGATAAATTGATAACGGGACCAAATTATGGATCTAGCGCGAAACGGCTCACGGAAATAGCATGTATGAGTGCAGCGGCTTGTTCGGCTTAATCGCAGGAATATCGTACTGCGACGTGTTAAAAAAAAGAAATAATAGACTATCTTGACAGCCCTAGACTGGTTTGATCGATAATCCGGTTAGGGCGACCGCACGCGCGGCGGTGCACCGCCGCCGGCGCAGTCTGATCGAACCGAGCAATAATTTGGAGCCTCACCTGCCGAGCTTGCTGCAAGCTTAATAGGCATTACAGTTTCAAACAAGTTTCACCCTAATGTAATAAAACGTTGCTTACGGTTAGAACGGTGCATTCTAATAGATTTAACGAGATATATACGTATTTCAGGCACTACGGCACTAGGTAATTAGATTTTACCTTGTTATTTTGTTATTGTTTTTTTTTATAGATTGGTTTATTAAATATATATCCGCGATAAACATTACATCCGATATTTTACACTTTCAACGTTTTACAATATTTTCTCAGATCCAGATCGCGTGTAAAGTAATGCCTGTTTGAAATCTACTTCTTCACATAATATATTTTTGGCCTAGGAGTTGTTTTCATTTTATTCACATATTATATATTTGGGCTACGTGAAATTTAGTGTTACATGGCACGTACTTGTAGAAACGTCGGTTTCATGTTTCCGAGTCAGCTTCGAGTTTCTGCGGTCCGAAATGTTTCCATTTAGACAAATAATACCGCAGAGATAATTGTTCTTCTAATAGACAGCTACTAAAATAAATTGCGGATTAAGCGCCAGAGCTTCCACCGGCCGACAATTTCCAATTTACCAAGTAGAAAATTGGGATAGCAGCGTCGCGTAACAAAATAGAAGTTAGTCTGTGTAATAAATCCAGCGCGGCTGTTTGTGAGAGACCTTTTTGTCGGTTCCTGGTTTGATTAGAATATTTATTCTACGACGCTAAACGGAACCAGCGCTGTTCTGTTGTTGTTATGTTATGTCTAAGTAGGTCTAAAGTTGTTTAAAAATGTAAACTAGTGTGATTGTTTCTCTTCGTCTATAGGAATAAAATGGTTTCACGTTAATGCCTTTTAAACGTATGTTCCAGTATAAAAATACCAAAACGCATTATGTATTTGTGTGATTCAAAATAAAAATAACATGCTACCTAGCTAACAAATACTTCTCATTCAAATAACGGAGTAGGAGAGCAGAGACCGGCTTGAAGTGTTTTATTTTCGTAAAATGTTTTAGTTTAATACATCGGTTCAAGTTTAATTATATTCCAAGGCGTGACTTTGCAAGGAATTCGTTTGTATACAGTTTTGGTTCCAGGTAGCTGTCACTCCCATCGCTTGGAGATCAAGCTCTCCTACTGCGAGGGTACCAATAAGCCGAAACAAAGTCAAATTGAAACGTCACTCTCCCAAAAACAACGGGCGCGCTCCGCGTCCTGTTGTATTCTATATAATTTATATATATACATGAGAATGTAGCGTATCTATGACGGAATTCAAGCCAACAGAACCTTAACTGACAACGTTAACTGAAAATTGTTATTCATAAGTTACCAAGATATACGTTTACGAAATTTAAGTCTTATTTGAGTAAAGTAACAGTTGATTTAATGTGTAAATATTTGTCTTTGGTCATTTAAAAAATTACCTTCTATAATCCATTAAAAATGACGTGAAAGAGTATGCCCGTCTGAAATGGCTGTTCGCCCTCAATGTACGGTTCGTAATATAATTTTCTACAAAACACATTTTAAATGACCTCGTCGTTGTTCACTTGGTACCATCTATCGTGATCGCCGTAACATTTTGCCTTCCTTTCTTAAGTTCCAAAACTTATCTTATATTTCAATATCTAGTAGAAGTTAGTTTAGACAAAGATCAAGTAAAAATTGAATGTTTTACTATAGAGCTCTTAAACAGCTGATTTTCCACAGCCCCTGTCACTGCGCAGTGCGCAGATGCATTAGCTGAGATTGACAGTAATTTCCTTAAATCAGGAGCGACTCTAGCCGGAACGTGTTCTTAATGGACTAGGCGAAAATCAAGTTAACATTCTGACACCGCCTTACCTACCGCGCCGACGTAATTAAATGCAACTTAGACGAGAGCCGATTACTCAACACTAACAGATACCGTCAGCTTCTCTCAAAATTAAAATTTCCTTCATAATCCTTCGTTCACGGCGAGTCTTTCCCTCAACCGAAATATGAATAATGCCCATTCATTTGAAATTCAGAAGAGGTCTTCATCATCGCTTTCTCATTCTTTATGAACTTTAATATAAAATATAAAACAATAGTATTACCGAGTACTTTAAGATCGTTAAGAGGTATTTTTTTGCAAAGCATACGTGCAACACAATTTTTTACTAATAATCCCTTCGGTACTAGATACCTACTTCTATAAATACAATGCAGCGTTAGGTCTAGTTAGGTTTAATCTCCTCAAAATCGTTAAACTGTATCATGACTCATTTGAAATAATCAATAAAAACGATATGGTGATAGGTAAGCTTATTGTATAAGAGACCTAAGTGAAACCCGTCTGTTTCTCATAAAACCCCTCTGTCCCTGTCCTACTTCTGAGTAACACAATAGGCTCCGATGAAAGGATCCGAGTGGTACGTGTAACTTTTTACCTTTATCTGAGACCACTGCTCTACTGACAGATCTTTTAAAGATTGGCCTTATTGCCTTGATGAGTAATTGTTTTGTTTTTAGTTTATCTCAATGCTTTACTTTAGTTTTTTTTAATGAAATATAATATAATAAGATATACATACGCATTGGATAGTAAATACGTGTTATCGTAAAAAAGTACTAGTTAATTTGTGGTTCAATAGTGTAAAACGCACTTTATATTTTCACATTTCTCCCCACAATCGGAAACCGTTTAGGGAAGCCAAAAAATATGTTGCTTTTACCATATTCTGCGAAAAAAATGGCTGGCATATAAGCTACAGGATCTTTAATCAGCATAATAACTTCTATTATGCTGATTAAAGATCCTGTAGTGTTATGACAAAAACATTTTAACATACGTTTTTTTGAGAATGAGTAATCTTCAGAATGGTTCCACTTGTAGTAATTGAGTTCGGGATCTTTTTGTTCTGTCCACAGATTATTAAGGTATGTCTAAAGACATGATAAAAAAATAAATTTACCATTTGTTACTCCATAATCGCGTACTTTTGAAGTTTGAGCACTGTCATATTATTTATTTATACACTTAATTATTCTCTTCATGACCAATTTGAGGTAGTAATCTCTATTTAATATCGTATTTTTTGATGAAAAGCTCTTTCTGTGAAAATACAATATAGACTGACAAATTCTTGTCTTAAAGTTTTGTTTTTATGAACTATTTTTGACATTGAAAATATAGTGATGTTGATAGATTTCATTGACAAGAGAGGTGTTCGACTCTGTCGCACCCAGCATAATAATACGATGATGATGATGATGAATATATGGTCAACCTTTTTAATAAAATAATTAGAGGTAACATTATTCTCATCACTTTTTCATCCTCTATCTAAAAACTATAACAGACAGTTAATAAGACTATTACTATTACTATTTTGATAGTGTATTGATTAATGAAAGGATTGATGAAATTAAGAACTGTGCTAATTCAATATTCAATAATATTTAAGATCAGCCTATTTTAGTAGGGGATAAAGTGAGTTTCCCGTGAGTTTTCTTTTCGTTTCGGGATCAAATTTAACAATGGTGGTCCCGTCACTCTGAAAAAAAAATGGTTTGTAAAATTGTGAATGCTGCGGGTGGTGCAGCCAATTGTAGTGAGGTACGTCAACTTTCATCGTCGTTATCGAATTTCACTTCATCGATTGTATCATTTCATCGAAAGCTATTTTCTGCTGAAATCATGTTTTCAGGATATCTTAAACATTAATTACGTAGGTTAGGTTAGGTTAGCCTTGTGACTGCCAGAAAAGGAACTCGTGCGGCGAGAGACGCCTTTCGATGAAATGAAAATTCTGCGTAATTATAAAAGGAAAGGTGAAGTTCTATGCAGGGCTCGGATACCGCTTAAATTTTCAAACCGTTATTATGTATGTTGGCTAAAACATTTTCATTCCGGTTCCGCTCGAATAAACCGGTTTAACCGGGGAAAGGTGTTTTCGAATTAACCGGATTCTACTAAATAAACCGGTTAATTCAGGCGCATACCGCGCGTGTCTTCACATCACAATTCAAAAAACAAACTTCAACGAACGCGATAGTTTCTCAACTCGCCGCACGTGGATTAAACCGGTTAATTAAAGTTACAATAAAGTTCACGGCCCGTAGAAAAATTCGGAGCAAAACCAAAATAAACCGGTATTAACCGGTATTTTTTAAACCGGTTCTGAGCCCTGGTTCTATGAAAGGTGTTACCATAAAATAATAGGTACCCGTACTCGAAGGCGGTGCCATAACTAGAAAATACCTAAAAGTTTGAATCAGCTTGCTATTTTACGTACCTACCTGCTTATCTGTTTATACTGAGAGCTCACCTGGCGACTCTCTTATATAAACTCATCTCTTTGTACCACGTGTATAATATTGTGTTATATTATTACGGGTGCGTGCGTCTCAAAAACTAATTATGATATTAGATATATCGTCAATTAACATAATACTTATTAAAAACGATCACAAGATATTATAAAAGTTAGATATAATAACAAATATTATAATTTCATTTGTTTTAAATTAGTATAACGCTTAGTAACCGACTTCAAAAAAGGAGAAGGTTCAATGTTCCACTTTCCACTGTAGGTTTTTTATGTATGTTCACCGATTTCTCCTTCAATTGTAGGCCGATTATTATTTTTTTGGTTTGGTGCCATTGTCACCGAATATATCGACGACCGTAATCTAAATTGACGTAACGGACAAATGGCTACTTTTCAGGAGAGCCAAAAAACTGTAATTTTTTTTCTTTTAAAATTCATAATTTTGTCGTTTGTTAACGTATCATGTAACTAAAATTAGCTAATTATTTATTTTTCTTCACTCTTTAAGTACAAATAACTCAATTTATCATTTAACGCTTAGTTACCGAGATAGCATGTCCCTTACGTCAAAAAAAAAATTAAAATGTCCGATAAACCCTTCTTTAATATTAGACTTCGGGGTAAATTTGACGTATCAAGAACTAAATTAAGAGAAATTAAAAATAATAGGATGTAACTCCATTTAAACTGATCTATTACATGGTGTAAAAGGTACATGGAATTTATTATTTGTTGAAATAATACACGAAATCATAAATGTAATTGTGTTATTTAGTAGAGTATTGAACAATTTAAAAGATAAATTATGGCATAGGTACATACATTATCATAATGATATGCTAGTAACTAATAACAAGTAACAAAATAAAATTAAACATGCTATTTTATGTAAAAGCGAGTACAAAATATCGAAACATAATTGTATAGAGGACGCCCAAGACTTCGTACGCGTAGAATTAGTTTCCCGCTACTCCCCCTCTATTTTAACCCCTTAGAGAGTGAATTTCCAAAAATCCTGTCTTAGTGCTCACTTACATCATTAAACGAACCCCTTGTATTGAATTTCAAGTTTCCATGGTACAGTAGTTTTGGCTCTGCGTTGATATATAAGTCAGTGAGTCAGATTTGCCTTTTATATCTATAGAGAAGTATCAGTACTGATTGATCAAAGAATATACTGGGTAAATATTCGTTGTGATAACGCTTTGGGAACTTGTTTTGTATACTAAAAGACTCTCAAAATAAACACAAACCCGGTTATTACGTGCCACCGAAAATGAAATATTTTATTAAAAACTAACTTCTACCCGCAATTTCATCTGCGTAGATTTGGATTAAAAATTTCGGGATTATGTTCTATTCCAGAACCTAACCTATGTGTGCCAAGTTTCATCTCAATCCGTTTAGAGTGTTAGAGTGTTTGAAGCATGATTGAGTAACAAACATCCAAACACTCACACTTTCTCATTCATAATATGAGTAATATAAGATACATACTGCAATAACTTGTCTTATGCTCGCAGTAATTTATCGCTTCGAGCTAAAAGTGATTCTGTATGGAGTAATATAGTATATCTCTTCTCATTAATTTCCCAAAAGTACTTGAAGAGTGCGTCTTTACAAACATACGGGAAGAACAGAACTGAGCATCACAGCACTCAGCTAAAACCAGCAGCAACATCTTAAGTCCCAGATAGACGGACGAGTAAGTAGGCGTACTAAAAGCTCGACGACCTTTTTCGCCCGCGCTTACCTTTAGAAGTTCGCGTACCTACTTAGGATGATACAGGGACGAGTAAGGTCGCCGAGCCATAAGTACGACGTAGTAACTCGCACGTCTATCTGGGACTTTACTGTAAACATGGCCATAGTGATATCTCTTTTACCCGAAAGCAATTTAAAATGCTTGCGAGTTATTAAGCTATATCAACGAACACTGCGTCTGTCATCTAATGAAAGAGATAGCGCTAACATCTATGGGAATAGTTCAAATTAGGCAGTTATGTTTTAACGTAAGGGCCGGTAGTTTACTGCTTGTAGTAGTGAAAAAATTACGTATATGCCATGAACACATATTTGAAACAATGACAGTTGGGCGTAAGGTCTGTATTGTCTTACATCTGCAAAAGCAAAACTGCGTATCGTAGAAATGTTTGCTAACAGAATTGTCCCTTACGACTCAGGTAAATGAAGAAAATGATAGTTACATCTATTTGTGATTTAATCAAATGTATTGTGTAGATACTTTTTGAGAACGTAAAATGGTGTATCGGCCTTTTACTTATTTGATGGCTCCTTACGACGTTAGGTGAATTGCGAAGACGACAGTTACACCACGATGGATTTGAATATTATTTCTTTATGTTTGATACGTCTATTTTTTTTCAAAAACTGCGTCGAAGTAACCGTTTTTTAAGGGTGTAAGGGGCATGTTTTTTCAAGCTATCGAGATGTAACCTATACCATTCGAAAGAGAAAAAAAAACTGAATACAACTGCATTCATAACTCATTTTCGCCCTTTTGTCCCTTACGCCAATTTAGATTACGGTCGTCGATATGTAATATATATGTAGTATATATGCGCTATATGTAATATATACTCATATATACATATAGCGATTTTAGTATTTTTAGATGGCCACCGGAACTCCTCATCGGTACCTACCTATTTCAAGGTTGGTGATAAGATATCTCGATTAAGATAGTTGAGCTACTAAGAAGAATATTTAATTGTTTTAATATGACTATGACTCTTCCCAGGCGTTGCTTGTGACGAGCTTGTAATGTCTTAAAGTTTCATATCAACTAAAACGTGGGAGTGGGAAATATAACAGCTTATTATGAGAACTAGAATCACTACAAACAAAAAAACACCTTCAAACAGGAATAAAATACTTGTTTTAAAACGGTAGGGTAAGAGGTAAGGTAAGTCCAACTGAAGTAGGCCACTAACAATATTTTAAAAGAAGTATTTTTTTGCGTTTTTGAAGGCGGTTTATATGGATTTAGTAATTTAATTTCTTATAACATACATTAGATAAAACAATTATAATACATAAGAACATAAGGAATAACGATCATGTAATAGTATATTAGGCAGAGGTTAAATAGCAATTGATAGAGAGTTGTGGAAATCCAGAGACGAGGTCCTTGCCTAGCAGTGGGGCACGAATCCGCATGATATAATTCGACTCCAACATACAATGATGAAGCGTGATACGCATTATGGCTCACTTCCTCCGTCCTCTCTGGCACATTTTAGGTTTCTCTTGCCTCGATAGGTTTGGTGAGGTTAGGTTAGAAACTGTTACCATGACAGCGCGCGAGCCGAGCGAACGTAGTGAGCAGGCCGCGCGTGACTAAGGCCGGCAAAGCGCCAGAACCGCATTATATCTATTGTTTTAGCGTTATGTTTGGCCGTTGTAATATTCAATGTACATAGTTAATATGTTTTGGTTATTATTATTAAATATTGATAAACCTATCATTGAAAGTTATAAAAAAAAAGTTGTTATAAATTTATGACTTCTTTATTTATGATTTCTTCTTCTTTGTTCATTATGCCTACCAACCAATCCAATATTATTTCAAATATAATATATGGATTGGACATATATGTTAAGATTATTATATTTTTTGTTATTATAGGTATGTTATATTACTTACCTATTATTAACACCACCTTGATATACATTAGCATTACCAAAGGCAGTGACATCTTTTGCTTCGAAAACGTCATTCTCGTTATGGTATCTTGCGGTCAAATCATCATCATTGTTGTCGATATATTGGGTCCTTGGCGATTCTTAAAAACAAACGTTTTAAATATTAACGTTTTCCTTGGTTGTTAAGTGCTTCACATGACGGTAACCAACCATTCATCAAATCTTCCAATGAACACTCACGTCACCCGTTACACCCGAATTATTGAACAAGTACCTATTGTAACTTGGAAAACATCCACTTAGTGTGTCTGCGAAGAACGGACAACGGGATTCTTTTTTTATGACTAGGAGAAAGCACACGACCGCACAGGTCACCTGATGGTAAATGGGATCTCAGACCCATAGACAAGTCCAAATAATTAAATAAGTCACCGGCAATAATTTAATATGGTATCTAAGATAAAGCGGGCTCGAAATTATTAAAAAAAATGAAAGATTTTTTAAATATTTTCGAGCCCGCTCATTATCATTTTTTATTAGGGTGTGTAAGATATTATTGCAAGTAGCTGCACCGCACCAACCTACCTATAAATAAGGCCCCATAGCAGCTTGTGCCGGCAGAGGCCTTATAGCAATTAACAGGATTACGTTTGTAACATATTCAAAAGGCTGATTATTTTAAGTCCAAGTCATGAAATGACGCCATAAGTTATACGGTTTTAATAACAGCGGTATATCGAAAATAAAAAAATCGTATACCTAACTAGGTGAGTAGAAATAACAAAGGAGCAATATGTCTTGTTTACGTAATATCGAAGAACAAATGATGTAATGTAAGTAATTATCACGGTCCTGGGATCAATTTTGAGTTTCATTAAGACACATTGAGATTATATATGATGATGATGATGATGATGATGATGATGATGATGATGATGATGATGATGATGATGATGATGATGGTGATGATGGTGATGACGATGATCATGATGATGAAGGTGATGATGACGATGATGGTGATGATGATGATGATGATGATGATGATGATGATGATGATGATAATAAAACGACGATGATGATATAATATGAAGTATGTATTTAGGTAATGTAAGGAACACAACATAAAGCTCACACTTTAAGAGTCGTGCTAATTATTTTTAGATTAAGTTAACTCACCGTGCTTTTTCAATTGTTGCTTTATGACGCCATCAAAGTACTGCCCAAGGGTTTGAATATTTGAAGTGACGACCGCTGGAAGAATGTTGTGTGTTTATATATAGCCCTCCAAATCATAAAGTACGTTATTGAGGTTGGTGGTTACTGGTTATATTATACAAATAAGGCCCTAAAAATGGCGTATCCCCCCCCCCCCCCCCCAGCACAAACCTGTAACAAAGCGCTGAGTTTGATTTAGACGACTAGCAGGTAGAATAGAAATCCATCTTGCAGATCTTTCGCGCGTGAGATCTCCAACATTATGTTTGCACTGAGATTTCACATAATGATCAAGTCTTCAATCGTGTTTTCAACTCAAATTGTTTAAGGACTCTGCTTGTAATTTGCGAATTTAAATAAAACGATGTCAAATTGGGATAGGGTAGATAACCCGGATAAAATGTTATGGTAATTCTCATTTTAAGACACAATCCTAAAAATAGTTTAGTTTAGTAGTTAAGTACCAAAGATGGTACAAAAAAAAATTGCTGCACCTACACTCATTTCGTTGTGCGAACGTGGTAAGTAGGTAAAACTTCAATTTTATTTTAACTATTTATGTGGCTCACCTGGTTTATCCTTTCCCATCCTTAAGTGATGTAATTCCACTAAAATGCATAAAAAACAATATAAGGAAGAGCTTTCGTGTATAAACCATTAATAAATTATAATAAATTAGGTACTTACAAATTTTTTCTACTTCCTCGTCCAAGGCAGATAATTTCACTAAATACGAAAAGATATTTTGATTAGGCATTTACACATATTAAAAACTATTATCTTTTATAAGTAAGTAATAAAGATTAAAACAAAGATTAACGACATCTTAAGACATTCATCATTCAGCTCTTAAAACGGCCTCCTGGGTCTGTTTCTCACTTGCTCTCATCGAGCGCTCGTATGATAGCCTATTCGGCTTTATTTATTTATTTAAATTTTTTTTACCTAAAGAATACTACCAATGGCGGAGTAAATGAAGAAAATTTCGTAATACAAAATGACAAAACCCCAGCTGTAAGGTAGCGCGTCAGTCTAAACTTACAGAATTTACGGAATTTGATAACTTTCTCTTCCTGGGCACCAGCAATATCTTTAACAAAAATTAGAAAGAGACTCTGAATTTTAAATTATTTAGAATATCACCTAATTACAGCGTTACGTAATTAAATGTAAGCCTTACAAGTTTCGGGAGGCCCTTTTGTTCTTCTCGTGTGCCTATTGCAGTAAGTTTGAAGTGTACAACTTTCGAGTGACCAGGGTAATTCGCAGACATATCTCCAACGACAATTTGCTTCAGGTGTATATACTGAAAATAATTTTCTCAAATTAAAATGATTATTCAAAACAATGTTTGCGAGAACAACTGATATGTTATCTTAATGAAATATTTTTTAAAGTAAATTTTATTTATACCGCCGTCCTGTTTATATTAATCAACTAAGCAACAAAACTGACACTGAAAAAATAAACTCTTTGTTTTGACATACTAGTTTCATTGCAGAGTAGCTGTTCCCTTCCCCGCTTCTTAGGGCAATTTTAAGGTTAGTATATTGGCTATGACACTCACAAATAACGTGGCTTTGTATTGGTAAAATAATTTTCATAATTGGTTCAGTAGATCCAGAGATTACCTCTTACAACGTCACAAACTTTACCTTATTATAATATTAATAGTAACTAGTATAGAAGTATAGATTTACTGTCTTTTACTCACTATTAGCTATGCTTCTTATGCAATAATATAAATATTGTTATCACTTTGGAACTTTTCAATGTATGTATATGTAAATAAATAAAGGCTAGTATGCCACTATGCTGAGTGGCAACCATTTCACTGTTATTTTAGATTAAACTCGAAGCTTTTTAGCTGTTATAGAATTATCAATACCTTTTTAGAAATTGTTTGATTTTAAATAAAATTTGTAAGTACGAGTATAAAAAAATAATCACGTAATGACATGGTCCTTGGTTTCACAGTAGCTTGGTTTAAACCGCCATCGCCTGGCTCCGATATTTTATTTCGAGTATTAGGCTGTAAACGCATATCCAACTGGTTGGGCATATCTGTTATCAAAAAAAACACATCAGTTATGCATACACGAGGTTTCCAAATACAACGAACTCGTAAACTTACGTTATTAAATTAGCTGAATCGACTATTACAACCAGATTGTTTAATTTTTCTTTAAAACAGCTAAAAAGAGATATTGTATGCAATTGTTGGTCACTTGCAGAGTTGAGTACAAATTGCATTGGAAATCGGACTTTAACACATTTTTTTGAAGATACAGGAATAACCAGAGTCTATAAAAAGCATGTACTTTGTACTGCTCTTTTGATAATTTTTGAGTTAAATTTTACATTTTATAGTGATTCAATCGAGGAAAATGCGTCTCACTCTTAGTTCGACGTGATTGTTTAATCTACACTATGGTATACACTACGTATGGTAGAATAACATAATAGTAACGATTAACGTCTTTCAATCTTGAAAATAAATGGTGCCAGCAACAGCTCAACGGAGCCTAGGGTGACGGCACCAAAGACGGACACTTTAACGGAACCAGTAACGGAAACTTCATTCTTAATTCAATATATATACGGTCCTAAATTGATTGTTGCAAAACAAATGAATAACCCTTTTCTTTCTGTAAAATAATAATCAAGTGGTGGTCCATTATTGGTGCCTTGTCCATTACTGGTTCCATCCCCCTACTAGGGAACCTAACAGAATTAGCCAAAGACATTTTCTTTAAGAATAACGCCTCTTCGTATAGCATCATTTCATACCGTAGTAGTTTCAGTTGTAGATATAGATAGACGAAAAGTCCGTAATTATGAATGAATTAGCCTTGAAGATTTATTCTACTTTGGTTTTACAATAGTGTCATCGTATTGCTTTTGACTCGTCCGCATTTACTATTGATTACAGTTAAAAACAATAAGGTAATAGGTGTAAAAACTATATATGTAGAATAAGGCCCCAGTAGAGTAGTTGGTACTCACTCTGTGATCCGTTTTTGTTAGCAACATGCCTTGTCTCTGAACTGTTTGTGTGTATGTATATATGGGCTGTTTCATGTTTCTTTAGCAGTTTTTTTTTTAACAAAGCTGGGAAATAAATGATGAAGTTAAATCAATCTTTTCTTATGGAGGTGGGGTAGTTACGTCAGAGTATATTTTATTTTTTATTTATTTTAATCGAGACAACAACAGCCAATAATAGGTATAATATACGTTGAGACATTTTGGATAAGCCACTAAAGGTTATCCACAAAAAAAAATTGTAACACTATACCTCACACACAAACACACACTACACACCACACACTGTAGGAAACACAAAGTAGCAAAAACCCCAAAAACAAGAACTAGATTTGCTAGTATACAGTTCTACAACAGATCGGCACATATTTACAACAAAATTAATAAAGAATTAAGTATCTATACTAAAACTTACCAGGAATGTAAAATGATTGTTCTAAAATGGATAAAATGCAAAACTTACGAGGACACAGAGATTTTACTAAATTATATGAATTAACACACACACACACACACACACACACACACACGCGCGCACACACACGCACACACACACACACACACACACACACACACACACACACACACACACACACACACACACACACACACACACACACACACACACACACACACACACACACACACACACACGGGCATCTAAACCCTTGTTTACCTGTACTTACCTATTTGCTATTATTATTATTTTTTACCTGTTTTTTGTTATTTAAAAATAAACTTAGTTTAAATGTAAATTACACACTAGGTATAGTCATAATGTACTCATGTTCTACTTTAGGAAGAGCGGAGTCTCCTGACACAAGCAAATTATTGCTTACTAGGAAACTCCATCCCCTATTTTATAAGTACTATGTATTTAAAGAAAATAAAGAATTTTGAATTTTGAATTTTGAATTTGATACCTAACAACATAAATTGAACTTCATAATAACAGCTAATTTATGAAGTTATAATGGCAGGTAGTTACAGATGGACATAAATAAACATGTAAGTGTGAGTATTCTCCAAATATTGTTATTGTTACCTTTTGAATTACTTTTTCCCCGTTTTAAATATGGTTTTACATTTGTCTTGGACATCACTAAAAATAAAAATGCTGAATGTAATAACAACAAATAACTATGAAATAATAACATTTGGAAGCCTTACCCATAAACTTGCACTTCCCAGGGAAGCTAGGGTCAGTAAGATCGTCTGAAACCACAAATTAGAGAATGTATCATATTTTCTGAAACGATTTTGAATGATATACCTAGTAGGAATTTGTAAAAGCAATCCTAATAACTACCATTCTGAGGGATGATGTTGCCGAATTCTCTTGTGGTTTCTGCATGAATTGGGACTTCTGTGAATAAATAGTGTTAAAAATAAATAAACCTTAAAACCCCCAGGACAATATACATATAGTAGGTAGGTATAAGAATTTGTTCAGATTATTACCATCTCCGCTAAGGGCCAATGCCTGTAAAGCGTCGAGACCAGCTATATCCAGTTCTGAATTATGAATTGTTTAAAATGTTAATTACAATAAATAATGGTTAACACATTCTATAACATGATAACAAATACATATTTCCATTCATTAATAACAACTTTACCTCGTAAAATACTAATTTGCCGTTGTCCAAAAACTGAGGAAATTAAAATTAATTGTGTTATCAAGTGCTGAATTATTACTTATTACATCAATTAACAAAATGAATTAGCCGTAACATACAGTAGCCTTCATACAAAGTATCTGCTAGCTCATAGGAACTCTTTGCTGAGCTCACTATGCCGGCTCCCGCTGAAACCAAGGCATAAAGACAAAGATTATAAAAATCAGAACAGTAACTTATACCAGTATAATAAATAAATCAGTTAAGTAACTTATACCAGTATAAAAAAGGTAAATCATCAAAAAGTTCTCAACATATTTTATTGCTTGTTTTCTTTAACTAATAAACTAAGGTTTAAATGTATGTACAATTTATCTCTGTTGAAAACGAATGTTTAATTTTTTAAGGAATTGAAAAAATAAATGTTTGACTTTCATACAAAGTTGTAAAATTAAACTTTGTATGGACGAGTAAGCAATTAGCTTTTAAATCCCTACAAAAGATAAGGTTCGTGGTTAATAGTAGTTCACTAAACATCAGTTTAAACGTTAGTTAGTGATCTATCGTAAATGGAAAAAAAACAATAAAATTGGTCAAGAACTTTATAATTGGTGGTCAAAATTCAAAGTCAAGTCAAAGGTGTCAAAAAGTCATATTTGTTGGCAATGAATGGAAAAACGCAAGCTTCCCTGATTATATGACCACCACTGTATATATAATGACGCTCTTTATTTGATAATTTGCCACGAAAAAAAGTTTAGTATAATTTGGACTCTCGTTATCTTTTCGCCTAAACATTTTCACGCTTTTATGGATCAATACATACGTCACGCCAGCAAACGTAGTCAATGAAAAACGTCTTATAAATAAACATAATTAGAAAATGCTTAAATATTTTAAGATTAAGACCTTGGTTAGCGGTTTATAAACACGGTCAGGTAATAAAAAACAAATACTAAAAGAACATTTCAATCTCCTACTATAAAGCAAAGAGGGACGTCAACTTACAACCTACGGGTATAGGTAAGTAATGGTACATATTTAAAAACATTCTCAAAAAATATATATTATATTTACTACATTGTTTAAAATATATTTTTACGCAAATTGTCATTAGGACTCGTGATGATAACCTTACCTCCGGGTTTATTCACTGTAAATGAATGTTGAGTTAAAAAACAGCAACTAAAAATGATGCAGTAAATTATAGTTGGAAAAAATGGATGTAGTACCAAGTGTTGCCATTATACACAAACCTTTCTCTATTAATTTCTCGGCTACGGGTAGTAAATCATGTGAAGTAAGGATGTCGCCTGAAAATTGAAACGATAGTACGCTGTTACAAAGCGAAATCACTACAAATAGGTATGTACAAGAAACAATAAATAATATGTGAATTAATTACCAGTCTGCAGTGGACGTTTTTCTATCCCGAGGGGACTTTCTAAATGAAAAAATAAAATGAAGAAATAGTTTAGAAAATTAGATTAAGGGTCTCCACAGACCTATCGACGCGGAATCGGCTAGAGCCGGTAAGAAAAAGTTTTATGTCCGTGCAGTAAGAGTGAAAAAGGCGTCGCTCACCTTGGCTTGATTAGGCGTTGTGGACGTAACGACATCGTTTTCGCTCTTATTGGACATTAAACGATTTCTTACCGGCTATAGCCGATTTCGCGTCGATAGGTCTGGGGAGACCCTAAGGCATCAAGTAACATGGTCTAACTATCATCACTACACAGCGTATTTTTTCTAGACCACTTGTTTACACAGTTGAGTTCTGTACTAAAATGGTAAAAAATGAACCCTTTTGGTGAAACTTTGGTATCTATCTATCTGTATGTCACATGTCAAATTTGGCGTAGTTGTGTATAACTTGTTTGCACGCGTGTGTTTGACCTGACTGCAATAAAAAAACAACTGTAAAGCAAAAAAACAAGCTATATAATTTATAGAAAATTGTAAGAGCAATGTTTAATTTCTTCTCTGTGTTTAATCTTTTTAATTTTTGTTAACAAAATAGTGGTTTAATTAATTATTATGAGCTCTGGAGCTCGAACTTTTAATGTCGCGATGCTACAATTGACAAAATACAAGAGAAACTCTCTTTTTGGAAAAAGGAGTTTCGTACTTAACATTAATTTTTATGGACATTCCGGACAAAATGGTAGCATCAAAGTGTTATTATAATGTATATATTTGGAATGGGCTATTGAATAGCTTCGATTTGCATTTCCAAAAATATGTATTTTATCCCCCCTCCGTTATTTTTTTCTCGGACGCCATATTGAAATATTATATACCGATATAGCACTTCGAGAATAGGGACGAATCGAATTACACCTCGCATGTTAAAATCCGTCAAGCCGTTTAGGCTGCAGAGCGTGCCCAGAAACAGACATACATATCCTTCTGACGCATTCAGGTAAAAATAAAATGAAGAACAAAACTTTGAATATCTGTATTAAAATTTAACTTTTTAAAATTATTGCATGGAAAATAAAGTTCATTACAAAATGAGTATTTTCTTTTCCGAACCTGTTTTACTTTGTAAGGTTCTTTCGTATGTCACTCCGGTTTAATTCTTACAAATAAATTTTGAGCCACTTTACTTCATATCATAATGGGCTGAAGTTTGGAAAACAAGTAAACCCGAGGGCAATACTGATATTACTTATGGTGTCCAGGAGCTGATCTGGCAACAAATGCATGGCATTCCTAAACGTTTTTTTTGACTGAAACTTATAAAGTATACCGTGGTAAACAAACACTCCTATTTTCGCTCGGACCCTGTATGGAATAACCTAAATGTTGGTTGGCTGCCTAACGAGACCAGTTGTACACATTCGCGTTATACTTACGTTCGTTTGAAGATGGAAGCTTATTTACAACATCTTCTGACGATCTCCCGTCTCCGTCCTCAACGGAGTTGTCACTGACAATCTTTTTTCTGGCGTCACCATCATTTGGTTTACCAGAATTGGGTGGGATTTCAGCTAAAGGTTTTTTATCATTAGGGTTTTGGCCATTTGGTGGTTTTGGTAATAGAGTTTTACTGGTAAGTTTTTTTTCTTCAGAGTTTTTTTTCTCGCCGGCTTCGGATGGATTAGGAAAGTTTAATGGGGTTTTACCAATAAACGGTACATTGACAGTTTTTGCATCTGCAGGCTTTCTAGCAACAGGTAAGCCATCGTTTTCTTTATATAGTTGGTCTTCAGCGCCGGTTGGATATTTTTTGTTGTTTCCAATAATCGGCTGAGTTTTCGAACTAGAATTGCTTGCTTCTGGTTAAAAATCAAATATTATGCAAACACGCCTTATTTCTTATAACATGTTAAAAGCCGGTTAACTTAAGCACTTACGAATTGAAGGAAATCCCTCAGCTGCGTATACCTATTAAAACGAGGACAGGGTTATAATAACATGGTCGTATCGTATAGTTTTATGGGTATCTTCAATTTTCCTTTATTTCCAATATTTTATTACTTATCTTTTTTTACCCATGATCAGACTAGTGTTCTGATACTTTGACCTTGTCGAATACGAATTCAGATAGCAGATGCAGGTATTCCGCATGATATTCTTTTATTTTAAAGGCTCCGCTACACGATGGCCCATCAAAGGATTCATGGGCCAATGCAAGGGACGCATTTACAGCATATAAACGAGCAAAATTTCTTGCATTTCACTCTTACGCATTACCCCGTCCATAGGGAAGTGGCCCCTGATGGGCCAATGTATAGAGCAGCCATAACAATGTATCAGTGCACATGATACCGCCATATTACTCAAGTTATGTAATTCATATTAGGAAAATGCAGTAGCTGAGATAATATAAGAACTCATCCCTCACGATCAACGAGTCGAAAATCCGTAAGATGGTAGCAAGATCCTAGCAAGCCAACTCGAACTGCAACCAGTTATTACCATTGGCTACAGCAAGGTTTTTGCTTATAAACCGTCCTATTTCCTGACACAAAAAATATTAAAACGGATTCTTATCGTAACTAATTGGCGAGTTCCCGATATTTCGATGATGTTGCAATCGTCATGATCACGATATACGTTTGTATCTAGATACAAATTAACTTGTTCATGATATAAAGTTCTGAAAATACTTACTGAAATAAATAAAACTGTAAAATACACACTAAGATTTCTCATTTCTGATCATGCTCGTACTACAGTATCTTAGGAAGAAACTTATGACTGCGGAAATCATAAATGTTAATTATTAGAAATGCAAACACCGTGACATTACTTTCAATTCTTTCATGATTTGCGAGGAAGGGACCGCGGCCAGACGACTTTTGTTCATAGTATGTAATCGTATATTTTTGCCGAGGCTGGCAAACACGCAGTTGTTCGAAGAGTCATACCTAGAGAGCTGAAAAGATTACGAAGAACGAGTTCACTAATTGCTCAGTGCCCCTAGGCGGAAAATCTAGTTGTTTACACATCTACATCTTACTTTATATTAATGTACCTACCTAATTCAATCATGAAAACATTGGAAAAATTATGTTTTAGTAAAATACGGGCGCTGTTCGGATTTTTACCCAATTGCTGCTTAGTTCTGCCTTTCACCGCCTCTTGCAGTTGTTCATCGATCTATAAATTAAAATGGCGCAAAATGTTACAATATTGGTTAAAAACCAGCCAAGTGCGAGTCGGACTCGCGCACGAAGGGTTCCGTTCCGTACCAATTATCTATAAAAATCGAGTTTGTTGTATGGGAGCCCCACTAAAATATTTATTTTTCCTGTTTTTGGTATTTGCTGTAATACGGCAACAGAAATACATCATCTGTGAAAATATCAACTGTTAGCTATCACAGTTGATGAGATTGTAGCCTGGTGACAGACAGGCAGAGAGACAGACAGACGGACGGACGGACGGACGGACAGTGGAGTGTTAGTAATAGGGTCCCGTTTTTACCCTTTGGGTGCGGAACCCTAAAAATGATTTGATTTCAGATTCTTGTGGAAAGTTTCTTCTTTCGCTGATGTAGTTGACACGTTATCGTGCCCGAGCTTATGCTTGCTGAATGAAGACTTCACAGATTTTCATTGTGAAACGTGCATAATGAAAACAATGAGTATCTAGCGCCCCTTTATCTTTGTCCTACTTCTAGCTAAGTGACACAAAAGACTTCGATAGAGCAGGCAGAGTCCCACGTGTAAACTTATCTTTGACTACAAATCAAGCCACACCGACAGTTCTTTATAAGAGTGACGTGAGGCCTTCATGAGCGATCGATATTGTTTTTAGCCGTTTTGCCAATGCGGGCTAAATGTTTCCCGGTTTTTCGGAGTTATTTGAATCTAGTCATGCTATTTTAAAAGTATTTTACCATATTGAGCAAACAAATTTGAATATCCACTTTAACTCTCTCAAATCTCTTGGACTCTCAAGGACTCTTGCAAATATTAAGTAGCTCCGTCTCATTCATTCGTGATTTTAGGGTTCCGTACCAAAATGTAAGAATAAGGAACTCTTATGAGCAGTTTTTCTCTGAAACTGTATAGAAGCTATACTTGCTTGCCGGGATCTCTTTTTTATTAAAAAAAAAAAAAAAATTTTCTAAATCTAAATTAAGAATTTGTGGTGCTTCAAAAATGGAAGTGATTTAATTATAGCAAACGGGGTGTCATATAAAAGGGCTCCTCTGCCCAATTCAAAACTTTTTTTTAATAATTTTTCGTGACGTAGGTAGAGTCTGATTTATAAAAAATTACAAAAAATATATTATTCAATGAATTATCTGGACCAAAAAATCTGAAAAAGTCCTGATTAAAAGATAATTACTTATATTTTACGCGAAAAATATAATAAAGCAGTCAAACTTTACAGTTTTAGAAAAATTTCAAAACAAAAACTATTAAAATTTAGGCTAGCCAAAATGGACCGTATTGCATGGACAGTAAAGTTCATAACAAAATTGCTTTTTCCAACCATATTATCTTAAATACGGAACCCTCGGTGCGCGAGTACGACTCACACTTAACCGGTTTAAAAAGTTGAAATGAAATTCTAAAAATGTATTAACTACTTTTTTTATGAAATTATATTGAATAGAATGGAATAGAGAACATTTATTTCGCTTAAATATTTATTTGTTACTATTAATTGCCGGAATAATCTGGTCAAATTAATAAACAAGTCAGTAAGATTGAATGCGAGTAAAACACATTCAAAAAAGTATGTACATTAGGTAATATGAGGCCATTAACATTCAATTCCCATTATCTTAAAATGTGAATCGAGTGACTTCACCAGACTCGTGTGGTCTGAAATTTATTTATTTATTGAGTAAGTGGCACCATGGCACTTACTGCTGAAACTGAGATATGATTATTAGGTGCCTCGTCCTGAATATACTTTTATCCCCAACAACTTAATGAGTAATTCAATAGTGAGTATTTTCCTACAGAAGTACGAGCAGAGGGGCCCGTTTCTCAAAGCGTAATAGTCTAAAAATATTAGTTTTTTATTTATTAGTTTTTTTATTTAGTAGTTTTATTTACCAGACAAAGCACTAATATTATTAGAGTAATACGCCAGTCGTACTTGTAATGTCGCTGTACATTTTAGTACCTTGTCACAATAACGTATTTTAGGACTTTATATTAATTTTGCGGTGTATGCGAAAAGCACAAGACCGGTCTGAGTGGAGATCCTTGGGGGAGGCCTATGTCCAGCAGTGGACGTCTTTCGGCTGACATGATGATGATGATAATGAATGATATTAATTTTAGTACTTTGACGACGCGTTGGCCTAGTTCGTAGCAAGCTAGCGGTCCTGGGTTCAAATCCCGGTAAGGTGAGTGTGATGAGCGCGAATATTTTGTTTTTGATTCATGGATATTTATTTCCTATGTATTTAATTATATTTCTTTATATAACTATTTATATCGTTGTCATACATAGTAGAGCTTAGTTTGGGACTAGGTTAATTGGTGTGGTATTGTCAAAAAAAACGTATTACTTAATTCGTTCCTAATTCAATAGTGAGAAACGAATCCTACGCGATCGTATTTTTTTCCAGAAGAACTTACCTACAGTCGAACTTGTAAGTAGCTGTACATTTAGTACCTTGTCGCAATTACGTATTAAACTGAGCCTGGAGTAGGTAGTTTGAATTTAGTATATCAATAACTCCGACGAAATTTTACTAAATTGTTCAGGAACTGTACGAGTAATAGGGTTGGTAGACTAGTAGGTACCTACTAGGTAGAGTTGGTGTAATAAGAAAACTAACCTTACTTGGTTAGAAAAAATATTTATTCAACTTTTGTGATATTTGGCCAAGAGTTAAGTGGGCTTGCTTCCTTATGCTTCACGTTTGATGATCAAGTTCAACTATGCCGTCATCCTGAAAAAAATATGGATTGCTATTTCATATTTCGTTGCACTCAATGATACTTAATCCATACTAAACTAATACTAATATGTATTTTAAATTTAAACGTAACTTTGTCTGTTTATCACGCCTTCACGCCCAAACCGCTGAACCGATCTTGATTAAACTTGGCATGTAGATAGCTTGAACCCCGAGGAAGGACATAGGGCAGTTTTTGCTACGAGTAGCGATAAACGACTTCTCGGCGGACGGAGCCGCGGGAAACAGCCAGTATTAAGCTCAATTCACACAGCGGGCGGACGCGGATCTTGCGCCGAACGGGTCAGAAGTTCGGCGGGCACGGGTCGAGACCCTTCCTTGGTTGTAATAACACGCATTCTCCGATAGTCATTCTCACAGAGCGCGTGCGCGGGTCGTGCGCGGGCGCGTGTGGCGCGGTTCGTGAATGCTTTGTGTTGGAGTTGTAATTTCTACTCTATATACTCGCCATTACCATCCAAACCCGAATGCCCGCCTGCGATGACTCGCGCGGGGCCCTCGGCGCTCTGTGTGAATACGACGACCCGCGTGGCTCCCGCGATGCAAATGACATGCTCGGCGCCCGACCCGTACCCGCCCGCTGTGTGAATTGCGCTTTACCTATTAAGTATATCAGTAACTTACACCCAGTTGCAGAATCGCACATTAAGCTTAATGTCACTATATACCTTCGGCAATCAGAAAACGATAGGTGTCCTAACGGAACATTCGTTTGAAGAACTTTGAACCTGGTTAAATACTTAAACACCTAGGTGGTCTAGCGGCTTTTCGATAAAGTGAGAGTTATTAGTGTCACTCCATACCTCGTCCTCCTCTGATGGGATGTCAACTGGTGTATCTTTTATAGGTGCGTTTCCTGGCTCCATATCGGCTTCTTTTTCAATGTTATCTTGCTCAACATCCTCTGGTTTACTCGTATTATTGCTCTCTTGATTCACAGGAGCATTATCAAGGGCGGTGACATCTTTTATTTCTATAGTTTCGTCCTCTTTATGCATAGCCTCGGTACCAACATAAGCAGAAGCATGCGTTGTCGCCTCTTAAAAAGGTTTTGCATAATATTAATTATAATCACTTATTTTTCATTGAATACAAGAAATTACAATAAGGTTATCAAAACTAAAACAATAAAAAATATATATAATAAAACCAAATAATAATTATCAATGTTTTAATGTTGCCGTCGAAACGTGACGAGTCACAACCACCGGGGTCGCCTGTGACACCCGAGTCGCAAGTGCGTTGCAAACCGCTAATTACCTACTATAAAAAAATCATGGAGAACCGAGAAGGGACGTAGAAAAACAAGTTTAGGTATGCCATATTTGTTATACATTTAAAAGTCTTTCTATTTAATAAGGTCCCTGGTTACCCAGTACCCACGGACGAGCCGCAGCTTTATTAAGTATCAAGACCTAATTAGAACGTGATTAAGAAAAGGTAAAAAGTGTTACTTGCTTTATTTTAGAAATTTTATCAATAAGTATAAAGGAAAAGCTTTATTCTCATATCACTATTATCAGACATAATAATTACATTTTGTTCGCATAATTTTGACAGCTACTTGGCGTTGGCCTAAGATTTCAAATTCACTTAAAAACATTGAGCTTAAAAAGCAGTCCGGCGGACAAATGGCCACGTGATGTGTGAATATTTTAAACACCCGGGCAGTTGAGTGAGAAGGTATAATAACCCAACATTTCGAATTTTCTGTTTGTTTTCAGCAGTAGTGGTGATTAATTAAACCTAATTGGATACATTCAAAAAACAAAGTATTTATTGTACTTACCAAATTTTAAATCTTGTATCATGATGTTGTTAAAGTATTGCCCAAGGCTCTCAATGCGTGCAAGAGAGTTATCTGGAAGAGTGCTTTATTTAGATTTAAAAATTGTGAATGCGTCTCTAAAAATGTAACAACACTTTATATAATTTCGTATTATAAACGTTCATAAGACATAATAAACGTTACATATAACAACAAAAACAATAGTTTCAAAAGGTGTAATGCTTAAACTAGTAAAAAAGTGTATGTTAGATAATATCATTTAACATACACAAGGTATATGATTTATAAAATATATTATCATATGGTATAACATTCGTACGACTTAATTTTTAATATTACGTACATAAGGTAGGTGTATATCTATATATATAAAACGCAAAGGTGACTGACTGATTGACTGACTGATCTATCAACGCACAGCCCAAACTACTGGACCGATCAGGCTGAAATTTGGCATGCTGATAGCCACTATGATGTAGGCATCCGCTAAGAAAGGAATTCCCGAAATTCCCACGGGAACGGGAATTAGCGGGAAAATCCTTTTGTATGAAAAATCTAAACCACGTAAGATAGATGATTGAAATTTGGCATGCAGGTACCTTAATGAATCTAAAGCTTATTTGCAACGCGATATTGCAAAATTCCCATGGGAACGGGAGTTATTGGGAAAAAACTTTTGTATGTAAAAATCTAAACCGCGTAAGATAGATGATTGAAATTTGGCATGCAGGTACCCTAATGAACGTAAAGCTTACTTGCAACGCGATATTGCAAAAGTCTTACGGGAACGGGAGTTATTGGGAAAAAACTTTTGTATGTAAAAATCTAAACCGCGTAAGATAGATAATTGAAATTTGGCATGAAGGTACCCTAATGAACGTAAAGCTTACTTGCAACGCGATATTGCAAAATTCCTACGGAAACGGGAATTAGCGGGAAAATCCTTTTGTATGAAAAATCTAAACCGCGTATGATAGATGATTGAAATTTGGCATGCAGGTACCCTAATGAACGTAAAGCTTACTTGCAACGCGATATTGCAAAATTCCCACGGAAACGGGAGTTAATGGGAAAAAACATTTGTATGTAAAAATCTAAACCGCGTAAGATAGATGATTTAAATTTGGCATGAAGGTACCCTAATAAACGTTAAGCTTACTTGCAACGCGATATTGCAAAATTCCTACGGAAACGGGAGTTATTGGGAAAAAACTTTTGTATGTAAAAATCTAAACCGCGTAAGATAGATGATTGAAATTTGGCATGCAGATACCCTAATGAACGTAAAGCTTACTTGCAACGCGATATTGCAAAATTCCCACGGAAACGGGAATTAGCGGGAAAATCCTTTTGTATGAAAAATCTAAACCGCGTAAGATAGATGATTGAAATTTGGCATGCAGGTACCCTAATGAACGTAAAGCTTACTTGCAAAGCGATATTGCAAAATTCCTACGGGAACGGGAGTTATTGGGAAAAAACTTTTGTATGTAAAAATCTAAATCACGTAAGATAGATGTTTTCAATCTAGCATGCATGCATACCTTAGTAAATATAAAGTTTAGTTATGGATGTATTTTGAAAAATTAAGTTAGCGAGAAAAAAATGTTGTATGTTCGAATTTCGGAGACTACAATTTCCATTGAAGGTATGTTTCGCCATGATCATTAATAAGTCGCAGGGTCAAACACTCGCGCTAGCAGGAGTTGATTTAAGACAGCCCTGTTTCTCCCATGGTCAGTTATATGTGGCGTGCTCCCGCGTAAGTTCGCCATCCAGTCTGGTCATTCTCGCACCACCCTCCAGAAAGACCAGAAACGTTGTTTATAAGGAAATTTTATAAATAATATGTTTCCTAAATACATTTCCCATATCCCGGTTGCACCAGCCACCCACCAACCGAACCACTCTTCCATGCTACTCTTTTTAGGGTTCCGTATCCAAAGGGTGAAAACGGGACCCTATTACTGAGACTTCGTTGTCTGTCTGTCAGTTGAAATTTTCACAGAATATGTATATCTATTGTCGCTATATCAACCAATACTGAAAATAAGAATAAAATAAAAAATAGGGGGGTCCCCATACAACAAACGAGTTTTTTTTTGTTAATTTTGTACGGAACTCTTCGCGCGCGAGTCCGACTCGCACTTGGCCGGTTTTTAGTTTTCATGTGGTCAAACTTTTACTTTCATACCGACTGACATCCACATTCTCACCTCTGAATTCCAGACGAAACCCTATAGGTACTTTAGGGTTAGCCTCCACTGATCGTATTTTCCTAAATTTATATCAAACCAAATTATCATAAACTAATAATCTAAAAATTAATAACAATTAATTATTCAACTAAGCTTTTTATACTATAACCTCATTTAAAAATAATAAAATTAAGCATTTTTTAACCTTTCTCCCACACACACAAAGATCTCTCTTTTATAACACGCCACGCGGACGAAGTCGCGGGCAAAAGCTAGTGAATTATAAGCTGTTTGACATTCTCCGTAAGAGAAATATATTCATAAATAAAATATCATAGCTTTTTTATAACACTTCTGTCTGACCCATTTGAGGTCACAAAAAAATGGTGCCTAATGGCAAAAAGCGAGCGAGCGGAGTGACCGAGTAAGATGGGCCGCCCGGCCGGGGCAGAAGCGACTTGGATAGGTTAATTAGGTTAGAAGGCTAAGGCGGGAGCGAGCCTACCGAACTCAAAGATATCTTGCTCTTTTGTTTACTGGCATGTTGGGCAAGCAAAATATACAGATAAAAATACAGCGAAAATAGTTATTTCTCAAAAATGACAGGAAAAGTTGACATTACTATCTATATATTGGGATGCGAAGTACATAGTTTACTGACAGATCTCAAATTAAAAAAAAAAAACATTGCGTGCTCGCTACACAAGCACGCAATGTTGCATACAAATTTCATTACCATCTAGTATCTAACTTTTTAAAAAGTGAAAACGGCCTTAATAAAATGAGGGCACAAGTCTTATTACATCCAAATTTTGTTCGGAATATAACTTTTTTATCTGTATCTCGAATAGCTTGAGTAGTTTTAAAAAAAAAGCTTGCGTTTCTCCTTGTCATAAACAAAAGACGGTAAAGAGTAGGTAATAATATTGTCTGTATAGATTGTGTGGTATTTCTTTCCTTAATAAAGTACTTTACTCCAACATAATTTTATTCTTGCGATTTTTGAGAAAAGCACTATATATGCCTCGGCAGGAACGGCAATTGCGGGCCTCGTATTTTTAAACGGACTCGCAAGCTCGTCCGTTTAAACCAATCCTCGCCCCGCAATTGCCTACTTCCGTGCCTAGGCAATAATGTACTATTTATGTGACTAAAGCCGATGCCGTTGTAGAGAGAATGCCGTGTAATATATATTTGCAAAATATATAAATAATAGAATAAGAAGAATAGAATAGAAGAATATATTAGAATCGTAGAATAGAAAAACGTTTTATGCAAAAAACACATCAACAGAAGCGTACATAATAGAAAAGATAAAATAACGTGATAAAACTACTTACTTACCCAAAAACTATGTAACTAAATAAAGTAAATAACTATGAGGTTAACTATGGGAATTTGATGAATTAACACAAGATTGATTTATTAATAACTAGCTTTTGCCCTTGACTTCGTTCGCATAGATTTTGATTGTCGTTACTCTCTCGGGAACTTTTATATTTTCCGGGATACAAATTTCATCCAAATCTGCCTAGCAGTTGCAGAAGGAGTAACAAACTAACACGCACACAAACTTTCGCTTTTATTTGTATAATAGGGAATTCATAGTTACGGTAATAATGGCTTTGGATAACCTTGCTCGTGTGGGGGGGAGTTTCGGCGCGGAGCCCCTTGCCCGCACTAACCCGATATAATTTCAAAATTTAGGTTTCTTTCTGTGTTAAAAACCTTTGTCAAGTGGCAAACGCAGCGCTCCTTCACTAACTGCTTGACATCGCCGTCTACAATACTTGAAGATCACATACATATTTATAGGTTTTATTTCACGAGAGAGATCTGAGAGTCATTGTCTTAGGAAAGTGCAAATTCGATGAATTATAACTTTCCCTCGTTGAACATGCATGACCGGCGGGACCTTTATCTGCACTGAATTCAATCTTGATGGCACTACTGAACTCTTGTATGATTTTAACAGTTCCATCAGATCTTGGAGCTTCGATGCAAACAGTTTGAGGTCATTCATCTACCTACACAACACGTAAGAAATAACTGCAGCCTCTCTACGAAGTCGAAAACCGAATCCGGAATCCTTCAGTAAATAACTGAGAGAATTGAAGCCTATGCAAAAACAGAAAGGACTCAGACTGTCACCATGGACGATACCTTTTTCAGTCCTTATCGTTACTGCCAAAGGCTTTTCTCTTTATTTTTCAACATTAAACAAAAAAAAACGGCTGTGGGAAACAGAATATATCTCTTATTACCTACTAAATTTCCGCCCGTGTACAATGCTCACGCGATGATATATCCGATTTTCGAAAATGAGGGGCTGGCAGATGGCCGGCGATCATTTATTTAGAAAGTATTTCATACTTGATTATTTATTTGACTTGTATCAAATGTGTTGATATTTTGGAATTATGGTGCAACACAGTATATTGCTACGTTATCACAAAATCGTAAATCACAAATTAGAACTATTTCCAGCCACGGGAGACAACAACATTACAACCTTAGTAACTCCTTAACTAAACAACATATCGTTAAGTTAAACATTTTTATATTGTGAACCGGTATAATAGGGGCTTCCTTATACCCTAATACCTATATGTATTTCAAGTTCTGGGATAAGATGTATACCTAATCGTCGATTATCTACTTCTACTACCATCAGTAACACAGTTAACTGTCCATTTGTCATTCTTGTCACTTTACATAACGCTCACTAGTGGTCAGTTAACAGTGATGCTGTTTGTGCTACATAACAAAGATAAAATTAAACCACTTGTTAGTGTAGGTAGATATCAAAACTGCCGGCCATCCTTTAGGAAGAAGTAAGAGAGGTCTTTTCTGCAGTTAAGGTACCAGTACGCTCCTCTGTTACATACAACTTACCACTAAATTGCGCTTGCAATTGATATGCACGGACTTCCACTGTAAAATAAATTAAGAAGGTAATACATTATTTTACTATTATGCATAAAGAAATTGACTTACAATAATAACACATATGATAGTTTCATACCGCCAAAGCGTAAAACTTGTGACCACAAAAGGAGCATTTAGGCGTAATTTTTTCGTTCGTTCGCGCGAAGAGAACGAGACGCAGGGTAAAGTCACCAGTAGTCAGCCAGTTACTTGTAGACGGCCGGCCTCTGCGTATACTTTGTATGAGTGGAAAGAGTACGAAATATATAATTCCCACTCTTCGCACTCATATAAGGTCGACTACTGGTCTCTGGCTGACCACTGGAGACTTTACCCCACATAATGCACAAATAATGTCGGAATGAGCAGATCAGCAGACCAAATTTAGTCTAGTTTGAGTGGCATCACATTGGTGCGTGGACTTAGGTTGTCTGTGTTATTATACTTATTATGTTATGCGGTCTTTAGATAATAAACTCTTAAACTCGTCTAAACATTAGTGAAGTATGCGAAATGGCTGTCTGTGTGTGTGCACACGCACACACGTAAACTGTCACTCGTGCTGTGGCTCGGCGCGTTGTCTTACCTAGTGTATCTGTGTGCGTGCGGCAAGTCGTATATAACGAACGAAAGTGCATGCTTCCCATCTTGTTAGTCCAACGTTATGTCCGTTTTTTCTTTAGGTCGTGGCTTACTTAGGACAAGTCAGAGAAATCCTACATTTGTAAGGTGAATCGACAATCCCTTGTCCTCTAACCTACCGCCAAGCAGCAGTGTTCGCACTATGTGCTCTGGTCTTGAGATATGATAACCGGTGAAATTACTAGTACAGGTATTTCACCATAGTCCTCAGGGTTGGCAACGCATTTGCAGTTTTAGTCATTCTTGATAATCCAAATATCTATGGGTCTGAGATCCCACTTTCCATCAGGAGGCCTGTGCGCTCGTTTGCCTTCTCCTCGACAAAACAATAATACCGCTAACAAAAATAAGGGTCGCGCAAAACCGATGGATGTGAGTAGCACAGGACCGGTCGGTGGGGAAGACCTAACTCTAGCGGTGGCTGTCTTTGATGACTTTCCTTCCCAGTCTACAGTGCAATTCTTTTTAGGGATGATTTTACACTTTATTGCGTGTAACTATAAAAAAACAATATAGGTAGGTACTCAGGTACTTACTGATTTTATTAACTTCATCGTCAACAGCATAAAATTTAACTAAAAAAAAGAATTTGTTTTATTTGTACATATGAGTATAATTAATAAAACGTTTGAATTAATTTTCAATTAAAACTAAACTGCTAATAACATCCTGTGTATTAAAAACACATGTTATTTATGAAGATCAAACAAAGTTATTAAAAAAAAATCGCCCATAAAGGAACCACCAATCAAGCCTTCATCGATCGGATGTCGGTCGATCAGTTGAAGCCGTTAGAGTCAGATTCAACCAACGATTGATCAACGTGTCCATGCATTGAAGGATGATTCCTTTATGTTTAAATTTTGCATCTGACTTCGTCCTAATGACCCCCCCCCCCCCCCGTTTACCTTCTTTTTTACCCAAAACATTTACCTAAAAAAAGTCCTTATCCAGAACATAGCCTATTGAGTGCCAAATTCCAATGAAATCTATTTAGCCACTTATGCGTGATTGGGAGACAGTCACCCTTACAGCCTCGTTAGGTATTCACTTACTCGCTTCACGAAGTGCTTTCATTTCTCTGGCGCGCTGCGGTGTTTCCGTGGCGCCAATATCTTAAACATATTTCATAGAATTTGCTTAAATAATGATTACTTACAATACTAGGTACCTAAGGGTTACATTAAGTAACAACGTAAGTAATCAAATATGTAACTTACAATCCCCGGGTGACTGATTTGATTTTATGTTGCTGCAGTCAGCGTGGAGTGTGCACGAATCGAGAGATACATAATTATCGCAAAAATATCGCCATCGGCAACGTGACTCGGGTTTGTTCACTGCAAATAAAATCACAACATTAAATTGTTATCGTATATGTATTTCATCGACATATAGTCCCTAGTTGGTGGTGACCCCCAGGAGCTAGCGGTGCGGGGTTAGATTCCGGTATAGGTAATTATTTGTGTGATGTGATGAGGGCGAGTAGGTATTTGTTCGTGAATATTGGATGTTTTCTGTGTATTTAAAATTTTAAATATGTATTTCTCTATATCAGTATGTTTATCGTCGTCGAGTACATACAAGCCTTAGTTTAGTTTGGGAATTTGTGCGAGATGGTCCTCTTTTTAGGGTCCCATACCAAAATGGTAAAATAGGAATTGTTTGGTAAGAATTCTTTGTCCGTCTGTCCGTCTGTCTGTCCGTATGTCAAAGCAGGTTTTTTCAACAACTACAAATGCTATCAATTTGAAATTATACAACTTGCTTGCCCGCATCTGTTTTTAGTAAAAAAACATGAAATTAATTTTGTATATATTTGAAAAGGGGTCTAGAATGGGGGGTTGAAAAATGAAAAAACAAACCATGATTATAGCAAATGGGGTGTCACATGAAAGGACAAAATTTGCATATTACGAAACTTATTTTTTTAAGATTCTGTAATGTACTTTTTGATTTATAGCTAAAAATGTACAAAAAAATTCAAGAGATTCAAGTTGTGGAAACGTCGAAGATGTTTTCAGAGATTGGTTAGGTTAGGTTAGACTGGTAGCCGTCACTAGACAACCCGAAATCAACACGGGTTTCAGGAGAAAATAGCTTTCTATGAAATAAGTGTCGCTGAAAAAACAAGACTGTTAAACCATATTCGACTAAATAACCGTTATTTTGCACACGTTTTCTTATTTTTACGAAATGGAGCACAATGGCGTCTTCTAACGTAATCTCATTAATATTATAAATGCGCAAGTTTGTGAGTGAGTTAGTGTGTTTGTTACTCCTTCACGCAAAAACGGCTTGACTGATTTGGACGAAATGGAGATAGGTTTTAGGTACCCTGAATTAACACATAGGTTATATTTTATTTATTCCAAAAAAACACTTTTCTGTGGGATAGTCCACGCTGATGAAGTGGCCGGCAGAAGCTAGTTAATTTATGCTAAGAATATATATATAATATATAATATATAGATAGAAATAAATAAGTATTATCTAAGTTACGAGAATTTAAGAAAATATGTGCAAATATGACCTCTATTATTCTAATGTGAATAAAAACGAAGTTTAGATACCTATTATACAAGTGGAATAACAAAAATCAAATTGATTTTTTTTTCATCCTAAAAATTAAAAAAATATGTAAAGGTGTTGTGTGCGTGTGCATATTTGTGATTGATATGGTGTTGTAGAAAATATGTTTAAAATATAATCACGTGACGACTCTCTTAATGGCCGCGCAGCAGTGGCTGGGGGGAAACTGATGTCGCCTCGCTGATTAATTGACTTACTAATTTTATTCCGTAAATTCATATTCGACTTGCTGCGTTTATCTGTTTAAAAAAAAGGTTAAGTGATTTTTATATATTTCGTTCCGTTATGTAAAACAAATCCAACGACATTACGTATCAAAATCAGTCAAAGGCTAGTCAAGATGCATAACGATAAGTTAGCGTTTTTCGAAAATTGACAAAATGTTTAGGATTGACGTATTTTGATGATGATAGATCGCGTCGACCACTTATGTCAACATACATTTCGAGTCATAGAAAACAGAAACGTTAGCAGCGTTTACATCTTAGCTAGGCCTATTGTTATTTCATCGCTTCGGTGGAACTAACATACATATAGAAGTTATATGCGCTGATGCATGTATGAACGTGGGTATATACAGGGTGTAACTCAAGGGAAACAATGACCTGGTCGATAGAGGACGGTAAGACTTGCCTACCTAACCCTTATGTGTAGCGATTTTTCTTTATAGTTATTTCAGCTTTTGATTAATTTAATTTAATTTACTTGATTTTAAAATTTCTGTACAGACATGGAGGTCAAACCGAAAGATCTTGACTTCTTCTATCGACCTGCTTCGTTTGATCCACTCCTCGAGTTACACACTGTATATGCAGCAGTGCAGCTTTTTTATAATATCAATGTTTCAATGATATTCCATATTGTGTGTACCCCTAGTGCTGCCGTGTCGTTAACTATATGATAGCTCACATTAACTTAACTGTAAAGGCGGCCGAATCGTAAACGATACGACTGTAATAGGGTTAAAGCAAAGATTATAGGCCCTGTATTTACACGAAATTTGAGTTCGCCCATTACGCAGACAACACATGTAACGATTTATTTTTAACTATTATAAAATAATACTTACTGTTTGGTTGTTTCTTCGCAATATGCTTCGTCCTTCCACTGCGTTTATAATTTTTTCGGACTGCTTTCGTTGAGTGAGCTTCTGGATAAAAACATATTGAACGCCAGTTTTATTTGTGTATTATGTTTATTCTATGAACCATAAAGTCGATTACATACATATTGAATAAGGTTATTAGTAGGTACTCACTGTGTGATTGGCGATTCTTTGCGATAGGCTTCGCCCTTCCTGTTATTTTAGGTTTATTGTGTTTACGGGCTGGAAAGATTACTAGGTGACGTTTTTTTTGCAGCTTTTTCAATAACGTGTCTAGTCAATTAAGAGAAAAGTTTATAAATCATTATTTTCTTGCAGAGAGGTCATATTATTCTATGCATTAGTTATCTTACCAGGACTGCCAAATACACTTAAACCTTTTCTAAAATTTCGTTTGGTTTTTTCCTTTTTCAAATATTGTTTATTTCCATTTCTAGTTGTTATCGTTTTGTACATAACTAAAATAAAAAAATAAAAACCATTAATTATTAACTTGTTGTTTCAATGATATTCTTTGTAATTGAAACCAAAAGAAATAAATACTTACCAAATATTTAAAGCCCAGTGCCAAGTAATAGTAATAAATCAATAAATTAAATTTATTAAAAATTAATAAATAATTAACTGCTAAGAAAAGTAAATTGACTACAATAATTATTTATAGTATATTGAATGAAAATAATTTATACTAAGTTAAATATTTTTTCAAATGGAATACGTGAAAAACCATACCTATTTATTTTATTTTATTGTTTAATTAAATCCAGAATATAATAATACCAAGGAAAATGTATACAAATTCATTAAAAATAGTACAAAATATATTGAGATTTATAAAGGTGGTTGGTAGAATGGGCTCCAGTACTCCACGTGGTATTGGTCTAACCAACCCCTAGAGGTATATTATGCGTAGAGGCGGAGAGTCGCGCGAGCCGCAGTAACGCCCTCGGCGACCAGCAGCGAGACGAGCTCGCGGAGGTGAGCATGGGCGCCTGCGCTTTGTTACGCAAGGGTGACGGGCTGCGCTTCTGCACTTGACGTGTTTTAATGGAAAATAAATGATATAGTAAGCTGCGCCTCTATTCTAGGCAGTAAAAAAAATATCGTATTTGACCTGTTACGGCATCGTTTTCCACTGGCCGCCATTACTGACAAGAAAATAAGAACTATCAAAACGTAGACAATACGATAACAGCTCAAACACAATATCGTTTTTACCGTGTTGAATAGAGGCCCTGGACCCGTATTATGATCGTCTTTGTTGAGCTAGATAAACCATCCGTCACTCTCGCACTTACCCACTGGTCAGGATAGACGTTTTATACACGTTTATCCACATCGATAAACACGTTCATAATGGGCGCGCAGGTACCATTCCGGTACATGAGCTCGACACTATGATACTTTAAGAACGCATTTTTGGTACCTAAGCATTTGTCGTTTCAGGCAGGGTTTTGGAATTGTTTGGTAATTTACCCCTTTAGTATGCGCCTTGGGCAATTTATTTCCGCAGTGAAAACAGTTAAAACAGAAAACTGTAGCTAGTTATTAGCGTTTTTGTGACTTTTTTTTCTTCCGAATTTGCTTTCTAACTCTAAAATAATGGTCTACTTAACTCAAATTTGTCTCCTCTGAGCATATATTGTGTTATCGAGTAGTGAAAACTGTTTTATTTATTATTTTATATTTTTTGTAATATTTAAGCTTTTTGTTTTCCAATAAGTTATAGTAAGCGTTTCAAAAATATTTTGTTTCAAATTAACTTGTCTAAATATTGTTGTAACGCAAATTAAATATGAATAGTTATAGTTTTAATATATTCATAAACGCGATTTGATGAGCATTTATCCGTCTAAGGATTCGGACTTCTTCGTAAGACAGTTTGGTAAACATTTATCCGTCTAGGCAGGAACTTGGTTTTTTATAAAGTAAGATTTGGTAAGCATTTATCCAAATTGGTAAACATTTAAATGTAAGCCAATGAAAATAACAAATGACTTTTGAAATATAATATTTTCAGAACTTACGCATGTACTTGCTCTTTTTGGGAGAATCATCTGTGATTATTTTACCTAAAAACAAGACATTAAGAAGTATTATAAGTTTCAATCATTCAATTAACGTATAAATATCAAAATCCAATTCTAATACTTACCCCCGAAGCGAAGAATGGAAACTTCTGTTGTGTCTTTAGAATTATATGGTGCTACTGTAAATAACGACCAAAATATTAAAAATCTAATTGCGTTTCCAGAAATATTATAATCCAAAATAAATTTTATATTATTACCGTCACCGCTAAAAGCCAACGCCTGAAGAGCATCGAGACCCGCTATATCCTGGTCTGAATAATTTTTAGTTAAAACATTTCGCTAAGAAAAATAAGGTTAACCTAGTCGTTAACAACGTTAATAATATGTAAACTAATAAATTCCGTTTTACCTTTTAAAATCTTTATTCGCCGCCCGTCCATAACTGAAGAAATTTAATGTTATTGTATTATAATGTCATCATATAAGTAAACAGTACGCAATAAATGTAACATACAGAAGGAATCGAACAAGAAATCTGCGAATTCATAGGGACTGGTTGCTGCGCTCACAATGCCGTTTCCCTCTAAAACAAAGACAGTAAATTAAGACATCACTTAATATATTTAATTATTCAATCAGGCTTCGATAGAATAAACAATTTTGAGTTACCTCCGGGTCTTTCGACTGTAAATTAAAGTTGTATGAGTTAATAAAGCAAATAAAAAAAAATTACTTATAAAGTGTACATATTTTTAAACAAAAACTTAAAGGCTAAATGGCGAAAATGGAACCCGTAAAACTGTGTCAAGGCTGTCTATCTGTCTGTCTTTCTATATATATACACCGTGTTTGTTTTTGAATTCCGATAACTTTAAGAGAACGTTCTTTAGGTCAAATAAAGTTAATTTCTCGAAGATATTAAGATGATGACTCGTACTATTTAAAGGTATTCAATTATTAAATTTAATCAGTTCATCACGTTAAACTAGTGTAAAACGCATTATATGATATATTCCCGACGCCACACGACTGATAACGAATGCCGACATTTAAATCACGAAAAACCGCGTCCAATCAGCAATCTTCAATCTCAATCTCAGTCTTTATTGGTCGTTGCTACGGTAACGTATTAACAACAGCCTCTATTGGTTACTGAATTCTGTCTTCATTGTTCGTTACAAAAGGTTGCTATGGTCACGTTTCAATTAATATAACAATGTCACAGAATTTCTGTGGTTAAAAATAACGTATTAGATAGTCTATTTTTTGTAACTTGAAAAATTAATCTTTAACGTTGTATATGTACGTCTATGGCTGGCACTGATCGGATCCCTTAATTAATAGTTACTTGCTCAACACGCTCTTGAACGGTTTGCAAAATTACAGTGGCTATACTTGTAGTTCTGTGGAACAAGGGGCGATAATACAAACCTTTCTGCATTAGTCTTCTGGCTACGGGTAGTAAATCGAGAGGAGTAAAAACATCACCTGAAAATTAGAACGCCATTTGTGTAACACCGCAAAACTCTACAGAACACAACACAATTTAAAAAACATGTCATTACCAGATTGGAGCCCACGTTTCACTTGCGACATAGGATTTTCTGTAAAGAAAAAACATCAGGTATAGAGCTCTATCCTTTTCTCTCAATCTAAACTGAACTGAATTGCTTTAATATGTCATAGTAATGTTGGTAACCGCCAGTGCCATGTCAAACCGCACTTTACTCACTTGCTTGCAAAGCTGAAAGTTTTACTCCAACTTTTTTCAACGATTCCCCGTCTCCATCCTGGTCACTCTCTGTTGATTGTAAGATTTCAGAATTAGACAGATCCGTTTCATAAGTAGCTTCTTCAGAATTCATTATATCGGTTCCCTCTAATAGATAATCGGAATCCTGTTGGGTTTCATCAACAGAATATTTATCAACAGGTTTTTCATGGCCGGGAGTTTTCCCGACAGAGTTTTCACTGTCAAGAATATTGTGGATTAACTTTTCATCAAGAGGATTTTCTTTCCCAGGTTTTTCGTCTCCTGGTTTAACTGCTGCGTCAACTGGTTTATTAGGTTCTGGGAAGATATGGGATTTTTTAAGTCTTATTTATTTATTTCACTGTAAATGCAAAGAAGTTTACTTTGTAGTTGTGGTGACTAAATATCTTTAGTATTATTTTTATTATTATTAATTTCATTAATTAATTGTCCTTCTGTCACTTTCCGTTTCCGCCTTTTCCGCGAATAGTAATTGGATGGAGTCGTGCATTGTAGTTTCACCCTTTTGACGTACCCATATAGTATTGTCGCTATGAATCAATTATGTACCTATGGTATGATACCAGTGATACATATATATACATATATCAGTAATTATATGTATCACTGGTATAACTTTAAGCTTGAACGTGTTCGTTTGATGAGGTCTAGGCTCCGACCAAACTTGCTCCAAACTATAGTGGGATCTGAAACATTCTTGTTAAATCCGGACAATCGATTTGCTGCCGTCAAACCCACAAATGTCATTGACATTGATCAGGCCCTTGAAAATGTTGTGGGAGTACTCAGAGAGGAAGGTGTTAAATTTTGCACGTTGCAGCGTAAGGGCAGGAAGTCCAAATTTTGCGACTGAAGCTCTCGAGCTTATGAAGGAGCGACCTGAAAACCCATCGTCACTCCGTCAGAACTTCGAGCTCTCAACAAAAAGATTGGCCAACTGGTGCGACACGACCTTCGATGCTTCAATACATGTTCTATTGAACGAGCGATTGAGCAAAATCGGGGGTCGAAAGTGTTTGTCCAGTCTCTTGGGAGGAGCCATCTGACGAAGTTGACCACAGCCAGTGGAGTAATCATTACTTCTAAGTCGGAAGTTCTTTCGGAAATTGAGGACTTCTACAGCCGTTTGTACGCCTCGCACGCATCTCCTGATCCCGAAAAAGAGGACTCTAGAGCCCCATTAACCCGTCACTTTACTGAGGACTTGCCAGAGATAAGCCTACACGCAATCGAGATGGCTCTTAAACAGCTAAAAAATGAAAAGCTCCCGGGAAGGACGGTGTTACAACTGAGCTCCTAAAAGCAGGAGGTACGTCTGCATTGAAGGAGTTCCAGTGTTGTGCGGTGAGTCTTAACGTCGACTATTCCACAGAGCCTGAAGACAAAAGTCTTCAATCAGTGCGTCCTACATGTCATGACATACTGAGTCGAAACGTGGACACTTACAATTGGACTGATTCACAAATTTAAGGTGAGCTAAGAAGAGGGCTATAGGATCGGATCTGGAATGAGGTGGTCGGACAGAGAACTAAGGTTATCGGCGTAGCCCATAGGTCATTTGTGCCGCATATTTGTGATGATGATGATGATGAACAATCGATATTCATACTTAATTGAAGAACTCCTTTGTGCTGATGCTGCAATGTACACATTTTGGTTTATGGGTTTGTTATTTTAATTTAGTTGAAGATATCCAGTAAATAGTTTTGCGTAAAATCTTATGTTTCAATTCCCAAAAATTTGTTATGAACGGGGGCACTAAAACCGTGGGGTTTCAGGGTTGCTTTATTATATTTTACAGTATTAAATATATGAAGCAAACGCTTTTTCGCTAAATTTCAAAATCCAACTTTTAATACTAATGCTGCAAGGGTTAGCCTACCCAAACCGCGTGGTAAAATGGTTCCTTCACTAGGGCTCCCTACCAAAAATATTAAAATAAACCCTTAGGGCGCAACTCCGTCCAGTTGACTGTGTCCATCTATCACTGCAGAATAATGTAGCAACTTCTATTCTTATGCTATTAATTTAACAAGTTTAATAGTTTATTGCTTATTAAATAACTCATAACTTGATAGAAAAGGGTGCCGTCTATTTGGCATAATATCGATTGTCCGAACGTATTTGGCATAACATACTTTTCATAATCATTTTTCGACAATTGTTAACATTGCAGAAACCGTAATCGGTATTATTTGCAAGTACTCGAATATTTGCGGGTTGAATTTTAAATAGTATACTATTGATAAGGCCGAATTCCATTACGAATAATGTTGTTTAGCATGATTATCATATTGCATTATGTTGTGTAAAAAATCGGTTATAGGTCTTTTCTTTCATAGCTGAATATGCTTTAATAATGTGCTGCTAAAAGATTATTCGGCCAACGGACTTTCTGCCAAGTCATTGTATGCGAAACAGACATAAGCGCTTTTGTCAACAGACAAATTAAAGTAATAAGCATAGTATAATTCTTACAAAAAAATACGTAAGAAGGGGGACCTATAAAAAATGTGAACTACATATAATACCTACACACTATATATCTATCTAACCTATCTAATACGAGCAAATCTTGTATATAACTTAATCTTGTAATTGTTTTTGGTATATATACATATATAATCTGAATCTCGGAAACGGCTCCAAAGATTTTCATGAAATTTAGTATGCAGTGGGTTTCGAAGGCGATAAATCGATCAAGCTAAGTTCCATTTTTAGAAAAATTAAAAAAAAATGGCTACGGGTATGGCCATGTACTTATTGTTAAATCTGCATGTATTTTAATTGACCGTTAACTTTGCCAATTCGCTTTTGTAATGATGTTTAACATTGCCAAGTTCCCGAAAATAGCAAGTTCTTGAAAAAAAAATAGGTACTTTGAAACTGCGCAGCGCAGCTGTCCCTACACTCTTACCTGCACTTAGTGTTAGGTTGTTATTTTCAACATTTTCAGAGGGCTTGTCCCCAGCCTGCTGAGCATCATTTTCGCTATTTTGTGATTCTTGTGCAGAATTATACAATTCTGCAGATTTTTTCACGTCATTCCCCGCAGCAAAATTCGCTTGGGTTTCATCAAGAGGCTCTCCACCGGTAGGCTTATCATCGGCAGGATTTTCACCGGCCGGAATTTCATCGGCAGGTTTTTCGTCGGCTGGTTTTTCATCGGCAGGTATTTCATTGGCTGGTTTTTCATCGGCAGGATTTTCATTTCCAGATTTATCGTTGGCAGGCTTTTCGTCAGCTGGATTTTCAGCTACAAGTTTTTCATCAACATTTACACCATCTTGTTGCCTAAGATGTTTTTTATTGTTTCCGATAATGTGTTTTGTGTTTGAGCTAAAACTACCTGTTAATATTTCAAAACAAAAATATTTACTTAAGCTCCTAACTTAAAAATAGTAACAATAATTATTTTTTCGAATTTCGGTATTTTGCTACTTATTCTAATGTTGACAATGCTTTTCATACTTACGAAACCTAGGAAGTCCTTCAGCTGCTAAAACCTATAAAAAATAATTCAGCGTTTTATATAATGTATGTTTAGTATTCGTATGTAAATAAAAATAATTAAAACTAAGTAGATTCAGACATGTAAAAAAGTACCTACAGAATAAACATTTTAAATTTAATTTACACAATGGATACGGCATACTGCTATTATTTATTACCGAGTACTGACCGATTAGACTAAACAAAACATTAGTAGGAACACAATTTAATTTTTAAGAAATCGATTGCTTGTCGCGGAAATTGCGTTCCAATTTCATAGTGGTTTTATTCAGAGAAAATAGTTATTAAGGTACATTTGAAGACACAGTATCTGGAATACGAGCTCGGCTTTTCGCAATCACAAGTCAAAACCCTACTCAATTTGAAAATACTGATCTTGTATAGGTATCATAAATCCGATTTTTAATCTACGAATCTATAACCACGCGCTATCAGCCTAATCCTGCCTTTAAAGACTAAATTAAGATGGATTGACAGGGAGACGAAATTTAAGGGAAGGGATCCGTTAGATGGTGAACGAACCAGCACATAAGTGCTGGACCAGTAATTAGCTACAGGAAAGCTATACACTAATAAACTTATTATTTTCACAGCAGGGCGCCCAACAATAGGTTAGTAATAATAATAAAATATTGAAAAACTTACTGAAATAAATAGAACTGTAAATAAAACACTAAGAATTCGCATTTTTAATCATACTACGGTTTTTTAAGCAGGAATTAATCATTCTGGCAATCATAAATACAAATTAATAGAAATGCAAACACCATGATATGACTTCTCTATTACATTCATTGTAATCTACCGCCCTCACATGCTGCAAAGTATTGAAAGTATTTAAGCCCCGCGGAGAGACGAGACGTGAGCATATATCATGGGATATTATGATTATGATTAATTTATTGAATAAAGAATTGCTATTATGGGAACATTACGTTGGAAGCTTTAAAATTTTACTTAAATTACTGTCCTGAGATGACCGTAAAAAACTATTGCACCTAACCAACAAAACAATCCTCTTAGCATCGTTTATTGGATGATCGATTAAAGAATACCTCTGTTAACTGTTCTGGCTCCTCCGACATGAGACCTTAATACCGAGCTGCCACCTGAATCCTGTTTAATACCGCGGTAATCGGGCCTGAAATGCGCTGCTATTGTTTGGCCGTGGGTCCGCCGCGGTTTTAAGCCCTACACAACAAAGGAAGCAACCAGAGACAACCATTACAAAGATCAACGATCGATATTAATGAATTGATCATATTACATATTTTTTGGCGACTAACGCATATTATTACTTATTTACGATGACATGATATTATGCTGTACAACAAAATATTGCTTACTATCGTATTATACCTTTGCGATTATTAAGAGCAATCGTTAGAAATGGGTATGAATGGAGGAATCCAAATCCCATTCATTTAGTTGAGCGTGGTAATGTTTGAAAAAAAGTTTCCTGTTGAGAAAAAATATCTCCTTTCAAAATTAGCTGAATTATCGACACGCTACGTTGTTTAAAGTCACGCAAAGCTGCACAGACAATGTTGCAATAGCATTTGTTATGAAAATATTCATAACATATGTATTTTGAGAAATTTTACGTTCACTTTATTAAACTTAGTAAGTAGACGCCAAATAAGATGAAAAAGAATTTGGGGGAAGTGCGTTTAGAGGCTATTAAAGTCGATAACATTATTCCTAATTTGTTGAGCCATCACGGAACCCCGTCATCGTAACGACAGCGTCAAGTCACAAAAAAAAAGTGTCAAAACTATTCATTGGTTTTCTGTACCAGGGTTCTATACTGACTATACAAAACTTTCATTGAAATAACAAGCAAATTAAAAATTCTGTCAACTCAACTATTTAGTTGTGTTGTGTCTTTTTCATCTTATTTGGCGTCTAGAGAGAGAGATAGATCAAAAATACAAAATCAGTGAAATCCTTAACACCGACAAAAACTAGGACGGTAGGTAGCTGGCGAGATGAGAATTAAACATAGGTATATTCAGACATTGCTTTTATCTGTAGCTGTACGTGTACAACTGTTGTGTTATTCTCTATGGTAGCGAAGACGAGCTCGTATTCGAGATCTGACTTGCACCGGTCTCACTTAAACTCAGTGTCCACTAGGAACGTGCGGCGAGTTGGTGAATGCTAAGCTAGTTCGCTCGAGGCTAAGTCTAGGGTGTTATTTTCTTGAGGAATATCTAAACGTTTAAAGAACCCAATGACGAGCTAAACTTGACTCGTGGGTGACTGAGAACTTCGTGTTTGTTGCTTGCCTCGACATCAGCCAAATGGTTTGTCTCATAACGTGGTAAAGTATTAGGTATCTACTTTAATGTGTAAAATAGGTATATTTGGAACAAAAAGACGTGCTGCGCGGACCTCAATGATTGGGATAAGGGCAAAATGACGAAGATGTGCATAATAAATGATGGATGGGCAAGTTTGGATATCCTGTATTACCACAAAATATGCTTATTCGATTATGCGTATTGCTATTATGCTAATTAACAAATATGCGTATTAGTGTTATGCTACATTAAAACAGGTCAATTTAATTATATTGACCTAAAAAAATACGTTAGTAAAGTTAGACTTGTTCGATGCAAAGCTCGAGTACAGATTCGGCTTTACTATATCAAATAATACCACTGAGCCAGGCATCACAACGGTACCAAAACCCGTTGCCGACATCTCGGTAATTGAAGATAATTTAAAAGAATCCTGTTTACATCTGTAGCGGTCGTATATTTACATTAGTTACCTATTTACAATTCGTCCGTTTTGCTCACTCACTACAATGACTGCTGCTTATTCGCGGTTTGGCGAGCCACATAATTAAGGGATAGGCGCAGCATAAAACGGGGAAGCCTTTGTTTCCGATCCCATTAACACAAGTGATTTACACGGTTGTTTTAGATTAATTAAATTAGTTATGAAGACGATAACTAAACTGTATTTTATATTTAATCGTGAGTATCTATATCGACTGTACTGTTTTCAATCTACGAAGACTCACTCACTAGATTTCACGTTGCCGTTGCACGATTCCGGAAAAAAACCAACCTATGTTAAACTAAGTATAGTAAGTATAGTAAGTACCTATACAAGATAGAATGATTTGTAAGAAAGCTCGGCAGATAATCGTCTTTAATGGCAGTAGTTTGAATGCGGGTGATTATGGGGTCGTATCATAGCTGTTAGTTGCCGGTTTGCCCGGGAGTTGCGGTGAAAGGTTGCCCGCTGACCGGCGCACGCGCCGCCCGCGCCTGCCACAGTGCCGCCACCAGCTACTGCCGGCCCCATTGTCGTCGGCAGTTTCGCCACTTAGCGACTCTCACCGCAGATGCTGAACCCGACTAATTGCTATACGTTTCGTAAAGAACGCATTGTCCGTCTGATCTAGATTCCTTTGTGCTCTGCAAATTGTTACTATACGCGGGGTTATCTAAAGCGACCTCTATTGTACCTGGCCTCGATGAAAAGAAAGAAAAAGTGATAAGCAACGCTGGCTGTATTACGTTACATTGAGCACGAGCGTTTTAGCGCCTCTATTCAGGTAAGTAATGGTCTGCACGTTTTGTATTACTAGACAACATTATTTTGGACGCGCTGTGGGAAGTTTAAAGCAACATTATAAATCCTTATACCAGGTTATTCATTACGACAACCACAGACTAAATTGTGTTTGTCTTTAAGATCAACATTAAAATCTTAATAACACTTAACCTAAACTACTTAATATATTGAAATATATAATATAAATACTCTAGACCTGCATAAAGGGAATTTCTTATACCGAATACATATTTACCTCAAGTTTTGGGTGAATGCGACTTTTGAAAGCTTATAGTGAATAGGACGAGTTTTCCAGACTGACAACAATACGTTACGCTTGCAAGTTGAAATGGTTACAGATAGCTGTCGCCTTTGTTAAGCGTTAGTTTGCGTATGGCAGGCGGTTGAACAGGTTCGTGATAAATTATCGAAAATAAGCGAATGAGATTGGGCGGACGCCCTAAGTTCACAGCGCCGCCCACGTCACATAATTTTACAGCAGCCGATAGGGATCCACCGCCGCGCCGTCTAGACGCGACCGCCGCGCTAGACTAGTTCGCCGACTGCTCCGGCCTGGCCGCTCGCTGCTCCCGACCGATCCGCAGAAACATCCTGAACCCCACACAAATATACTAACGTAACTAAGATGCGATTTTCGATAGAGCGAGCCTTCGAGGGGAACGGCCAGGTGAAGGCGTCGGGAAGTAATTGGAATCGCATCTCAGTTGTTAAAAGCTTTGAATAGGTTACGTATGTTCTGAGCAGTTGACCGGCTAGATTGTCACCTTTGCTCTGCTACCGTAATGGAGTTAAGTGGATTCATTAGCGCCCCTGCGCCGTTCACGAGGCTGACCTTGACTCGGCCCCTAGCTAATGCGCAAAAACTATTCACAGATGAGCACGAGTCATCGCTCAGTTAATCAACACATCACCATAAACGACGCATTATGTATGTTACACACACGTGTTTTTTTGTTGGTTTCTTTTGGAATACAACTTTAACTCATTCATCATATTTATCGGACTAGAAAACATCGTAGGGTATTAGAAATTGAAGCATTGTTATTGAACAAAACAACTCAATCCATTATCCACTGAATTTACTTCCTTTCACTTTACTAACAGACTTCAATTCGAGGTAATCTCCGGCCATTTACCGCTAAAACAAAACAATGAACCATTACAAAACGTGCGTTTACGTTTCATCAACGCTCACACGATACCCCTTTCTCAAACGTTGGCGACTACATATACAGATTCATATAAAATATTTTTTAATCTGAGTTTGGTGTGATCAAACTCTTAGCAACAACTTATCCTAATGTAACATAACGGTGTGACACCGCTTTTTAAAAATAATTTGACCAAATCTCGCTTCTCCAATAGATTACCGTGACCAATCATCAAAAACATAATCGGCGATTCGCAGCTTTCTCGGTTTCTCTTAGTTTGCTCTTAAATTTTCAGATTTGCTGCATGACTTTACAAGATTTACTTTATCTGCACGAAAAAAACAATTTCTACTTATATTTATTGGAAGGCTCTTGTGATCGGTGGCCTATTTGACCGCTGACACGGCGCTTTGGGCACCTTTGGGGATATCGCATCGCAAGTGCTCTCTTTGAGACGTTTCTATCTCTCCAGCGCTCTTGACAAAGCGAGTTGAATCCGCAAACCTCTTGTCGGCAGTCGAGGGGCTTAGCGCAATCCGCGGCATCGTTTGGCTGAAGGTTTCACACGGAGCAGAATATCAATATCCGGCCCAGCAACGACCGCCGCAAAATACGAAACTCGTCGAGCTTTGACATAGGCTCGCTTTACATATATCAATATTCCTAGGTTTTGAAAACACGTTTTTAAAATATTCCGTTACACTTATTAATACAGAAAGATTATTAATAATTTCATAGGTTTCTATTTAATTAAGTGAAGGTATAAAGATAATTTTGAAATCTTCGGCAGGCTGAGTGCATTTTTCATACGCACACAAAAAAAATTGTCAATTTCTGACGGTGAATGACAGAGCAAAGAGGGAGGATGCTTTGTGCTGGAGAAAACCCAAAACGGATTTCAGTGCTTCAATGTAAACTACAATGTTAGATGCAATGTAAACTAAAAAGATACAGTAAAAAGTAAGTCAACTTCATAATTGACATGGGCGCCGCGCCGGTGGCTGCGACCGTGACTTTCCCACCGGCTGGCGGCTGCGTCCGGTGAGGGTGACGTCACGGCTTGCGTGCACCCCACTTGTGGTACTGGCAACTGTCAACCTTCTTACTTTTACTTAATTTTAAGAGTTTTCCAAATATGACAATCCCACGATAATAACAATGAGAAACATGCAAGCACTATAAAATATAAGGGATAGAAGGCACGTAATAACAAAAATGGAAATTTACTTACTAAGTGACAGCAATGGACAAACAATTACAAAGTTCCTGGAGCCAAGTGCAGATCTTTCCCAACTAAGTTAACCATCTGTCATATCATAAACCCGTGTGGAAGCATTTTAACTTAAAATAATTCATCATCTTAATGGTATGTACTTTAACAACTACTTATTTGTTTTCTTACAGTAGCTTTGATAATCGTAAATTGTTAGAAAATGTTAAGGTTCCAAACATCCTTAGTCTGTTACCGGTTAATGTTTATTCTGAGGAGCAGGTTTGAAAAAGTATTTTACAAACGCATTATGTTGACATATTAGAGTTATAATATAATATAATAAATAAAACTACCGAGTTGCCTGACTTTGCTCCGGAGTAATCCAGTACGTATACGTTTGCAGGTTGCACATAAGTTTGCCAATGCACAATGTTTAAAATCGCAATCAGATTAATGACTCAGAAACTCATAAGGAACAAAAAAAATAAAGAAACATAAAAAAAACTTACATTCATACCTACATTAAATCACGCTTGTTTCCCAGGCAGACACCACTTCTTTCCATCTTTCCTTTTCTTTATAAATATGTATGTATTAAAAAATTGTGGGCAGTGTTATAAATAACGATGAACAATCGCCTAATCATAATTTTGTTACCGAACATCCGCGGCACACGGATGCGATTCATGCGCATGCGTGTTGTTTTATTGATATATACATGTATATGTTACATCGAAGCAGCCGGAAATCAAAACTAATATGTCCGGCCTTTTTCATTCCACGTGGTATTCCAAAAAATATAGGAGCGATTTTCTCTTGTATTTCGATTAAAAAGCAAAATTGAGGTTTTCTTAACTATTTCGTCGGGTATTTAGAATTACCCTATCCAGGTACATTATTCTACGCGGTAAAAAATATGTTCTTTGTCATCGTTTTGATAGCTCTTATTTATTAGACAGTAATGACGGCCGAGTGCGCTTTCATTGAAGATGACTAGTAATAGAAATTTTGGAATTAGGGGGTGCGGACACGTAACTCTGGCGAAAGTGACACTTTTAGAGTTCGACACATCGTAAACGGTCTCCCAAATTTGAAAAGAGTTATACACATAATGATTTTTCATAGCCATCGAACTCACTCATTCATTTTAATGAAAAGTAAAAAAAAAAAACTTGAAAATGACTTGCTTTAAATGTATGGGAGATACTTACCCTATCATTTTTTTTTCTTATTTCATCTCATCATTGAACTTAGTGCGCGGTTTAAATATTTATATGCGCACAAAATTTCAGTTTTGTTACTTTATTTGTCAGGATCGTAGCAAGTGGAAAGAAGTGGTCTCTGCCTACCCCTCTGGGAAATAGGCGTGATTTAATGTATGTATGGGTAGTTTCTAAGAAAAAGTGAGTGTGAAGTACAGATAGACAGATAGATAAACTGACAAACAGACAGACAAACAGACAGACCAACAGACACACGGATATGGCGAATAAGGGTTCCTAGTGTGACTTCGGAGCCCTAACAAATGGTATGCGTCGAAGAAAAACGTTATTATATTTTATTGTTAATATTGTTCTTTACATTTTATTAATCTTATTTCCATAGAAAGCGCGAACAGCGTTTGAGCAAGTAAGGCAAATAAATCAATCAGTTGTTTGCTCACCAGTCTGGTGCGTGACCACGCCGCCGCGCCGGTTCTCAGGGAGCCCGCCGAGCAGCCGTGACACTGCACCTTTACTTCGACAATCATTCAATAAATACGTGGTTAAATACATTTATATAAAATCACGTGGTAAGAAAGTATATAAACATTTAATTTGTCTTTAAATACCTATATAAAAGAAGAAACTGACTGAGTGACTGACATACGAGTATCAACGCACAGCCTAAACCACTGGGTCTAGATTTTCATTTTTGACGAAACTGAGATTCACGTAATAAATTGTTTGCTTATTTGTTTAGTTGATTTAGGGTTTCTACTAAATATACTACGTCGTTTATCGTGCCTTCGGAAAATATCCATAATCTAATCCGAAACAAAGATGTTTATTCACTTGAATTTGTTTAAGCGTTTATGTCCTAAACTATTAACAAAGATTTATACAGTTAATTTGGTGGTTTTCTGTTTATTAAAATAAAATTACTTTATTTTTAGACTTGTTGGTAATTCTGTAGCTCTGCCTACCCCACTCTGGGAATGAAGGCGTGAGTTTATGTATTTATGTATGTATGTAACTAATTATTTTAAAACAAAAAAAATGCCGCAATTTTTTTTTTATTTGCCCTACTTTGCTATTATTTTACATAGAGAGTTAGAAGCTCTAATATAATTATTTTTAGTCTATTTGTAAGCGACTTCTCCAGCAATCAGTCTTAATATTTACTCGCTCATGTGAAGCCATGTGTTAACTAAACACGATTGTAAAATGTAAACAATTTCAAATGCGCCGCATTGAGATATTTAAAGCCTACAAAACGAGTCTAAAAATGTATGGCTAATATCTAATTTAATGTTTTCTGTATAAAGCTACTTTTATTATTATATATCCTAAAATCATAAGTAACCAAACTGCGGTTCCGCCTTCGAGTTTACTCTGTTATTACAATCGTCTGTTTATTACAGTCGGATTTCCTCCCAATTTTCTTTTACAGCGACCTAATCACGTAAGCATGGGACGGGAGATGCCTCCTACCTTATTTTCATTACTTTTTGCTTGTTGGAATGCTATGGTGATGATAAGGTGGGGTCTCTAATTTTGCACTTCTTATATTTTGTGTTATCTCTTGACTCTATGGTCCATTGGTAGTCAGTCTTACCATACCTACCATTAAAAAACGATGTTCTGCGTTTAAAATACCCGCAACAATATCATCCTTTAGTTAGTAAGTTACCATTTTAATGTTCTTTTTGGCGTAATAAATAATGAAACGCGTTTTTTTATCATGAACTTTTTCTTATCGTGTAGAAATGCGACTTGGTGAAGGAGGTTGGCCGCGCGCCAGGCGGAAGCCAATACTGGCGCAGTCAGGACATTTTGATATCGCCAGCTTTATGGTATTGTAATAGTAATGTACGACTATACCGTACAAACGCGTATATCTACTAGATTGGCCGCTTTTTATCCGCTAGTGCAGGATCCGAGCCATATTTTATATAGGTAGCATAAGAGCTAGTACGAGTCGGTGTGTGTCTTCTTAACTTATCTAAACCTGGTTTTAAAGAGGATTAAGTAAAGCATATACAATTTTCGCTTTTAATTTGTAATTAACCGTGACATAGTGTAAGTACAATATGTTATTTTATTTCCATATTACCCCTTACGAGGCCTGTAAATGAAAACCCATTACACGGTGCTGCGATCGTTATTCAGCCCCGCTCCTGCACGCCGGCAGATTAGGTTCCGGTATCCTATCTGAATCAATATACTCCTAAATCGGCGCACCCCCTAATTGCTAAATTTAGGCGACGTCACTTCAGAGTACATCTTAGTCCCCGTAAAGGCGTTTAATCACGACGTACCCCGTTCATTAAGCCGGCGAAGCGGAGATATTTTGTCACACGTCTGTGAAATGCTAATTTGTCCCCACACCTAGCAATATAGGCCGTACCCTGAAACCCTTTGGCCGCCTTTTTACTGTAGCGCTCGAATTTCCGAAGTTAATTTGGAATGTTTGTGCGAGTACCAAACGCCTTTTGCCTTCGTGCATGTTCAGCCGTTGATGAATCGGTTAACCTACATCGCGTTTTGTGTTGCATATCCGTGGATATTTAGCAATCCTATTATCACTAAATTGTACAAATAGTATGTAGATCTTTAATCATAATTTACTTTATTATTAAAACACACATCACTCGAGTTGGTACCTAATTCGTTTTCATGTAATTAGCACGTATCTACTACAAACCGATTTAACTAAGTACTTTTGAAACTATGTAACTATTCCGATGTGATAAAAGCAGTTGAGTTGACAGCTCAGCCCGGGGGCAGTTAACTCCCATCAATTCCCGTGCCATTATTTTAAACTAAGCGAAACCCTCTTCACATTATAAAGGGAGATTACCTCTAAACACTTCCCGACGCCATTTTGGCTTTATTACCTTTTAGTTTGCCTTTTGTTGTGAGCAATATTGTTGACTAAGTTTTATTTGAGCAAGGTAACTACAATGGGGATCATTTTAACGCTTTGTTTAAACGTCACTCTATTGTTTCAGATTATGTCCCTTTCTGACCGGGCTGTATAAAACAAGCTTTTAACTCAGGTAAGACAAGGCTTAAGTATTTTTATTATAGATTTTAGTCCATTATATTTATGTAATATTCAACCTGTTTTAAATGAAGCTTTCAATTTGTAAACATTATGCGCTAACTGGAGACCACATTATGGTAATGTGAACTTGAAAAAAGAAAAACATAATCGCGCATTATTTCGCTGGCGAAAGTAATTCGTTACAAATTTGCGAGGCGGGTAAATACTGATGTTTTTATTTACGGCTGCTACACGTTCGCATTAATCTTTGCGCACAAATTAAGTGCTTGGACGTAAATTTTAATGTTGTACTATAATCCACGATAAAAATTTGTTTTTTACGATAACATTTTTTTATTCGGCACCAAATATTTGGATAGCGGTCGAATTTATGCTCTTCGTTTATTTAAAAAGGAGTGGCTTTGTTAACTCCGAGTACGCGCTGTGGATGTGTCTAACGGTGTTAATAGCCTTTCATGCCAGGTCACCTGTATTGTCAGAATGTAGGTCTCGCCCGGATCCCGGGTCCATCGCGCAATCAATAATGCACATCGGTTGCTGTTATGCAAGCGCCCCCCCTTTGTTCTTGTAGTCAATATTAAAATATTTATATTTTCGGTGTTAAAAATTATAAAAACTATTAAAACCAAGCTACTGCTTCTCCTCCATCTCCATCTTATGGTTACAGTAAATTTCAAATTATTAAAATTATACTTTGTATTCTTTGTCACTGTCTGTCAAATTCAAATGTCGCTATGACTAAACAAGGACAAATCATATTTCGTTCAAACGTTTAGTTATTGCGCGGTCAAGAATGGGGTTCGTATTTTGTTAAATTATCATAACTACTCGTACACCTTATTTAAAAAAAAAAGCGTAGGTATGAATTGGTTTCAAGGGAAAAACTAATTATTAGTTCTAAATTAATATTCGTTAGGTAGGTACCATTTCACTTTAACAGTTAAGGGGTTGAATGATTGCTATTCCCAGTAGATTTAATTAATTTTAGACGCAATACTGTCGCTGCCTTTTGTTAAATAAACACGCAGAACAATACAGGCCTCTTTGTTTAACTTAGGACAAATCGAGTGTTGACGAATCTTAAAATAAAATACCTCCTTCGTTCTTATTTAACTCTTGAATTTACGCATCGTTTAGCTAGACCGTACGAAAGTAAAAGTAGGCGCTGCGTACATTTTACCTCTTCAGTGGCAAAGTTCAAAGCATGCAGTAAGTTATTTGAACCAATTTACAAGTGAACAATGCGTGCATTGTTTCCGCCGCGATTTATTTGCAGGCCGCTTTCACTCGGAAAGAACTTTCTTGCAACGCCGATTTGATTTGTATCTAAGAGCTTTTGTTGCGGTGCACATCCTGGGTCTTATGTTTACAAATGACCACCTACGGATGCGCGATTGGACTTCAAAGATGCACGTCACAGTCTTCCAGGTTCACTTCACTTACTTCCGTGAGTGAGTGATCACTTCATCCAAAATAATTGTGTTAGATGGTCCAAGAATCAACTGAGTTAAGTATGAGGTCTTTAAATAGGTATTCATTTTCTATTGCCACTATATTTAATTGCCTGAAGACAGTAAGCCGTTGGTTTTTCACCAGACTTCATACAAAAGTGCCCATTTAAAAAAAACCGTTACTTCGGAATTCGTTTTTCTGGGTAAGCGTGTACCACCCTCGACCTCGTCGTCAATTGACATCAGGTGAGACTAAGGTCAAATATAACCCATTTAAAAAATGACCTGCCCCCTATTTCACCATTTTGATAATGATAAGTGATAGGTGACAATTCGCTATACGTTGCAAAGTTAACAAGCTCGCACATCAGCGGGTTAATATCAGTTGTGCCATGTATATTGAAATGTCACCTGTCACCTGTCATTGTCAGTATGGTGAAATAATGGGCTGGTCTAACAACACAAATGTAGATTTTGTAAGTACTTATTCGAGAGATGCTCGTACAAAATCGGAAGTGGTCAATTCTCTGAACTCTCTGAAGTCACATGTACCCAGTAAGGCATGAAATAATTTTAAAAAATCCTCTTTGCATAGCGTTCTTTTGCGTTCATCTGTAAAAACATGAAAAATAACCACGTTAACCACGTTCAAGGGTGGTACAAGATAGTTTAATTGCCAGATTTTTAGGAAGATACTAATACTAAAGAAAGTAAATAACCAGTTGATCGTATTTTAGGTATGTGTCTTAAAAACTAGACGGTGGAGTGCTGAGTCTTCAAATAAACCGGCCAAGTGCGAGTTGAACTCGCGTGGAAAGGGTTCCGTACATTTATGACACAGTACAAAATATCATATTTGAAATCACAGTAAGACGTCAGAGAAGTTAACTACTACTAGCGCTATCTATAGGTATAGTGGTGTTTTGAACTATTTTCCGTAAATGAACGTATTATATTGACTTTACCACTTTATTTTTAATTGATAGAATTCTTTCCTGTAATCTACAAGCAATTAACTATATATTGTATTGTTATTTTTATTTTAGGCTCAGTAGTTTTGGAGATCAGGTAGGGGGGTGGTCAATTTTTGTCTTCTTTCATGAATCTAATCTAAACTATTTATTTTAAAACAATAACAAAAATACATTTGGGGTCCGATATTTGATAAATGACACAGTATGGTTTGCATTTTTTTTTCTTCCTAATTTGGCCTTCAAAAATGACCCTTACTAAAAAAAAAAACAATTCATTTACTTTGCACGTCTGTGTTTGGGTCATTAATTTACATATATGTATGTACCAAATTCCAACTCAATCGGTCTAGTAGTTTCGGAGCCAATTGGCTGTGACAGACGGACAGACAGACGCACGAGTGATCCAATAAGGGTTCCGTTTTTTATTTTTTGTACTGATCCCTAAAAAGTGATAATTTAGAAGGTACGTCGGTGGCAGACGCTGCCTTAATTGATATTTATATGATATTCAGGTTGGTCTAATGGGACCCTCGTCTTGTCAGCCCCACTCCCGCAAGTTAGGGCTCGTCGCGGAAATTCTTCGTTTATTATTCACAGTGAATTACTCGAGTTCTGCATTTTTTGCCCCCACGGAGCTTTCACGCTCTTTCATTTATTCAACACCGCCCCTTATTTAAAGCCATCCAATAATTTCTGCACATCCATTCTTAATATGGACTTGGAGTACATCTTCTTAATGTTAATTAATTTCCTTATTTACTAGGTACATTTTTTGTTTTGCAGTGTTTGCATTCAAGGACTTGAACGAAATAGTTCGTTTTAATTACCACTATTAATTCAACCAATTAACATAAAACAGAATATTAATTAATAATAATGTATTGTACATTGGGTTAAAACCTGAGGAAAATTGTAACATTGGTAATTTTATGATATTAGAAAAACAAATTAACATCAATGTATGCAATAGTCTATCCATATCCCGTACCCACTGTACCCAGTTATTTTGGTAAATAATTTTATAAATATCTTGAAATTTGTGAGATCCGCATATTTCACTTTTTCTTTTTCTGTATCGAATACATTATAAATCACGTTGGTTTGTGTTCTTTACGATTCACTATGTATCCAGTTTCAAATTCATTTACTATTTGTATTAAGTATGATTCATGCTTATATCTTTATTATATGTTTTTAGTCCACTACGAAATCTAATCCTAACGTACATACGAATAATGTAATAATTCCAAAATGGCGAGGCTAATATATGTAATACACGTGTGTACTTACATTAAATAAATTTGTAACGCGTTTCGCGTTTTCACTTGCAATATTGAACATTTTCCCGCTAATGTGCGTGATGTTACTCTCCCGCCGCGGCGCTGTATGTAATGCTGTATGTTACTCGCATTAATTCCAAATTCGAATATATGGCGACGGCGTTAATTCCGTAATGGTGCGGATTGCTGACGCATGCAAATTTAACGCGCCACATGAAGAAGTTGATTCAAAATTACTGAAGTAACTAAAACAAGCGCTGAGTATCAGAAGCCAAACAAACACTAATCAAGTCGTTGCCCGTAAATCGATCAGGATTATTTGGGGATCGTTCGCCTAATACCGGGATAGATACGTACGGGGAAATGATAGTTTATCCTTGAATGGTTTCCGGTGCATAGTCTTGTTATTTGACGACGCGGTAGCCTAGTCGGTAGTGACCCTGCCCACGAAGCTAGCGGTGCCGGGCTCGATCCCTGCTACGGGAAAATATTTGTGTGATGAGCGCGAGTATTTGTCTGAGTCTTGGGTTTTTTCTATTTATTTAAGTATGTATTTATCTATATAAGTAAGTTTATCGTTGCCTAGTACCCATAGTATAAGCTTAGAGCTTAGTTTGGAGCTAGTTCAATTTGTGTGAGATTATCCCTGATATTTATTTATTTATCTTATTTATTAGTTTAACTAATTTGAGTATTTCATATTATATTTACGCAAAGTAGGTATTCCTTTTTCACAATAAACTGTGAAGTGCCAATTAAGCAGACTCCATTTTTATATCTTAAATGCATGTCAGGTCTGCCTAAGGATAAGTAAACCGCTGTACCTACTTGTTAATCGCACGTATTGTACCGACACACCCTTTTCGGCCGACACCCACCACACAGAAATGGGCTCTCCAGTATAATCGAAACTAGCTACGTGAATACTTTGAAGTATTTACCCTTAATATTTTGAAGGAGGGCTGGCGCATTTCCTTTTATGTAGCAGCTGGCAACATTTGTCTTTGATACGCGCCTTTTGATGTGACTTTGCACGTGGCAACACCCACGATTAAACTGTAGCAGTAGCAACTACGGCTTGTAACTGTAATGAATCACTTAACTAGGCAATTAAGCGTTTTACTGACGTACTAAATGGTTTGCTCTTGCAACCCCTATTCGTGTCTTAAAAAAATGCTTATTTTACGTTTAATTAAACATATCGAAGTAACTTCTGAAGGACTCTGTTTCTGAAATTAGAAATTAGAACATGTAGCTAAAATACTAAATATCGTATACAAAAATAACATTCTGAACCAACTCCACCAACACAGCGGCGTTATTCTAAAATTGTATGTTCAAGTTATTATCTGTTTTTATCAAGTCGGAGAAAATTAATTTCCTTCCCTATTATCGAAAAGAAGCGTCAGTTTGCCGATGTTGAAATCGAATGCTCGAATTTATCGGGCGAAAGGCAGAAGTAAATAAGTTTGAAGCCCGAGTAGCGCCTTGTGGACATCAGATAAGGATGGCGGGGCTCGCTACATTTGCACTTCCTACCGTTAAATAACCTCGAGGTAATAATAACGTTATTTTCAAGCTTCATAAATTATGACTTCCTAGACTATTAAACCTGCAATCGTTATGATCCTCGGGATGTTATAATGAACCGCGAGTTAATTATAACTGGCTATATAAATCATAACATTAAGTTACCTTTGAAATGTGCCTTAAAAATTAAACGTGAACTACAAAATGTTAAAATGTCAACGAACCAAATCAAAGCGGATTTAAACATAAAAGTGTTTTTTATAGGAGCACTATCTATTTAAGTTGCTACTTTAAAAAAACGAAATATGGAGTAACTAGCCTTGTTTTGTTAATTATTCAAGAAAGCTCAACTTCTCAAGTAAGACAGGAAAGCTATGCGAATGGACACGAGGCAGACAATGTTAAGAATATGTCGAACTGGTCGAACTGGAAGAGAAAAATATTATTTTTGAACGACTATATTTTAAAATCTACTGTATGGTAACGAGACTAGCAAGAAGGGAAGAAAGAAAACAATCAAAAACTAAAAATCGTTACAAACAACAAAGAACAGAGAAATACGCACAAGAAGTATGTAGCCACGAAATGGTCCCAACTCAGCGTAATGCTGGCATTTAAGTCAGCATTCAGTCAGTGTTTTGGACACTAACACAGATAAATAGGTAGGTAATAGAAGTTCATGTAACCGATACATAATGAGATCACATGAGTGTTTTAAGGCTTTAATATTTACAGTTGCATACACTTCTTTATCAACACACATATTATAAGTACTCTAAGATGGGTTCAGAAGCCGACGACTTGACAGCCAAAATGGCGGCAAATCAAACTAGTGCTGTGTCAGTGTCACGAATATGAATGTTTTCTTTGTAAATCATAGACAAACTAATAAAGTCCCTATTCTCATGCTGTCCGAAATCAAATGTCGTACGATATTATACTAAAAAATATACCAAGTTGTTTCAATTGATACTATAATTGGACCTATTAAAATTGTGTTGGGTTTAGAAGATGTTCCAAATTTGAAACTCATTAAAGCTGCCATTGCAGTCACCTCAGGTAATGCTGATCATTGCCATCGGGTTTTGAACTCGTTATAGAGGACTTATGATATGTGTGTAGATAAGGATTGGAAACGTTTGAGATGTGGTGTTGACGCAGAATGAAAAGGATTAGATGAACGGAAAAGAAAACCAACGAATAGGATTTGTAGGAGGTAAACGAGTAAAGACATTTCCAGTAGATAAAATTCTAAAACCTTACCTCTGCCAATTTTCGAAATATTGCATAGCCTTTGTAACGTTAGTTACGTATGAAATTTCAACATCAATTTTGCGGGACGGTAACGACCAATTTGCAGTACTTTGTTTCATATGCGTTACGTTGGGTGCTGCTTTATGATTTTTACGAACATTGAAACAATAAGCATTTGAGTCTTGAGGTTGACCTATACGCCGAGTGTATTCAGTTGCATTCACAATGCAAGGCAAGAGCACATTAAATTGTGAAGTATTTCTGCACTGTTGAAGGCGACTCCGCAAATCTGATTGCGGGCTGCGGCCGGCCGGCCGGCGCGCGATAGCGCTGCCCTCTCGGCCCGTGCAAACGATCTTCATTAAACTTATCAACAATGCACATTTAGTGAACAAATTTAACCAAGTTTACGTTTGTTTTTTGAGTAGGTACTTTAGAGACTTTCTGTGGCCCCGTGTGCCAATTAACATTTGGATGCCAAATGTATCTTTTAATTGCTTTGGTGCCCGAATTGAGCACGGGAAGTACTTAGTACCTACCTATTCATGAGCCAACAAACAGAAACAATTGCCACTAATTCCCGTTCACCGTATTTTTTTTAACCTGATGCATGTCGGCGGCGCTGTAACTTTTTACTAAAAACTCGATAGGTTTTCGCGGAAAATGTTTAAAAATATGAAAACGTCCCAGATTTGAAATGAGGTCGTGAACGAACCAAATCAAAGCCGATTTATAGAGCAATTACAATAAAGCCGGTCACGATCAGAATTGTATAATATACTAAAACGGCGTCGAAACACTGTCCTAATTTAATAATAGCAACAGAAACATAGTCGGATAAGATTGCCCAGGGATAATCAACGGCTCACTGAAATAAACTCTTAAGCTCATCTTATTCGTGGAAACGAAAGCCTTCCTAGTCGGATTAGATAATTTATATTTTTAAGAAATTCAGGCCTCCCTTTTGTTTTTGTAATACCAATACATAGGTACCTATACACACTGATAGTATATTTAATACTTTTTAAATTTATTTTATATTAATAATTAAGGCGGCCAATTATAACAAAAAGTAGGTCAACAAAACATATTTGCATTGGTTAGGAATTGGTCCGGCGAATTGTTTCCATTAATGGTGGTCAATCACGAAAACAATATTATATTTAATAGCTATACCGAAATGAGAATGCATCTCATTGTTGCACAGAGTGCTCGCCTAGCTGATAAATGACTGCATAGACAGACCAAAACTACTACATAGAATGCGCATAGTGCGGCTACACACGCACATACACACAACACAATTTTAAGAACATTTAATAACCATATATATAATAATATATATCCATTAGCGTATTAAAAGCTGTGAGCATTGTGTTCTTTATTCGTTTAGTAGGATTAGTAAATTTGATGTTAATTTAGTACCTTAACACTTTTACAAGTCGTAAATCTACCTATTACTTATTGCAATGATAGGTACATACTCATTGATACATATAATAATGATACATAAAATGTCATGACATATAGTTCAGCAGGAAAACGTGTCAGCACTGGGAATTATTAGGTAGGTCGGTACAAGTTTTTATTTATCTAATAGATAAATATAAGGGTGCAAGTCAATCACAACTTGTACCGAATAGAACGTTTACATGATTTATGACTTAGTTATTAGGTTTCTGGTTCAGGCCAAGCATTTTCCACTGTTTGAATAATATAGTCCTTGACCCTATAGGTACTAAGCTTTACACGTAACGACTTTTTCTAATAATATTGAAATGCTATAAAGTGTAATTAGAGGTGTGATTTCTATTTGTTAAAAGGTCGGTGACATAATATAATTATGCCTAAGTAGTTTAAAAACTCCTCCAATAATGTCTAAGGATTGTAGAACTAACCAGGAAGCGGGATACTAATTTTACTTTTTTATTCCCAATGGCTCCAGTCCTGGAAATGTAAGCGAAGCATTTTTGCTTTATTAGAATCGGAGCGCGGACTCGGTGCTCCCGTTCCGCGCGCGGCCTCTATTTGCGCCGCTCCATTTTATTTTCAGTCGATGCAACTTTGTTTATCAGACAAAGGGAATTAAACGGGTTTACACACGTCGATTGCAGGTATTACAATCGAATAAGCAACTATCTTCATTGTTTCCATTAAACGGGGGCAACGTGGCAGCATATAGGCCGGCACCTCGACGATTTATCGACCAGGTATACGAGTACGCCTTTATGGAGAAAACAGCCTCTTAGTTCAGGTGAATGCCAATTGATTTCAGTTAATTTTATGTGCTTTCTCAGCGCAGCCGACGTATTAACTAGATTACTTATTAAATATACTTCATACTTAATATACGTAGGATTATAAAGCCCCTCTCAGTTTATGTTAAAGGATTTGATCGCTGTAATTTTACGAGGGCCGAGGTCTTTAATGTGGAGGACTGGAAGATAAAGATTAAATTAGGTAGTATCTTCTTATGTTCTATGAAAATGAACGATAGAATGAAGATTGCAGCTCCATTATTATTACAACTGTCTGGGTTTGCTTAATTAAATCTACGTACCTATAGCAGTGTGAGATTAGTTGCATGATATCTATTTCAGATATTTTTGACTCAAGTTCAATGGATTTAAAGAGATTATACAAAACACATGTTCGCGTCAACTAGATTTACGACTCCGAAATGCTGAATCGTTTAAAACTTCGTGTCACCCATTTTGTTAGCCATAAAGTGTTTTATTGCAGCCACAGGTGCGGCATGAAAAGCCGCAACTCGGATGATCGTAAACAAATGTTTATGTGCCATTCTCGGCGTCTGAGGACCTGCCGGTCGCACCAGTCCTGCGGCCAGTCGCAGGACGAGTCGGCGGAGTGATCGCCCCTTCATATGGGTCATCTGGATCCGTGTTAACGGGACGCGAGCTGCGGCCGAGCGCACTCGCCCTCAATACCGTTTAACTGGAATCGTTTCGGCCTATTCCATTTTGTGTACCAAGTAATGTCGGTTTAACTACTGCGCCAGAGGATACAAGTTGCACAATAGGCATTCGTGACCTATTTGTCTTATTTATATGTAAATAAAGAAAATTAGAGACTAATATCCGTTGAAAATAGTCAAGCGGCGAATACATTTGCTTAATTATTTTACATATGCGCATCAAACAAAATGTGTGAAACGTGCGATCACAGTGTTGCAGCTGCAACCCGTAGTGGGTATCTATAAGGTTTCAACATATCTCTTATCAACATGGACGCACTGCAATATTTTAAATAATAATTTAAAATATTTTAACATCAAAGGCTTTAAATCTGAAACGGTGGTGCATTCGAATGTAAAACGACTGAAAAATTAAACCTGTAGTTTCCACGTGATAAAATGCCTACATGGCACTCAGCATTTCATTAATGCACTGTCTGCTGCGTTCATTGGTTTTATTACATTTTATCGTCGAGAATACGGTTATTATCAATTGGACTATTTTAACAATTTAATCTGTATAAAAGCTGGTAAAACACCGGGCAATTTTTTACCTAAGCCTATATCTTCACTTTATAAGAACTGTTGTCTGGCCAAGTCAGGGGCACAAGAGGCAAACAATTCGATGAGGGCCAGTCTATCACATCTAGTCCACATGCACGATGGCTCATGCCAAATCTTCAACAAAAAAATAAGATACCGTAAATTTTGTTGAATAGTAATTCCCTGTTGTTATAAATAGCAGTCAATAATAATCATGAACCAATTATAGTTATTTGTTCGATTTTATAATATTTTGAATACCCTGCAAATGACCACGTTCAACTTTGTCAGCTAAGTGACATAATGTCCTCATGAAATAGGTAATGTGGGTTTTACAAGTTCAATCAGCAATTTGCCCATAGTAGAAAATGTATCCAATTACCTACTAACATGCAAAGACTAATTCCATGACTTGTCACTTAGCTCTGTTGATTCATGGCCCATTTTGAGACACGGTCGTTTGACAAAGTGACATAATTTTATAATATTCATACCGATACTGTGAAAAACTAATTTTTATTATATGTGCCGTAGAGATTTGGTTCGCATGAACAAATAACAAGACAATCTCTTGCACCATAGGTTGCACTGTTTCGACAAAAGGGCAAACGTGGGGCAAACAGTCAACTTTCGAGTGAGCAACAGCATTAACAAAATATTTTATAGTTAGCTAATTCTAAGAAACTCTTATACATTAGAGAGTGACCCAATTTCTATTTCCACAAATAAATTTTACGACCTTTTCAATATTTTCGACGTATTCCCGTTAGCACCATTTATTCGGAATCCCGTTTATATTGCCTTTCTGTTCTGTTAGGTATTATTTTTTAGAGAATCCGTAGTGTTCGTCAAAAAGCTCCATGTCGTTCTAGACTAATGCGTCAGCTGGAGACACAAGTAACTAAATTATAGCGATCCCAGAAGCCTATAGCCATGCAAACGCTATTTAACATTTTTCTTTTTTACCACTCAAAATGTATGGGATGACATTCTCGTACGTAGCGATAAACCACTTGGTCAACTGTCACCCCGTACATTTTGAGTGACAGAAAAGAAAAACGTTGTAGCGTTTGCATTTGGCTATATTTATACGGCCCCTGTATTGTAGGTATGCTGCCGGTCTACTCGTCAGCTCGCGTTAGTAGGCCAAGCAGGATAACACCACTGAGGCCTAGCCAATTTGCATTACATCAAGCTGAACGAATACAGGACATGAAATTAATATTAAGCCATAGTTTCAAGTAAGTACATAGCTTACGTCAATCCCATACGCGTTCTAAATGATTTCGCCTTTTGTGTTCAACTTCGTTGAGCCTACAGGTATGTCTAAGGACTTCAAATTCAAAATTCAAATTCAAATGAATTTTCTTCACGAATATTTTACTATCGCAGTAGTTGGCCGATTACTTTCTTAATTCGATGAATAGGCTCGAAGTAGGCGTATTGATGTAGAATAATTTATTTTATTGAATATTGTAAGGCTAGCCAAGGTTCATTATGATAATTCTAAAGACCAGAAACATAACATGTCAAAATTATTAGATTTACATAGTTGAACGCACGACAGCTTACGTTAATACTATATAATATTCTTGGAATTCAGCAGTCGTTAACGTTCTCAGAATGCAGAATGTAAATTCTGGTTCAACTATGATCACTTTAAAACGTATGAACGTTAACAATAAAACAGAAATTCTAGGAATCGCTCCAAAGTTCTCGTTGCCTACGCTACGTGCAGTTGTGCTCGTGGTATTTCGAACTCTTTGAACGTAATCTGATTACCTATGCTATATGCCGTGTAAAATGGAGCGCAAAGTGCAAAGTGCAATGCACACCAACTAATGGAACGGATATCATCAAAATGTTCGCTGGAAACTGCCACTATTTATTTATCAATTTTCTTAAACCGGTTTAAGTATTTTCTTTCCTTGTTCATAATGCTTTCATTGTTGTTTTTAGTGGAGTTACCGTGACATCGGTTGGTTTTTAAGTTATGACATGGTTATGTTTAGCGTTAAAAGATTAAATTGATTTTATTGCTGAAATGAAACTTAAAATGGATAGGTCACCACGTCGCGGTTAACCCTGTGTTAGGAACCAGTGCATAATTAATTATATGGAGTCGGTAGGTACTATGTTAATGGAAATAAAAATGAAATTTTTAAGTTATTGCAAAACGTACGTATGGCATAGGCGAATCAAAAATCCCTTAATATGATATTGACTAGCAAGGCCTAGTTGAATCTTCGAAGCTAGTAGGTAGGCATGGGCACAGAATAAGTAATAGTACAATTTCGTGGGTTCGATTCCCGGTATCGGCAAATGCAAATATTTGAGTGATGAGCATGTTGTTCCTGTCTTGAATGTTCATTGATCTATAATAATGTATATATCGTTATCCAATACCCGCACCCGCAGCATATTCAATTCGTGCAAGTCCCGATATACATACATAGGTGGTAACATAATTAGAAATGCTTGCGTTTTTCTGACACAATTGACCACAAGAAGTTCTGAACCTATTTTATGGATAGGTTCATTTATCGTGAACTTATGAACTAAACTTTATGATTATGTATAATTTATTTCTGTCACAACAAGGCTTTCATGCAAAGCGCATGAGTTTTTTTTGGTATACACAAGTCTAACCTGACCCAACAAACGTAATTAATGTTTAAGGTATCCTGAAAACATTATGGATTTAGCAGAGATTAGCGATCGATCAAATACAATGCTATTAAACAATACAATCGATGAAGTGAAATTACCTACCTAGATAAAATTATGAGTTACTCAATATAGGTAATATTGCTGTGGTTGCTCTCTGTTTTAGATTAATCTGTTCACGATGTTGTTACAAAAGGCCTAATTAATCCTAATCTATTTAATTATTGTTACAGGTATCTGGAATGGTCCAAAACAGAAAACTGCACTATCGACCACCCGATCGAATGACAAGGTAAATACATATATGTATACTAATATGCTATTTTATATTTATACTAATATGTATACTGATAATAAAGTGGTATAAATTGTCTTTGTATGTTGCGAGTAATCTATGGAACTATAAAATCAATTTTGAATGTTCTTTCACTAATGCGAAGCTACATTTTTCCTGACTTATAATATCAACTATAGTTTAAACAAAGAAGCAAAGCAGCTGTGGGTCGCTAGTCATCTTATAAGACTTATCTTGTCGACTTGTATGAATAGTCTGAAAATACGAATTGTGGGGCCTTATCCTATAGGGTGCGTATGTTGCCTAGCGACCGGAAAATGCCCTAAGGGGAGACCTCTTACAGAAAATTCAAATAAAAAGATCGACGTTCCATAAACCGTTAACATAATACAGCTATTCTGATAGAAGGGTGCATTAATGAATGCCTCATAAAATTGGTTGTATGACTTTGGTGTCAGCTTTAAAATTGTGGATATAATGTATGTTGATGTAGGTAGAAAGTATTGCTTGATTAGTTTCCATCGAGTGGCACCCGGAACCCGCGTGCCGAGCGGGATAATGCCGCGATTGCGTGTCGCGTCGAATTAGCACTTACACCGTTGCTTGCTCTGTGGTGTAGCTGCTTTACTCATACTTAAATCAAATGAAATTACGAAATGAAAGCATGACGTGACAAAACATGGTTGATTTAAGTGATATTAACAGTTATTGCCGTGCTGTCGCGAAAAGTTTGTTAATTCATATTATATAACTGTGATTGTAAATGATGTAGTGTTAAGTTTGCCTCTTTTTATTTTAATTTTATAAAGAGTCACTTTCTAAACATCGATTTTGATGACTTGCTTTTTTTGCTTTATTGATGAGTACCTCCATATCCTTTGGTTTCTGTACTTACACTAACCTTAAAAGAAACAGTTTATAATAACTATTAAAATTAGCAGAAATAAAGTTGGTGATCTGAATACAAAATAAATGATTAAGTCCCTGCACTATACCCACATACAAAATAATGCCCATAATATGCTATCGATGTAAAGCCTATTAGTTTCTCACCGCCCTGTTTCGGTTTAAGTAAGAGAGATTGCTCTATTATGAAGTAATTACCCACTCTATTACTAATTTATGCCTAAGTGGTCCTTAGCGGGTTATTTGCAACTACTGCGCGATCATAGTTTTTATTTCTGTTTACAAATTATAGTAACATCGGTTTATAGTAGCAAATAGTGTTCGTATTCAAATTTGAGATATACCTACTTTTAGCCTACGTGACTTTACCTAGTTTTGACACAATAAGGAATAAACAAGGATTTTATCTTTTTTGTAAAGTTAATCTTTTGATAACATTTTAACAGTTTTCTGCTTTTAAGGAAGTAAGTATACTCTTTATTGTACAAAAAAAATATATCGCACAAAAACCGTTTATATGAATACCCACTTTCAGTAAAATCTTTGAGAAAATAATTTTATCACAGTAAATGCAACATTTTCAAGATAATAATTTATTACATAATAAACAATTTGGTTTTACTCGGGGTCGCTCGACAACCGAAGCTGGTGTTGAGCTAATTAAACATATTTTTGATGCCTGGGAGGGGTCACATGATGCTTTAGGTATTTTCTGTGATTTGTGCAAGGCCTTCGATTGCGTTAACCATGACACATTGGTCAGGAAGCTACACCATTATGGAGTCAGAAGTACTGCGCTAAACTTAATTAAAACGTACTTATTCGGGAGAATACAAAGGGTAGACGTGAATGGAAAACGATCACCTGGGTCTTTGGTCTCAATGGGCGTGCCACAGGGCTCAATTTTGGGTCCATTTCTATTCCTCATTTACATAAATGATTTACCATACCTTATAAAGGACAACCATGATATAGTATTGTTTGCTGATGATACCTCACTCGTATTTAAAGTCAAACGACAACAGGAGTTTAATGTGGATGTAAACAATGCTATATCAAAAGTAGTACATTGGTTTAGTGTTAATGATTTATTACTAAATGAGAAAAAGACTAAATGTATTAAATGTATGACTACCAATGTGAAAAATAGACCAACTACTGTAACTATTAAAAATGACAAATTAGACTTAGTTAATGATACAGTATTTCTTGGTATAACGTTAGACTCAAAACTCCAATGGGGTCCTCATCTGGCTAAATTAGCGAATAGACTAAGTTCTGCAGCTTTTGCAGTTAATAAAATTCGGAATCTAATAGACTTGAAAACCGCTCGATTAGTTTATTTTAGTTACTTCCATAGTATAATGTCATATGGTATTTTACTATGGGGTAGTGGTGCTGACGTAAACAGCATCTTTGTTCTGCAGAAGAGGGCTATTCGTGCTGTTTACAAGATGGGTCATAGAGACTCGCTTAGAGATAAGTTCAAAGAAACGAATATATTAACCGTATACAGTCAACATATTTATGAAAACATTATGCATGTTCATAAGAACATCAGTAATTTTAGAAAGAACTGTGACATACATAATGTTAATATCAGAAATAAACATAAGCTCGCAGTGCCCTTTACACGGCTTCACAAAATAAATAACTCTTTCATGGGTAATTATATAAGGTTCTATAATAAGCTCCCAAGTAGTGTTACTCATTTATCAGTAAATAAATTTAAGAGTTACGTTTAACGTAAACTAATTTCTAAAGCTTATTATAGTATTAAAGATTATATGAATGATGACAATGCTTGGGACTGATTATTATTATTATTATTATTTTTTGCTATACAATTTTATTATTAATGACCGTGGAGACTATATACATCTCCCTGTATGATTACCTATTATTTTAATATGACATCTGGAGACTTTACATCTCCAAAATTGACCGTGGAGACTTTCTACATCTCCCTTATTTTATTTTTTGTGTTTTTTTATTTTTAATTGTATTTAATTTTAATTTGACATCTGGAGACTCTTTACAGCTCCAAAATTGACCTTGGAGACTTTCTACATCTCCCTTGTTTTGTGTTTTTTTTTAATTATATTTAATTCTTAATTTTAATTTGACATTTGGAGACTGTTTACATCTCCGAAATTGTATTATTTATTTTAATCCGACATTTGGATATATTTAATTATTATTACTACTGGGACCTGTACATCCCTGTGACATTTAAATTGTGTAGCTTAAGTTTAGTATTGTAATAAGTGATTTATTTAGAAAAAAGGCTTACTGTTGAGTTTCTTGCGGCGCTTCTTCTCAACAGTGGTCTCTTTGGAAGCGCTGGTAGACTCAGACTTGTAAAAGTGCCTACAGGGCCTACTTACAAAACTTTTTAAAATAAATAAATAAATAAAATAAATAATATAAAGTATGTACCTACAAAGGCGATCATGAATGTGTTTATATTATTGTTCTGAATAAAATGTTTATTTTTCTTAAAACTTCAACAATCTTGACCGATGTCAGCAATACTACTAATGGAATGTACCTGTAACGGGCGCGGTGGCGGCGCGTCGCGCTCCTGTTATGCATTATTTCGTTTCTCGCTAGGCGAGGTTCACCGGGCGTGGTACACGGACAGTATGAGGATGTAACTAATGAGCATTCTTATGTAGGTATTCATAGATAGCTGCTTCTTTTTTATCACATTACAATAAATTGGCTGAAACGAAATCTAAATTAAAAATATATTTTTATGTTATTAGTGTTTATTAAAGGCTGTTTTTTTTATTTATTAAATGTAGTACTTACCTACAAAATGTTCCCTTTGTCAGGATTTACATCCCGGTAAGGGCAAATAATTGAGTGATGAGCGCGAGTACGTATATGTTCCTGAGCCGTAAATGTTTTCTATGCGTTTGTTTAAGTATGTATTTCTCTATGTAAGTACGTTTAGCGTTATCTAGTAAATAGGTAGGTACCCATAGTACAAGCCTAGAGCTTTGTTTGGGACTAGGTCATTTTGTGTGAGATTGTCCTCTTATATTTATGGATTTATTTTCGTCTGTACAGAAAACGTCCGTAAAATTTTATGTACTTATGTTTATTCTTTATTGTACAAAAAAAAAGTAATTAAAAAATAGAAATACAAATGCGAAGGTATTTCCTCCAGCCAGGAATTTGACAAAATACAATAATGCCTATTAAAAAAAGAAAATTAGACAACACCAGCCTAAATTTAAGAAATTTTTAACTAACAAATTTTCAATTACGATTGTCGGCGTACAAACTACACTTGAAATATGAATGTAAGAGAACTAGGGTTAAGTTCTACTAATTAGGAGGTTGCCAATCTACGCTGCCATTGTCAACTTTCTTAAGGAAGCGGGATTCTTTAAAAACAGCATAAGTTTTCAGTCGTATGAGACATTCATTAAGATTTGCTGGTTTTGCCGCCTGCATTTATAAAAAATAACTAGGTTTTTGTTTTTATGCAAGGGGCGAACGCAAAAGACAGGTTGGTGGTGGCATGCAATCACCACTGCCCATGAACACTCGCTTCAGGTTAGTTGCGCAGGTGCGTGGCCGGCTTTCATGGAATGATTACCACATAAGGGAGCCAGGGAGGGTGGAAAGGGAGTTTTTTGTACGGTAAATGAAATTTGGGCTTGTAGCACTCATGCTACCGGAACGATATGCATTAAATATCAGGCTTATACTTTGGATACAAGACAGTGAGGATAAGCAACTTAGATATGTACGGAACAAACACTCATACGCTGGGTTTGCCGTTAGAGTGCTTAAATCCAGATAAAAAAATCTACGACTCAGGCACAAATAATGGACGCGTTCATTATTACACTTTTTTTTTCATTGATATACAATATTTTAATGAAACTGGAACTGGCCATTTTCGAATATCTTCTACATTATAATGTCTACATCATGTATACTTTTTCTAACAATTCGACTAATTTCTTTTTTCTGCTATACTGGCCAAAGGGTGACAGAAAGTAGTTTCTTTCAGATTCTTTACCATCCCAAATTGTGTTTAACCAATCCAATCAACTTAATGCACCATTAATTGTAAGAATTAGGTGTATTTTTTCCTCGGCTCAAGGGGCTGGTGGACTGGTGGTCCAGTGAGCTCGTATTTAGCGGGCAAAGAGCGGAAAAGCCGCTGAGCCGGCTCGCTAATGCATAACGGATCTGTTTCTGTGCAGGGCGCGGGCGTGAGATGGCACGCGCGGGCATGCTGCACAGAGGAGGCAAAAATGGAGCCGAGTGAGTATGCCCTTCGAACTAACTAGATATTTATTGTTTTTTTGGTTTTAAAGATAAGTAGTACCTATGCGAATACTTTGGTATTTTCAAGTTTTGGTAGTGAATTGTTTTTATTTGCAAATGATATCTTTGTGAAAACCAGTAACTTTGTAATATGTCAATGTAAAACCTTCGTAAAAGCTAAGTCGATAGAAAAACAATCGTCCCACGCGCAAAGATTCAGAGCATCAAGGACTAAATGACAAAAGTGTTTCGCAAATTGTTAGCACTCCGGACGAGCGCCGCAGCCTACATGAGTTAGCACTTTACGTAATTGGTGCAGAGAACTCCTGGTTAACGCCTTTTATGATTACGTTTTTATGTAGTCCTGCGGAATGTTATTTTTGTCAGGAAAAAGTAAATCGTCAGCGCTCACGCTCAAAGTGGGTCGTACAGATATCGCGTTCTATAACATTTTACGCTCGGCTGTTGTATTCAGTTGACTCAAAACGCGAAAAGTACCTTTAAACATGTAAATTAAATATTCAGCGGGAACATCCTAATCAACGCCTACAGAAAACCTCACAAACGAGCGAAAAGAATGTAAATTCTCGGAGCGATCACACAATTGCCATTATCACAAAGTGCGGCGCCGGCGCCGCGAGCGCTCGGCCGGGCCCGGGCGGCAGGTGCAATCCTGATGGAGCAATTACTTATTTTAATATTTTTAATGCCGGTCTCCAAGGACAGCTCTGCTCGCCCGTGATACAAATTCTATTATCACTCAGGTGGTGCAATCTCGAAACGTACTCATATATTACAACACGTAAGAGCCCTTAAATCGTGCTAATACGAGTAAACTTTGATGAATAATATCGTCTTCGGCGCACGATTTATGTATCATTTGCAGGTGGTAGGACCCTGTGCAGGGTCCGTCCGGATCGCTACCACCATCTTATCCATTAACCTACCGCCAAACAGCAGTGTTCGCATTGTTGTGTTCCGGTTTGGGGATAAGACAGCCGGTGTAATGACTAGCATAGAGGCATTCCATCTTAGTCCTCAGGGTTGGCAACGCATTTGCAGTCTTATGCTAATGTCTATGGGTCACAGTTTCCACTTACCATCAGGTGGCCTGTGTGCTCGGTTGCCTTCTCTATGACATAAAAAAAAAAAAAAAAACGAAACATTCCGGAGTAAGTTTAAACTGGACAGTCGCGAGACGAAATGGTTAAGCACTCGCAGTTAGGGCTAGTCGCTTGGATGGTCTAAGTCTGGGTGGATGGGTAGTCAAACTGCCAATCTTCCACTCAACTTACAGTAGATGCTACAGTAGGTACATATGTATGTATAACCAGGTCGACTGACACTGTTTTTAATACATATTTTTTAAACCTACGTCCCTAAAGCCACATCGTTTGTAAATCGCTTCGGAGAATTGCGATTCCCTACACGATTTATTTCAATATCATTTTGGAGTCGTAATGAAACGACTCGAATTCGAATCTTGAATATCTTATTGCGGCGTCGTATTATTTAAATTGATTTTGATTTATCATCAAATTATCTTTAGATCTCCCAAAATAATTTATTTTGAAATCTTACATTTAGAATACTTTAATACTCGGAAGGTATTTAAATACAAGGCTCAAGCATTTCAATAAAAAGGCAATAATAGACTCTCACACTACATTGATGGATGAACGAATGTTTGACATGTAGGTTCTCCGCAGCCAGTTTTATGACTAAAAATTAACAAGTCTTTTTACTTCAATTACTACCTAAAGACTAAACAATGTCAAAATGTCCTGTTAATTTAAAACCTTTAAAAATATCATCATACTAAAAGCACTCAACCCACAGGCTGACGAAGTTTTCAGACAAACCGGAGGCCGAGGGACTCGAGTTACCTCCTCGTCGCCGCGGTTGTCCCTTATTAAGGATTTTAGAATACCTAGTCACGAACACTTTATTAGGTAATTGGTTTGATCAAATTTAAGCTTCAGATTTCAGTCGCGCAGCACAGTCATGTTTTAAAATGTGTTACCGTTTATAAACGCATGTATATTTACATTAACATTTTTACAAGCCATTATTGATTGTTTTGGTTTTGTTATTGATGCTTTTAATAAATACAATAGAAACACAGTTTTAAAGCGTTTCTCCACTTTATTAAGATTTAAGTAGTTTTAATATGCTTAACGTTATGGTTCAGTACAAAGTGATTTTGAGGTCCTGGTGTACGCTCGGAGCTGATATTTGTACTACAAAATGGAGGACCGATCAGTGAATGACGATAAGAAGTTCTGTTCTAACGCATTTGCTTGAATATTTTTGGAAAATCAGGAACAATTTATCTTCTCTTCCTAAGCTTCTAAGGTTCCTTGTACTAATAGTTGTACATAATACGGCCATTGAAATAAAGATCTAGTGCCAAGGAAGTAAAGTGGAATTTCTTTTGTTTTTATGACTAATGATAAAATTAGAAAATTGATTTTATTTATTCCTAATAGATTCATATTCCACCGAGAAATTTCGTTATAATGGTGGGCCGTAGGCGGTACGTAGGAGGCGAGGGCTCTATTATTAAAAAATTCACTCATTTCTAAGGACCATATATATACACACACTCATGATAACACCTAATACGTATTAAACGCCATTTTGTAAACCCAATTGATCTTATAAATTACCTGCGATACTTTACTCCGTCGGGAATTGAATTAACGCAATAACACGGGCATTAGGTGGCATGAAATACATTATGGAAACTCCGGAGTTAGAGCGTGCTCGGTTAAGTTAGTTGGAGCAAGTTTATGTATCAATGCTGCCGGGCCCCCTCCCCCCCTGCCCCACCACATTGTCTCACGTCAGTGGCCTTCGCCGCAGCACTCACCTGGTCGGCCAACTTTAAATTGTAAGCTGTAGCATTGGCATTGCTTCCCACTCCACTAAACTTTATTTGTTTCTTACTTACCATACCCAAATTCTGATGACAGTTTTCTGGAAACCCACTTAAGAGCTCCTTTATTATTCTTGGCACCATCGTTGTTTTATTTAGCGTAGTTTGGTTCGCGAAGCCAGCTCGCGGACAGTATCTAAAGGTGACGTTTATTTAGTTTCTCACGGTTACTTAAGTAGTACGTTTTATTTGTTCCGACTCACTTAGAATTACAGAGGAGCCTGGGCCTCCATTTAACACGGTAAAACCATAATGCTTTTGACGTGTTGTAGTATTGTTTTTAGCTCCGCCGCCATTACTGTCAAGTAAATAAGAGCTATAAAACGTTGGCAATACGTTACCACGTCAAAGGAAATATGGTTTTACCCAGTAGAATAGACGCCCTAGTTAGTTGTAAAAACATGTAACGAAATTACTTTCCTTAAGAATAAGATGAAAATAAAACCTGAAATAGTTATGTTGTTTATTGTTGCTTTCATGTTTGCGCAGAAATCCACTGATCTCCCTCGTAATGACCGAGCATTTCTGCTGAGCGCGCAAGCTTATGAGTAAGAAAGCCTCATGAAAGGCTAAATAAAGGATATACGCCGAGAATCATAGTGTCAATCGTCTGGGGAATGATGACGAAATATTTTAATACGGAATGAAGGCGCCGCGCTGCGCGAGGCCAGGCCGCACTACACGAGGCTCAGGCAGTACCCGGCCTTTGTTCTCATCACACTATATCTATTTTTTAGTCCCGTTGCATTCCAAAACTGATAGCATCAATCAAGATGAAGTAAATATGTTTTCAAATCGTTTTAGAAATCTGTGTGATTACTTCCCAGTCTTCTCACATGTTTAATCAAAAATAACCTGAAAATAAAGTCTGTGTACTATGCCGCTGTAGCGACGTGCAAATAGGCGAGTAGAAGGGGGACATATACATATAGTGTTCCGTGGGGAGCGTGATATTTGATTTGGTCTCAGCTCGTGATCCGTCACATGGCCTTTCTGGGTAACCTAATTCGAGCCATAACCTAGGTGGGTGCCTACGTTTTTAAGTTGTGTATACAAATAGTATTTCAACATTTAGTAGATAACTACTTTTAGTTTTATTTTAATAATATAATTTGGTTTGATATATCTCTGATAATGCAATGAGTTACAAGTATGTTTTGGTATTTATTATCTACATACGAGTATACCTATCGAAGTCGCACTGCGATTTTCTACGCAACTGAAACTTATCTTTCGCGATGAAAGTCTTTTTATAATCGTGTGTATTTCTTAACTAAATATGACACTGAAACAAAAACCAATTTCCGATGCAAGCCAACTTCACATTCCTAATGTTACCCACAAGTTACGACTAAGAAAAGTCGATACATCGAACACAAAGAGTAAACACCTTTTATGTTAGTCGCCGCAGCACCGGCCATGTATTATGTACAAAGACGGCAAGTACCAATCCTGGCGGCTATTGTAAGGCTATTATTTACGACCCACCGCGGCCGTAGTAAATCACTATCTTGCTTTTACGCGGTAAGGAAATAGCTCATAACTTTGATTGGCCTCTTCGCACACGCTCTCACCTTCGCCCGCTGTGGGTTACGTTACCTTGTTTATGCTCGCTGTTCCACTCAATGCGACTTTTAATGCAATATCAACACAACACTATTAAAACGTTCTATACTGGGACCTTTTATGTTAAAACAAAACCTTCTTTATGTTAATTCTATAATGAATTGCATACCATTATTTCTAGGAAAGAATAATTAAGGTCCGTTAAAGCCGCTTGGGTTCGTCCATTTCATTAAGTTTGGTCGTCTTATTATTTGAAAAATGTATTCGATAAAAAAAGATGGAGATGGGCGGATGGATGGATGGATGAGATGGAGTGGCGTCCGCGGACCGGAAGACGAGCTGTAGGTAGGCCTCCAACAAGATGGAGTGACGACCTGGTCAGCATCGTGGAACCGCGGTGAATGCGAAAAGCAAAAGACCGGTCTGAGTGGAAAGCCTTAGGGGAGGCCTATGTCCAGCAGTGGATGTTTTTCGGCTGACATGATGATGATGATGATGATTCGATGAAAATACAGGTTATTGGTAAGTCGACCTATTCCCGTTAGGAGGTGATAGGGGTGACTATTTGCGATAATTTTGACCCCCATATGCATTATGCAAAAGTGAACCATTTTTGAGTTATCGCGATTATTAGTTTTTTTTTAAATTAATCGGAAATTCAACTTGAAAAAATTATTACAAAAAAAGTATCAATTTAAATCTTTTTTTTTCTTCTGATTTACAAAACCGATTAAACACTGGTTATTTCTCAATATTAAAACAATAACTATCCGTCCAAATTTGAAAAAGCGAGACGGAAAACGATTTTTTTTCAATATTTTTTGCGATCGCTTTCCACTAAAATGCCTTAAAAACAAAAAAATACGTTATGAAACTTGGCTTGCAGATTTATTTAAAAACTTAACTGTTTTCTTAGCTCTCCAAAAACGCATAACAAGTAGAAATTTATTTAAAAATACCTAAAAAATAAAATCATCACAAAGGAAGCGGGCGGAAACAAAAGTCACAAATGCAACTTCAAAAATTAAAATTAAAAAACATACCAAATTTAAATCATACATTTTTTATTTGCTTTTGTACAAGATGAATTTGTTGGTCCATTGCAAAATTAAAAAAAAATATCTCTATACGTTTGAGAATGCGAGGCCGAAAACTAAAAAATACATGTTTTTTTATCAAACTCCAACATAAATTACACGAAAACAGAAAAATTTACCAATACATTTGGCGTGCAGATTACACATAAAACATTGACGTTTTTCCAGCTTTCTAACGAGCTATTAAAACTAAAATGAGTTTTGTTAAAGATTGCTGGAAAAAATTATCACAAAGGAAGCAACAAGGAAGTCACGTCCGAACAAAACTTAAAATTAACTAACTAAATCTATCAAAACTAACTGTTATACTCGTAAACACAAATAACAACATTAACTTATGTAAAAAGTTACAAAATTAAAACTAATAAACAATTAAAATTAAAATAATCAGGATTTTTATAGTTCATTTTCAAAATGGCTACCTCCATTTCTTATTCTCACATAAGTTAATGTTGTTATTTGTGTTTACGAGTATAACAGTTAGTTTTGATAGATTTAGTTAGATAATTTTAAGTTTTGTTCGGACGTGACTTCCTTGTTGCTTCCTTTGTGATCAATTTTTCCAGCAATCTTTAACAAAACTCATTTTAGTTTTAATAGCTCGTTAGAAAGCTGGAAAAACGTCAATAATTTATGTGTAATCTGCCCGCCAAATGTATTGGTAAATTTTTCTGTTTTCGTGTAATTTATGTTGGAGTTTGATAAAAAAACATGTATTTTTTAGTTTTCGGCCTCGCATTCTCAAACGTGTACAGATAATTTTTTTTTAATTTTGCATAGGTCAACAAATTCATCTTGTACAAAAGCAAATAAAAAATGTATGATTTAAATTTGGTATGTTTTTTAATTTTAATTTTTGAAGTTGCATTTGTGACTTTTGTTTCCGCCCGCTTCCTTTGTGATGATTTTATTTTTTAGGTATTTTTAAATAAATTTCTGCTTGTTATGCGTTTTTGGAGAGCTAAGAAAACAGTTAAGTTTTTAAATAAATCTGCAAGCCAAGTTTCATAACGTTTTTTTTTGTTTTTAAGGCATTTTAGTGGAAAGCGATCGAAAAAAATAATGAAAAAAATTCGTTTTCCGTCTCGCTTTTTCAAATTTGGACGGATAGTTATTATTTTAAATATTGAGAAATAACCAATGTTTAATCGGTTTTGTAAATCAGAAGAAAAACAAAGATTTAAATTGATACTTTTTTTGTAATAAATTTTTCAAGTTGAATTTCCGACTAATTTAAAAAAAAACTAATAATCGCGATAACTCAAAAATGGTTCACTTTTGCATAATGCATATGGGGGTCAAAATTATCGCAAATAGTCACCCCTATCACCTCCTAACGGGAATAGGTCGACTTACCAATAACCCTGTATAGAGCGGATATGCGTTGCCAGGCCAATATTAGCTCAAATTAAAACAGTAAATACGGTAATAAGGAAAAAGGGTTTGTTTAGGTAGGTACATGTGGTTCACAGCTTGGTTTCACGACCGATTTGGGTATCCTTGTGGATTATGGGCACTTTTGTATGAATATTGGGTGTGGTACCAACAGAAATGAAAACTATATATTTAAAATGTAATTAGTTACAACATCTAATACCTTTAATTACTAGTATGAGTAAGAATGAATGAGCAGAACAAAAATTGGGCACTTGAAAACAAGATATATAGTCCATCTAAACTTTAGCTAATATACTTATAATAAACTAAATTATTTTCTAAAAAATCGGAGAGTTGATTTGTCGTATAGATGAATACACAATTTATATGATACATTACATAACAATCGACCTTCGTTTAACTTTTTTCTGTTAATCTAAGGTTAATGCTTAATCTAAGGTTATGTTGATGATATGATTTAATACAGAGCCGTTTATTGAAATACTTTGTAATCTTGCGAGTAACGGTTTGTTAAGGTTATTTCTAAAAAAAAAATTATAGTAGTTCCACATCAAATGCCCTAAAGACAGTTGTATAATTAGCTAAAGTTTCTATCGACTATATCATCAACATTATCTTGTTTCAAGTGCCCATATTGTTTTCTCTGATGACCCAGATATTTGCGGCCATATTAAGAAATGATGTTTTAACTACTTCCTTTTTAATGATATAGGTTTCAATTCTGTTGGTGCCACACCCAATTTGCCCATGATCCTTTCCACGCTAATCAACGGAATTCAGGGAAAAATCAAACGATAAGTAACTCATTAGCAGGTCATAAGCTTCATAAGGGTCTTATTCAGTCAACCGCCGTATCAACATGTTGCACGACAACATCCGCCAATTAGGAGTATCCCTTGCCGCTGTCATAATTATCTTAAAGAAAGCCCTGAGGCAACTTTTCGGTTGTTTAGAAGTGGGTCAGTGTCCCGTGAAAGTTTCCGCGACTGTGGTCCTCGGCCGATCAAAGCCAGCGCCACTCCAGCGAAGCACCCTACACCCACCGTGAGGACACTCAGAAAATCATGCGTTTGTTTTTATTCAGTTCAACTTTTATACATGTAAGTCGGAAATATTTCAAGTTGAACCAAATTGCTAAATAGGTTTAAAAATGCATGCACAGCTCTCTAAGGCTATGCAAGCAGAAGTGTTCTCATTGTTGTGTTTCGATGTGAGGTTAAGACAACCGGTGAAATTACTAGCATAGAGACATTCCATCTTAGTCCTCAGGGATGGCAACGCATTTGTAGTCTTAGGATTGCAGTCTTGAGAATTCAAATGTCTATGGGTCTCAGATCTAATTTATCATCAGCTGGCCTGAGCGCTTGGCTATTTGTCCTAAACAAAATGTACTATTAGGTACAGTGCAATGGCTCTTTAAACCCTCCGAATTCATACTTCTCTTTTACTCGCTCTCGTAAGGCTCTGGATGCTAGTTTAACCTAGTTTACCAGAAAGACACCATGCAATACAAAAAACGTAACAGAATGACAATGTGAATCGAAATTAAAGTTTATTCCGTTGATGTATAGGTATAAGGTTCACATGAACTTTCTACACTCAACCTTATATTTCCATTATATTCTTCTTGTACCAGAATAAAACAATATTGCACGTTTAAAGTAGACGTAGGCGTTTGTTGGACTACAACCCTCGAGCGTCCTGTAAAGCAAACACGCTGGGTGGGTCGCGTGGGCCGCGCGCCCGTGAATGAAACGAGAACACTGATTGACTGGCCGCCGCGGGTCGGGCCCTGGTGGGGCTCTAAAATTACTCGCGGTGGCAGGTGATTGTAATTTCTTTCCTCGAGATTCACCACAAATATGAAAAAAGAGACAACTGGCACTAATTTTCCTCTAAAGGATACTAAGCTCGAGCTACTTAAATATTATCGTGGGTTGGACTTTGGCATTAAGTTTTCTGAACCCGTGGGTGGAATTCTATTTTTAATGTAATTTACCAATGCAAACAAAAGAAGAAAACGTGGTAAATACTTACACCTAGAAGTACTATTTGCGATGCAATTTTGATGATGCGTTCGAATTTCCAAACCCACACAAGAGTCCTCAAGGCGATAACAGGAAGCTAATGACCAGCAGTGAGACGTATAGGTACTTATACATATACAAGTTATATCTCCTACAAATCTTAGAAAAATCAAACTTAAAAAATGAAAGTGCATTACAATGGCGTTTTGAAATTTTCGTGTTAAAAAGATAAAAGTCATTTATTCACTAAGTAGGCCGCACGGACACTTTTACACGTCAAGAATTCGCGCTTCCCAAGAGGAGACCACTGCTGAGAAGAAAGGCCGCCACAAACTCAGCAGTCAGTCATTTGTTAAACATACATACTCGTATTTCATATTACAATGGTACTACTTAGTCTAAGCATTATATAAAGCTATAAATATTAAATTCAATATAATATCAAATAACATGTTTAGATCAGCAGGAAAACATGCCAAAATCTTGGGAGATAGAGGGAGAAAAGGACAAAAAAACACCTACTTATGTAACACGGTGCAAGATGACCAAATAAAAGTTTCGATATGTTTTCCTACATCAACGGTGTACCCTAGACAAGATAAAGTTTTTTTGCATTTCAACAAATTATTTTTAACTAAGTTTCGGGTTTAAGCCATCCATTTTGGTCTGTTAGATAATCCTCGACCCTATAATACGCTTTAGACATTAACATCTTTTTCAAGTAATTTTTAAGTGCTGGAAAAGGTTCAAACAACGTCAGGTAATTTATTATAGAAATGAATACATTGACCAACAAATTATTCATATACTTTACGGAAACGGAATTTTCGAATAGCGATTTTATTTTTATTTCTAGTATTTAAATTATGTATATCAGAGTTTTTGGTGAAAAAATCTAAATTCTTAATAACAAATATTATTCTCGTAAATAAATTGAGACGAGACTGAGTTAAAATATTAATTTCTTTAAAAAGTTATCTTAAGGAGTCACGGGAATTTAAATTGCAAATAGAACGAATGGCCCTTTTTTGTAACACAAATACAGTGTGTATGTCAGCTGCCTTACCCCAAACCAGAATACCGTAAGACATAACACTATGGAAATAATTATAATAAACTAAGCGAGCTGTCTCAACATTAGTTAGCTGTCTAATTTTCCTAACGGCGTAAGCTGCCGAACTTAGTTTACCTGCCAGTACAGCTATGTGGGGACTCCATTGCAATTTTTTATCTATCATTATGCCTAGGAAAACTGCCTTATCTACCATTTGCAAACACTCGTCATTTAGAAAAATACTAGAATCTACCAGTTTAACATTAGGCAAAGCGAACCTAACACATTTAGATTCTTAGCATTTAGTAGCAAGTTGTTACTAGTAAACCAATTAAGTACTTTAACTAGTGTGGCGTTTATCCTACTGTAAATAGTCTACGGATTTTCTATCTACCTTGAAAATTATTGACGTATCATCAGCCAAAAGTACAATATCACAAAGTGTGTCTAGTTACTTATGTATTCATGTTTTATGCATTTTAACCGTCTTCTAAATGTGTTGTTTTTTCAGTCACAATGATTAGGGTCTTAATCCACCATTTTGTTCATCTTCACGTACTTGATATCAATATTTTTGTAATTAGGTCATCCGTTCGAAACCTTTTAATACAGGTAAAGTTTCATTGATGTAGGTACATAATTTGCCTCCAAAATATGCTAATTTTCCAGTATTATTTCATAATCATAGAACAATACATACCAATCAAAAACTATACCCTCCTTCTTGGGCAGTCGGGTAAAATCATATTCTAACAAGAGGGTGAACTCTGCGCGCAACATGGAGTGCATCCAGCCGCGCGTCTGCATAATTATCACCGTGTTTGCTCCCCATTAACATCCTAGGCTCAGTTTCAGACCGGCTCGAGAAGGAATCTGCGGAAGATTCCCTGTAACATCAGGTTTTGCAGTTAACAGAACACCGTACTTATTTCGGCTGCAGTTAGTAATTTTAAGAATCCGTCTGCGCACTTAATTAAATTACGGTGCTGCTGAGCTGACCACTTATATTTCAGATATCCGGATTATGCAAAGGATCTCAGCGAGTATGGGGCCTACATGCAATTAGTTTATTGCCTTACTGTAATCTTAATCGCAGTTTCCTGGGATTAATTGACATGTTCACTCTCAAATATCCAGCTGTGCCAATTTGCATTTACGTTTGCTTAGTAAGGTGACCTTGAAATTTAAACAACCAAATACAAAGATTCCTTTACTTTCCCTCCTCTTCACACGACTTCAAAAAGATTATTTCTAGCAAACATTTCGTGGTGTGCGTTTAGGTTTTGCAGTCGACTACACATATTCTCCAGTCTAGAGTATTGCTCAGCTTTCACGCCACTCGCCATGTCGCCTTTCGAACACTTGAGATCGGAGTAACAGCCTTATAGGTTCTCTTTTGCACACTCTGGCAATATCGATGCGCATGTATATTTAGATTCTCGCGGTGGCATCGGTAGTAGGTGGGTACGGAACTACGGATGTACCTACCCTGAACCATACCCGCGCTGATTGGCATTTACTGAACTGGAAATAAAAAATAAAACATAACGGATTGAGCTAGAATCCAATTGGTATTCGTGGTCGTGTCGTTGTATAGATCAGTCAGTAGATATAGATAGAAATGGAGTTAGTTAAACATACGAAATGGGCCATGCTCCGTGTTGCGCCGGGCTTGAATGTCGGGCTACGGCCGGTATTCAAACTAGACTATACACCTCACCTATTAATTGAATGGAATGGTAATCAATATGTAAGCCTAATACTGGTTGTAAGCTACCAATGCCATTATGTAAGGAACACTACCCACCCACAATTTTGTCTATATTTATTTATATATTGCCTGTGGCTTAGTCTACGTGGAAATGATGTTTCAGTAATCCCTTAAAACCTGTTTAATAATAAAACGTTTTATATTTACCCTTGAATTTCAAGATAAGAAGCCCAAGACAGGATAGGGTTACACCTTAAAAAATTGCCTCAGCTTTTATTAAAAAATATTTGAAATAATCTATGTTAGTATACCGATTTCATTAGTTTTGTTTAAGAGGCGTTGCTGTATTTTGTATAAAAAGTAATCAAAATCGAATCGAAAAAGTTTAAAAATAATCAGCTAGCCAGAAATAGTTGTTTTGTAACCATACATTGTAAAAACATGGAATTATGGGGTTGGATGATATTAATTCTTTGACAAGTTTAAATCAAGTAATCGGCAGTGAAGTATTTATTTGTGATATGACTTAGTCATGCTCCTAAATGCCCACCCTAGCCGTGATATATCGATACATACATATAAACCATGCCGTACATGTAAACCAACCTCTTCTTAAAACCAACAATTTTTGGTCCCGAGGGGCGCGACGGCAAATCACAAATTGTCGCTTCCCAAGAAATAAAAGGTTTGCGGCAAAATGATCGAAGAAATTCTGCAATAAAAGAAAATAATGCTCGCTGCGGGCCCGTTTCTACAATTTGTTTAGGATTCAATATTGTGTTGTGACCGCCACAGTTGTAGCAACCTAGCTAGGATAGCAGAAAGTAAAATCAAATATTTTGGTGGCGAAGTCCGAACAGGAATTGAAAATAAGGAAATCAGGAAGTCCCTAATACTGGGTGGTACTTATCGTTGCATAATCTTCTTAGGTTCTTAGGTACCGGTCTATTTTTACTTGCCATTTTTCGCAGAGAATATAGTTTCTGTATGATTATTTGTTTGACAGGTAGATAATGTCATTAGGCATTAAGTCCGTAAATTGTGCATTGAAGGTTAAATAAACAGATATTATTGAAACGTGTGGAAGATCGGTTGACCACTTAATAATACGGCAAGCAAATATCTACTGTATTGCCTTTTAGTTCAATTTCAAATTAACTGTTAAACATTATATTTTTTACTGTTTAACTCTAATTACAGAAACTAATTAAAATATTTTGAGAACCGTCAACATTTGGTACGTATACAAATGTTCGCTACAAGCGCTTAAAAAGGTTACCTCACCTCATCAAATCCTCGTAATCGAAAGAAAATTTTATTTGCATGGTAAGGAAAAGGGCAATAAAAATGTAAGTACTCTCATCCTGACGAGTTCCGCCGATTTGTTTAGGATCTAAGATTGTTGCCTCTCTTCAAAGCTTTTTTATTCTTTTGAAGACTTTTCAATGGGTTAAATATTTGCATTAAAGCAAGTCCAAAGATGAAAAGAACGTCATTTACGGCTTTTTGTAACCCAACTGACAACAGTTTTAGTTTGTTAACAGTGCCCGTAAACATGAAAACATCGAATTTGCGGTTGAACTCTTAAGTCCTTTTTAACTTATGAATACCGTTTCGGCAATAGATACCTACTCGAATGCAAGCGATATTGCTTAGCTAACCAACGTACAAAAATCCAAATGCCTGCTAAAAAGCACATCCCTGTTATGTACACGAGGTTAAATAGAGGAAAAGATGTAATATCGCGTTCACCGAAAATTTATATTACAGCTTTAATGTGGTTGTATATCACTATGCCTCTATAAAACGTTATGCTGTTCGAAGCTAATCCGCGTAATAACTTGAACCACGCCCGGCATATTTTTAGGGCGTGCTTTGATTTGCGGCCACTTCCTTAATCACAAAAGTGTTATAATGCATGTAGATAAGGTGGGTTCCCGGCCAATCCTAAAAGGCTTCCACGGATAACTATTCAGCGGGGCTAGACAAGTTGCCATCGAATGTAAACGCTAGCGTTTGGTGATCACTGTCGCTTTCCGTTGTCATGGAAAAATGTATGGAATTGACGTAAGTCACGTGATATATCTATTACGTTGTCAAAAATGAAAAATGTCAGATGTAATAAGTGATATATCAAAAATGTATGAAATTGACGTATGTTCCACGCCGCGGAAGTTAGCTCGGTAAGAATGACTATGGTTGATAAAATGATAACATAAAATAGGGTTATAATTTAACGATCGTTGTCTCAAATATATGCATTATTAATATATTCGGAGTACCTACCTAGCACCCTAATTTACAGCATACTTTTATGAATAACTCAAAAATTAAAATGATCTAAAAATTTATATTGGTAGGAATACCTTTTTTTATTATGGTATATGTTATTAACTTATCAAAAATAATTATTGGATGGTTTCAATTGAAAAACGTCGTCGTGTGGATATTTTAAAACGAATTAACCACTATGACTACGTAAACGCCCTACTTGTTGTCCGAATGGTCGCACGTTTTTCATTAAACTCCCAATCAGTCGTAAAACCTCTTATTGCTGTAAATTAGTTTAGCGAACGACCTGCCCCGGTGAGTGAGAGGCGCGTTAACGATCATTTCATTTTATGTTCGAAATAAGAGCCTGGTAAGCTGTTCGCTTTGTTGCTTATTTATTTTATACTGAATTCTGATTCATATTGAGTATTATGTCTGACGACGCGTTGGCCTATTTGGTATCTAGTGGTAGAGACCCTATTTGCGACTAGGTCAATTGGTGTGAGCTTGCCCCCTGATATGTATTTATTATTTTCATTATTTACACAATACTCTTTTACTTCGCTAGGTACCGCACAACGACAATATATTCATGAACTAGCTATAGAAAGAGCGTACTAGTTCTAAAACTTATTTGAATACCACTGCATTTCACGTCCAGCCTGATTGATATTTGCATCGATCCATCGCCGGAGCGGTTACCGCTTATCGTTCTCAATAAAATTAAACGTGGATAGGTCTCCCGACCAGACTGGTCTAGGCGCTCCTGTCAATTTCCATAATGGAGCGATGTCGGTTTTCGCTGACCAGCTGTTATTATACCTGCTGAGCTCTTTGTAATCCGCGCCGCGCAGGACATAATGATCGGGTAAACGCTACACAAATGGCTTTGGTGATAAAATACATTTGATGTTGCTGCATCTGCGTTGATATGCACAAGATTTTGATTTGCTTACTTAATCTAATAAGTGAATCCGTCTATTCTAAGTCTTATAAAGTGTAGGCGCTAGGCGGGCTTAAATTGTTCTACTTTTCTCAGTAGTAGGTAGATATCTAATTATTGTCAGGATTATATTTAATTTAAAATAATTTTGAACTAGGCAAAATTAGTTTGTTATCTGAAAAATCATCACAGACACATAGTTCATGCGATCGGGCATTAGATAAACACCGCGATTGATTGCCCATTACTTACGCGAAAGTGCTCTCATCCACGCATGATCACCTATTAAATATTACAAACATGAATTTGTTTGGATAGGCATCAAAGTCTTAACAAATTGTTCAGATACGTGGGTGAGGCGTCACATTACCGCGCGGCAGCCGCGCGGCGCGGCGCCGTACGAAAGTGAAGGTGCTCCACACGCGCGCCCCCGCAGCCCCGCCGCAGACGGCAGGGAAAGTACTGCCACGATATTGATATTATTATCTTTGAGGTGTAACAGGGAGGTTCTAAAACGAAAATTCATGGCTTTTTGTAATAAATTGTCGTGCCAAATCTTAAAAGGCATTTCCCGTGTTGACACAAAGCGTGTTTTCGCTATGTTTTTCCGCATTTTTTCAAAGGATACCTACGGGGCATCGTGTTGACGATAGATTTCACCCGCAGGATTATTTCAGTTGCAAGTAATTTATTGTTCGGAAGATTTGGTTTTCCTTGAAGCTTTTGGCACATAATCGATATAACGATTTTATCGCAAGAAGAAGCTATTTATTATCAAGATCTCTCTAAGTAGTAATAAAACGATGGTATCAGCCAACAATGGACATGGTGATATTCCCACTGTGTTAATATGTCGAGCGAAAGTTTCGCAGGTAGTTTTATGAGTCTGAGATAATGTTCAGACGTCTCCCGGAAGAAAACAACAAACCGTTTCCGCAAGATACTCCCTTTTCCTAGTGTAGATAGCCATATATGTACATTCCCTGGTTGATAAGAACTCTACCTACTAAATTCGGTTGGATACGCACTCAACGCAATCTCTGACCACCGAAAACCATCTGAGGCCAGCAATCAATGAAACAATCAAACCAATTCGAAAACCCAATGTAAGAGGGAGTAACCGAGCTATTGCTTTAACACTAAAAGCGCCGGTTTTTAATAAAGTTCTAAATATAATATCAAAAAATGGTGGATACCCGACCTTTTGCAAGGAAGGTATTACTATTTTTCACGTAGATAGCTACCTACTAATTGGCTTAAATAAAAATTGAAGTTATTGTAGAGTCAGCTGACTCATATTTATTTAATTAGTATGTGGCATGTAGTCAGTTACGCATGTAAGTGGTCCCGCGGGGAGCGGCGTAATTTGAGCTCTCCCGCTAACGAGTCGCGCTCGAGAGAGCCTCTCATGCAGGCTGGTGCAAACAAGCTGATTTCCTGGCGTTCCTCACGCATTGTTTAGACGCAAGTTACACTACATATGATGCATGTAAGCAACGTTTCCCCAATGCCACGGTGCCACCCTACCCTTTGTTATTAGAACTTTTAGATGAAATGAAACCTATCCTTTGATATTCACATAAATTCTGTCAATAACAGGAGTTATAAATATGCACGATATGAATAGGTACATGTGGCGACGAAGGCTTCACGGTCGGGCTGATAGAGTTATTTAAAGAGTGTTTAGCCGGCGCACGTTCGGACGGGGTTCCCGGCGAGGTGGTGGTGTGAGCAAACACGGCGGCGTCTGGCGCTGCCGCGGCTAATTACGGGGCGCGACGGAGCGGCGCGGGCGGCGTCCTCAATGACGCTCGCACTCCAACACACACGACTTTGATGGAAAACTCACTGCACACAAGGACGATAACATGCACACACGTGTCATTCTCCCACCCACTTCAAATAGGTACACATAAACACAAACAATAGAACCAAAACAGAGCAAATATGACAAGTTAGCCCGAATTCGAATATGACCATCCGGATCCTACGTATTAATTTTACAAGCTAAAGGCAGGTCGTAACGCGAGTTTCCATTAGCACCTTGCCGTCAAAGCAAATGTGATTAATCTAATTTATCCGTTCGAAGCAGGCAATTACCCCGAGACGTAGGTGGGGAGGCATTCTTTCTGATGCTTAATGTCCTGTAACCCCCGGCGGGCCTGTCGTCGTCACTGGCCTTAATAATTTACAACACATTAATTTCTACGTTTAGTGCTCTGCGTTTCCTTGTTTTGTGTTTAATGCTCTTTTGAGACATTTAAAACTCATCGAATCCGTGTTGATGGATACTATTAAATCAGAGCAGCTTTAAAAGCCATTCCAAAAGATGCTTCTGCTTCTGAATATACAATATTGATTCCTATTAATCCTCCACTGGTTTTAATTAAAACTAATTACGTCAGCTAAACGTTTCTGCCTAAAGGGTCAGCTCGCGTCGGGTTTTGGCTCCGCGCGCTCGTTCTAGGGGAAATATTGGCACCGCGTCTTCCCCTTTCTTTCCCTCTACACATAGATAATTAACTGCAGATAGGTACCCCTGCGTGGGGTTCAAAATTTATCCACAGCAAAAATTTAAAGAGCGGTGCGTTGTCGGGGAGTTTGGAGCACGCCGCTACACGATAGGGTTGGAACAATTTGTAGGGTGGCTAGGTAAACGACCGTGATTATATTGATTCTAAAAACGACATCTCTGTCGGCAACCCCTTTTCCAAACCCCTAGATTTATGAGCGGGTTCGTTCGTTTTTCCGAGGGACTTTAATATTTTGTACTGATATCATAAAGAGCACGACTGTTTTCTATGCAAATACATACGCGCCCTGGATAGGTGAACGTCAATAAAGATATCCCGACACTAAGCGACTCTGTTCCGAACCTACTCGCATTCAAACGATCCCATCAGAGTAATCTCTTTTGATATGTTACCCTATGGTGCTTAATTTACATATTTATGCGATTAGGCTGTTATATTAAGTTGTATCGGTTGAAAAGATGGGAGTTACGACACTGGGGTCGCCTGCATTGTTTGCGGAATTAACGCATAACGGTATACAAGGTTGTGCCGCGTCCGCGCCCGCCGCCAGACGTATAAATCAGCGGCTAATGCCGGCGCATCCGGCGCGTCTCCGCCGGCTGCCGCGCGCGCCGATCGCAGATCGATCACAGACTCTGCAACATCAACAAACACTGGCATCATACAACTTACCATTAGTGTCAGTTGTTATGCGAGAGATCTGTACAACTATACCTACAGACACATAAAAAATATTTAAATGATGTAGGGATATTTGTGATTCTTGAAAATTGTTCATGTGTGTATTATATTTTAGTTAAAGCCTGCTTTGTCACTTTCTGAGAGACGGAAATGTCACAATGACAGATAAGGAAGAATATTTTAGATAATGCGCGTTTATGAATAAGATGGTTATATGCTTTACCGTCAGTCAGGTAGCTACCGCGACTGTTTATAACGATTTAGCATGCTCGTTATAAGTGTTTTATTCTGCAATAGCATTCCGATTTTCTGAACGATGCTAAATTACCCGAATAAAAAATAAATCAATGAATAAAAAATAAAAAATATATCACTTTACTAATCAGGATAGTTTAAATGAAACAACAAAACTTTCGCCGTCTATAAAATGCATGCACCGAGCTTTATTGAGCTGGCGCCTCTTGGACGTACTCCTGCTGCCAGACGGAGCCGCCCGAGACGCTGGCGGCATTCGTAATTCACACCAGGACCTTTTCAACCAGCGACGGAACAACTCTAATGAACTAAAACCCGGCTTAACATCAAACTTCATCGACAACTTACTAAGTAGTAGCCTCAGTTATGCAAATAGAGTATTGTCGTTTAGTTCCCATCAAACCGGTGTAGTGTCGTGTGGGAACAATGCACACTTTATTGAGTACACCCGCAGTACGCCAGCGCGGCCACAATCCGGTAATTATTAGATCCACCGGTGTCCGGCGCGGCGGGGCTGCAGAGAGCGAGACACCACGATGGCCGCGCAGCCACACGATAACACCATTATCATTAAATCATTATCAATAAGATTATTATATCTACGTAGGTACCTACCCTAATGCGGAGTTCCAAGCAATGTTTTATTCATGGATCTGTTAATCATCATAAGTCATCTTACAGCATAAGTTATAGCCATCGCAAATGAAAGTATTACTGTTATGATGAATGTAAATAATAAAATAGAACCATTATCAATGAAAGTATGCTTTACTTACGATGATGTGAATTGTCAGAAAATAACCATAGTTACGCCATCTCTTAATAGTAGCATCCGGAGGTGGGGAAGTTGAATGTAATTTAAAATAGGGGAGCCTAACAGCGGGGTCCCAAGTCGCTTGTTAACCGGACTCTGCGGGACTCGCCGCACAAACAAGCAGAACAGCGGGCTTTAAGCTAGCTCAGTCTATGAATGCGATGTGACTTCTCATCGCCGTATTAAAATTAGTAACTTAATTAATAAAGTGTTGCACAACCTTAAGTAAGAAAACCTCGCGACACACACACAACCAGATGAATAAAACGAGATCTAAGAAAAGGCAAGTAATCTTTATTGTTAATAGCAATATGCGATAGACTTATGTATAGCATTGGATTGAAGCACGCTGACAATGTACTAGATATTTATGATACTTAATTGAGAAAAATATGACACTCCTGGGATAAAACCCAACCCTAAGCCGTCTAGCCGTTAAGCGCGCGACAGGTCACAAAGAAACAATCTTACATAGGGATTATACGACACCTACCACCCTTTAGTGCGGCAATCAGGTTCAAAACTACAAAGTATGCATTCACGAGGTTTTCACTTTGCCGAGATGATTTGTTTCAATCCATTACAGACTCGAGATACTCGTATAATAAGATGATTTTTAATCTTGTTAATGTTTATTAATTGGCCTAAGGTTACCTTTTCTGAGCCCACCTTTGCCGTTAATTAACAAATTTCCTGGAAACGGGAAAACGAGTTTAACCCTCGGGCTAATTAAACTCCGGCTACTGATTTTCGCTTTTTATCAGATGGCACGGCGAGGGCGGGCAAGTTGCTCGGGTACACGTGGAGTTGGCCATCACTCGCAAGATGGAGCTGAAGTTGGACAAAAAGCATAGTTTTTCCCCGGCGCGCCGTCTGCCGCGGCGGTCGATACCGCACCACAGACGCGACATTTAAATGCAAAGTTTTGTCCGAAACGTCGACGGTGGCAACTATTATTTAAATGACATTCCGGTTTCAGTGGCAGTTATTCCCGACACCTTTGTTAAAAATATTTTTTATATTCGCTTTGTATTCAAAGCGGCTCAAATTGCCTGAAAACAGTTTGTTGCTACTCTATTGACTGATTCTTTATGGTATTGAGGTCGGTTTGTTTGAACAGAAACAGGAACTTACATGTTTGGCTATACATTTTAATATCAAGCAGCTATGAAAAGGATGGAGGCTAATTGAATTTGCATGGGAATTGTGATACAGGGCGAGTGAAATGTTACGCATTTTCCATTACCCTAGCGCCCCCTAGCGACACATACACGTAACTCAGATGAAACTGTCCCCGCATGATTTAGGGCCCAAATTAAACCTTCCGTAGCTCCCGGGCCCATTAACACAAAACGCTACGATTTTGGGGTACCGTAATTAAACCGCGTGAAACCCTTATAATTTTGTGAAATCTAGTTGCGCCAAACCTCTGAACGCCTATTTATAAATACGTAATTGATATAAAGGAAAAAATATATTACTACAATAGCTATATAAATATGTGTTTAATTTTATTATTAAATAAATCATTAGGAAGTTTTTCAAGCTGACCGCACAATACAACAATGTTGCCAACTTTCCCAAAACATTTTGTGCCGCTACAAAGTTGAATTGAGATTAAAAACTTTCTGGGGCCAACTCAAGTAATTACTAGCCAGAAGTTTACCGAGTGACTCCTAACTTGTAAATTACTCAAGTATAAGTGTGTGCGGCTAAGCTCGGTACTATTCCGGCGGAACACATCGTCCCCAAGAGTTGAAAAGTTCAATATTGACTCGCAAAATTGCTTTAAGCCGATGCAGCCGATAATAGTTTAACCCACTTTGAAATAACGACCTTATGACACGTTAGCCAAGGGTGAAATTGGCTCTGCGAGCGATCGAGTGAGGTGTTGTTACAGCCGGCTGCCCTCATTGGCTTGTCCTCAAAGCTTCCTTCCGAGACGCAAAGAAGACGAATGATTTTTCCGATAAAAGTTAACCATCTAATAATAACATTATAGATTTTTATTCACAATAGGAACCGTTCTCCGAGAACGCCACGCGGCAACAATTAAAAATGGGGTGGATTGTGAATACATTGTTAAGGAAATGAAACGTTGAGCTTTTCTAAAATATATAAATCAAATTTATAGAAACGGAAATTCGGTTTCTGCGCGTAGCATTGCTACGCGCGGTGGCGTAGCAAATCTAATTTGGGTGTTATTGTTTTAGTAGCGGGAGCGACGAAACGCGTAGCACCTGGCTAGTAGGCAGGTGGCCAGTCTACGTAGGGAGTCACTTATTCAGACCAACATGCTCTGTTTAATACACACCTAACCTGAGTGAAGAGATGTGTTCCCGCGAAGTGCGGAAATTCGCTAAGCTGTTCGTTATTATCAAATATATATCATATGTGTTTATATGTTCGGGGATAATTAATGGAACCAACTTTAACGGAACTATTGAGGCTTGAAATAGGTTAATTGGCAGAAAATAACAAGTCATAAAGCACATTATTTATTTTTAACGTAGCGTGGCGAAGAAATGTGAAGGGTTATAATAGGGTTTGTAACAGGCAGGTAACTAACTATAACTACTTACTAAGTTTGTAAGCTGATACTGAACTGCCGAAATGCATTGCGCTTGTATAGGTACGTACATCATTTCCTTGGAGTCAAATTTATACTTAAATACTATTGTACATGAAACACCCCCTGTTTCTATAGTACCATTGATTTGTACCATCAATGGTACAAGTGATACTACTATGTGTCCTTAGTACCATTGAAAAAGATACTAGTTTATACCGTGTATTTACTTGTAAAAAAAAACAAATTAAAAATAATAATTTCGTCTTAATTAAGATACTACGTTATTTTCACAAGTAAATACATAATATAGGGTGCAGACTCGTCGTCACACCAGGTTGTCACACCAGTGCCTTTCGACGGAGCCCTGCCTATGGCAGGGCTCCTATTTCTGAGCGATTTGCCCTTCGGGCATCTTAAGATACCTAACGAACCTAACCTACCTACTTTTGCGGAATAAAAATGATTTCTGACGAATAACTATTAAACCCCTGTTATATGTATATATTTTTTGTATGTTTTCGATGCAATGGTACTAGCGACACGTGCTAGTATCGGTAGTACCATTGATGGTACTAAGGACACATATTAGTATCACTTGTACCATTGATGGTACAAATCAATGGTACTATAGAAACAGAGGGCAAATAGATCAGTAAAATTATACATGATTCTCTTGCAAAAGGTCGGATATCTGCCATGTTTGGATGTATTGTGTTCTACAGATGAACATTGTCATTTTTAATAAAGTCCTCTATCTGTAGAACCTATCCAAAAATGCCTTTTTTGCCCGACCTTTTGCGAGGCATACCGGCGGCATACCTGCCTTGGTCAGGCATCTCTTAACTCAGATCAGACAGACTTACTGAACCGAAAGGGCTTCACACAATAATAATAGTAAGAAATTTTATATTTGGCAAGTATCCAGCATTATAAACATATCATTGATTTAATGGTAAATTTGACGGGTAGTACTGACTGACCGTTTAAAACTTTCAAATACAATACACCAGGAAAGTAGTTTTCCTTCGCTGAAGCGGCGCTCGTTAGCGACCGAGCCAGGATCAGTTATACCTGCTGAATATTAAAAGGTTTGCGCCGCCCGAGCCGGCTACGCTGCCATAAAATACAAGCTTGACAAGAAGGATCACTTTAACCTTGCATCTGAGTAAGTGTATCATAAACGTGTCCTACTAATATTATAAATGCGAAAGTGCTGCAACAGCTGAATGGATATGGATGAAATTTGGAAAGATAGCTTATACTGTGGAAAATTAGTCTTTCATCCTGGATAAGTTTAACGTTCCCAAAGAAATAACGATAATCAAAATCTACGCGGACGAAGTCACGGGCAAGTCGACTCTGTAATGTCTTATAGATAAGTATCACAACAGATTTCACTAGCATCGTGACGTACATTAGCCTTTTTATACCGTTACCTACTCTCGAAGAGTGCCTCTCAATCGATTTACCTAAATCTCAATATCATTGAGACTAATCACTTCGTACATATCGTAGTAGAAGCATACCCTAGCTGTAGAGGTGGTCCCCGGCTCTCACAGAACGTGTGGAATGTAGTAGTTATTCTCCCTGTTATTTTTCCGACTCATGCCTTGAAGGCCGACAACGCACCAACGAATACTATGATTGCGGGCGTTGACATAAAGTAACAGCTTGCGTACCCCATAGGTATTTTTATCGAATGTCATTTCATCGATTGCATCATTTCGTCGAATTCCAGTTCATCGATCGCTATTTTCTGCTAGTCTTGATGTTTTCGGCATATCTTATCTCTCTCATAATCTATTCTCATTAGCCTGCTACTAAAAAATATACTTACAGAAGCTACACATTACAAACGAGCCCGCATGTAGTTCAATTGGGCAAGCTTTCTCCAGATCATCAGGTAAGCCGGTCGATCTCGTCGCCGTCACGTATCCGTGTCGGTTCACGGCCGCAGCCACAATGACCAGTTTTTATCTTCTCATTTAGAGCCGTAAGAATCCATTCCGTATTTATTGCGTATCAGATGGGGAGAGATAGACGAAGTTTCGATCGCGTGCGTGCTTCGTTGTGTCCAAGGTCGGAGAGATGAAACTGTGTTGTCTGTTTTGTTGAAGGTCAAGGTTTGATGAGTGTTTTGTTATATTGGCTAAAACTCATTTTAAAAAAATACCCTTCAAAGTTATATACCTACCTACTTCTCATGGAAGATACACTTGCTATGTATTTTTTTTTAAATATGTGTTTTAGTGGATATAAAAAAACACGCGCTCATTATTTTTTCATGTTTTTAAACATAATAATAAAACCAGCAGGGAACTAGCAATTTAAAAAAAAAGAAATCTCTATAGAAGTTAGGGGGTTTAGTCACTTTTCAGTACTCTGAAGGTCAATTTCTCCCAACAGGTTGTGTTTGAACCGCTAAAAAAAATACGTGTCTGTTATTTTAGACTACTCCCTGACATATATCAAAATCAACAAAATCGGAGGGAGAGAGTTGGGTACCTCTCCTTGTAAGTAACAAAACGAAGTCGTATAAAACTTGTAATTCTTAAGAACCATTTTCTGTAGTATAAAGTATGTCTAATGTATATAGTTAATGCTAAAGTAACTCTGTTTGTTTGTTTGTTACGCTTTCACAGCTAAACTGCTGACTCGATTTTTATCAGATTTGATATGGTAATGAATTGATAGTTCTCAAGGGAATAGCGATAGATGCCTTCTACGCGCCCGGAGTCGCGGGCAATAGTATTCAATTCATACATATTGTATGTATAATCGAAATTAATTATTAATGCTTATTGGCGCTTTATTTTTAGAAACTTCCAGGCCGAAATAATTGGACAAGTTTCGAGCGTTAAAAAGTGCCTGGCACCAGCAGTGGGCACTTTTTCTTACCGCATTTTGAGCTAATTAATTACTCGTAGTTATTGAACAAGCTCTGTCAAACTAGTTCTTTTCCCAAACTAATAACTATAGTTAGTAGTAACTATTAACAGTATTAAGTGTAGTACGTTCAAAGGAGAACGTGCATTCGACTATTAGAAATAAAACAGCAAGCGACTGTTAACAGGTAAACACTGAATAAATAGTGTAATTATGCTTATCCTTGTATCCTTTGTTTGCAAGATGAACCTCCATCACTTTAAAAACCAAGTTGGCCATTTATCCAAAAACTGAGAACTCGTTTGAGGCATAAAGCCAAAAGCGTCGTCTACACAGTTTGACCGAGTGGTGCCGCCGCGGCTGTAATCAGCGGCGCTCGCGACTCGCAGCCCGCGAGGCTATGCGGTGCGAGACGTGCGTCGTGCCGCGTGCGTGCGGGGTCGACGCCCGCCGCACTTCCGACCGCCTTCCGGGCAGATGGGGTCCAGGCCCGCGGATGTTGCGGATAAAATTGTACCAATTTTTGGAAATATGTATAGGCATACATCGTCCAACTTTAACCATGATTTATTTACAGTAGTAGTCAAATTTAGAATCAGTCAATCGTTTACCATCAGATGACCCGCTTGCTCGTATGCCTCCTTTTCCATTAAAGAAAACGATATTTGCAATAATATTGTGTTTCGTATCTTTTAATGATATGGCATTAAGAACTTTACAGAATTATTCATATTTTGACTTTGTTAAATTTACGTATGAATAAAACTATGTTTAAACTCTGCTATCGCGCTATTTTCAAGACAGTAAAAAGTTGGCCGAGATGCTACTGACTATCACGTTTAAAACTTCTCAGACGTTACAAATCAGACAGACCAAACTTCATGTAACTAATCAATGAAACCCAACCATTTAAAAGCAGCAACACAATTCGAAGTCTCCTTAAAAGTTCCAAAGCGGAGTAGCGTGGGTGAAATAAAACAAAGGCAGGCACGCGCCGCACTCCCGGCACTCCTGCTGAGTGCTCTGCTTTGTGCCAGCTGGGCGCACAATGCAACACTCGCGAGCTAGACGCGTACAAGTATACGCCTACTTGCGAGCGCTAGTCCGACGCACCTACGCGTCGCAATTGTTTGTCACTCAATCAACACTCGAGCAAGAAGTCGCTCCGGCTCTAGCGCCTTTTAAGTCGCTGTCACTTTCTCAGATTACTATTACTTCAATTCCGTGAGAGGACTTTTTAGATTAGCACATAAAGACATGGTTTACGTACAAATGTGTGTTTCAACAAAGCAGCTTTTTTGTTTAGCTGTACTAACTTAAAGGATAAAGGACGCATAATTACTTCAACGACATGAAACTTAATGACAGATTGATTCGTTGCCAACATGATTTGGCTTGTATACGGCTATGGCGGACTATGCGGAAGATCATTAGTGAGGTGAGATGAGGAGCGCTAATGAACTCTTGATCAAGGACCGAGATCGCTGCGAGAGACAAGTCCGGAGATATCGGCCCTTGGAATATCGGTTTTTCGCTACCAAGAATTCATTAATATGTATTACAAATCAGCCTTATCACAGAAATGCCACTCTGAACAAACCATAAAACGGCGGTAGGTTGTGTAAAAATACATTATTAAAAACCCTACTTTTTTAATGAATCTAAATTTTTAAATTGTGAATAATCCAATCTCCACTGTTAATGTTATCTTAGGATTCTTGTGTTCTTAAATTATTCCAAGTTACAAAGTGTCATAAGAATAAATAACATGATTTTTTTTGTGGTCTTACCGAGTGACAATACCTAGGTATAATATCCCGTGCCCGGCAAGAGCTTATCGAGAGGCGACGAGAGAGCATGCGCCTCTTCTCTCGATGAGGTTGCTTTGTGCCGACCACTAGAACCACTTTGTAGCGACGAGGGCATGCTTCCTTCAAAATGTAATGAATTCTTTTAGCAACAGCTCGCTACAACAAAGGGGCTATTCGTAATATTTATCCGTGTACCTAATTGTTATTTACGATAAATATGTATTTATTACCTTGGGCAACGTTTTATATATACAATTTAAACGGCTTTTTTGTTGTCTGAAATTACATCACTCACTCAATGTTATCGCGTCACGATTCCTTAAGGATCCTTTCAAACCCACGCGTTGACCTTTATAACTAAATGTTTCTGCTTTCTGCGGAGCTACCGAACAAAATAGACTTCTATCTAAATGCCAGAGTTGCTCGCAACTTAATGGATTAGTACTACAGTATTTACAAAAATTAAATTTAATAAACATAAACCCGCCTTGAAAAATGCAAAAAACCCTACCTATAGGCGGGATTTTGTTTTCAAACTTTTATTTTATTTTATTTGTTTTAGTGATCCTATTTATGCTGTTATGCAGTCCCACTTCTCAATTAATGAGAAACTTAGAACATTTCAAGCTCGCCGCAAGCAACGCCGCGGGAAAGTCATAGTCATATTTAAACGATTAGATGTGCTTCAAAATAGTCGCCCAAGTACCTTAATCGAGATATCTTATCTTATCCCTTCAAATAGGTACCGTTAAGGAGTTCCGGTGGCCATCTGTGATCTTCATCATCAGTTCCACTTCACAATATAGTAATTACTATTCAAAAGCAAATGCCCGAGTTACAGTGAAAAATACCGAAATCGCTATAGGTGTGCCTATAATATTTGAGGAGCTCCAGCGATTTCTTCAAGATCCCACCATCAGATCCTGACATGTTACAATGGGACCAACTAGAAAGTATATCCATTCAAACAACGAAAAAGTCCAATGGTCATCGAGTAATCGGGGAGCATACATACAAAATAAAAATAAAATATCCCGACGAATTGAGAACCTGCTCCTTTTTTTTGATGTCGGTTAAAAAGGTTTCTCTTGAAACTTAATAACATCCGTAATTTACATCATAATTTACTGGTACATAAAAATAAATAAATGAGAGATCGTACCTATCCAACAAATGGTAGAAATGAGATAAGAAATCCTACGACAAGACTTAAGTCACTTAAGTGAGTGGAACAGATTCAGTTAGCTGGAATGATGTGACTATATCGTTATCCTCTAATTTGGTTCTAATGGTGCTGTTAAGGAAGTGTTCTCGAGCAGCTGAGTGCCCTCGTGTAGGAAATGAGTTCAATTTAACATTATCTCGGAGCTAGCCGCGCGGGCTGCGAGCGCCACTGGCTAGGACTTATTGACCATTATTTTACTTTATTGTATTCGCATAGATCTATTGCGGTTGTTATTTAAGTCATATTTGGTAAATAAATTATGCTTTCTGGATTGTTTAATTTTTGCATTTTTCGGTTTCACGTCTGTTCATTTACTACATGTTAACTCTGACTGCGGGTTCGTCCTGTTACCCGTTACTGCTCCCAAACTCTACGCTTAAAGTTATGACTGTTTTCCTAAAATATAAGAAATATCTACGAAATCATTCCAATTTCACAAATGATTGTGTTCCTTCCTAGTGATGCAGTCAGCCAGAAATATTTAGGATTAGGAGATCCACAAGTTCAAGTTGTTCGGTTTGTCCTTTCAGAGGGTGCGATGACGTGCAACGGTCGTTGGAGCTGCTGGACCAGGTGTTGAGCGAGTACGACGAGGGCGAGCCGCGCTCGCTGGAGCCCCGGCCCAGCGCGCCGGCCTCCGCCACGGCGGCGCCCGCCACGCCCGCCACGCCCGCCACGCCCGCGACGCCCGCCACCGACGACGACTCGCCGCTTGCCGGACACACCTCGGAGGACGATGGATACATGAGCATGAACGGAAGGAGGTGAGCCGCTTAATTCCTCTTCGTTGACGTTACACTGTTGCTGGAGTGGTGGAGGTTGGGGTTGTTTTAATGCCGACGGTTTTTTTTTTGGTTTTACGTGAGCGATTACCAAAACTGCTATACATTTTCAAATAAACATATAATAATTCGTAATTAAAAGCAGATGTACCTATAGTGAACGACATCGTATTTGGTCGGAAAAGTTCGTATTTATCTTACTTTCTCAGTCAGCTTTAGACCCATCAATAAGCTAATTGGGACAGCAAGAACTATATTTTACCTAAATACTCGTATTAAATTTAAATCCACAAAGACTTCGTGGATTAAAATTACAATAAGTAATTTTTTTATTTCTTTTAAATAGACTGCCTATTGTTTTTCAGGCAACCGATTTGGTATTCCATACGAAAAACATTATTTTACTATTTGTTTGCATATAATTACTCTATCAACGGAAGAAGGTATGAGAAGTCACTCGACTATTGGAGTTGTTCCGATTAGAGGATATGTCAGCCCTAGCCGGCGCCCTAAGCCGCGCTATGAAGTGCTCTCAGCCCTGTTGCATTCCCCTTTCGAGGGACAACTCCCTAAGCGCTTGCCCTCTTTTCCTGTTAAGGCCAGTACAGGGCCAACAGCAATTATCCTCACAAAAACTCAATGGCGAGGTAATTAGCAGCTTTTACACGGCTGAAAGCCGGTTGTCCGTTCCGTGCGTGTGTTGCGTTTGGGAATTTAAAAATAAAGAACGTTCCATTTAGTCATATCATAGGTAAATTAATTTCGCGTCGCACTAATTATGTGGTGCTGACGCGGGTAAGTGGTTTTCAGTGAATATTTAATGATGAATGATGATGTATGGTATGCCGATTTCAGAGCGAAGTTTGCCCTCGGGTTTCGACCGATGGAGGAGCGCGAGGAGCCGTCACCGCCCGACCCGCCGTCGCCGCGCTCACCGCACTCGCCGCCCTCTCCGCCGCCGCCGGAAGAGGCCCAGCGAATAATCTCTACCCTCTTGCCCAAGTAAACCAATTTTGTGATTCTTAAATAGACCCATTATCTCAAAACTCCAAAGCGGCTTCGTTAAGTCCAGTCAAAACTTTGCCCTTAGATACGAAATTTGACAAGGATTCTCTTGCACGCCGCCGTCGAAGTGCTTTATTACTTACGGCATGCCTACTAAATGCTTTTAACATTTACTTATCATAACTTATACATAGTAGGATAACAGTCGAACACTTTTGTAATACCAGAACCGTACTGCTGTGTTCGCGTGTGTTTGTGGTGTGTATGGTTCTAAATGAAAACTTCCTATTAGTGGCAGTTGTAGCAGATGAAATAATGCCGGTTTTTCGTGAACCAGAGATTTCCTTTGGCCGGATTGGTCCTTACAACCCAAGGATGGATTTTAAAAGTGAAGTCACTAAGACTTTTTATGTAAATTTTTGAGGGGAGTGTCAACTTAATCTTTATATCTACATCGGTTAAGCTACTAGGCCAGGTTTGGTATCGTTTTCGTATATATTGGGGATGCCGAATTCGTTTATGGTATCATATTGACTCCGTTCCGAAGTAAACATATATAAAACTAGAGGACGCCCGCGACTTCGTACGCGTAGATTTCGTTTCCCGCTACTCCCCCTACTTTTTCCCTTTGGGGGTCAACCCTAGACCTCATAAGGAACCTATGTACTAAATTTGGAATCTTTAGACTCAGCAGTTTAGGTATTTGCATTGCACCAAGCGTTTATGTGATTTCAACCTGTTTTGAATAAAATCGGATTGAGTTTTTAAACATGTGTCATAATAAGATGTCAACTTCGAAGCAAATAAAAATAACTTTCTACACCATTTTCAACCCCTTAGGGGATGAATTTCCATGAAATACAAAACACGTCTACCATCAATCCTATTAAAGAATGTTTATGCAAAATTTGAAGTAGATTAGACCAAGCAATCACGTTGTCCCATACAAGCTTTGCCCCCCTTTTTCACCCCTTAGGGGTAGAATGTCTTTTCTCTAAAATCTTTTCTTATTGGATACATACGTCATACAAAGAACACATCCTCCAAGTTTCAGGTCTCTACGATAAGCGGTTTAGCGGTGCGTTGATCCGTCAGTCAGTCAGTCAGTCATTCAGGACAAAGCATTTTATATGTATAGATAAAATAAATGTAGTTTTTCTAATTTCCTATTTCACAAGGAAAAAATCCATAACTTATAAACAATAATGAATGTTGAAAAAAAAGAGATGCTTTAGAGAGCCCTATTATTGGTTCACAAAAAAAAAAGTGTAATGTGAAATTATAATGTTTCGTACAAAAAAACTGTTGACGGTGCTAAAATTGTATATGGAAAAATATAATTAAAATGTTATTTTGCGATCCTAGAATGATAGGGATGGGTTCGCAAACATGATTAAGATGTAAATAAATACAAGTAATGGTTATGCTTTCCGTTTTAGGCCAATTCGTGCCATAATATGAAAGAAAAATTAACTCAATAATAATAAATGAATTAACTACGCCATAACTTGTTTACAAAGCTATTTATTACATAAAAAAGTTTAAAGTGGTCCAGGACTTCACCAAGTGTCTCTGGATCCAATCCGGCATCATCTTGAGGGTCTCGGGGTCAATTAATTACACGTGCAATAAACTCTTTTTACCTCTTTTTGATATTTCTTGTGTTTTTACAATGCATGTTGCAATGTTTATTCCAGAATTGAATTGTACATCTTTGATTTAGTTAAGAATTATACCAAACTTGTCTTAGTACCTAAACTTAAACAGTTATTGACCTCAGACATCGCCGGGGCGGGAAAACCCTCCTCCCCCCCCCACCTGCATGAAAAATCTGTGTGGCTCCACTTCTTAAAACATCTTAGGAACCCAAAGATTAATCTATGGTTCTGAAAAAGCTGTATTTGACCTTTTAATGTAGTGTACAACCTCAACTATTATGTGACACAGCTGCCACTTTTATGTAGAAGTTGCGTTTCGTGTCACTGGTATTCGTATTTCATTATTGCATTTATAAACTTCAACTCAAATGTACTTTACCAGTAGCATCCACAACACGAAATGAAATGTTATTTTTCGAATGAACTCTGTGGATGGCCTTGCATGGCTGTGGAGCCCAACAGCATGCTAATCGTTAATGCCGATACGGTTTTTGTCAGTCATTCTGAAACGTAAAGCAAATTACCGACACATTGTGTTTAAACTAACAGAACTTAGCGGAGGTACTCCTCGTGGTTACTTCTCGTAGATTCAACAATATACGTTAGCCATCTTTGTATATCCGTAGCGTAGTTTTTCTTCTGCGGACCCGTTTTATCGCGTAAGTGGCCAGGGCTTGCCGTGGACGATGGTAAAAAACACATAGTCTTTGCCCTGTTATGGTATTGTTTTGACCTCAACCGCATTTACTGTCAAGTAAATAAGAGCTATCAAAACGGTGACAATACGATACCAGATCAAACACGATATGGTTTTTACCGTCGGGAATAGAGGCCCAATAAGCGGATTAGTGAAGGCCTTGCCTTTCTCGAGAAATCATACTCGACCTCATCAACTACCTTGCCAAGGGGCGAGGAGGCTGGATAAAGATAAACTTCTTAGTAACGCAGCCATACCTACCGATACCCATATATTATGTACCTTAATGGTATTTTATTATGGTATCCTTATTTTACCTGAATTATTATGATCATGGCGTGGTGGTTAGCCTGGTTGGTAATGTCTTGATTACAAAGCAAGCGGTCCCGAATTTTACCCAAGTAAGGGCAAATAAAATTATTCAGAATCTAAGGCCCACAAATACATATTGTATTTTTGGGCCTTAGATTCTGAATAAGTTTATCCTTGTGTATTACTCATATACAGTCACCTTCAAAGAAAAATACTAACATACTTTTGCGTCTTTGTAGACGATTGTGCGAGCCCTGGGTTTAGTTTGGGGCTGTCAATACACGTTAGATTTTCTACTGACGTTTACCTATTAGCTACTACCTGCGACTTCGTCCACGTTGACGAAAATAGGGTTTGAGTAGAGATAATTGGAATTATTATGTACTTATATAATTATACAGGGTTACTGCGGGTTCGTGATCCTAACTTGATTTTCCCAACTCAGTAAATGGTGGAGATTCTATTACGAGTAGTATAGTGGTTTCTAAAACAATTAAATTTTAGTATTTTATTAAAATAATATTGTGTTCCCCTAATTATTAGTAAAATTATGGTCAACACTTTACTTTGTTGCTACACGACCCCGCAGTCACCCTATATATACAGGTTATATTATAATAAACTATCTATATTCCAAATTTCCGTCTAGCCTTTTCAGCATAAAGAAAATAAACTGTTGCATTAATAAGATCAATTATATTTTTATTTACTTTTATTGTATCTATTTCCAGGGTGTCCCCATCTAACTCGGCTTCACGAACGTCGTCGGTGGGGCAGCGCGCGCCTAGCGAGGCGTTCGACTCCATCATTAGTGTCAACGGGATCACAACCGCCACTCAGACGACTTTCGTAAGACATTATGTTAATCTACCATATTGATTGTGCTTAGGGACCTGTGTTCGATTTTCGATGGGCTCAGCCAAAGGTCAAAACGTGGGACCCAAATAAAATACGGGACGAAACGAGACCAAAAATCTTGTCGAAGTCCCCTTTAATATTAGAAACTGTATATTCGAAGTATTTTCATAGTTAATTCGTTGTTTCAACTTCCAAAAAGAGGTCAAAATTCAATCCATAAGAATTAAGTCCGAGACGCAATAAACTGGGCCGTATACAACGGCCTTTCAGTGCTTAACATATTCAAGAATTAGGAGATCGCCGGAAGTAATCAACGATTTATTGCAATAAATATAAATTACTACGAGTTTAGTTATAGACATAGCCTGCAGCAACATTAATTACAAACTTCGAGTGGCAGTAGGAAGGGCTAGTGCTCAAAGAACCGATAGTCAATGGCCACGTGCCGGGAAGCGCAATGTTGCCAGGGGCTTTTATAAAATGCATAACGTTAAGTTAACGATTTTCGAAAGTCGTCAAAATGTGTAAGGATTGCCGTAAACTGATGTTTGCGTCTACCACTTATGTCGACTCCATAAATTTCGAGTCGATAGAAAATATAAACATCTTAGCTATGAGGACCCTGCCAAGACGCATTACGCTAACTATCGTTTCTATTCGTTTTGTGTTTAAACCAATCGCGTCACTGGTATATGACGTGATACGAAAAGTCACGTGACGCGATTGGCTTAAAAACGTGTAGAAGCGCTAGTTTGCGTAATGCATCTTAGCAGGGCCCTCAGGCCTCCCACTAGGTAGACTCATGACTGCAATTTTCCAGTATTCATAAACTCATCTCGTCTCGATTACAATGCTCGTCTCAAGTTGCGTCAAAAATGTCATTTTTTATGGGTTAACGTTTACTTCGACGTATCTTGTGACGGCCATCTCAGCCGACCCTAAGACTTCAAATGCGTTGCCTACCCTAAGGACTAAAATTGAATGCCTCTATCCAATGATCTTTGGAGTAGGCCTATGTTTAGCCAAGCTAGTGTATGTATGATGATAATTTCGTAATCCTTTCAAATATTTACTGATTACAGAAAAGAAAAAAACTTGCCTATTCGGGTGCTTGGCTATGAATAGATGAATGCGAAAAATAGGGAACCAGTGCTCTGTTTAAGTACCTATCAGGTTATTACATCGATCTGATTCCTTATAGTGATAAATGTAAAAGCGTTTTTTTTTATAATTGCAGCCAAAAACGAGACACCAGCGGCCATACGGATGGGAGAAAGACAGCGAAAATAACGCGTTCCAGCTACAGCAGCCACCCGTGCCGCCGTACCGTTTCGCGTCACTGCAGCACGGCACGCGCGCGCCGCCCGGCGACGCCGCCGCCTGGCTGCCCCCTCGCGCCCCGTACTCCTCCACCCCTCTCAACAAGAAGTCGCCCAGCGTCGAGAACGCCCCCGTATTCCCCTTCATGGGCTTCTCTAGCGAATTCAGCGACAAACCGTACAATGAACACCCCGTCACCATATATCCCGGACCCAACATACCGTACAACAGACCAGCTCACTCGCCCACGTACAACATACCGAAAACATCACCTTCTAACACTAAAAGTCCCGAAAGAAATAACGGCACGCGGGACATCAGTACGGACGGTGAAATGCTATCACCGAGGAGTAAAGTGCCTCCGCGGACTCTCGCAGGTTCTATGGAGAGACATAGAGAAGTGTGTAGAGGATCTTCGGAGGAGATAATGGAGATTTGTAAGATAAAAGGTGCCACCAGGAGCAATGACGAGGAACACTTTTCGGATGATTCGCTGGAAGAGTCGTTCCCGCCACCGCCGCCCGCGGCCACCACGCCTTCGAAACGCAATTCCATAGCTTGGGAAGTGTCACTCGATGGTGATGACCCTCTACTCACTCCAGGAAGCACAAAGGTAATTTTACACAAAACTTGACAGAGTCGTCAAGATATTAATTAACTTTTCGTATTCAATCAATTAAACTGCATTGAACCCTATTGGACTTGATTTTTTTTATTACAGGTAATAGGCCGACGAAGAAGAAAATCAGGCGATCAGTCTCACTCTAGCACGAGTTCGATACCTCAACGAGTAGACGACGAGTGGAGCGAAGAATACTGGCCGCCACCGCCGCCACTGGCGCAGTGCGAGCCACTCGCCTCTCCCTGCTCCGATGCCGAAGGAGACCCCCGACGTGTTCAGGACTTTGCTAACGGAACATATGTCATCCGAAAAGGCAAAAATCGAAAGCAGCTTCCGAGCTTTAATAAAAACACCATTAACAAACCGGCTAACACGAGCAACCTGCTCCTAAACCACAGTCTTAATAGAAGTCTGGAAACCGATAAATCAATGGATGGCTCGACTATATCCATCAGTGGCTCCGGGTCCGTTGGCTCATATAACTCCAGGCCGAGCTCGGATCTGAGCTTACCGCAGTCGCGATATAGCGTCGATCTCAACTCACGTCTAAGTCGAGAGTTAAACACACCAAATTCGAGATATAGTATAGACCTCTGCTACCCGAATTCAAGGCTGAGTAAAGAGATGACTTCACCTAAATCGAGACTCAGTTTAGATCTTAACAACGGACAAGATAGATACAATAGTCAAGAATATTACGGACATAGCCCGAAAAGTAGAAAATTACCAATGGACAAAAATTCACGCACTTCCAAAACTAACATCGTTCAAAACAAACTGTCACCTCAAAACAGATTCACTGATTTCAAAAAGTATTCGTCGACTTTCGATAACATACAGTCGTTGATAAAAGAAGGTAAAGTCGAAGAAACGCCGGCCACAGAGTGCAATGAAACAGTGAAGGAACTGTCGACAGTTCCTCCTAACATGGTTCGCGTGGTGTCGCTGCCGAGCCTGGGCGCGGACGAGGGCGCGGCGGGCGCGGGCGGGGGGGGCGGCCGTGCCGCGCTCATCACCACGGTGGAGGAGGAGGAGGACGCCGAGAGCGGCGAGCCCGGCTCCAGCGGCGACACCTCACCTCTCAGGAAGATCGAGAACAACATTAGCGCTATACTAAGTCAAGGTCGGGACCAAAAACACTTTACACCCTATATGCCTAAAGACTGGAATATCCATAAGGATGAATACTGTGATGAAGTATCTAAAGATATATTAGAAAACAATTTCCGTTATAGTTCTAGGGAGAGGCAGAAGCGACACGATATTCAAAAATCGTCGAGTCATAACGAAATACAGAATCAGCGGTCGATAGATCGCCGCGACCGGTCGTCAGGTAGGAGGACGAATAGTATGCATAAGTCCGCTAGTGCCAAAGATGTACCGGTTAGCCTGATACGTCAGCCGTCTTCGTCTGATTCGGCCGTGTCTAGTGGGGGAGACTTCCCGTTGAACGTGCAAATTGTCGAGCACTCTTATCGACACTATCCTCCTCCGCCGTCGCCCGGTGCCGGACACGAATTGGGACCTTTACCGCAGACCCCGGAATCACAAAAGTTCCCCCCCTTGCCTCCGTCTCCCGTACAGGAGGTCGAAGACGAGTACACTGAAATAATGCAGCCGATTGCGCGCCACGTAAAGAAAGCAGATACTCTCCCAACGCCAACTATGGAGTCGAGAAGAAGGTATTGCTCTTGCAAATTGGTTTAATATTTTATGTTCGAATTGTGATTGTATTGAATTCATCTGTAAACGTGCGTTCCAGGCCGTCGGAACCCCCAGCTGTGCCGCCGCACCGCGACACGACGAACAGCCTCAAGACGCGCTCCATGGAGGCCAGCTACAACAAAAACAGGAGGAGTAGCAATTTCAAGAGTGGTTCCACTGACCGAAGAACACTGCCTACAGGTAAAATCCGTCCTTTAGTAGATTGTTCAACAACGGACTGAAACAATGACACGAGATGTTTAGTTGAGCTGAGCGAGCGTGGCTATAGTTCGAGTGTCATTATGGTTTTGTTCAGTCTCGCGTTAAACACTCTAATTTTCACTTTGAATACGAGGAAAAAAAACGACGTTCTATAATAAATTACATTATTTATGATAACAAAGTTTCTTACAAATTTGTTTTTTTTTGTAAAGTGACGCTTTAAATGTTTGCATATTTAGCCAACAGATTCAACCTTGAAAACTATTTTAAATCTAATTGGATCATGCACAATTACTTAAGTCCCTAGATAAGGAGCCTTAGTCCCGAGGCCGAGGTACAGAGACTAAAGTAACATTTTAAGAGCATGAGAAGGGAAATATTTTTTGCTTTTCTGTGCAAATGAAGCCAGAGGGTTGCAATTTAGAACTGGGGCTACAAGTCCAAAGAAAAGCCGTTATTCCGAAACCATTTTGTTTTTTTTTCTTATTTTTCGAATCATGATAAAAGAAGTCAAAAAAATACCATCCGAAGTTTACGCGCAGAACAATCCGTAAGAATTGAAACTATTATAGAAAATATGATCAGTTATGATGTTATGTTTTGACATGAAGGAGTAACCGATCGAGGCAATGTCGAAATATCGGGAACTCGCTAATATATGATGTTTTTTCAACAAGATCTTTTATAAGTAAGTTTAAATAAGTATTGATTGTGAATCCCCTCATCCCTCATTATGAATTTGGTCAGTTTTGTCATATGCATGGCACAAGAATAATTTATGTTATAGTACCTAGAACCCACAATTCTCGTGACACTTTTGAACTGTCATAGTGACTACCCATTTTAACGAGTTTTGATGATTATCGATGTAATCAAGTCTGAATTAGATAGATGGAAAGTACTTATAGTGTCATGTCCAAATGGTGGATTTACTACCGGCCACAAGCTGAGCTGTGACCATTTCATGGCATCTGGCATTAGATCAGTCATATGATTATTGTTTTTTTTGTTGTTTAGTACTTGTTTTGTCCTTTTGTTAGATGCATGAATAAACATTTTTCTTTCTTTATTTCTTTCTAGTAAGGATGACCACTCACTATCGATTGTCGCTGATGTTAGTGTCGTCATCCCTTTTTGTTTTTGTTTTTGTTTTTAGATATGTAAGTTGGTTTTTAAGTCAGGGTCCCTCTGGAAACCAGCGCCACGGATTGCTGCGGCACGAAGCTGAGAGGGGTTCTTTTCAACGCCTTGTTAAATGTTTTGTTCTGTTTTACATCTGCTTTTTTCAAATGTGTGCATGCGTTGAATAAATTGTTTAAATTTTATTCTATTCTATTCATGTAGATTCTGTCGGCAATTATTGTATTGACCTATTATTGCATTCTTGCAATTGCAGTCTTAGGATTGCAGTCTTCTGAATGCGAATGTCTATGGGTTACAGTTTCCACTTACCATCAGGTGGCATGTGTGTTCGTTTGCCTTCTCTATGCCATTAAAAAATATCTTTGATTACTAATTTTATAGACATCTTATCTTATCTTTTTGGTGGGGTCCTTACGGATACACTTCGACCCTATGGGATCTTTTGTGTTTTCACCCCTCTTTTAGCGCTTAATCCAATGCAGCCTCCACCCTTTCCAAAAAGCAGATAGTGGAATGCAATGGCAGTGCCTTGAAATCGTTCGGTTCTGGGTAGCCACAACCGAGGATTTTCATTCTTACTCCGGCGAGGGCATCACATTGACACAGTAAGTGTTTCATTGTCTCAGCCTCTTCGCCGCACATTCTAAAATCAGTGTTGTCATAAAGGCCCATCTTTGCTAGGAGATATTTAACCCCAAAGTGCCCAGTAAACACTCCAATAATGTATGGAATTGTCTTCTGCTGAGTTTCCAAGGTTTTTTGGTTCAGCTCTGGTTAACTCTTTCTATGAAGAGCTTTGCATGCTCTAAGCCCACCGTAGTTTTCCACTCTTTTTGGTGGTTTTCTAGGGCCTTTTTATGCAGGGCTGTTTTTATAGTGCCCGGTGAGGGTGTCACAACTGGTTCAGGGCCGACGTATGCGCCCTTCGACTCTTCCCTTGCCAGTTCGTCGACGGGTTCATTTCCGAGAAAGCCTTCGTGTCCTGGAATCCACATCAGTTTCACTTTGTTGTGCCTACCAAGCCTGTTTAAGGCTTGGATTCCATTGTAAACTAGTTTCGAGTTTACCTTAGGCGCCGTCAGCGCCTTAAGTGCCGTTTGGCTGTCGCTTAAAATATAGATAGTTCTCTCCTGTAGAGTCCTATCAATATTCTCTTGCGTGCAGGAAATTGTCGCATAAAACTCCGCCTGGAAGACCGTTGCGTATTTGCCCATACTTGTACTACCGTTATAGTCTTTGGCGTGAATACCCTCATTTTTGAACCACCCATGTACCGCGTTGTCTTCCTAGACGTTTTATATGCCACACCGGGCGTTTGAGAACAGTTCCCCGTCGCATGGCACTTGCGGCTAGGAACCCACGTGTCATCGGTCCCACGTACTACGAGCGTCTACCTGCCAAACTTAAAAATTTACAATCCGACGAAGCATTTAAACATCAGCTGAGAAACCTTTTATTGAATAATCCGTTATACTCCGTGGATGAATATATGAAAATGAAAATGTAAATTTATTATTTTGTTGACATTTATTACTCATTGTACATATTTTGACATCGGACGAATGACCATTATTAGATGTTTAACTTTTATTGTTTTAATTTATGAATTATTATTGTATTCTATTCTTTGATTATTAATATTTATGTTTTGACGATCTCAATGTAATTTCGTATTTTTTGACATGCAATGCAACTAATATTGTAATATTACATTGACAAATAAATAAACTAAACTAAACTAAACTATACTTACTATCGTATATTTTCTATAGAGGAAAAACTGACCAAGTACATAAAACTTACTACTAATAACTTGGTAATTTTTTCCTCTATACATATACCCAGACGCTATTATGTCACTATGTAAACTACAATTGGAAAATGTTAACAAAAGTAACCGGAACTCATTTATAAATGAACAATATCCCGTGGGTGGTAGGAAGATGTAGGAACTGTCAGTGGAATTTTTGACGTGCCTGCCTGAATGTACGAGTATATGAACCTCATTATCATCACTAATTTAACATTGTAAACGTTCGTTAAATGTCTGGCATTGGTAACATATAAAATCGTGTGGCTAATTTGAGTACCTTATCGCCAGATAAAGTTTTTGTATTGTATTTAATCAATTTTATTGTGAAACTGGCGAAGAATTTCAATAGAGTATACCACGCGTGTGCGACGTCACGTATGCTAACGATAGTTAGCTTATACCTATCAGACATTGTACTCAACGAGGTTTATTCACCTTTCATCGGTTTGTTAGCACTAAATACTCGTACCTAGTTGCCTGATTGATTCGAGTAGCCTAAAGGCTATTTTAGGATTGGTTCCTACAATATGCACTGATGATATCGATGGTAGAAAGCAGACCCCAAAAGCGACATTTTGTGATTGCATTTTCTGTAATAAATAGAACAATGGGCTGTAAGAATGAGTTCTTTTTGTAAGCTTTCGAAAAGGAACAACGTCTTTCCTAAGTAACATATAGTAGATTAAGTTTAACTGAAATTACCAATAATGGACATATTCTTGATCCCGAAGGTTTCCTTGATGCGACTCATGTTACTGAATATACTTTATAGTTTTTATTTCAAGGAAAGATAGCTATAGGTCAGGGGTGGCCAACTTGGTTAGACCCAAGACGACATTCATCGACGACACCCTGTGCGATCTACCAATTACATACTTCTTAAAATCTTAAATGAAACAGGGTAAAGTCGCCGTCAATAGAACTTGCAACAGAAGTAAACAAAACCAAACGCACCAATTCACAATGATTACTCGATAACCATGTACTTTAAAGATCATATGAGGTCTTTGCAATGTTTTATACACTAGATTATTATTTTAATATTAAGTTTAAGATTGAATAACTATTCATTATACGTAATTTAAAATAAATACACGCTTGGTGAATATTTGAGTTTATTTGTCAAACAGTACTAATTTGTTCACATCGTTCACAAGTTCTATTGAAGGCGACATTATTTCGTATTAAATTTGCTTGCCTTGCCGCGATCGACTGGACTAATAGTCGCGATACCCGATAACCGGTTGGCCACCCCTTGTATACGTATTTATAAGCGAATTAGCCTGCAAGTTGTCCCCGATAAAATTATATAAGCCACTTTGTACAAAAAATATAGCAAATCTGAAAATGGTTTTATACTACAGTTGATCTTTCAATTTTGACACAACTTCCTATGGGTACACCACAGCCAGTCGGCTAAGTTTAAAAATAAACTTGACAGACGCAACTTATATTTTATTGTGTTATGACGAGAAAAAACAAACCAACCCTATAGTGGTAGGCCACTTTTAAGCCACCTTTACGTATGAAAAAAAGATGGCTATGCAGTGTCGAATTTTAGCAAAATTTACGTTGCGTCAAGGTACATTTTTTAACCTGTGGTCTTTTTTACAATATTTGAAGTGATCAATTAAAGTCGTGAGATCGTCATAAAATCCAGCTCATGCAACGCCATTTAGGTATCAGTTTTACCTAACCCCCGTGCATGTCCTCGAATAAATCTTCGTGTAAAAAACTTAAGGATGGAAAGGTATATTTAAAATGACATTTCATGCTGTAGGATTAGGGTCAACCCACACTGAGACGTGACGTGACGCGACGCTGCGCGCACATGCGACTCATAATATACTTTACACGAAAAGCTACACATTGAATTGTGAGAATTCAGTTGCTGTTGTGTAGTAAATGTGTGAATTGACCCTTACAATCATGATTATAAAATAAAACTAATTTCAATCAAACAACTTTTCAAACTACCTAAGTTTTAGGTTTGGCATTTATTTGTTGGTCGTATTTATTGTAAAAGGATTTTTTCCTTTTCGTTAACTCTCGATGTCCATCTGAATCGTACTCCGCTTGTATCCTTCTAAATACCACGTCACCTTTCATTTCAAAGGGACCGAGGGCTACTATATTAAATTATCTGTCTACCGTCTAACTTGTGAATGTTAGAATTTATTAAGATTCCTTGTAATTACTTATGTATATAAATAAATTTAACTCCCGTAACTTCGCCTAAGTATGTATCCTATCTGTGCCGGGACTTATTAGAAAGAAACACCTGATATTTTGAGGGATCTTGGAGGGGATTGATTGTAGAAACTACTACTACTACCCAATTAAGATACACACAACAATTAAATCCATAGTTTCCCTTGAAAGACTAGCCATACCTATTGTTACAATGTTAACTGGACAGTGAATGTTTGATCATCAGACATGGGCGCAAGCGGCGCCCGGCGGCGGACGCTGCAGCGGCAGACGCGCGACGCGCGAGGCCCGTTGCAGACCTCGGCCAGCCTGCCCGAGACGCCGGTGTTCGCCCGGGGCTGCGACGTGCCGCGAACGCCCCCGAGGAACTCCACCGGGCCTCCAAGGAACAACACCATGAACTCCATACCGTCTATAGGTATTAAGGCTGTATTTTAGACTGTTGACACTTGTAACGCCCGGGGCATTATCCGTTCATAAAATGTCAGCAGTGGTCGCTTTTTTACACTAGTGGGTTTATAAGCTTACTTAGTCATTGAAACTAAAGATGGGCATCCTTTTCTTAAAGTGTGCATCACGATATACTGCGTCATTTCAGTTATTTCCGGTCAAATGAAGCTATCTACTACCACATCAAAATATAAATGTGTTGAATGTTTGGCTAAATCCTTTAAATATTTAGCTAATTTAATTGGTGTAAATTAGTATTTACTTCTAACCTAACCTAACCATGTTTTAATTTCGTATAATGATCATAACGAGTTTTCGCGATACATTTTGATAAACCTCCACCTATGCCAGTTATATTTTCTTGAATTACTTATCTAAATTTATAAATACGGACTTATGCAAAAAACTAAATTAACAAAAGTTTTTACACAATAATTATTAACCTTAGTAATATTTTTGCTAAACGACTGAACCAATTGAAAAGTTAAAAATAAAAATGTGCTCAAGATTAGAATGCCAATAAAATTAGCTACTGCGATAAGGCCGATAAGTTGTTAGGAAATGACTATCCCTCTCTCCGGTTCCCTCATAAGTGAGACTAAGGATCGTGGTCATCAACGGATGATCTACAATTGGAGTGTATCATTCGCTTCCAACGGTTTCTGTTTATTGCGTCCTTTACAATCGCCTTGAACTTAGACAAAGATCAGTCCTTCAATTGAACGGTCCACCGGGTAGGAAATCGGCCTCTAGCTCGCTTTCCATCAGTGCTGCCGACTAGGATAAACTTTTCCAGGCTCTCATGTCCCCTTCGCACTATGTAGGTAGCCAAAATACGAAAGGAATCTTTGCTGGCATATCATGGACAAACGGTTATTAAATTTGGGAAATGACATTACCTATATGAAAAACATTTCACCGAAACGGAAATACTCCTTTTTAATCTCCCTCATAGCTGCAAACATATTACGTTTTTAGAAATATAAAAAATGTTACTTTGTTCGATTAGTGATATACTGTGTAACTTCGCAAATTTTAATATTCTAAGTGATCTAACACAAGTGATTTTAAGTATAGTTTCAGAGCGTTTACTCTTAAATAAGTACCTACTTAGGTGGAATTTAATACTGGTACGCCATTCTGAAGTTGTTAATAATAGAACAAATGTGCCAAAAATCTGATTTTTTATTCAAATTCAATTCCCGACTGCTAAAAATAGGTCTCCCACAAGACTCTCCACAAGGGCTGGTCCTACGCTGCGCAACGCAATATTAACAAATAAATAGCAATTTCGTATTTTCCCCTTTGTAATACAGTCGAGTTCATATATGTGTAGGTACACTTTAGTACTTTATCACTTTAATCGCTGTGACCGTTCATATATGACAGTTTAAACATGACATTAAATAGACACGGTACTAAAGTGTACACATATTTATGAACTCGACTGCACAATTAACAAACGATAAAATTGATCATTCGGCAAACTTGTCATCCAGCAGTGCATAATTTGTACTAATCTATGAAACAGGGAGCAGCGCTACGCTAGGCGGCTACGGACGCGGTTCTGTGATGGGCCCCACGAGCGTCAGCACCGGCGCCGACCTGCTGCGCCTGGGCGGCCCGCCGCGCGGCTGGTACCCGCGGCAGCGCCACCGGTGAGTATACACACTGTTCTGTCAGAGAGTAGCGCTCTTGAAGCGCGGGCAGTGATGGCCCGCGGGCGAGACCACCGCCTACTGCACCTGGACGGTCCACCTCGCGTCTGGCACTGTTTTAACAAAGCGCAGTGCTTTAGGGCCCGATAATGGCCCGCGGGCGAAAACACCGGTGCCTGTTGCCCTTGAGCGGCTAGTGGCAGCAGCGCCGTCGGTTGGTACACACACTGCTCTGCTATCAGGGAACAATATACTAAGTAGGTATAGGGCGCAGTCAGAATTTCTCATGGCCCATGGGCTGCTTTTCCCGCGCGCGTATTACTGTTCTCTGGACCATTTACCATTTAAATCTGACCTTGTTTTAACACAATCTGTTTTTTGTACAAACCATAAAGAAGTTCATTTTCAATGGTATTCATGTACCTATGAAGCAAAGCTTTTCGTAGATTTACGGATTATTCCATGAATCATGATGAAAAGTAGGAACTTCGTTATAACACGTACAGCAGAGTTACGTTTATGTAAAAAAATAGGCTGCTTAGATTTTAGTACATTTGATTTTTTTACAAAATACCTGACATCCCTGTATTTTGACAATATGTACATTTTAGGTGTTATTTACACAAAAACGGGTTTCTTTTCTTTTAAGGTTATTCCAGGCCATCGATTTTCATACAAAGAAAACTGAAACCAAAAATGCCTTGCTACTATTTCCAATTCAGTTGAATTGTATACCATTGTGTAGCTTAATAATATAGGTACAGTCGAATTCATAAATACTTTTTAAATAGTACCTACCTTGTCTATTTAATGTCATGTTTAAACTGCCATACTTATATGAATTGTCACAACGATTAAAGTGACAAGGTATTAAAGTCTATACATATTTATGTACACGACTCTACTCTAATATAATACTCAGTTTCGTGTCATACATGTAACATATGTAAACACAAATTTTTCGATCAATTTATATCATTGGAAGTCTCTAGGAAAATTATATTCGTGCTACTAAAAGTTTCATGTCTGGTCATGACTTGTTTCAGAAAACTAAATGAGTTAAGGACAAACAACTATACAATCCATTTTTAGTAATACCGAGCCAACCGACCGGATACGTATTTCCTTAATATGTTGTAATTACGTTAGCTTTGCAGAGAGTTAACCTAAAACTGACACCAGAATGGCGCTAAACGCATTAACTCCATAATCATATTTACAATCACTGCCACAACCTAACCCAAGTCTGCTTGCCGGCAGGCCGGCTTCAATCGAGCACCTGGACAGACTAACTGCCTCCTCGAAGGCGTCGGCGGAGCACCCGCCTTGGGACGGCACGGGCGCGCGCAAGCCGCTCACGCTGCCCCCCAACCTGACGCCCAAGTTCTTCCAGAAGTCTCCGCGAGAGGCGCTGCGTAGGGTCACCAGCTTACTAATACGAAAAGGTAAGTCTTAACTTAATGGGTATATCGGGAGGTGTAACCACCACTAAAGGAATTAAGTAATTCTTTTTTATTTGCTATTTCAATATCGCTTTTTATATACAAATTTATTTCAATGGTTGTCCTTAGAGTATAATTAACCAAATGTTATTAGTAGTACTTAACCTAACATTTATAATATTTGTAATATGATTGTCATGATCACAATTATACGTATCAATTGCCTAAATGAAATATAAATAATAAATAAATAAATAGGTGGTTTCAACTGGTTATGCCTAACCGGCGAGGAAATATTTTATCTAGTAGTATAACTACTGTATAAATATAGCTTTCCGTTCTAATATGTTGCTCCTCTAAATACAATGCAATGTTTAACTATTAAATACATGAAACGCCACATAATGAAACAAGGAAAGCTCCTTTTATATTTTGCATCGCGGTTTACCGCTCGATAGAGCTGTCATCCACACATACAAGGTAATATTAGCTCCTCGGCGGTTGGCCTTATAATATAAGTAGCTGCACACTGCGCCTACGCACAGTAAGGGAACCTGAAAGACGTACTATTGTCGCTCTTGTCACAATGCGAATAAGACATAAAAAGGTATATCTTTCAGATTCCCTTACTATATATACATCGTTGATCCCTGTTACGTAATTATTTTCTAATTTCTTGCTATTACAAAGGGTAATGAATCAGTAGTAAAAAAATATATTTTAAACATTAAAGTTTCGTGAGACTCCGGATGTGATGACACCGGGTTACTCACGTAAATATTGTCGGTAAACGCTCGACATCATGTTTCGGGCTCGTCGTTTTTCGACTATATTTACGTGGGTAACCCGGTGTGAGCTCCTTAAAGTAACTTTGGTCGCGGTAACGTTCACCTAGAATACATTTTCCGGTAGATACCAACTTATAGCTACTCTTAATTATTCCCGTTAGGGGTTCTATCTTTTAATTAAGGTTGGTAGGCATTGTTTACGTTGGTAAGCTAAACACTAATATACATTTATTGACAGTCAAACGTTTGAGCAATTAGACCCATTTCATGCTTTAAAGACATTACTTGAGTAGATAATACGTTAACTGCTCAAGTATGTTAATGGGCAGTCTGATGGTTATTACACTATGTTATCTTCCCTCAATTTTAGAAGAGTACCTTCCTGTCCTTCATACCGACCACGGTATGAAGGACAATATACATATTTTTAGGGTTTCGATTCAAATATTAAAAGTCGCTTTCGCATTTCAACATGGAACCCTTATTATAGTTTCGCCATGCCTAAAAATCATTCATACTCGACTTTTTAGAGATAAATTATTGTAAAGGACAGGGTTTGTGAACAAGATGAAACTAATTCCGGAAAACTCACGATGCATAAGGCTTATTGAAACCAAATAATTTACTAGACATCTATATTCTCGATACGGCCAGAGAGCCGTTCAAGCTATCGGGTTGACATTTGAAATACTTAGATACATCAGCGGCTCAGCGGAAATCCTTATTCTTCTTTTCCTTTTGACGACGCGCTGGCTTAGTTGGTAGCGACCCCGCCTACGAAGTTAGCGGTCCTGGGTTCAAATCCCGGTAAGAGCAGATATTTGTGTGAAGAGCGCAAATATTTGTTCCGGCGTCATGGATGTTTTCAATGTATTTAAGTATATATTTCTCTATATAAGTATTTATATCGTTGTCTAGTACCCATAGCACAAGCCTAGAGCTTAGTTTTGGACTAGGTCAATTGGTCACCTTCCGACTCTATCATTAGATGAGTTTATAGACACCATTATAGCATTGTCCTGGGTTTACACATTGTGTAGGTATTTCAAGTTACAGCTAATTCCAATAAAGGGTAGAGGTTCAAAATTGACCTGCAAATTTAAAGTAGAATGACACCAACGAAACATATGTACTTACAAGCAAATAAAAGCTTGTTAATAAAAAATCTCGGTGGCTAGTTTAAAAACGCCCTCTTGTGCGACAAAATTCGTTGTAAACCAAATTCCGATTTAAATTAAACTGAATAAATAAGAAATAATTTTACATTTGTAACGAATAAAATTAAAAAACCATTTAGACTCAGATTTTATCTCAATATAACACAGTATAAATTACAATTACATTTAAAATTGGAAGTAAGTATGAGTATAGGAATATTTAATTGGAATGAAATAAGTCATTAACCTCGAGCTATCTACCGCCTGGCATGAGGTCATGCCTCGAATATGTTTCCCCTTTGATTTTATTTGGTAACTGTTACGGATCGAAGGCACAGGTCACGCCATCCGGAAAATGGCAATAGGTAACTCCTAAAAAATAAGTGTTAATTATTTTGAGTTTTTGAGAAATAACATAAAAAACTTTGAAAGTCTCTATTCTAGGCTAGTCAAAATGGACCTTAATGCATAGAAAAGAAAGTTCATAACATAATTAAATTTTTTTTGCATTTACCAAGCATTATCTTAAATACTGAACCCTCGGTACGCGAGTCCGAATCGCACTTGACCGGGTTTTTGTCATGTGAAAGAGAAATACAGCTAAAATTTATCTGATAGAAAGTGTTATCTGGAGAAAATCACCCCTTTAAGTAAGTAAGTTAGTATTTATTATTGTTAACGTTAGCAAAGTGTAACTTTAAATCATATTGTGTCAAGTATAATTTATTTTTACCTATAAAAGGTTAGTTTGGACTCCGAATTCTCTTGTCTTAATGTCTTATAAACAAACAAAGTAAATCAGTGATTCACCACAGATTTTCTCGAAAATATCAATTTAATTACTGTTCTACGAAGAATCGAGGAGTCAACCGCGCTTCCGCCCCGTCATATTGCCTATCACTGGAATGCTTGCGTATGTTAGATAATGTTCTTTGTTGAAATTATCGACTCGACGCTAGAACGATGTGTAATGTATTTTGTTACGTTACGGGCGTATATTCCACAACGTGAAAAATACCTATTGCCCATATTGCTTTTAAATCGTAATCATTTGTTGACGTTATGTTATGATTATAACATCTCTTAGTTACGCCACAGTAGTGTCAACAATATGATTACGTAGGTTATAAGCTACCGAAATGGAATCAAACGAATTGGAGTAAAGCCTCAGTTGCGGTTTTTAGAGACACCGATCCCTATTTTCAGTTACCCTGTACTGAAGGTTAAACTCAGTCTTGTCCGTTGGAAGAATGTGGCTAGCGTATTATTATCTCATGATGTCAAACAACCGGTATTTTTGACGATGCGTCCAGTTTCAACACTTTGTAACCGACCTACGTGTTTGTCTTCATGCTAACTTACATAGCAACATAAGTTTTAAGGCAGCAGCAGTTTTAATTTGTATACCACCATGGAAGTCTTGTCATAATGACAGCATGAAGTCACAAGAAATAATTTACGTCAAAACTAACCATTGGTGTTCTGGGCCTCTATTTTGTATTAGCAATGGTATTGTTCTTAACTAGGTCGCTATTTACTGTCAAGTAAATAAGGTGCTATCAAATCGTTGACAATCCGATAACAGGTCAGAGACGATATGGTTTTTACCGGGTTTTATGTCAGTCTTCTTGTTTGCCTCGCGCCGACTTCAACAGCTACTACCGCGGGGATATGGCGTTTCCACTATGAAGTGATTTCGCCAGTGTCAAGTATATATAAGTATAAATCAATATAGCAATAAAATACAATCCAATCTATCTCTAGGAAGATTGGGGGCAACGTTGTACGGTGATTTGTAGGACAGAGGTCAAGATAGTTTTAACCTTAGCGCCACTGCGAGTCCACTTGAAACGAGAAGAAAGATGCCAGATACACGAAATAAATCAAAGTCTTCTATAACTTATGTCTTATGGTATTCTGGTTTGGGGTAAGGCAGCTGACATACAAACTATATTTGTGTTAAAAAAAGGGCCATTCGTTCTATTTATAATTTAAATTCCCGTGACTCCTTGAGAGAACTTTTTAAAGAAATTAATATCTTAACTGTAGCGTCTCAATTTATTTACGAGAATATTATTTATGTTATTAAGAATTTAGATTCTTTCACCAAAAACTCAGATATACATAATTTAAATACTAGAAATGAAAATAAAATAGCTATTCGAAAATTCCGTGTCCGTAAAGTATATAAATCATTTGTTGGTCAATGCATTCATTTCTATAATAAATTACCTGAAGTAGTTTTAAAGTTACCCTTTCCAGCACTTAAAAAATATTTGAAAAGGTCGTTAAGGTCTAAAGCGTATTATAGGGTCGAGTACTATCTAACAGACAAAAATGCATGGCCTACACCCGAAACTTGGTCAATAGTAATTTGTTCAAATGCAAAGGCTTTATCCTGCTTTTTCTTGTCTGGGGGACACCGTTGATGCAGGAAAACATATCGAAACTTTTATGTGGTCATCTTGCACCATCTCATATACACATTATATAAGTAGGTAGTTGTAGTTATTTTATTTTATTCTTTTCTATCTTTCTCTCCCGTAAGATTTTTGGCATGTTTTCCTGCTGAACTACTGTTATTTGATATTATATTTAATTGAATACTTGTAGCTTTATATAATGCTAGATTAAGTTGTACATACCATTGTAATATGAAATATGAAATAAGTTTAAAAAATGACTGACTGCTGAGTTTCTTGCGGCGTTTCTTCTCAGCAGTGGTCTCCTCTTGGGAAGCGCTGGTAGTATCTTGACGTGTAAAAGTGCCCGAGCGGCCTACTTACTGAATAAATTTCTTTTATCTTTTTTTTTTTACTATCAGAAAAGTACTTTGAACACCTAAATACACAAAAATACAAAACTAAAATAAATTACACATCCGCCATCTTTTAACGTTGCAAATATTATGTCGATGATACACACGATGAAAAATAAATCTGTCAAATCTTCGGGAAAATTTGTTTTCGACCCAAACGACGCTCGGTCTTACAGGTACGTAAACCGGGTTTTGTTTGATCAAATTCAAACTTTAACACATTTTATAGAAACTATAAGATAAAATCATAGAATAAAAATATGTAATAAACCGTTTTTTTTTTGGTAAATAACAGAAAATTTCGACAAATTTCGAATCAAAAGAACACCACGAATAGGTACTACTTACATGTACGGTCAAAGTTAAAACCACTAAATATTTGAATGAATATCTCGAGTACATTCGCTGAAAAGCAAGTAAGAATAAACATCATATTATTATGCAATAAATGTTTTTATTTTTTGATATCACTAATTAGGTCTGCTTAACATAAGACACCATACAAATCAAATCACGTATCGTTTTTATTTATCATACATATGATGTTTCTTACCTCAAAATCATATGTATGAAAAAGCACACTTGTCATTTTAATTTCTTACATAGTATGAAAAAAACCGTTCGACACGCGCTTTTTTAAGTTAAGACGGAGCAATAATATATCAGTGTTGTTAAGGCAATTTTTTTTAGTTTTTTTCCAAGTCCTGAAAAATACTCATTTGTGTAGAAGTGGTACCTAGTTACCGTCAAAGTCACCCCGTAGAGCTGATATTAAAATGTTGGTACGTGGGGCCTATATAATAAACGTTACAATATGACAAATTTATAGAAATACTAGAGGACTCCCGCGACTTCGTACGCGTAGAATTACTTTCCCGTTTCTCCCCTACTTCCTCCCGTTGGGGGTCGATTTACAGGAAATCCTTTCTTACTGCACTCCTAGAGCTCATAAGGAACCTATGTACCCTAAATGCAATCTTTAGATTTAGGGGTTAAAATATTTGCATTGCACCAAGCTTTTATTAAAATCGGATTGAGTTTTTAAACATGTGTCAAAATAAAATGTAATGTAAATCAAAAGCACTAAGGAGTATTGATATAAACTTCGAAGCAAATCACCCCCAAAAAAACTTTCTACCCCTTTTTCACCCCCTTAGGGCATCAATTTCAATAAAATACGAAACACGTCTTCCATTAATTCTGTTAAAGAATGTTTATACGAAATTTGAAGTAGATTGGACCCAGGAATCACATTGTCCCATACAAACTTTGCCCCCCCTTTTCAGCCCCTTAGGGGTAGAATTTCAATAAATTTCTTTCTTATCGCATGCCTACGTCATACAAAGAACACACCCTCCAAGTTGGCGGTCTCTACGATCAGTGGTTTAGGCTGTGCGTTGATCCGTCAGTCAGTCAGTCAGTCATTCAGGACAAAGCATCTTGTATGTATAGATAGATAACAAAATCGACGAAAATCCGCACAATACTTGTAAGGGTACAGATTTGAAAAATTAACACTGGTAAAAAAAATATTTGTTAAAATTGTAATCATAAATTGTAAATTGTGACTTATGCCTTGCTGGGCCTACTTTTAGTGCCAAATATAATCTAATCTAATATAATCTAGTACCTATGCAATGTCATATAGCTACCGGGTGACTTCAAATTGGTTATACGAAATCTATGTTTTACACACATCTTCCCTTAACTAAACCCCTCTCGTAAGTCTCATGCTGCTAATGTAACTAAAAGTTTTTAATGATCCACATTGTTGTCTTAATGCGGTTACTTTGCCACTATGTTTAAATTAGATTAATCATATTGTGTGACAGGTATGACAGTTAGGTATTAAATACAGAGTAACCACACTTTAATTATTAGTTTTATTACAAAATTAACGATAATTAAAAAGGCTAATTTAAACAACTGCATTAATGTAACGCACGGTTTTGTATTACCAATTTGAAGTCACCATGTATATTAATTATAGTATAGATTATAATATAATGTGAATTAGACTGCTCGTAATAGGTAGGTAATGGTATTTTACGACTGAAATTACATACTTGTAAATTTGACCTAATATTATTTTCATGAAAACTGTTTTAAAACAGCGGTCGTTTCGTCATCCTTAATAGGAATTAATTTACCTAGTACATATACGGTAATTTTGCTGCCAAACCCAATAATGAACAAACCGCGGCGCCAATAAGGTATTGGTTAATAATTATTACTGTTTTCCTGTTCCTCTGTGGTTATCTTTCCTCATTTGTATAAATATGAACCACAATTTAACATAATTTTAAGTATACCAAAAGCAATTAGAATGCCAATTAGTTTGCTATAGTTCGTTGACTGAAATTAAGAATACCTGAATTCAAAGTCTAGAAAACTAAAATGCTTCTAATTTAAGTGTCTGCTAATGTGTCTGCCAAAAAACTGTTCGGTTCAGCTTAGTCATTAAAACATTTTAATTAGTGCAGTAATTAGACGGTAACGGTGCCGTGGCGTATGCCCGCAGGCCACCTACTTATGAATTAAAGATGATTGGATTAGGAATTTAGGATGCTGCTAGGTAAATACTGCTGATATTCTTAGTTTCTAATCAACTCTTACGTTTAGTTAGTACCTCGGAAACTAAAATGACTTAAATAGTAACATTTAAATGCCTCTATATGTCATGGCTTGTCGTATTATCGGCGAGGTGAGGTGAGACGAGGCGATGGCGGCGCGCGAGAATTTTGGTTTGTATTAAAAAACAATTTCCACCGAAGATACGCCAGGAGGGACTAAAGTAAGAAAAGCCGTTGTTCGATGATTGCCGCCAGAATATGTATGCCATCTAAATAAATGGCGAGTTTCGTCTCTAGTTATCCAGTGCGAGGTGTATCAAGCGCGAATACACAGCCGGGCCGTTGGGTAGACCAAATTGCATTTCTACGAATTCGTACTGACCGGTAGGCGTGACAAATGATGTCTTCAGAATGTAGCATCTAGCAAGTATAATTTGGCCGATCATTTTTTTAATACAAATTTTGATTCCCGTCTCGCCTTGCCTCGCCGGTAGAAAAGCACGTTTTTAATTGAAAACATTGGGGTAATAACTTCCTTGCCAGTTATGAAATCTACTTTCTAATATCCACACGTAAAAGCTTTCAGACATATTAGATGCATGAACCTCTGAATATATTTGAATGAGAATTAGCACACAGATGCCATGATTATGATTAGCGCATGGGGGACTTTTTGTCCCAGAAATATTGATAGTTCCCAAACGGTAAACGGTTAAGCCGGTAAAACTTAACTTAATACTCCTGAAAAAAACATTTATTCTAATCACGAAACATTAACATTTTTACTGTAAGTATTCAGCGAGATAGCCCGCAAAGTTCATATAAATCACAAAGTTGATCTTCAATGATTCGGATAAGTATTGTTTTTGTTTGTTCCTCACAACTTTTTTCGACTACAAGCTTCGTTATTGTTAGGTACTCCCCACGGAAATGTAAATTTCTAGGAATGGAACGTGTATTCTGCGTGCTAGGACTTTTTTCTACGTTGAACGGCTCTATATATGCATCAAATACGTTAATTTGACAATTCCTCATTTAATCGTATAATATTTGAAGGATTGCGGGTCCAGACATTGTTCGTAGCATGATCTGACAAGGTGCCAAACGGCAGGCTGCCGGTAGGTATATATAGGTACATAAACTCGTATTTCAGATGACTTCTGTAGAACTAGTTGGTAGAGTAGGTATAGCTGCGGCCTTATCACCCGCATGTGATGTTTTCGTCACCGAACCAAAACCAATTTGTTTATATTTAGAAGTTTACTTTCTTCCGTGAAATTTCGGTGCGTATACACCATCTTCTTGTAGTGTATGCATACCTATGGTAAGATTTAAGAAATACTATCTCCAGATAACTTACACTAGGTACCTACTTACTTAGTATGAGATAATTTTATCTAAGGATTGGAAAGATCGGACCTAGTTTAGAAATATACTTACATAATTAGTATACGGTAGGCAGGCATAGCAAGGACAAGTGACGTAGGGAGGCTAAAACTTTCATTAAATTCATTAATTCATTATAATTATTTAAACATTAACTATTAATTCTGTTTTGTGCTTGAGGTGTTATTCCAAAAACATCATATTATTCATTAATTTATTTAATTGTTTGCGTTTAAAAGTTTAGGTCATCACAAACTGTGTATCGAATTATTTAAAAAGCGCCATTCTTTAAGTGTTTAAATAAAGGCATTCTATAGTTGTATATTAAAATGGTTATCTGGTATTCAACCAGCCATCGAATAGTGAATCCTTTGTAAGTTAAGTTTTAAATCAACACCTTTAGTACACTCCGTCGAAGACAGATGGCGCTATCTGTAGTAACATGAGTAAACTTCGTAGTTTAGTCATAATCAATGAAGTCATCGAGATAGGTAGGTATGTTATCTTCGTCCGTATCTATTCGACAACACCTGCCTAGATTTTTTATCCATTTTCGCAACAAAAGAGATATATGATATGATTTCCGTGTGTAATGTTAGGGTTAGTTAAGTAATAATGGGCATCGGCGCCACGGGGCTAACCATCCCGTCGGTTTACTTGCATTATACAAGTAGTTTGACGTACATTGCTTAGAACCTAACTGATTTTTCTAGAACATAAATCTGGTAATTTATACAAATCAACAAGAAATTCGAGGTTAACACAAACAAAATAATGTTTGTTAAAGTTGATTGATATGTGACGTCGGCACTCGCACTACCGCGACAGCGGTCGCCTAAGACAGTAACTGTTAGATTCTTGTTATTATTCCAATCTAAATAAACCGGCCCAGGCAAACCGTAACAATAAGGCGTTAACAATCGCTTGCGAGGGCCTAAAAAGTTCAGCTGCACAATAGAGAATAGCATACAATGGCGATTCAGTTACCTGCGACATCAATAATTATGTGCATAATAGAATGGCGGCGGTGAAGTGATTCACCGGCGTCGCCCGCCCCGCCGCCATGAGGTTCGAGTCCTCGTGACTCACCCGCCCGGGGTGGAGGATCGGGCCATGCCTATCTCGCAAATCAGTCAGGATGATAAATCAGTCCACAATCATGTAGCCACAACATTCTCTGACCCTTGACTTCATGATTGCGCGAGTCATCGCTTCGACCTTAGCGCGTCATTTAAAACAACAACGCTACCGATATGACCGGATTCACGATAACCCACACTGAAGCTCGGATTGAAGTCAAATATTGAAACGTTAGAAAGTATCTCTCTGAACTGTTCTCTACATTATAAAGAATGAGCTGGTAGAACCGGTCGCTACCAAAGATGGCAACCGGTCGGCTAGGAGGCCAAGAGCGCTCGCTCGCACCCGTCGGCGCTGCGCCTGCGCCCTACATATGAGCGGCCATTAACTTTATAGTCATAGCAGTTGCCCGCGACTTGGGTTGCGTAAAAGTCGTTTATCACTATTCCTTCGGGAACTGTTCAATTTGCCGGCATAAAAAGTGCCCTTTGTCCGTCTCCGCGAGCTATATATAACCTGCTGTACCAAATGTCACGGCGATCGGTTGAAACGATGAAACGTGAAAACGGTAACAAACAAACCAACAGAGATACTACTTTTCCATTTATATTTTGTTGTATAAAAATGTATGAATAACAAGAAAACTTCATATTATATACCTATGTACTCTACGATCATTTACATTTCTGTGCCTAGCTTCAGGGTAATTTTTTCGCTATACCTACGAGTATATGAGAACAAATTGGAATTTTACTGCTTGCAATATGCACGTAGGTTAAATAACCGGCAGGCGGAAATTTATAAAATATTTGTAAACAGTTTTTTATTTCACCACCCTATAGTTGGGTTCTGTAATATTTTCAGCGCCAAAGCAAATTCTTCGGAACGGTGCCAGTTACACCGAATTATTTTTAGAATGCTTTTTTCGTAGGTATTTTGAAAGTTTAACAGTTTGCAGGTTGTTATAAATTATCCACTCGTTTGCTTTTACGATCTGTGATAAAGTATGCACCATCGGCGATTACGCCTAATCATGGGTATTATTAGAAAGTCATAATGCAAGCGAGCTCGCTTCAGCGCCGTAGTGAGGTTATATCGAAACGACGTTGATAACATAATCTGATACCTGCTATCGCCGTATCAGTATTGATAGCGTATTTTAATCAACAAACTTTACATCTTAATCATCGTTATCTTGTCCGGTTACATTTTTGTCGATTAAGGAGCGGCGAAGAACATAAACCGAAAGGGTCCATTCTCGACAATACTCGGACCCCTCCTAGTTTAGACGATTCCCTATAACATTGTCATTCGCCGCTGCTCGCGACACCGAACCCGCGACGTGCATGCAAATGGGAGGACATCCGTCTTCGACCAAATCTATGTATGCCTACGTCCGGTGTGTACGATGACATTGCTATAGACTCTGTTTGAACAGCTTATTTTTTACATCTGCTGTACAAATAGTAAAATATAAACATGTTTCTGTCGATTTAAAATGTAAAATGTTGTTCATGCAGTTATTAGTTACGAGAACATCTTACTGTTTTTAAAGATGACTGCATGATACTGTTATTTTAAAAATCAAGTAGGTACGTACGTAGCACAGACTTAGGTAAATTTCTTATTGTTAGGCCTAAACAATGCGACAAGTAAACGGTTCACGGTAGTTAACCGTGAGCTGTACATTTGTTAACGAATTACAACGTTAAATTGTTCAAGTAAAACCACCACTCTCCCCTTTGTTTATTAGCTCTGCTTCATAAAGTATGAAGTCATGCAACGCTATCAAAAAAAATACGATTTTAATCGAGAATAGTTACTAATGTACGTTCAATGTAAGTTCAATAAGTATATTAACTAAAAGTAGATTCTCTTAAAAATGGTTTCGTGTACATTGGAAACGTTCGAGATTAATGACCCAAAACAAACTACCATAAACCTTTTATAGACATGAATGCGTCGACTATCGACCGCGGCCCGGACCATATGGCCGCGATGTACAGTTGTTTGTAATGGCGGGTCCACACCCCGCGCAGACCTCAGTCTGCGGTAGTTTCATATATGTATTTGTATTTGTGCAGACCTGATTCGAATTCAAGCATTTTAAATGTACTTTCTAGTGTATCAATGTTATTTTATACCAAACATTAAATTTACTCCGGCATAAGTATTATGTATGCCTGAATTTGTAAATGTCATCTTTAACCGCCACGTGGTGTTCAGATGAAGAACATAAAATGTCCTGTATGACCGCAACCGCATACGCATTGTTTAAGTATAACAATTTTTATGTTATTTGGAAAAAGATGTTATCAATTTTACCAAATTTTAAATTTTCTACTCGCACATGCAATGCTCCATTTTGCTTTGCTTTTTGACAAAATAGGTACTTCTATTTTGCATGTGCAAAAAAATTGCTGATGGTTGACCATTTACTTGCAATACGAAACGAAACACTTGTCCCGTTATCTCAGTCTCCGTCGCCCCACCATGCACATTATTTGCCTTTAAATATTGTTGAGTGAAGCGGGTAGTCTTCCACGTAATCTTAATAAGCTTAGCTTTGTGCATATAAGCGTGCGACATCAAGTAGGTACTTAACTAATACTATATACAACGCCTGCCCGTGGGATCCTGCGGCGTATTCTATAACGCGACAAAAGCGAGCATACTCGTATTGAAGAGCTGTACTAGTTCGTAGCAGGGTAACTTGATTCCAGTTTTGCAACTGCAGGTTTGTCAACATATCCTACAATAGGCATGGCCTCCTATCTTGATTCCTGAATGCGTTCCCGCTGTATGCGTTTTTAACCGACTTCAAAAAAGAGGTTATAGACGTTCTACGGTATGTTTATTTTTAATGTATGTTTCTTCGATTTCTCCGCCAATCATGGACCAATTTAAAAAAATATTTTTTGTTTGATAGAGTATGCTTCCGTGGTGGTCCCATTGTCACCAAATCTGAATCTGATGAGGGGATCCGTGAGGAATTGAGGGAACTCCTCAAATATATTAGCCATACATATAGCAATTTCTGTATTTTTAGTAACAAGTTCAGCATTTACATTCAGAAGTGTCATTTGGTGAACTGGAACTGATGATGAAGATCTTAGATGGCCAAAGGAACTCCTCAACGGTACCTACCTATTTCAAGGGCGGAAAAAATATTTTTCGTTTCTGATAGTTGAGCAACTATAACGAAGAATATTTAATTGTTTTAATATGACTATGACTTTCCCGCGGCGTTGCTTGCGGCGAGCTTGATATATCTCAAAGTTTCGAATCAACTAAGAAGTGGGACTACGTAACAGCTAATTATGATCACTAAAAAGTATAAAATTAAATAAATGTTTTAAAAACAAAAAAACCGCCTTCAAAATCGCAAAAAATAACTTATTTTAAAATGGTGTGTAGGTACCTAATAGGTCACTCCAACTGAAGTCGGCGTCTCACATTTTTAACCAAAAGCCGACATCAGATGGACTGACCTATTATCTACACACCAGTTAAAAGAAGTTATTTTTTGCGTTTTTAAAGGCGGTTTTTTTAACACAAGCTACTGTCGTGAAGTCGGACTGTGATAAAGTAGGGTTTGTCGACAAACACGCTTTTGTTAAGATTGAGAATAACAGCGCAGAACACCACACGCGTGACGGCCTTGCCGTAATCCAATATGGTGGAGCACTGCACACTTTGGTCCGATTGGTTCTTTGTCACAAACTCGTTATTAGATATCGTATCTGAGAAAATACCAGCTAAATAGATAGTACTAGGCACGTCCTTAATAAACCGTACGTGTAAAATAATATCTATGTGGTAAAGTTAATTCACAGTTAATTGTAAGTTCATGCGACCTTATTGTATGGTCCGAGTAGGTATTATTACTTTTATTGCTTTACAATGTCACCCCAGATGTTATTTTTAAACTCTTTAACAGCGTAACTGCAGCCATACCGGTCAACAGGAAAAAGTTTAGCGATTAACTTTGTCCTGTGTACGAATATTATATATGAGGAAAGGAGCGGTCCTAGTCGTGTGATCGTTTATAAATAGCTATCATATCGTTAGAATCAGAAGAGTACCTACATGATTTTTAAGAACTGAATGGGATGAGAGAATTCTTAACGAGTTAGAGTTAACGAGTAACGGTGGAAGATGTGTCGATGTCCGGTTGAAGACATATGAAACCTCGTCGGAATATGTAGATCTAACCACTAGTAATTTATGAATAAGATAACTCATGATTTCTCTTCACGTCTTCAACCATCACATGTCCCCCACCGCTTATCGAAAATAAGTAATCTGACGAAAATCATGTACCTATGTAACAATATAACCTAGCTATCCTTGCCTACGTGGGGAATAAGACCGTCCTTAACGAAAGGATAGCAACGATTGAATTGAACAACGGCCCAGAACATTGAAACACTCAAAAGCTGGAATCAATTGTTGCTTCAGCATACCAAATCCCACGTTAAATGCATGCCAAGGCCTTTAATTCTAGCCAAGGCCTATACAAATCACACCTAGCTATGGTAAAACTAAATAAGTTCCAAAGCAAGCCGTCAGTATTTATTTCAATAAAGACCACATACATTTGAAAATATTCCTATGCACACCCCAATGGTCACAAACTTGGTTGGTGACCGGTGTCCATCAAAACTGCGCCATAAACCCCCTTTTAGAAAAGATAATCGCGGCCGATGAGAAGTGTTCCTCCTCGCCCTTTATTCTTATATCGGATGATGTAGATACTGGTCATGAACCACACGTAACTAGAGTGCAATTGACAAGATATTAAAATACATTTTGTCCAAAATTTATTCAACGTTCCAGTATTTTATAGCCACATAATACATACATATCATACTCATCTTGCCTAAGAGAAGACCACATGTGGATTCATATTATCCCGTTGTATTACGTAGGTTTTATAGTTTTTATACTAAAGACACTACACACCAGGGACGTAAGTAGGTATGTTCTTCATCATTCGAATAAAACGCCCCTCATCGCAAAAGGAACACTTGCAATTGCGTCAGCTCTAATTATAAGGCCTGATAACTTTATAGCTATATTTATTAGCGTCCTGTAACATAACAATAATATTTATGAAGCATTTATTTACTTTGTGCCATCACGAGTTGAGATTGTTGAACTGGGAATTCAGTTTATTAATTAAGTATATAGGTAGTATTGATTTTTCCTGTCAGTTGTATTGTATGTCGACAATGCGCTCCAGTATGTTACCTAGAATGCTTAATTAATTTTAAACGTTTCTAATGTCTGATGGGGCGTGAGCAGATTGCCATGCTTGTCGAACTACTGAGTAGGTATGGACTTTACCATATCGTAGACGTTATTGAAGTTCGTGTTGTACCTAAGTAGCTAACTAGTTGTTTGTCGTATGACTCGTATGTTAATGCATGGCGAAGGTATGGCGCGACGGTTGGTCGGCATGGTCGGGATTTGAGGCTGGCGGAGTCAACGCCACGGCCAAGGTCGGCGTGTCCGCCTCAAGTCGTCCAACAATTTGCAACATTAGTTTCGATACAATCGATTCAACCTTACGATATTATTTACAGTTCGATAGTGCAATGTAAAATGGCCGCCGAGATACGAGGCGAACGTAATCGCTTTAGACACAGATAACCACGATATTTATTTATGGTGAGTTGGTACTACTTAGTACTGAACTGGAATTATTTACTGGAAAATAATACTTCGATGATATGCTTTAAAAAAACAAGTAAAGTGGTTGTATATTAGGGAGTTGTGAGAAGAGGTAGGTAGGGAGAAGGTAAATCTGTGATTGGGTAATCTGCTGCGACTAAGACATCGGCGCGCGCGCAGGGTGAACGTTCGGTCGAACCGGTCGGGCCGGTAACCGCGGCAAAAAGGATTCTCCCGGGAACATACCTACCTCCAGCCCGACCGATCCCGCACTATCAGAGACTAGATATTTCCGGCTCAACGTTCAATTCTCGTTTGAAAACCTACGCCATCCAGTCGAGTTGTGTTACAAATTAAACCATAACAGGAAGGCAGGAAGTTACTGATATGTTGTCACTGCGCCGACTATGTGGGAGGATATCAATTTGTTTACCCTATTGGGTCGGCGCTTATTGTTTTTTTGGACATAGGTATGATATGACCAATATGTCCATGGCATCGCCCATCTAGCTGTTCCCTATAAAACATGGTGTAGTTAAAAACTGTAAGTAGACAGGGCTAAGCACTAAAACACACTCGTAGTACCGACGTAAGTACATTGGCAAGATGTAATACTCTATTACGAGTAGTTTACCATGACGTATAAGATTTATCTTTGCAGGTGACACGTGTTTACATTCGGACGTTACACACTGCCAAAGAAATACGAGTCCTTACATACTGATTCGCACTCGAATGTAGAGTTAGAGGCTTTAAAGGGATGATAGATAATTCTGATAGTTTTTGACAACACTTACCTTATATTTAGCATATCATATAATATACCATTTAATGTCCCATACATTTCCTATGAAGGAATGTCATTTTCCATTACTTGTAATGCATCACAACTATGGCCTCAGAGTACCTACTAGAGTATTAATTAACCGTCCCATATTTAGAAAAAGTTCCATATAACTATTAGATGGATAAACACCCTTGATATAACGGCGATCCCTCCTTCCAGAGCTATAAACCACCGCTAGTTATTAAGAGATTTATAATTATAAAGCTCTATTTTTAACCTACACAAAGCAATCAGAAATGATTTTATCACTTCTTAGAATTATTTCCAGAATTTAGTGAAATTTCAGCTGGTTTTACTGTACAATCTGCTTTCAAATAAAAAAACTGCATCCATATCGGTTCACCCGTTTAGGAGCTGCGATGCCACCTTACAGACAGGTACACTCTCTTTTTGCGTCCGGGGTCAAAAAATACATTAGATTGTAGGAAAACATAAACATTGTATTTTTTCGCTTCGTTTTGGTTCATTACACTGTCCAGTATAAACTGAGATCCGACCCTCCGTAAGACATACGTCCTTAGTTAAATTATGATTTTTCACTTTATTAATTTAACACCCTTTGAAGCAACAACCATGCAAATCCAATTTGTATGACGCCTGTGGATTGAAAACACTATGTCTATTGATCCTTAGGTACACCACAGTACATATAATTATATTTATACTATGCTTACACGCACAAGAATATTACAGTCTCGCTCTATTAATAATTGTTTACTTTGTAAATATCATTAGTTCTTAAAAGCGGTAAACATGTTGGTGAACGTCACGTATGTACACACACCTGCGTGATCTGCGCCTGTGTAGGTTTCTCACTATATTTTTATGAATAGGCAAGCCATAACTACTCTTGGATAATTCAACTGAAAACTGCTGACGTGTATTTGTGTATTACTATATTATTTGTTACACGGGACTAGTTATGTAAAATAAACATTATTATTATTATAACCTCGAGTCTGCTTGAGACCATGTTGGCTGCAATATGATCAAACGGGGTTACCTTTGTTTTGGCGAAATATGTTTGCCAAATTCTATAGTTTCCCAACCGTTAAATTTGCCATCCTGCTTTGTTTCCTGTAAACGTATTTTTTTCACGATTTTTTAAAAACTAACCCAACCAATCCTAAACGATGGTACCTACTGAAATAAATCCTGAAATATTTACAGTTCTTTACTGCAAAGAAATTGAGTTGGCAAACGAAACGGGAAATGACACATTTAGGCAAATATTTTGGCCTGCGGCACGCTCCCGATCAAAATGTCACTGGAATGAATTAGGTTTGTTTTACCCGGTTCAGTCATTTTAACTAGAAATATGCGTGAATATCCTGAAAGTTTTAGACTAATTATAACAATATACCAATACATTGCAAGTTTTATATTTCTTGACGAGCCGGAATCAAGTTTCATATTTCCATTTACTCGGCTCCTTACGAAGCCATCAACACGACCAACGCAGTTAAATAATAACGTGTTGATGAGTTTACATGGTTTTTTAATGCGTTGAGTGACTCGTATAAGAGTTTAATTATTATTTCTTATAAATGCTGTGAAAATCGCAAACAGAAGTTATTGATATTTTTGTTACAGGGAACAATGGAAAGGAGAAAGAAAACGCTCGAAACAAGGAGGCTACGTCGCCGGCGGCGCGGTCCGCTAACGGTGAGTGCTGCTGCCACAGGACGGTCTCATCCATGTTGAGCGGCGGCTGCGTGGCGTTGCCATGGCGATAATCGCGTGCTGGAGCTTGAATGAGTGCTTATTAATCTTATTTTCGAGGGGCTATGGGACGGAAGAGAGGGGTTGCACGCACCGCGTCCCTAGGGCTCTCGCCGCGCAGCCGCAGCCGCGACCCTCGCGCCCCCTCGCCCCCGCCCCTCTCTGCAGGGGCGACAACGACTCACACTCCCCAATCTCCCCATCCCTCGCAAATTTTTGCGAAAATTTTAATCTTTCCTGATGATATTTTACTCTACCGGCTAATCTACATACCTTTATGCTACGGATTCTGGCAATATCTACGCAATAATAAGTTAATGTCGTAAAACGATTGATAACATGCATTTCTACGAAAGACTGAGCGAAATAAGCGATTAATGAAACATTTTTTTTTTCCATTTAATTGATAAGACATTTGGCAATGATAATTTAACCACTAATCTCTAAACCACATGTCGAAAAGAGTATTATGCAATGCATGAAAATAATATTTGCTCTATAGTAACTATTACGACTTATTCTGATCGTTTTTAATCATACCTTATTATCTTCTACATTGGCATCAACTGTTCGTATTGTATTAACAAGCCGGTGGGGAAATGTTCCTCGCCGACTTCAAATTTAATAACATTTATAAATCCACGTTCGCCCCTCCCGTGTCTCGGCGAGGGGAGGCTATTGATTGTGCGCCATCTTAGCCGCGCCAGGACCAACCAGCCGCCCGGGAAGCTTCAACCAGACGCCGGCCGTTTCATGTTTTACTGCATAAGAACGTTTCAATTTAATCCACGTGGTTATAACAACGATTACGATCCACCGAAGGCCAAACAATGAACCGGCATAACGATACAGTTTACATAACGCCTCACAACGTGATTGGCGCATTACAATAATTATTATTATTATTCTCAAACACAAACCTTCCCAACAAGTCTAACAACTAACTGATAAAAGAGTCTGTAGACACAATGTCAGCATGTCATTTGAAGTGACAAATCAATAGGACAACCGTTTCGTATATCCCCCGATATTTCAAGCTATGTAAAAGCACAATACTGACAATAAATGGTTTACAGTTTTACATGTCTTTGGATAGGACGTTAATATTAATTTGTCGTAGATAATTCGCACCTATCCAGTTTCAATTCCGCATAAACTGCGTTCCGACAAAACTACTTTACATATTAACTACTCGGTATTTTGATTATCAACGAATGCAATCTTAACATAAAACTATTATACTATGGCTCGCACGATTATATATTCGCTTACACCGTAAACGTAAGCGATTATGTTTCCTGTTATTACCTACTATATACAATTTTCATAACTAAACTCAAAGGATGGTTTCTCATTATCCAACTTCAATGTGTTGAAATTCGTTTTTATATCGCATTCATTTAGGCTACACTAATATTATGAAGGGAACATATTTGTATTTTTATTAAAGTCAGAAACTACTGTACCGATTTTAAAAATTCTTTCACCAGTATATTGTTAGGTATATGATCACTGAGAATCAAAGATTATATTATTTTTTCTACATTAACGGAGTCGTGGGTAACAGCTATGTAGTTTTAAATAAAACGATGACGTCATTGCCAGGTCCTCTAGGCAGAGCAGTGAACAGTCGTTAATTACGAGTAGTTCGAGTCTTGTCCATTCCATTACTAACAGTTATCGCGGTATGCGCCGAGGATGAGCCAAGTGTCGTGGCATTCCTTAATTGATGTCTCGCTTAGCTTTTATTTTAATCAGTAGATAAATACGCCTTGCTTTCTGTGGCAATAACATTATAACACACAAACATGATTTGTGTTAGATCATCATGGGCATCTTGATAAACATGAGAGCTAGCTTGCAGATTCCTATGACAATGATTTAAAATCTATTAGGTACCCTATTACATCTTGAACATCAATTTACCGATTACCTAGCAACGTCAATTTTTAAGAAAGGATATCCAACCCATTTTAGTCGAGTAATACCAATTTATACAAATGAAAACGTGGCAAAACGGGCTAATTTCTAATTTAACCAAATTAATTAAGAATTGAATGAATTCGATAGGCTAAAACAGCATTCCACGCTTTCCAAAGTGAGGTTTTTAACGCAGCGACGGAACCGCGCTCGCTGCTGTTAAGTGGACTTTTTTGCCTGTTAAGCCGGTCGTTAGTCCGCGTGTGTGTAAGCCACATCACACTAGCCTCAGAATCAATGTTTAATTTTAACTTCCACATGGGTATTAATCATTTTATTCACTTTAGACTCCCATGTCACACGATGACATGATGTTTTACGCATTTCGTGTTATAATCTGCCACAAGACAAGCGTTCCAAGAATAACCCAATCGATATGCTTGGATACTTATTATTTATTATTGGATATAAGAAATATTGCCTATAATAGGTAATTATTACTCTAAGATATTTATTAAAAAAAACATAAATTAGTTTTTTTACAATAAGTATTCAAATATAAAAGTAAAATAACAATAAGTATGTACTAATACAAAAAATAAACATCACAAAAAACCTAACCTAGTTCCGAGTGCTGCCGGCAGCAGGGCAGGGTTCAAGCTACCGGTGGTTAGGGCTTCAGAGAGAGGAAACTCCTTACAATGCGTACCGTGTCGAGGAGTACTGTCATCTGTATCTAGCCCTTGATCCAACTATGTAGCGAGAGCCTCTGGAGCGACCAACAGGTCAAGACTCTTCGCTATAAGACCGTTTGCCGAAACAACTATCGGGATGATCGTCGAGTCTACATCCCACATGGCGGTCATCTCGTGAGCCAATTCAAGGTACTTGCTGAGCTTGTCCTTCTCGGCTTTCACGAGTTTCTCGTCATGCGGGATGGTGACGTCGACGAGCACTGCCCGGCGTTGAAATCGATCTGTCAGCACGATATCAGGCTTATTGGCGACAATAGTCCTGTCCGTGATGACAGATCGATCCGAATAGAGCGTAGCACAACCGTTTTCGAAAACTAGCGCCGGTGTATACTTATAGTACGGCACTTCAGACTCAACAAGACCATATTGAAGAGCAAGTTATTGATGGAGGATCCTGACGAGGTTATGTCTGTGCAAGTGTTCGCCGTTGGCCAAATGCGAACAACCGGAAATTATATGTTTGAGGGACTCACCGGGGAAAAGGCACGCTCGACGAATGTCGACCGGTAGGAGCGTCCGTGTAGCTCCTTGCTCTTCCATACCCATATGTTCCTGCGGTCTTCAGTGCTCAACACCGTTGGTATGTGCCAGTTCTCGTTTGCCAAGGAGAGAGGCGTGAGTCTCCTGTCTACTGCAACCACATCACGATGCTTCCCACATTCAAATCCAAAGAAATAATGCTTGAGATTGCACACCTCGCGGTTGTGGAGATTCTTAGCATTTAAAATGCCTCGACATCCACATATCCTCGGGATGTACAATCTCATAACTCATAACAGATGAGTGTTGGTGTAGCATGCGATGTGATTTAAGCAGTAGACGGACCCTCCTATCCAAGGCGTCCAGCTCAGCACTTAGTATGCCAAAGGACTTTTCCAGTTCTGAGCCATTCGAATTGCGCAACTTACATCTTCGGGGCATATGGTGATAGACCCCACATAGTTCAATAGCCTCACACGCGTGTTCACCAACACGCATCCAATCTCCTTCTGTGTGCACGACAAGCACCGAGCAGATGCTGCGCCAGAAATTAATCATTGATTGTTATTATTTATTTTCATTTCGTTATGAGTTCATGTCTATTTGTTTTGTTCCTGGAATAAGCTTAGGAACATGGCCGCCATGTTTATTTCAACACCCATTGGCATTGGAACCGTTCCAGTATAAATTCATTTCTAGTGTCAAATGTTGTGTCGAAACGTATACCTTAGTACAAATGCTAAGTAGTTCTTCTCACATAAATAATAAATTTCAACGTAAATACTGAACTATTCATAACACGTCTATTAATTGTAATGACGTTCATTTTACCTATTCTAATCATATCATGCAGGTATGAGTAGATCTATACTTACCAACAGTTAAACATTTTGAAGGGGCATGTCTTCAGTTTCTGAAATAAATGATTTTCACACAATTTTATTGTAATATGAAGCACGCGTATATTTTTTATCCATATTCCTATCTTAAAAGTGTCCTCTTCAACTACTTACTTGGATGACTACCTAAAAAACGTCAATTCGCAGCACAACGTCCGGTGAAAGATGGACAAACAAACACACATTTTCATATTCATAAATTATTGGGCAAGATTATTATTTATTCTCTTAGCAACTACTGACTAATTTACCTAATGATGTCTCAATTACTATAAATAGCGCAGCGCAGTGAAGGTGTTGGTTACCTACGAGTACCTACCTACGTTTAAGTAGTAGGCAAGTAATGTGGCAGCTGAAATACATATTTCAGGTATAAACAAGTTCAGAGCCAACTTCGCTTTTTTAGAACAAATATATAGCCGACATTGAGTTCTTGGCAGTGGATGTGCCTATTATAATTGTGATCTGCCTGAAACTTTACCGGGTGATAAAATAAGTCTCTCATTTACCGCCGCAGGGTCAATAAACTATGTCGTTTGTCTATGATTAATAATTCAACGTAATTGCGGCGGCGGACCGTAGATAGTTTTGGCGAGTAATTTGTTTTTTTTCACCGAACTAGGCATGTATATTTCTATAAGTTACGTTACTAACATTATGTACATATCTGATTCATTTGGAAAAAAGATTGCAGCTTGAAACAGAACCCTTAACGAGTTTTCCCATAAATATATATACCTACCTACCTGCTTAATTACCCATATGTCTAGGTGCGTCTTAGCTGAATATCGATTATCAGTTCATGTGAATTAAATTTACAAAAAATGCAAAATCTTCCGATTTACTTTGGGTTCGACATGTAGGTACAATGTACATGTTCATAGCCCATCGAGACGGTTTGTCGATGATTACAACCGGGTGATAGGTAGGTACCATGATTTATATCCTGTCCTACATGACCGTGTTTACTGACGGCGTGTGATTGCTCACGACCTCACGCGTAGGTAGCTCGAGTTGTAGGTTGAGGCTACGTCCATATGGCGGCGCACTTAAGTATGCGCACTTGCGCAGTGGCAGCTAGTTCTGTAGAGCACCAGGTGCGGGCGAGGCCGGCTTCGAGGACGGTTCCGCATCGGCGCCCTTATTAGCACTCATTAGTGACTCACATGGTAACCGATCGTTAGTTAGACCGTGGTTTACTTACCCCTCACTGCGTCTTGGTTATAAGTAGCATTTTGCTATATTTAGCCTGAATTTCGAGGAGACAATCATACTTAATCCGGTTCAGTCTACAGAACTAATAATGTAATACAATGTTCCTCAGCTAACTCAATAAGTAGCCATGCTGACGTGTGTTTAGATAATGCTCGTGCGTGCCCAGCCATGTTAGAGAAAACGGATTAAGCGTAGTCAGCTCCTTGAAGCCTGTCCTAGGATTATCTTACATCTAGTTCACCGGCGCAGCGTTACGACAGGCCGGGTGGAGACTACACTTGACAGGCGGAGAAGCACTTTACGATCGGAGATAATATTACGTGCACGCTATCTTTACCCAAGATTAGTAGACGGAAACTGGTATCGACACTCATTTCTGACTATTATGTAAGTCAACTGACAAAGAACATGCAACGCAGTCTTAACTTCTAAATGTACGAGTTGAAATTTTGTGAATAAATTTATTTATTCGGTAGGGAAGTGATAAATAGGAAATACGGCCCGAATTAAGAAGCGAAAATAGCGCCCCCATTTAACCCTTTAGGGGATATTTTAAATTACTGTGTAGCCGTGTTATGACGTGTCGTAAGTTTATTATTAGCTTGTAGCAAAAAATATTAATAAAAATATATGAGGAAGTATGTCAACCGGGCCGGCGGCGTGCGGGCGGATATACAGACCGGCCGACCCGTTACTTCAAGAAAGTCGACGCACGCGCACTTTTTACACCAATCTGTGTGACACCTATCCTCGTCACACTCCTTTTAAAATATCGGGCGGTGAAATCTCTGTAATTAATTCAAATTAGGACGAGTGCATGGTCCGACATGGTCTTGTGCGGCTTTTTTTCCATAAAAGCTTGTCAGGGTTACTGAACGTACGGAACGAAAACGATCATTCGTTATATTAAATTTTATTCGAGTTGATAGAGTAAACAAGTTGAGAGGGGTCGGTAGGTATTAGTCAGACAGTAGCAAGGTCGCTGGTCATCGCTCTTCACCGGCCTCTGAAGTGTGCGGTGATAATATTATAAAGTTAGGCAAGTAGGTATGTACCTAACTAATAACATAATCAATGTAATCCAGGTGTCTCTTGGCCATGGGAGATTTTATTTTAAAAAAAAAACCGTGCACGGCACAGTAATTTTTTTGTTTTATACAAACCTTGTGAAAAATAGTTACCTAACGTCCTCTTCTTAGACCTACTGAATATGTACGCGAAATTTCATAAGAATCAGAACACTGTGACTCGAGAATTTTTTAATTATCAGAAAAACGCGTGTTTCAAGATTATAAACGACTGTCATCGTTTATGTGTGACCGCAATTAATTAGATTTAAAAATCATGAGATTGGTTTTTTTTTTATCAAATGTCACTGACTTGTACTATTTATGTTTCGTATTTTGAATTATTTTCAGCATCGATTTTTTTCATATTTTATATTTTTTTCATATCATATTATATATATGAACCCCCAATGCCCCACACACGCTCGCCAGAAACTCAATGCCCTGGAAATAATAAACCTAAATCTGGTAACCCTACACTGAGCGCAAGCGCTCTTGACCTCTATTTATTAATAGAGAAGAATAAGTATAGGTATAAGTTGGTAATAGACCTAATTCCAGTAGCAAAACGTAACGTTTCGTCGTTGTAGTCGCCGTCGAACTCGACTCTAATAGCAAGAGAGTAACACCTCATCGGTATGGGTATCTACCTGTCGACCCTGTCGTGTGACAAAAGCGGACACGGCGAGGCGCCGGCGCGGCGGCCGCGGTCGCTGCGGCCGCGCAGCTCACCTTACCAGAAAGTCCAGACATTACTTTGCCTAACACATTTAGGCTACAATGCGGAGGCAATGCGGTTAACTTATTTTGCACTGACCACTACATAAGACCACAAACACGTCATTATTAGGAATGGATTTCTTTCTGTGTTCTTTAAGATGTTTAAATACTAGAAAACTATTAGTAGTGTGGTGCCCACTATTTGACTATTACAGACTTGTGACTTAAAACGTAGCTGATTGAATTTACCTGTAGCTGAATAATAATAAATACTGAAAATTTCCATCGTAAGTATATCTAATGGGCGGAATGAATGGAGAGCCACTCGACCGCCCGCCTGCCTCGGCGGCGTCCCCACTCATCATCATCATATCTAATGGGACCATAATGGCTCAAATATTTTTTTTAAGTCCGAATGTATTACTCATATAGGTAGTATCGCAAGTCATAAAACCTTTTTTTCTGAAACGCCGCAAGAAAACTCATAGCTATTCATCATCATATTTAACAGTGCAACGTCCGCAACCCGAATTCTCAAATTGTCAAAATACCGTTTAAATTATTCGCGGCTTCTGACAATATGTACGTTCAATATAGGTAGTAAGTCTAGTTCCTAGACGAAGCCAGTAGTTGTAAATTTATCTTTACAGTCCAAATCCGTTTAGCAAACTAACCATAATATTCTTATGGAGTACCTATTTATTCAAAACTAAAATTATGTAGCGTAGCGATCGTCTCATTCAAAACTAATCAACCTATGTAAAATGCATCCATCCCCATTGTAGCATAAAGACATTGGAGCGGCGTTCAGTTTAGGATTAGACAGTCTCTACTTGAATTTTGAATATTCCAGTTAATAATAAAATTCGAGGTGAAAGTACCTACGAGTAGGTGCAATATTATTAGAGATTCCTTTAGCGAAATCACAACCATCTGATCATTGTAATCAATTACAAAACAATCGGCTTTTATTCTGGATAGCAATGTAGATTCAGAGAGAAATAATTTTAATAAACATTTTAAAGAGCCGAATGTAGATGAGCGGTTCGGGGCGGAGAGCGGAGGCTGCGATCAATACGTCGCGCCGCCGCCCGTCGACGAAAGCGAACGCCACGACCGGGCGACCCCGCGTGCCCTTCACCGCAGAGTCGACGACCCCTGCCGAGCCTCCCCGGCCCTCGATCCGAAACAACCCCACACAGATTTCCTACATCAGTATCAGCAACCCCATTACAGACATCTATTGACAATAATTTAATTAGATACTAACCTCTTCACCCATACTCACCAATTCCCTCCACAGACGAAGACCCAAGTAGATAAGAACTTCCCTCGCAGTCTCGTTTAGTCAGAGAATCCACATAAAGGTTTAAGCAGCTGTTGTACGACTCTTACATCGTCTTATAATTTGGCCTAACAATAACATGTGGGAACACAAAGGTGCGTGAATCACCAGTGAATCACTGTTAACGGAAGAAATAAAACTCGCAGAGGAAGTATTTTCATTTGTTATGATTCATGGTGCGGAATCATTTCTACAAAATGATCACGAGCCATGCCTCCATACAGAGAATCTCTACGTATAACACCACCGTACTTACCGTGGACAAACCGGATCGATTCGTAATAAAGTTTTAAAACTTATTCCAGCGGCGCTCTAGGTGCTACCTATTTCGACCTCGACTCGTTTCAAAATAGGTACTATAGGTACCTAGCTGGGTAAATTTTGTGACTTCTCATATAAACAAGTAGTTTGGCAAATAAGTCCAAGATCGTTGCATTTTAACACGATTTCCAGTAAAATAAAATAAATAAAGTAAAAGGGATTCTCCTCTTCGTAAATCTATGTAAACTTTTTTGTACTAAGTATTATTTAATTCTTAATTCTGTGCCTTGTATATTGTGTGTTGTATATTTGGAATTATGCGTTTGAAATTACAAAATTCCCGTACGTTACGGCTGTCACAGGGTTATCCTTCCTACATCGACCGAACTATAGCTACTAACTTAGGTCCGCGTTGATGTCATTCGCTATTTCCTCGGGAACTGTCCAATTTAACGTGATAAAAAGCACCCTACTTATGTGCAGGAGACGGCTCCGGCCTATAAACTATCCACCTCTTTTTTCTAACAAATTTTAAGTCAATCGGTTGAGCGTTGAACCTGAAAACGGAACATTTATGATCTTTTAATAATACTGGCCGTATCAGTTCCGTAAACCGTTTCCGGTATTGGAATAGGCTACAATTTGAAATGCATACATATACATATACCTACTTACTCACTTCTCTACGTTAAGGTCGTTGTAGGGTATCAAGACTGAAAAGAGCGTAAAATTGTGATGGTAATGTAAACCCGATAACAATTGAATTACTACGGTGTCCGAAAGCTGATCTCCGGACTCTCTGACCTACGGAATCTCCGGTGCACTTAAGTACGCTAAACCCAACGAATGTTACTTAGTTTGGTTTGGTCTCGATCAAACGACAATCATCACCATGATTGTGCTAAAAATTACAGTCCAACAAAAGGTTGTGAGTTTTAGACAGAAACTTATTTTCTAACTGTATATTTATAGAAAAAGGAAGGCATTGCGTAGTATTAAGTTTTGACTTAGGGACTTCGAAGCCGCAATCACATTTGTCACCAAGGCCCTAGGTTTATCGTCGTTTTCCTTCTCGCGACATGATTTTACTGCAACTTGTGCCGAAGGAAGCACTAATAAAGCATGAACATAGCCAAGAGCGGACAGCATAATCATCTTTGCGGGGAGTCTAGTCGTTGAACTTGAATCTGTCGACCTCCACTGCAAGCTAAAATAGACTGCTCGGCTACACGAGACGTCAAGACGTTAGCGGCTCTTACTTACAATAAGTGAGTCTAGTGGTACACTCTTGTATTGTTTGATTGAAATTTAACATCTGTAGTATAAAACAAAGTCGCTCTCCAAGTCTCCACTTCTGTTGGTCTACTTGGCCGCCTAAACTAAACTACACAACGGATTATGATGTGGATTTCACCATCATTTAGATAATTTATTCTGGAAGGTTGTGATACACAACCTTCAATACATTATGGTAACCGTGCGCGTGCTACAGAAATACTGACGCTAGTTTATTAGTAAAATAAACATGCTGCTAAATTGTAACAGCCTCATTAGGTAATAAGAATATAAAGAATTAATGGTAGGTACTCGGATCGCTACTATCTCGCGCCTTAGTTGAGGAAACAGTATCAAATTCAGTGGAGTATGGTTGACCGCTTGTGCAAGGGACCGCCGGAGTCAGATGTCGGCGGCATCACCTCGACGACTATTTTTGGCAGCGCGTGTGGCATGTGGAGCGCTCGCTGGAGAATACCTACCTACTTTACTGCGCTATTCTTGGATGCCCCACTAACGTTGTTCTCTTACTTCATCGACGAATCTTAACGTATCCCTAATGAACTTAAAACAATATTTAATTTGGTATTATGTTGAGAATAGTATCGATTCTTGGCAGAGCTCACTAACCGAGAAAGTGCTGTTAGATTTTGTAGGAGGTACTTATTAAATTCCTAAAGATATTATTCACGGTCTCATGAGCTTACAATTTATTCATTTTAATTCGCGATCTAGAACGTCTAAGTAAAAAAGTGCAGTTAATTAGGTTTGGCTGAGCACGGGCTTGCAAACGTACAGACATAAGTAAAGCAACGTAACGTTTATCGTGTAACGCTGCACGGCCAAGCTGAAGCAACGTACCTAACTGTAATCAGAATCTACAGCCTAACAAATCCGCGAGGTCTATATGCACTTATAGAAAGTAGGTAGGTTTTATTTATTTACTGTACAACAGGTACCTATCTAACAATTTTACGAAAATGATTTTTTCATGTTTTTTGCTGAAATTAAACCAATTTGGTAGTTATCTGAAAGCCGTCGTGGTAACAGCCGTTAAAAGAGAGCGTGTTAAGTAAATATTTATTTCCGTATAAGTAAAAATATGAGTGACCAGTCAAATCAGACCAAGCTAAATTTATTGTACTATGTACCTATATCAATTACAGTCCTTTATTTAGGCCGACATTGTAGGACGGGGCGGGAGCTGTCTCCCGCACCCGCAGCCCGCAGCCCGCAGCCCGCTGGACGAGGCCGCGACAGGTCGGCGCTCCGCGGCGTATCGACCGGCGCTATACGAGCCCTCGTACACTTGACATTCACGTTTCCACGCCGCTACTACTGTGCGAGGCGACTTAAAATGTTTCTCTAAGCCTCGAATGGTAAATAAAGGAACCTCGGCCGGGTCCTGACATGTTGCATAACGCTTACGTTAGCAATTTTCGAAAACGGACAATATGTATGAGCATACATTGTCATTTCCAGTTCTCGAAAGTCGCTAATGTTAGCGTTATTTAGGCTCCCGGTAAGTAGTGAGACTTCGTTAACATCCAAATTAACCCTCGCCGCCGTAGCGTGTAGAAAAATTGAAGTTTGTTGCCTGTGCGCAGTCGTAGGGATTATAAAATCAAAAAGCTTTTTTTTAGGTTGTTCCATTTTGCTAATGCTAGTGCCAACCCCCCGGCCCGGTTAAGAGGATGTGCGTGGGAGATCGAAACTGTTATCACTCTGACCTTTTCGTTTAATTTATTTGATATTTATTATGTATTACATTTGTTAACGGCCAAACCCTTTATGCAAACCGCGGATAGGTATATAAGGCTTACTGCTGGTTTAAATTTGAATGGGTATGTTTTACAATACCTATGCGAACGTTTACTTAAAACAAAAATTGCGCCACCCCATGTTCCTTGGCTTTCCCTTGTGCCGCCGCTATTTTTCAGAGCTATCGGACGGCAGCAAATGCATTAAAGTCAAGTACTGAACTTCTAGATCATGATGCAACATTTGATTTGATAGAACCACGCTAGCACACACGAAACTACCTACGTCAGTTTGGCCTGGGATGTGCTTGTCTCCACCTCTCTCAACTAGGATATCACAACAAGAGGTGCCGTTCTCGAAAGTTCTCGAGAACGGCACATCAATAGTTCGGCTATCTTTCTCCTTGTTAAGTAGAACCTAAAGCCGTGAGCAGACGAGATATAAGTAAAAGACGTAGGTATATTGCATCATGTTGGATGATGGGCGAGACTAAAAAATCCGTACCCATATCAAAACTATAATCACTTTAATTTACATAATAAGGAGATTACCTTACCTTATCTGGAATTTACCTTTGCGCATAAGTTAAGGTATTATACCTACACAAAGACAGTAATTATTTAGTGTTTTTTTGCTAACAGGTGATGACCATCCAGGCCAGAAACAACGCAAGGGGTTCTTCAGAAACTTTTGGAAAAAGTCACGCCACTACTCCTTAGAACATCCGTGAAGAACACAAGAAAAATAATACTGTACTATAATTATAATGAATAAATGCATGTGTGGTTAAAGCAGTCCAAAATTTAAGAAAACCTTTAGGTTTGGTGTAGGCTTTCATTTAGAGGTAACTAAAAACAAACTTATTATTGCCAACGTTTATACTTAACCATACTGAATCCTTGCACAATATATCAGAGATGTCATGCTGTATCGATTAAATATTGCTAAGTTTAATTTCATAATAGAAACCAATAGCTGAATAAATAAATAAATACGTATGAATTATAAAACTATACAAAGCCAGACATTATTTTACTTTTGGGGTAACAAGATGTAGGCCGAATTTTTTCGATAATGATCGGCGGAATTAAAAATATCAAGATGTGTGAAACTTGTAACGATTACCATAAGCCTCGTGTATAGTGCGCATTAATATTCAATTAAGAGACCGCATAATTTATTTGTAAGCTAATTATGTATTGTACTCTTATTTTTACAATCACTTTTGGTATATAGGAGTGTAGAAATGTAGATAAATCACATAGAACTATTAAGTTTACTACGTACATAACTTAACTATTCAGGTTGAGGTTTTAAAGCAAAACCGAACAAGCTATTTTCATAATGCTTGGTAACCGAAATCCATTCGTTATGAATTTTGTAGGTTATGAATGAAAGAGTGGTGTAATTTTTAAAGAACCAAGATCAAATTGATAAGCTATTGATACAAGTTTACATTTTATACCAACCCTTGTATTCGAATGTACTTAATTCTTAATATTGTAGATTTTGTCAAAAGAAAAATAAATTATGTTCATTAGCTAGTTCTTGTTTAATTCCTGTAACCCAGAGGGCTCACTAGTTTGATCGGGTTATTCCCACCTATAACCACCCACCATACATTTACTGTCACTTTATTCATCAATTGGTAAGATGCGAGCAAAAGAAAGTGTATCCGTGAATGAGGTATGTATGGGAACATCCAATTTGATACAAGACAACCGGACTACTGTGATTAGAGGATTTCAATTTACTTCAGGACTGAACAGCAGTACCGTTTCTAGTCAAACAATCTTAATTCACTTATTTAGTCTAAGGGGGATCCGAGACGATCTTCAACCTTAGAAAACCACACAATTGCAACTTTTGCAGATGACACGGCTGTCATAACTGTAGGGATCATCCACGAAGAAGCAGTGGAAAATGTTCAATCTGTTATTAACGTTGTCTGTGATTGGACAAAAAATGGTGAATAAATCTCAATGAGTCGATTTTACTAACAAGAGAACCTCATATCACCCGGTATTTATATACAAACATTGCAATACCGTACGAAAATTCAGACAAATATCAGCGATGAACTAGTACTTCGCTATAGGAAGATTTACCGACTAGTCGGGAGGGCACTCAGCGTTGTCAGTGCACAATTAAATACTACTGTACAAACAAGTCCTAATGCCGATATATATGGACTTACGGTATTCAGCTGTGGGGCTGTACCAAACAGAGCAACATGCAAATGATACAACGCTTTCAGAATAAAGTACTTAGAGGTATTGTAAACGCACCCTGGTACATAAGAAATGACGACCTACACCGGGATTCCGGGACCTCGTAGTGGAATATGTTAGTAATATTATCAAAAGATACGCCGAAGCCCATGAACACAGGCTTCATCGCCATGTGAATGTTGAGGCCATCCGGCTCCTCAACAAAGCGGATATACAGCGAAAACTGAAAAGGACAAAGCCTTTCGAGTTATTTTAGTGTAGTGATAATGTAATAAAAAAATGACAGATACTGTTATCGTGAGATTGAAAAATCAGCCTTACGCAACCACTGCTGGCAACGCATATTATGCATTTGACTGTATTGCCACACCCAGTGCCTTGAACGTGAAAGTGCGTTCAGACCAAGGGAACGAACAAGAGTCTTCAAGAATTCTTAGCCTGATTAGTAAAAATAGAGACAAAACATGTTCCAGCTAGAGCATGGTTTCGTTCGCTCATTCCAGAAATACTAGAATTTAAAAGTACCAGACTCAATATATCGGAATCTCTAAACATTCAAATTAGGGTATTGTTTAATATCTTTTGAATAGTGTTTTTACAATCTGGTATTTTGGGAATGAGCGGTTTCGTTTGGCCTGAACGCACTATTACAATATGATGCGGGTCCTGGCAAATTTCAAAAACAATGCCGGCAAAAATTGCGTTAACTATACTCCAAGAAGTTTAATTTGTGAAATACCGGTATATCGTTGTTATAATGGCATCGTTTTCAGTTTACTAAATTTGGTTACGCCAGCGGGGTGATGAAATCGGTGGATACGAAAATAAACATTTACTATAATACAAATCATTTATTATTAGATAGACACAGTTCCCATCGCTTATCAGAAACAATGTACAAAGCTATAGTAGTAATATCAAATATTAAACAATATGCACCCTTCGTTTACTGCAAGCCTTGTTGGAGGATACAGGGTAATTGAGCGCTTCTAGTTTCTGCAGCTAAGAGTAAGTAGAACAAAAATGCATCTTTATATCTCTACAGAAGTTATAAATGCGGCGTAATAAAAAAGGAAGCATAGCATAAATTTTGCAATCGCGGGCGCATCTGCCCCGTGCGGCCAGCGCGCGCGCACCGCGTCACGGAGCCACTCTCCGCCTCACACTATCCGAATACTCTCACGATGGTTCCAGTGGGACTAGAGATTTTCAATTATAATCGTAATACTTTACTTGGGTTACAGTGTCTTTCAATTTGTAACAAGCCCTTACACGAATGCATATTTGTAATTATATATATATATATTTTGTATATTGTTACAGTAATTTCATTACGTGGTATTTAAACTCGGAATTTCTCATGAAGCATCGATCTGTAATATTAGTCGTGTATTAAGTTCATTAGGCAAAGACATACTAATTTTAGGTCACGACTACGTTTGCTGGTGTCTGAACCAAGCATAGACTGGGATGCTTGAAGAGAAAATCCTTTAAAAAAAATCTCTATACATCTTGCTTTGAGACCTGATACCAAGAGCGAAATATGCCTCGCCACTCCGGTCGACAAAGCATTTCTTTTTAATACAAATTTAAATCATCTTACAGTAACAATTACATTGTGGAAGCGGTGAGCGTGTAAAAAATTATCCAGAATCCGCAAAGTAATTGTACCTGTACACAGTTATTACACGCATCAAACACGATGGCGCCATAATTTATCAAATATCAAAACAAATGAACGGTTCTTATCACTTTATAGAATATACAAAATGCAGTTACTTATTTCCCTGTGGAAAAAATATTAATCTTATAGTATTCTTAGATCACGGGCGCGCTTCGATCTGTAAAGGAAAAAGTATATCTATAATAAACTGTGTTAAGGCCCAAAAAAACAGATTAAATCCACCAACTACAACTTTTCAATCAATTGCAAAAAATCAAATAAATAAAAGAGGGAGGCAGTATCTTTACCACACAATATAAATTTATGGAAAATACGCAGTACATGGGCCTTTCGAACTCATGAAATCATATAACGGCGACATGGAGTTTGATAAAACATAATTGACTTAAACTGACGCATTTTGACATTCATATTTTCAATAATCAACATGTCATTATTATCTGCATTTTAGTTACGATCGGTCTTATTTTCAACTTTCTTTTTGCCGTTTTTATGATAACATTGATAGTTATAATAATTTAGGCTACGTTTTAGGACGTATTAAAATTGTATTAGTTTAAATCAATGAAATATTCTTTCAACACTCACCTCTAATAACCACAGGTAATTAAATAATCTCCTAACTTCTCCACTACAGACGCAGCTTGCTGGGGTTGAATGGGTTCTTCATACAGAGAAATAACGACGGCTGAAACAAATTTGATATTGAACTACGGTTCGGAATTTTGGTGGCATTTAGATAGAGAGTGCAATGGAGTCGCTATTAAATAAATTGTTTGAATGAACCAAAGGATGAACGATCCCGGAATAAACACATGTAACATAATGATATATTTAATATAATGATACAAAGATGAGAGACTGTTACTGTTACATTGGCGCAGAGATCGGTAAGAAATCGGTTTCAAGAAACGTACAAGTCTCATAGAAAATAGGCGCATAATTGTCTTCGGGTTGCGGATGCTACAGTAGAAGTTCATAAATACGTGTACACTTTAGTACCTTGTCTATCTAATGTTATGTTTGAAGTGCCATATATGAATTGTCACCGCGATTAAAGTGAGAAGGTACTAAAGTGTACACATATTTCTGAACTCGACTGTACAACCTACACGTAAAGTTCGGACCGCGGGAAACGCCACGCGCCGTTCCAACCTACGTTCGGAACCGTACGTGTAAATGCAACGCGGCGCGTGGCAGTTTGCAGTTCTGTCCTAGCAGCGGCGCGAGCGCATCTCGCTACAGTTCTGCGCGCGCATCTCTTGTCGACGATACAGTTTTTTATGGTTCCGTACAAAATATGAAAAAACGGAACCCTTATAGGATCATTCATGCGTCTGTCTGTCCGTCCGGCTATCACAGCCAATTTGCTCCGAAAGTACTGAACCCAGTTGAAATTTGGTACACGTATGTAAATTGATGAACCAAACACAGATGCGCAAAGTTTTTGCTGGAGACAAATTAGGAAGTAAAAAAGAAAAGTTTTGCCAACCTTACTGTGTCATGTTATATCAAAGAAAAGGGCTTGTTATGAGTTATGAGGATCTCAAATATTTTTGTTGTTATTTATTATTATTATTATTGTAAAATAAACTTTTGATTCATTGCTTATAGATTACATTAAAACCTATAAGAATTGTAACAAAAAAATAAAAAATCGTATGTAACCCTCTTAACGCGAGTTCAACTCGCGCACGTGGTCGGTTTTTTGTCATTTCTAACCTATGATATGAATTAATGGTTTTAATAAATATTGTTGATAAGAACACTAAGCGTGTATTACTAAACAAAGTTCCTAAATTACTACCAATATCAATGATTTTAATGTTAAAATAACGCATTCGAAAATCAATAATCAATTTTATTGCATTCCACAATCATACGAAATAAACGCTCTTAAGCAATCTCCGTTTGCTTGACTTAGGTAGGTAACATGTTTATACAAAAGCTTATTAATATGGATAAACAATCAAACAAGGGATTTAATGAGCATGACCATGTAAAAAAATGGCAGATAATAGTAACGACGATGATGTTTACTCACCTTGCTGTGTCTTCATGCAGTGCACGCCGACCTTGCCGAGCTTTGCGCGTATGATGCGGTCTGAGCCACTGAGGTAGATGTACCGCGTGCCCGCTATCGTCACGCCACCACTCGTTAGGAGCGTTTCGTTCTCAAAGCCGGCCACTATCTTTGCGACTTCATCTTTTGATATCTACGACAAAAAAAAACTTTGATTAAAACGCTTTACGCTTTTTAATGAAATACTACAATCAAGTTAAAAAATAATTATCTAAATAACAACAAGATATTCTTGCTTATTTTTGCAACATTGCTTCATGACTCGGAGAAATCTTTTTTTTTAAGTACTTCTAAAAGAACTTAACAAGTAGGTAGGTAAGGTACAGTCAGTACAGTACAGAGATTTTTACGGCACCCCCAATCTGCCATTCAAACCCATACGAAAAAAGCAAGGGTTAGAATTAAATAACCAGTCTCAGGCGCCCCTTATTGTTACCCTAAAACCGCTACTGTGTATACACGGACCTTATTGCCAGTGGCATAAAGGTGAATAGATATTTTTGACGTCTTGGGTGACGTATATATATTTATGCCCTTGACTGTACGTACCTAGGTTATGTTTTAAACACTTATCTTTTATAATATTATAAATAAATGAGTACGAGTATATTATCGTTATCGTATCGTAAATATAATCAAGTTCTTACTTGTTCCATAGGTATAGTAATAATTTAATTTAAGAAGACGTCTCCACGGTACATAACGGTTTTATTTTGAATTATGGTGATAAAAGGACAGTCTGTATCAATAACGCGTGCTGTTTAGACTGATATTCAATAGACATCGTCCATGGAATACCTAACACAATAGCCTCATGTTACATAATAATCAATAATAAATAAATTTAATACTAATAAATTCTTGAGACAAAGTCGAAACGACAGCGAGGTTTCTATAATTTGTCTTATTCTTAAGGTCAAGCGGGGGCTATCCCCGAAGAGGGGTAAATGCGTCTAACATGAAAACTTTCAAGGTAATGCAACTGTTTAAAACTATGTTCGCGCGTTTTTATCCTCGTGACGACCTGCGTACAGGGTACATAAAAATCAATCAATAGGTAGGTAGGTATAATGCCATAATTAGAATTGAATAGTGTTGCATTTATAACTACGAGTGCGGCCGTAAGAATTTAATAGTATTGAAATGTTTCCTAATAATGGCTTAAACACCTAGATATCTAATCCATGTTATCCATGTTATGATATGATATGATACCTATAAATCGAAGTGTTATGTTATGATAGTTCAACAATAACATATAAACAATTGGTATCCACATGAAATTCTAGCAAAAGAATGTCAAGATTTGAACAGGGGTTAATGTCAACAGTGCGTTTACAATATCGATCGAAGACAATAATGCGAACACTACTATTTGGGAGCAGGTTAAAATGTAAGATGGTGGCAGCGATTTGGACGAACCCTGCACGCTTGAATCAGTTATTTAAGGCTTGAACATAGGGACAAACCTACACTTATGTTTACCTCCTTATAAGAGTAAACCTATAATGTAATAAACATTATGAAGACCTACTACTCGTTCTTATCTATGCATATAAAATGCTTTGTCCTGGATGACTGATGAGGATTGGACGGTAATGGCGAGTATATAGAGTAGAATTTACAACGCGCTGTGAGAATGCCTGTCACCCGCCGCGCCCGCGACGGAGCTGTACTCTATGTACTCGCCATTGCCGTCCAATCACGAATGCCCGCTGATCACCAACGCGGAGCTCGCCGCGGTTCGGCGCTCTGTGTGAATACGACGACCGGCGCGGCTCCCGCCATGCCCGCGCCCAAACCGCTAGCGCCCCGCTCCCGCCCGCTGTATGAATTGCGCTTTAGTGATACGAAGAGATTTCACGGCAAGTTTTATAAGTGTTTTTGAGTGGTTGTATGTAGTAAAATTTTTTTGTGGACTAATACTGAATTACGTAACCTGCACAATATTTAGTATTAGAACTGAAAAGTCAGTTATGATTTTGTTTCAGTCTTAATTTGTAAGAACCTATGCCAAATTATATCTATGTTTGATATAAAATGTTCTTTTGTGGTTACTAGTCTAGACATTCCATTTTCTTCCATCCAATTGTCATTGCGGCACGATTAAAATCCATTTAAATGAAGCTTGTCCCAGAAAAAAAATACGCGTATAATGTAGTGTGTAGTTAACAACATTAAACCAAAACAATGAAAAATCTTTTTTCTTTTTAAGTTTAAAAGTTAGATCTAAATTTCCGTGCATCCAGAAATATCGTATTTTTTTCTGAACACCTACCTGCCTTCATACATATTGTGTAAATCGTCATTATATTAGAAGCTTAATTCCAATTTTTTTGATGTCTAACTGAAACGGCATTAGGTACTCTTGTCTCTAAAGAGTTTTTGCTTTACAGGAGCCCAATATTTTTCAATTCATCGTAGCTCAATGCAGTTGGGAGGATTTAGGCCTTTTTCAACCAATTCGTTGAAATTTGAATAACACCAATCTATGGCTTTTTTCGTGTAATGGCATGTTGCCAAATCAGGTCAAAATGAAACTGGCTTATTATCACGCTTTAAATTTGGCAACAATGTTTTTTTCAGGCACTCTTTTAGTTATATTTTGCCATTTATAGTGCCGTTAGTAAGATAAGGTGTACGACGATTGCCTCAGGAACAGATTGCTTGCCACACGAGAAACTTCTTGGCGAATTTATCTGTTTTAATCCTTAAACTCTTCACCGTCTGTTTTTCTATCTGTTTCGGATTGTTGATTTTGATGTTTTAAACTTCTTAGCCAAGTCTCGTAGAGAAAGTGTAGGATACTTCTGTAAAGCTGCAATTATCTTTTTTAAATGTTTTTATTTTTTATTAACAAGTCCGGTCTTACGTCCACTTCCACGCTGTCGTCGTATGCTGCCGGTTTCCGCAAACCATTTGAGTACCCTTTGAACGGTACTAGAAGTTTTCAGCTCCAATGCTACATTTTCCGTACAAATGCCTCGATATTGAAAAAAATTGTACAAAATTTCATAGATTTTAACTTCATCTACAATTAAACTAAAATATATAAGAGTATTTTTTTCTGGGCCAAGCTTTATGTGGTTCGTCCACATAAAGTTTGGCCCAGAAAAAAAAAACTAAAAATAGCTAAAATATTGGATTAGTTTTCGTCCTTCTTCTTTGGAGTGGACGAAAACGAAACTTTACACCGCAGATTTCGGACAGCGGATTAACTAAATTGATTTGTCTTAGTTCAAAATATTACTTATTTAGGTTTTTAGGTAGGTAATATGAAAGAAAACTTACATTAAGTACCCGAGCATTTTTATTTACTATTTCTTAGGTTATCTACAAAATGGTTGAAAAAAAGACTAGCGGTCGAAAACCAAAATTTGCGGACGAAAGCTAGTAAAATCTGAACTTTTATCATTCACATTTTTTATAAAAAAAACCTGTGACAATTATAACTGAATGCCTAATTTAAACCTAAAATGAAGCATATTAGCACTAAACTTATTTTTTTTCTATGAATATTTTATTAGTTGAACATATTATTTTGGTCCTCCAAAGCTGGCAGACGATAACCGCCTAAAGGCTTGGTCAAACACACGGCGCGACGCAGCGCCGCGTCCGCGCCGCGCGACCGCGGCGGCTTTAAATACATGCTAACAGGTTAGCGACGTCAAACAGACTGCGTCCCGCCGGCATCGCGCCCATGTTTGACGTCGCTAACCTGTTAGCATGTATTTAAAGCCGCCGCGGTCGCGCGGCGCGGACGCGGCGCTGCGTCGCGCCGTGTGTTTGACCAAGCCTTAAATCACCCTACCTACTAACCGTAAAACTCGCACAACTATGGGCCTAGGTTCAACAATAGTCCAATTTTCTTTAAATTATCCTTATAATATTCATAGTTGTATGGTTTTACGGTAGTACAGTCAAGGAATTTTATTTCTATACCACTTAGGACTATGTCAAAGTGACGTAATCAATCCAAACGTAAGAGACTTCCTAGGATTTTACAATGTCACTTTGAAATGTCCAAAGTGGTATAGGAATTAATTTCCTTGTATATTATTTATACTCAAACTAGGTCATTTTCTGTTATCTTTTGTCAAAAGTACGACTGGTGAGCTTTCACTTCCCTCTTAAGGCCCAGTGTGCAATAGGATGTACATAAAAAAGCCAATTTAGTTTGAACTGTGTTGCAACAAAAATAAGGTTTATTTTACTATCTTCGTAAACTAAAACTGGGCAAGAGCATGTCGGACCATACTCAGTGTAGGGTTCCAAAGCCGTCACTACAATCAAATTAACCCTCGCGACAAACTTAACTTTGAGGTTGGAAAACTTTTATCCCCATACATCGACATGGGTCGCGGTCAGTTTACCAACGCTACAAATAAGTTTTCGGTAGGTATAAACATTTAAACCGTTTATAACTCCAGAACCAATGAAGTCTATGTAGTCATGATAATTTTCCTATTAAATTCATTATATGTGCTTTCATTTAAAATATTTTTTAGGTTATTATTATTTGTAGTTTAGGCTGTAGTAACAAAAATTATTCGCCCATATATTTATTATTTATTTTTTGTTAATTATTATTTTCCCTATTTCATAGGGATGACAATAGATGGAGTAAATGCGTTGCAGTCTGGAGGCCCTGGGTGGGAAAGAGAAGTGTTGGCAGGCCACCAGCTCGATGGTCTGATGACATTAGAGAGAATGCTGGCCCTCTATGGACCAGACTAACTCAAAACAGGGCAAAATGGAAAAGAATTGGAGAGGCATATACCCAACAGTGGGCATCTAAATAAATTTACACTAACCTGCAATAATTTTGAAAGAGTTATTCAACGACACCCCACACTATGGGGGTCACAAGGAAAAAAAATACATCCCCACATAATTATCAGCGGTAACAAATTGGTGGCAAGTGGAAATTTCCAAAAAAAATACGTCCAAAATAGTATGACACGGCGCGTTGTTAAGAGTAGATGATTTGATTATAAAAAAAAAAAAATAGAACATCATCGAAACATTTGAAAATGTGGATTTCCACTCAAATGAACAATATTAACATGAATCAGTAGATGCTGTTTGAAAGATAGTTAACACTCAATAATGACGAATGTACTTATTTTATTAATTAACCTACCTAGGTTTATTTTAATAAGACACCTATATTATTAAGCATATGTTAATTTATTATAATTAAATATAAGCAACACAATATGACTTAGTGGCGATAATCATCAGTTTATTTATCAAGAAGTGTAATTATCTTGATAATTAGGATCCCTGATCACTGGCTCACTGTACTCTTCCAATAGAAATAAGTTAGATAACCAATAACGGCAATAATACTCTGTATACCTAACTCATAACTCCTCTGTGTATCTACTAATTGGTACCTATTTATATATGTTTACATAGCTATGATGTGAAACTTTAAATGGATGCCTGGATGTTTGCCCCTCAATTTTCTGAGTAACCCAGTAAATACTATCAAAAACATGTTAAATTATAGGCAGTTTCCTTTCCATAATCAAAAGTATCTTTTCACCAATCCCCTCAATCATTCAACATTTTATTGTTGTTTTTCTGTCCAGTAACCCAGAAGTCAGTTCTTTTAAGAAAAAACATTATGCACTACTACCAACACCGACATGCATGCATGCAACATATAAGAAAAAAACCTTAAAATAATATTTTTTTGTAACAAAAAGCCATCGCTATACTGACATGACTTTGTGATGTGTAACAAAGAGAGAATCTCTAAGGTCGCCGTCAATAGAACTTGCAAAAGATGTAAACTAAACCAAACAAACCAATTCACCAAGATTACTCAATATCAAATACGTTTAAAGATCAAGTGAGGTCTTTGCAATGATTTATACATAAACCCACTTACTAATAAACATTGAGTAATGGTGGTATAGCTATACTATGTTTTGTCCTTATCTGTCAAATTCAAATATGACAATGACAATGATCATTATTCTCATATTAAGTTTAAGATGAAATAACTATTCATTATACATTATTTTTAATAAAAACATGCTTGGTGAATATTTGTGGTTGTGTAATTTGTTTACATTGTTGACAAGTTCTTTTAAGCAATTTTAGAGAACAATCTCAAACATCAACTAGGTCAAATTATTACACCATGTCAAAATCAATTTTCCCTGATTTTTTATATAGTTACATTCAAGTCACATGATTTTTTTATTTGTATCAATGTAATACCAATGGTATATATATGGTCACAGAAGTTAATTTGTTACCCATTTTAAAGAAAATCTGCTTGAACATGTCATTGTCATTAGAAATGCCAAGTCATTTGCAGTTGATAGGAAACTCAACCTTATTGCTTTAGAATGTCAGATTGAATTTGGAACTAAGGTGGGTGACAAATTGACAAATTTAACTCCTTGACTGTACCAATAATAACAACCTAGAATGAAAGTGAAATATAATTATTTTAATATGATTGAAATGTTATACCTACCTACAATTGAAACTAGTAATTGAAATGCTGATTGAAATTTAAGTCTTATTTTGTGAATTTAGTCTAGAAATCTGTTGATATTTTTTTATTTATATAATTTGTAAAACATACAAAATCCATAGTTGATAACATATACTTCAATATTCCAGCTATATCTTATATACTAGAGGACGCCCGCGACTTCTTACGCGTAGAACAAGTTTCCCGCTACTCTCCCCGCCCTATTTTAAGCCCTTAGGGGGGAATTTTGTGAAATCCTTTCTTAGTGCTCACTTACATCATGCAAGGAACCCCTGTACTAAGTTTCAAGTTTCTAGGTACAGTAGTTTCGGCTGGTCATTGATATCTAGAGTCATGTTTGCCTTTTATATATATAAGATTGATGGATAGATAGATAGATAAATGTTATTAGTTTAATTTAATTTATTTATATTGCAAATTTGATGACAAAACATAGTGGATGTTATGTCAACTTTTTTTTATTTTATATACCCAATTAATTATTTTATTTTATATACCTAATTAAGACTTTTTCTTCTGCCCTTAAGTGTTGAACCCTCAATAACTTGTCTATTCATTGTCTCTTTTTTAATTCAAGACTTTAGATTAGACTATGCTAGGGCATTCAGGATCGGATGATTTCCAGTAGTGAAAGTCTATATTGAACCTCAATACCAGAATTCCGGAATTACATCTGAATTGCTATACTAGTATAGGAGTAGAACAGCATACTTCCATGTCCACAACCATGGCAAAATCCATCTAATAATTCTAAGAGATAAAAAGTTGCTAATCTATGGATGGAATGATTAACATGTAATACATAGAAGGTGTGTCATCTATGTGTTGGAACTTGAATCTAAACCAGGCAATACAATGCACCAATTTAAAAACAATTCAGTTTGTTTCCATATTACAATATGGGAATTAAAAGGTATTTAATATCGGATTACCAATATTGATACGCCCAATATCAGCATTCAATTTCGATATCAAAAATGTTCCAGTATTGCGCCAGCTAATTTCGGAATTGTAAAACCTGAAAAATTTTGACAGACCGATTTTGAGATTCTGAGATTTTGGGATTCAAGCACTAGACTGAACTTTGTTTTAAATATATAGTTAACAGTTTTATGTTAAAAATATTAGTATTGATATAACAAGTACCCTTGATAATAAAGCTAAGATTTCAAGTTTCCTCAAGCAGCAATGTGAAGAAAAATGTTTATTTATTTATTACCCAACTGCGTAATGTGTTTAATATTTAGTGATATCAGCTGATAACTTTTTACAAACTCAATGCAAGCCAAGTTAATTGGTAAAAAAACAAGTTCTTTTTAACAAAAGATATCAAATTACATTAATTAGGCCTCATACTTCAGCCCTAAATAATAACATAATTTACCTAGTCAAACTAATGTCAAGATATAATCAGACCAAGTTAGCTTTTTGTCCAAATCGAACAATGTGTTAGGAAAAACTGCAAACAAACCTTTTCACCTTCAATTACGAAATATAAATATTTCAGACCAACAAGTTCTTAGCTTTTTTAAAGCAAATACAGCCACAATATATCTGTAATAGTTGAAGAGGCATAGAAGAGACCCAACAAATCACACAGCATGTGATTGACAGGTTTAACCCGTGGTGCGTCCTGTAGACTGACAGTGGTCAACAAGAATAGTAAAGTAATAGTGGTTTGAACTAATATTGATATTGTAATACATACATATGATGTTCCACAGGTTAAATGGGTACTTGTTCTGTCACATCCAGACAGGGACTAGCTATAATAAAAACTGCACAAGGAGGGTAATGTTTTTCAGGTACATAAATATATATATGTGGGTGTGTAAGGTGGACGTCTGTAGGCTCATAAACCTTACCTACTAAGCAATTGGGACAACAGAGCGACCAACTAGTGTGATACCATGGGTAATCTTAATTCTCAGTAATTCAAGTAGTTGTTTTAAGACCCACAACAGAATGCAACTTTAGATAGCACACGTCAGATTCCAGAAGTCCAGAATGCACGCCTTATTAAAAATCATGTGTCAATTCAATTCTTATGCACCTAACCTAGTCATGTAAATATTCAAAGTCAACTCAAATAAATAATTATCTTGCCACATAACAAAATAATATAGTTTCCTTCAACTAAAATAGATCCGAAATTATTGTCGAGATGCTCCGAATCTAACAATATTCTTAACTACATCGTAGCACGAAAGACGAAGACTCCTGTTAAAGCACAATTCCAATGAATAGGAAAATGATAAATAGGAATATTAATACAAATTTTAAGGCAACAATAAACCTTATTTTATTGCATCCGAAATTCAATTACACTGAAAGCTCAGACCGCCGGCCGGTAACTTTTTAAGAGAAACCTCGAGTTTAACGCAACATAAAATATAAAAACCAATTAGAATTAAAGTATGGAACATCGGCTGAGTGACAAGAATAATCTATCCGTTTCCTATAAGGACAAAAATCATACTTAAATTTCCAATAGGCTAACCACATGTCGCCATCTTGTCAAACCAGCCGAACACAATCATCATCCATTTACTAGCTAATTTGATGCACTTTATCACTGTCAATGCACTTTCAACCACATTATCACCAGAACAAAACAATAAGGTTTAATTGCAAATCACTGACACGTAGCATCTTTGCGAGAAACTTACTTCGAAGGCTTCCGACTTTGCCCAAAGATTTCCGTCGTGACCGGCAATCGCTGCTTTTGTTACACATCTGGATGCCATTAACTGTTTATCGACGTAATCTTGCCAGCTCATTTTGAATGTTCGTTTTAATTTAACCTACAGCACTTGACTACCACACAATCTACTCTTCGCAACGAGCAAACGCTCCACACGAACAAAAAGCACTAAGAACTGCCGTTTCAAAATGGCAGCGTAATCATAGACTCAACAGGAAGTATTCTCAATGCTACCAACTTAACAAATCTAACGTGCTATTGGTCATAGACAAGTCAAGTTGGTTTTGGTTTCAGAAAGTATTATTACGGGTCCACACTTGATGCGTGGGTCGCGCGCGAAAGTAGCGAACACGAAATGTGATTTGATTTCTCACCGGTGCTTTGCTTTTATTCTTTACTTCAAATTTCTTAATGCCATGGACATTATCTCTTATGCCTTTTGCAAGCCTCCCATACATTATTAGTCATATTTCGGAATGTTCATAGACCGAACTATTTTTTTTGCATAATAAAAGATAAAATATATTTTAAATTTTATACTTGAATAATTTACCAGCGCTTCGCAACGCAAGAAACTCAACAGACAGTCATTTTTTAAATATTTTTTACAGTAGCAGGTGGAAACAGGTGGTATCTGCCTACCCCTGTGGGAAACAGGCGTGAATTAATGCATGTATAGTATTTTTCATCACACTTGCTCGTAAATGGTGTTATTCCATGCCTGTATACAGAAGGACAATGGCCTAAATTGTTCCCGCGGGAATTATGGCGAGTTTGTCATCCCTAGGGAGTAATGACTTTCTTTTTAAAATTTGCAACTCTTTCGTACATCATTTCTGACTAAGGAGGTTTAATTTTCAGCCAAAAATTAAATCGGTTTCTAATTTCATCTTTAAAAATTAGCTATAGACTAACTTACATTACACAAAACCTATACGCTTCATTAAACTTCATTATTTTTATACCTATTTCAAGTTTATATCAACATTTATCATTAATTTTAGTAATTATACATTTTTATCAAATTGGCTAAATCTGGCTCGAATCCAGGTCGAAACTAAACGCAGTTATTATCTGTGGTAGAGGTCACAAAAAAAATATCGTTTTCATCTCTCCTGTTCGGAAAGTTTAATTTGAATGGGTGGATAGCCGGGTGGAAAATTGCGTTTTCATCTCTAGGGTGGAAAGTAATTTTTTTTTAATAGTTACGATTGGCCACGGAGTCTAAGATTATTGAGCTACGTCATATTATTAAAATAAATGATTTTCATATATCTAAACTCGGCTATACGTTAAACGATGTATTTATTACGGCCTATAAGTTCATATGAAAATCATTTTAAGACTGGTCTATTTTTTTCGCAATTACAGAAAATCAACATTTAAAATTATTCCTCTATTCTGCTGCCCGCCATAATGCCGTGATAGCATAGCATGACACTTTTTCTTTCACGTTTCGGCATGGCTATCTAGAAAATACACTACTGCCAACATTAGAAAAGTTTAATCGAGTTGGTCACGACCAAGGAGGTTGAACACCGAACATCCGTTCGAAACAAGAAATTTGACCTTTATTACGTCACGAATATATTCCATCTCTTTCTTTAGTTAGGGTAAGAATGAGATGGAAGTCATGCTCCTTGGCCGTGACCAACTCGATTTAACTTTTCTAATGTTGGCAGCATGTGTATTTTAACTTTTTTATGAATCTAGAAAAAAAAGTTTTCAATAGATAAAGCGGGAAACGAGATTAAATATATTTAGGTATACCGTGTCTTTTTTCCTCACAGTCGAAATGAAAAGTAGAGTGTCTAACTCGGGTGAAATTACCCATTTCCCCTCGAACTATTGGCGCTCTCACTTCGTTCGAGCGCCAGAAATATCTCGGGTGAAATGGGTCACTTTCAACCCTTGGTTATCAATCTACTATTCCATTTACGTTCCCGTTCGTCAAAAGTTATTTCTTTATATTTTGCAGAGTTAAAGTGTTTTCTCTTTGTTTTTTTTCCTCGCAAATGTGATGAAAACCATTGTGTGTATCACAGGCAGTAAGCGGATTACTAACTCGAGTCATTAAAAGCCCTCCGCCTTCGGCGTCGGGCTTCTAACACTCTCGTTAGTAATTCCCTTCATACTACCCTTGATGCACAATGTACTAATACATTACAATGATGATCCGAATGGTGGCAAGAAATAAAACACTTTTGCATAAAATTATTAAGTTCAATAAAGGCAGCGTTCACTAGCCCGCAACGCACGCACGGTACATGCTTAGATTTTACTTTTCTTTGTATGAAATTCATACTTTTGTATAGCACTGCGTCCATTATCCGCACCACCAGACGCCACTAGCATACCATGGTTTGGCCAGCCCGACCGCAGCGCAAGCACTTCACGCAACGGCTTTAGGGTTGCAGACAAAAATGCTTTGCATAAATCAAACCTACATAACTTAATAATATCTTAATTTATAAAAACATGTAAACATCATATTTTGTTGAGGGGATGAGGGGACAAGGTATCGCTTTAGAGTTTCGGTGGCCATCTGTGGTACCTATTCATCATCAGTTCCACTTCACCAAATGATACTTACTGAATGCAAAAACTGGTCCTGTTAAAACACAAAAATCGCGTATAATTATGTATGCCTATAGGGTAGGGGCACCAAAAGCTGAACACTCGATTGAAATAATCACATAACTAAATCGTGACAAATATTACATACTTCGGAATTTATTTTTCTTAAACAGCAACTCTTTGCTTACACCTCCATTAAATCTTAACATAGTATTATATTCTTTTTGGCCGTGATCGGTCGTCGTTCTGGAGCTTCCCGCCGAAAACGTCGATAGTATGGGAAAATACATAAGGACAGTGCTCTCCAAATTTAAGCTTTTAATTACGTATAAAATTCAATAATTGTCAGTCTTAGAAGGATTTGCTTGGTATGTATTCTTGATTAATCACTCTTTTATTGGAGTTATACGATATTTCTTTTTTCTTGTTAGTTAACGAGAAATATGCCGTTCAAGTAATGGTTTTAAAAATGTATACCTAAGCCAATACTTGAACGGTGTTCAGCTACTAGGCAAGGCGTACTTTTTTTAAAGCTTCTTAATAAATCGTACTGAAATGACAGATGGAAAATTTAGAACTTAAAATGATCGTTAAATGCTCTTGTATCTTTAAACCAAAAGATGAACATAGCTTTTGATGTCTAATCCAATGATTTTGGAGTTTTAAATACTATGAAAACTATCACTGTTCAATAAAAAATGTGTGGCTAATACTTGAACGAATTAAATTTACTAGTTCATGTTTTGGATTCTATTCCAATATGTGAACACCTAATTGATTTTGTTTGTTCATTTCATAAATTCTGTGTCCTAAAATTGAACTAAGTAAATTCAGTCGTTCAACTTTTAGGCATAGTTTTATAATATGAACACTAGTAGTAGTATACTAGTAGTATTTATGGAAATGTTTACTAATATTATAAATGTTAAAGTAACACTTTTTGTCGGTTTATCTGTTTAAAAAGATAAGTAACTAAGTAGTTTTGCTAATGATTATTGATAAAAAATACTAATTCGTTGTTTTTATGACACAAATAACCATAAAAAATAGGAACCTTATGTACAGTAAGCTTCATAAGTGCATGGACAGATTGCAAACAAATTCCTATGAGGCAAAACATTACGCCATCTATCTGGTCATACTGTAAGCTGAGTTATCTATGATTTACACTAGTTCAGTAATATTCTACTAGATGGCGTTGAATTACCTTAAATATGAAAAACTTAATTTCCGCTTACCGCAGATTAAGTAAGCACGACACACGTTCCTATACTTTATTATTATTTAGTGACAGCCAATGTTCCGAATGTTCCGATTGTTTCGAATCTCCAATCCAATCTTATTACAAATTTCAAATACAAAAACATTCATCACAGATGTAATTGTATCGATTGGGTTCGAACCCGCGAACACGGGGACTGCGAGTGATCCCTTATGCCACTCGACCGTCGAACGTTTAATTATATCTTCGAAATTAAGTATATCTTTGTTTACTTATACGGCTTATTTCCCAACAAATATATTTATATTAACACTTAGGGTAGTCTGAAGATTAATAAATACCTGTTAGGATTTCACAAAGACTCCTGCTCGTTCTTTCGTTCGCTGCTTCTTTGTTTCCTCTTTGGTAAATATTCACTGTTGTTCGATCATTCGATTATAATGAGTTCTCGTTGTAATATTGACATGGTCAAGAGAGCACAAATAATTGCTTTCTACAATGAAGGCAAAAATGTGTCGGATATTGCTCGAGATACCGGTGTAAACGTAAGTAACTAGTTTTTTTTGTATTGTCATGTTTATTTCTCAAAAGATTTACAAAATCACTTCCTTAGAAAACAATATTGTTATCTTTAGGAGTAGAGGCCAGTTACACTAAACTTTGTTCATTCTTTGGTTATCGATAGGATTATTGTTCAGGATAAAATCTCCCTAATAAACATTTGGTCTTAGAAATAAAAAAGATCGTAAAATTTAACATTAATTATAGCGAGTGATTTTTTAACTGGTTCGATTCCCGGGTGAGACAAGAATAATTTTGAAAAATATTTTTTTTCCTCTTTTTATATTTATACACCCAGCAGAAGCCATAATGATGTGTTTAATAATATGTCTTGTATAATAAAAATGACTAATTTCTAATAAATTACTTACTATTATGTATTCAAATGTTTGATTTTTGCTACAGCGGAAAACGGTTGTTTTATGGGTACGAAGATACCAAGAGGAGGGAACTTTACTCCAACGTCAAAGATCGGGTCGACCACGTCTCATAGACACACCGCAGCGTCAAGCCATGGAACGCGAGTATGAGGAAAATGGTTTCATACCGACGAACCATTACGCCGGCTTATTCGGTACGAGTGCGGGCACTGTTCGTCGTGCTCTTCATGGCGAGGGTTTGCATTATCGGAGGCATGCCGTCAAACCTTTACTTACGGAGAATCATAAAAGAGCACGGTTGGAGTTCGCTACACAGTACTTGAATTTCGACTGGAATGGTGCAATCTTTACCGATGAAAAAACTTTTAAATCAAGCCAACATGGTCGTTTAAGTTTGTGGCGTCGGAATAATACGCGATACGATAGCGGACACGTAGTGCCCAATATGGAATCTGGTCGTATAACAGTGAACATGTGGGGGTGGATGAGTTCAGCCGATCCAGGTGAGCTAGTCAGGATACCTAGTCGAGCGAATAGCGCAAACTATGTGGAAGTGCTGGAACAGACCATGTTGCCTACAGTACGAACCGTATATCCGGAAGAAGAAACGCCGCTGATTACATTCGTGCAGGATAACTGTCCGGTGCATCGTTCGCGTATCGTGCGGGAGTGGTTTGGCCAGCACAACAACATCAGCGTTATTCCTTGGCCTAGCAGATCGCCGGATTTGAATCCCATAGAAAATTTATGGGGGATTATTGTCCAACGCTGGGAAAACCAGAATGAGCGAACTCCAGAAGCGTTGGAGGCTCACTGTTTAAAAATATGGGACAGTATCCGGGGTTCAAATCTGTGCAAGAATCTCGTCGACTCAATGCGCTTCCGCTTGCAAGCTGTCATCGACCAGAACGGAGGTTATACTAGTTACTAAATTGAGTTTGAGGTTTAAATATCGTTCATTGAATACAAGACAGACACATTCCAAAATGAGTCAGTGTTGGATTTTAAAATTAGAAGCGGTTCATATAAGATTTTCAATGCAAGAGCAAATTATTTTGGAATGTGTCCGTTTTGTATTCAATGAGCGATATGTAATTTTTGATAAAACGCAATATGTGTAATAGAATTGAATGTTAGTGAATATGTTTACGTTATTTTAGTTTAAGCGCGCTGCACAGCATGTTTGTATGCCGAGAAGCATAAAGGGACATAATTTCATAACTGTATTAAAGATCTATATGTATAAACCTATGCTGGACAAACAAATAAATGATTTATGATTTGAAAATGGAGACCGGGTTACACCTAATTTAACTCAATATTTAAAACAAAACCTAAACCCATTTTTTTTCTATATCTTTGTGATTATTAATTTTTACCTTATTTTATATACTTAAGGTCAAACCAAATACACTAGCGTACTCTTAGCTATTCGTACTTTCAATAATTGATAACTAAGGTAAGTGATAAAAACTGCAATGTAAAACATACCAGCACCTAAGCGTATAACCTTTATGGCAACCCGGTCTCCAGTTTCACATTATACTTACCACTATATGTTACTTTGGTAAAGCTTCAATCCACTTTCCGATTTCGGAAACGAATACTTAAGCTATTACCTCAATACGGTTGGTGGTTGTTTTATTGTTAAAAACTTACGGTGTTATTAACAAACATGTCGTTGAACATGTGTTTATCAAATGTCAGTTCATAGAAATCTGTCATTTAAGACGTGTCTGAAGTGTCTAACTTTTTTGTAATAAGTGATAGTTAACACCGTTAATATCGTTAACAGAATATTGATTTTGACAATTCGTCTTAACTTTTTTTTCCTTCTTGCATATTGTTGTCAATTAAAAATGTATTAAATGTAAAGTAAGTGAACCACAATTATTTCTATAACCACCAACCATTATTCAATGCGATTACTGGTTTATTGTAAAATAAATAAATATATGTTTATCTTGAAAATCAAGTTTCATCATTTCTGGTTAAAAATAATTATTTTTTAAATAAATAAATCGTTAAATCAAACTAGAATCAATAATTTTATCCCGTAATATTAAATTGTAATAAAAAATACTTTCTTGCCCCAGTCATATTTGAACTCCCGTCCCGTGGAATCATATCGCGATTCAGGCGAGGCGCCGACCTGTTAAGCCAGCAACTCATTCAGACGAACGGTCGAATTATCGATTCAGATAGTAAGAAGTAAATAATTACATTGCTACACCTTTAAACAATAACTAAACTAGGGTCGTTAACAGCGCCATCTAGTTCAATTTTTGAGAACGTGATCTCAACGGCGCACACGATTATCGTCGTTAAGGTGTCCATGCACTTATGGAGCTGACCGTACGTAAGTAATATTAAATAAATGTAAACAATTAAAAAATAATGAATATTTCGTAAGCATTTTATTGCTAAAAGTGAATAGAATTAAAATGATATAGGTATTTTATAATGTTAGTTCAACTTTTGGGCCCCAACCGTTCAGAATTAGGGCACGCTGTTCATCTTTTGGGCAAATCGGTACATTTTAGTTTTCAATGATTTTTAGAAAAATACGGAGATATAATAACAGGCTTTATAATAGTCATTTTCAATCTAGACCATATATATTTTCAATCTAGACATAGACCATAACTGAATATAAACTGTCTAAAGTTGGTGTAGTCGCTTAATCGTTCATCTTTTGGTGCGCTCTTACCCTATAATATTTGAGGAGTTCCTTCAATTCCTCACGGATTCCTTCATCAGATTCAGATTTGGTGACAGTAGGTCCACCTCAAAATTATACAGTTATCAAACTAAAAAATATTTTAACATCGGTCCACAGTTGAGGGTGATCTCGGTGAAAATGCATTTAAAAAAAAAAAGAGTGCAGCAGTACTCAACCTTATTGTTATACGGGTAACCAATACATTTTAGCAATGGATCTTCGGGCCAAAAAGCAAATGTAGTCTAGGAAGTATGTATGTATGTATTTTAGCTGTTAATGAAAAGTATTATTGCTTATTGTAGAGCTTGGTAATGGATATTCAAGACCACATACCATAAAATAATGATCGAAAATTGTAAAAGTTCTCAATTTATATAGCTGTACCAGGATCTTACGGCCACTTATAAAAGCTCAGTGGGCCGCAGGTTGAGTATAGCTGATATAGTGAAACATAGAAGTCCTTTTTTTGATCTCGGTTAAAATTATGCCATTATTGTGTTCAGGATTGCATGATTATTACTCACGAGTATGCGTACTATATAGTTATTTTATCACTGTATAATTCCTTACTTGGGTTCACCTTAAATCGTGAATTTGTAATAATAGATTTTCACGCCGCAAGTGTGGCGTATATAACTGCGATATATTGTGCCTTTTCTGGGCACAAATTTACCTGAAATGGTTGATTGATCGATTAAGTTATGGATCTTTTCCCCAGATTAAATCTAATCTATAAAAATATTAATTTATTTCAATAGTATTGTTTTCTTTATTGTCAGTCTACCTCCGAAGATTTGATATAGAAGTCATAGACTACTGGGAATCTGAACAGTCTGTTTCTCTCTCACTAATGCATTCGATACTTTTGTTTTCTCGCTCTAAGTCAAGTTGAAATTTCTTGTCGTTGACGTACTTCCGTTGTTTTATTTCCCAATAATTTAGTATTACTCATCTTCTTGTGATACAGTACGTTTACAAAATTTTAAGCATTTCTTAAATCTTTTTAAAATATAAAGAAAATATATTTAACACTAGTGGTCACCTAAACGTCGTTTATTTAATCATTAAAAAAAGCTTCTGTTCACCAAACTCAACTTGACCTTGTTAGTTCTTTTCCGTTCAGCTACCGCGATTGGAACATGTCTTATTCACCTGAAAGAAGGTAAGAGGACTTTCTGTGTTAATTTGGGCTTTAATTGTTTGATTATATAAGTAATCATGTGTGGTTTTTATATTCTAATAGTATGATGCTTTTATGAATGCGTAGTTTCTTTAAAATAACTCAATACTTGCTCCTTTTCGTGGTTGCCGATTGCCAACATGGCGCTGGCAGGAGAACATGTATTATAAATTCGGCATAACGCACGTGTTTAATGTAATTCTCTGCGCTAACGTAGTTATTAAATGACCGCATGCAGAATGAGTAAAATTTGATTCAAATTCACCATTTCATTGTCATTCTGAGCTTAGGGGGACTATAAAATGCCATTTTGACAGAAGCACATCTGATGCAAAAATTTAATGATTTTTAGATTTCATGGATCGTTGCTAAAACAATACTATGTTTTCTTGTTTCTGTTGATGTAACTATATAGTAAATTAGTCATTAAACCTCTCCAACTTGATTTCTTTGTAGATCAGAAGATTGGCCGGAGGATTCCAAGAATGGGCCGTCGAAGGAACCAGTTACCTACGATGGGCCCCCGGGCATGGAGCCCGAGGGAGCATTGGACACAAATTGGCATCAAGTCGTGGAAAGCTTTGATGACATGAATTTAAAGGAAGAATTGCTGAGAGGAATCTATGCTTATGGTTTCGAAAAACCGTCTGCAATTCAACAACGCGCTATTATGCCTTGCATTCAAGGTCGCGACGTTATCGCTCAGGCCCAGTCTGGTACTGGTAAAACTGCTACCTTCTCCATTTCAATTCTCCAACATATTGATACCAGCATTCGTGAATGCCAAGCTCTCATTTTGGCTCCTACTAGAGAGCTGGCTCAGCAGATCCAGAAGGTACGTTTAACGTTTATTTAACCTTTAAATCACCATAAATTGAGAAGCATTGTGAGTTAATTAACTGAGTTTTCTAGGTGGTAATAGCGCTTGGTGATCACTTGAATGCTAAATGCCATGCTTGCATTGGAGGCACCAATGTGCGTGAGGACATTCGTCAGCTGGAAAGTGGAGTTCATGTGGTGGTGGGTACCCCTGGCCGTGTGTACGACATGATTACACGCCGTGCCCTGCGTGCTAATACCATAAAGCTGTTTGTGCTTGATGAAGCTGATGAAATGTTGTCTCGAGGGTGAGTCATGTTAATTACCTTTAACATCAATCTGCCTGCTGACCTTATGTCATTGTGTTTAAACATGGGTTTTTGTTTTTTCAGGTTCAAAGATCAGATCCACGATGTGTTCAAGATGCTGTCGGCTGATGTCCAAGTCATTTTACTCTCTGCTACTATGCCAGATGATGTGCTGGAAGTGTCTCGTTGCTTCATGAGGGAGCCAGTGCGCATTCTTGTGCAAAAGGAAGAGGTAATTTTTATTACTATTTTTAGATATCTGTATTGTTAAACTAAAACCTTGCAAAACAAAGAGCTTGATAGTCATTTAATTACAGTAGATAGAAATTGCATTTTTAAAATTGTTTTAACTTTTTATCATTTCTATACTTAAGATGAATAGTTCAATATCATTCCCCCTTCAGGATGGAATGTTCATAACCATTTATAGAAGTCTATTGTTAAACAGTCTCAAGGCCTTCAATATTGGTTGGTATTGCTAACTTTGTCTAGGGTTGTCAAAGTTTTGAGGCACAAAATAAATATACCTATTTAAATCAATAGTATTTGCAAGTATAATTTTTATATTTTTTTGCACTTTTTATAGAAACCCTAAACATCAGATTATTGTATTTTATTTTTATACTAGCAGATTCGTTCCGCTGCTTATTTCAAACTTTTCCAGTGGATATTTTTTTCTAACAACCTTTAATGAAGTATCAGAAAACATTTTAAAGAACCAGGTACCTAAAGAAATAGGGGTTAATTTATATATATAAAAGTTATACTACAGGATGCCTGCAACTTCGTACGTGTAGAATTAGTTTCCCACTACTTCTCCTGTTTTAATCCCGTAGGGGGTGATTTTTAAAAATCCTTAGTGCTCACTTTCATCATGAAAGGAACCCTGTATCTGAAACTTAAAATTTGTTACAGAATTTTAAGTTTCTAGATACAGCAGTTTTGGCTGTGCATTGATATAATTATGTCAGTCAGGTTTGCCTAGCTGCCTTTGAAAGTGATGTTCACTTGTTATATTGGTTTTCAAAGACTTCAAAAAAAAGAGGTTCTCAAGTCAACCTAACCTGTATTTGTATTTCTTTATACTTGTGTGTTCATGCATAAATTTAATTTTTTTAAATATATTTTTTGGGTTGATAGAGTATACTTCCGAGGTGGTCCCATTGTCACGAAATCTAAATCAGATGAGGCGATCCATGAGGAATTGAGGGAACTCCGCAAATATTATAGGCATACATACAGCAATTTTTAGTACTTTTAGTAACAAATCCAGCATTTGCATTCAGAAAGTATCATTTGGTGAAATAGAACTGATGATGAAGAGCACAAATGGCTATTGGAACTCCTCAACTGTATCTATTTCAAGGGTGCATAAGATATCTCGATTAAGATAATTTAGCAATTGTACCGAAGAACATTTACTATGACTTTCAGGCAGCGTTGCTTGCTGCGAGCTTGAAATTTCTTAGTTTCATATCAACTAAGAAGTGGAATTACATAACAACTTATTATAATCACTATAAAGTATAAAATGATATAAATGTTTTAAAAAACAAAAAAACCACCATCAGAAACGCAAAAAATAATTTATTTTTATATAAGAAGGTATAGGACAGTCCAACTGAAATCGTCCAATTATAATATTTTTACCCAAAAGCCGACTTCAGTATACCTACCATTTAAAAAAATTGTGAACCTATGCGCCTTACGCAGCATTCACATTTGTCTGACGTGTTGTGTCGTGATGCGTCATAACAGTATAGGGTTCATACATTATGGTCGGCTTGTGTTGTGCCGCAATGCCGATCTGCGTCAAGATGGGTGAGGTGGGGGACGGCGGAGTGGCCGCGTGAGGACAAATGAGACTAGTGTGCACGCGATAATACTGTTCTGACGCGACACCACACAACACATCAGACATGTGAATGCAGCTTGATTCAAAATATCGTAAGAAACCGAACACATATAGCTGTGAACAGTAGCCATCACGACACAACACATCAGACAAATGTGAATGGGGCTTTCCTGGAAAAACAGTTGGAACATATAAGGTGCTCATAAAGATCCTCTTCTAAGGCATTATACTGCAATTCCACCTGTATGAAATCTTTTATGAGTAATGTCAGATAGTAACATTTGCAAGATGCAAGTGTAAATTGCTGTTAAGCACTGTCTAGTAGCATTTCTTGCAGCTGTATTGGCTACTTCAGAGCACAATCTGAGTATGACTTTACATAAAACTTAATGCAGCATATTATTAGAAATTAATGACAGGCAATAGAAGTTGCTTCTGCTGGAACTCTGAATACTGAATATCCTTGTGATAAGCTTTTGATTTTTTAATTGCAGTTGACCCTGGAAGGTATTAAGCAGTTCTTTATCTCCATTGAAATAGAAGAATGGAAGCTCGAGACTCTTTGCGATCTGTATGATACTCTCTCCATTGCTCAGGCTGTCATTTTCTGCAACACCCGCCGCAAGGTAAATAATTACTTCTATATCCATGGCCTGCATATGAATAAACCACTGAGTTTTAGTTAAAACTGTATTGTTTTTGACATTACAGGTTGACTGGCTGACCGAGTCTATGCATGAGCGTGATTTCACCGTGTCTGCTATGCACGGTGACATGGACCAGCGCGAGCGAGAGGTGATCATGCGGCAGTTCCGCACTGGGTCTTCCCGTGTGCTCATTACCACTGACCTGCTGGCTCGTGGCATTGACGTTCAGCAGGTCTCCTGCGTGATCAACTATGATCTGCCCACCAACCGTGAAAATTACATCCATCGGTATGTAGTTGAAGTATTTATTGTATTAGTTTTACTTAAAATTTTAATAAGTCTCTTTATTTATTTCCATTTCTTGGCTAATTAAAAAAAAAAAAACTATTAAGCCTCTCCCACTATTCTGTTCATATATTACACTTGAAAGAATTTTAATGTTAAAAAAGAAATAATTTTATTGCAGAATTGGGCGAGGTGGGCGTTTCGGCCGTAAGGGAATTGCCATCAACTTTGTTACTGAATCAGACAAGAGAGCATTGAAGGACATAGAGGACTTCTACCACACGACTATCACGGAAATGCCCAGCGATGTGGCTAACCTTATCTAAGGTTGTCACTATTCCCCGGTTCATACTTTGTGTCCTGCGTTCTATTGCGATATATATAAGGTGTGAGTATTAGGAGGTGCCTCCTAAGTACTGCTGTGCCGATTTTTTATTGGAACTCCTTTAATTTGGACCGTTACTTGCGTTTTAGTTAATTTAATGAACGTATAATAGTATAATAGACGTATCAATATAAGTTTAATATATATAGAATAAGACCGGCACGGCCGGATGGCCCCCGTTCCGCGCAGGCCTCTCTGCCGACTGCAGAGAGGTCTCATCGGGTACTGGAGAGGCTATTTCAATCACAAAAGTACTAGAAGAAAGAAACAATGTATTGTAACTTTTTTTTCAGTTGTACATAATATGGTAACTGTTTTTGTAATACGATAAATAAATATATGAAATATCGTAATTGTATTGTTATTGATGTACTTGATAATGTAGCGCTCCATTCCCGATCGGAACCTTAATTTCTATGAATTATTGTACTCAAACACAAATTTAATTTTGTTTCCAGAAGTTCTGCCTACTGAGCCTGTTATGAGACGCACTTTGGACACAACTATGTGGAAATAATAAATCAAAATTTCCTCTAAAGTTCATTAATTTCTATTTCTATTAATGGGTCCTTTTGTATCCTATATTCCCTATTGCTATTGCATTCTACTAAATTTGTTTTCTACATGGTTTTTACGTTCATTTCGAATTATTTATATTTTGTAATAAATTTTGTTTCTGAATATTAGTCTTTTGCCAGAATGGTGATTAAGGTTCCTGTTTAACAGTTATCAGTATGAATATGAGCGATAGTAATAGTAGTGGTAGTATTTGCTATAAGAACGGCACTCGGGGGATCGTAATTGATATCTTCAATTTTCATTGGCGGTCACAATAATAGATGGATAACCTATTAGAGGCAATGTTCCAAATCTGTGCAATGAACAATCCATTTATAGTTATTCACTTAAGGCTTGGTCAAACACACGGCGCGACGCAGCGCCGCGCGACCGCGGCGGCGGCTTTAAATACATGCTAACAGGTTAGCGACGTCAAACAGACTGCGTCCCGCCGGCATCGCGGCCCGCTTCTGTCGCGCTCCGCGCCGCGCGGCCTCTTGCGTCCACGCGGCGCGAGCGCAGCGCCGTGTGTTTGACCAAGCCTTTACTGCAGTCTGGTTAGTCCGCTCTGTATGGTACTAAAATAATTATATTTTAGTATTTCCACGGACACTCACTTAAATATTTAAAATCTGTTGTGGGTCCGTTCTCGTGGCTTAACGGGTTCCCTATCTCCCATCAAATGGCGCATTTTCGACGCACGTCCAATGCAATGCAATGGTCACTGAACTTAATTTGCTACCCATTTCAAAGAAAGTGCTTGAAGATGTCATAGTCAATGAGGTACCAAGTCATTTGTAATTGATAGGAAACTCAACCTTATTGCTGTAGAATGTCAGATTGACTTTGGAACTAAGGTGGGTGACAAATTTAATTCCTTGACTGTAAGTAATATCCAAATTTGATTCATGAACGAATTACATCAGGGACTGAACCGGCGTTCATAAATCATGTAACTTATGATACAAAAGTGATTCATGGGATAGGGAACCTGTAACGTTAGTTGATACACAATAGAAACCGCGCGCAGGGTCGATTTTTAAATCTCCACATAAATTTTAACCGCCGATGAAAATCGGGGCGAAAAGGAATTCGAATTTTCGCTTCGTCTTACTATGAACATACCTATACAAATATGATATGATATAGGTTGCGTTACCAGGAAACTAAATCATTTATGGGTCGTTTTCAAAAAAAATGTACATAGTTAAGGGCTTTAAGTAAAAAAAAACTTAATTGATTCCTTTGTGTGACGAAAGTTAACCATATAGTTTGTATGACTAACTTTCGTTACACAAAGGAAGCGATCGTGATTTTGTTTTCAATAAGCCTTTAATTATGTACAATTTTTTTGATAACGGCCCTTATACTGAGAGCGTTAAGTAACACTAACTGGCCCTCGCTTCCATCACTCGTGCATATAATGCATAACTAGGTAGTGCTTTACATATACGTCGTGGATGTACCGCGCTAGATCACTAGTACATTACATGCAAAGTATTGCATGAGTGATAGTGTTTTGTGCATATTTAACCAAAAAATCAAATATGCTTCGTGGTTAAACTGCGGTCATAATATACACTATCACTTGGAAATATTTAACAGATTGTTAAAATGGTCCTCGAAATTGTCGAGAAGTAGAATAATTGCAAATGGCTGTTCCGCCATACTCTTCCCTGTTTACCCTCTGAATAAGGATCCTAGCCTAGGGCCTAGAGCAATGATTATTTTAATGAAATTAAGTAAATGGTGTCGTAATCTATTGTCATCCTTTATTTGTATCTTCATGTTTGCTTCAATTCTTAACAGTAGACACGGCTACCATGTCGTTACCGCGGAACGAGTTTAACAGCCCTCTACGCTCTTGATTCTACTAATTATAAGCGGTTGTTATAGTAGTTCGCTTTTACAATAAGATCCTTTCTTAATTTTGTTTCTTCGTGGATTCTATTCTGTATATACTTTGCCTTCGATTCAGAACCGTTCCCCCCTTTGCTAGTTCTTGGCCGGCGAGCTTATAGGTTAGCGCACATATCAACCCGATAGCTGAAGACTTGAAGCCGGATCAGAGCTCTATTCAGCACGGAAATACAATATTGCTTTTGACGCGCTATCGTATCGTCAACGTTACGATGGCTCTTATTTACTTGACTGTAATGGCGGCGGTCAGAGTTAAAAACAATACGATAACACGTCAAAAGCAATGTTTTACCGTGTTGAATAGAGCCCCATCATAGCCTAAACTGGAACCTTTTCAGGGGGGCTCTATTCTACTCTGTAAAACAATATTGATTTTGACCATAGTTTTTAACTCTGACGCCATTACTGTCGAGTAAATAACAGTTATCATAACGTTGAAAATACGATAACATGTTAAAAGCAATTTAATTTTACAAAGTACAATAAAGCCCCAGGGGCCTATTGCATATAAAATAATGCCTTATATTATAAGCGGAACTCTTTCCAACAGTATCTATTAAATAAAAAGAGACTTCCACTTGTATTACAAGTTACAAGGTTTTATGAAACGGGCCCCTGTATTATTTTATTACACTAATCAACATCGTAAAGTCATCATCACCTCGCCTAGCGAACCGCGTGCGGCCCGTGGGGGAGAGTCGATGCCGCCGCGTTGACACCGCCACCGGTGGTTCCCGGCTCCACATTTACCCCCTCCCGTTTTAGGCACTATTAAAGAACGTCTGTCGACTTTTTATCTCTTCTCCATTTGACGCCAAGCCTTTTTTGCTCGTGGTCGTACTGCGTTGTACTACTGACCAATTATTTCTATTTAAATATCAAATTGGCAGGTTCGACGGAGCTACGCTAACGCGGGACTCCTATTTATTAGTGGTATGGCCCTCCGGGCCTGCTGCAATACTAACAGTTGTTAGTATCATATTTATGATACAAATTTTGGTCAGTAGTAGGTACAACGCAGTAGGACCACGGGCAATATACCGACGCCCCTTGCCTGGCCAGGAACCCGAACAGCTCACACTCTATTCATCTTTTATGACAGTTTGAATATTTTTGTTGTGATGCGTCGTACAATTTGGGATATTTGGCATCCAGATTTATCATTTTCTCTTCTTCTGAATCGGAGAAACTTACAATCGACGACGTTCGACCATCTTTAAAAATCGAAGTAAGTTACGTTGGCGCCAACCTCGCCACTCTTCATACTAGACTAAATCGAGAGAAGGGATAGAGTTAATGTAACTTCGACTTTCAAAGTTGGGCTTCTGGACTTGCGATTACAGTGTCGCCAAAGACTACTATATACATTGAGTGTCGCGTGCAGCTTCAGCCGAGCAGCAGGCGACGTGTCTCTAGCTACAGAAGGAATTTCAAAGAAATTCATGGAAATCAGTAATATCGCGACGACACGCCGCTTGCAATCAGCAACGGAATCTATGTCCAATCCGTAGTCACACCAATTTACCACACTGGTGTGACTATGGTTCATTTTATTTACCCGTAATCACAACAAGAACGAAAGTGCCACTATTTCTCTTATAAAATCAAACTCAACAGAGTCCACGGACTCGCCCCTATTTTTTAGTGTTTTTGGGCTATTCCCACTAGTCTGCACCTCCGGCAAGTGGTGCGAACTACCTACTGGGAAATTTTATTCCTAGTAGTTCGCACAGCGGACAAATGGGAAAATCAAAATCCCAGTAGTATAACAGGGGCATTTCCGGATCACATGTGTGTGGCCATAAAACCATAAAAAAGTCTATAAGATTACTTTCTTTGTACTCTACTATACCTTGTTAATTAACGTGGATGTTTTATTTTTTACTACTATTACTTATTTGAAGATACCAACACGGTATTTTTAGCATGTATATAAATACAATAAAGGCCATTATTAAAAACCATTACTGAGTTGTCTGTAAGGTAAAATCGGTCATGATTCAAAGGCAGTTGTCTCAACTTATACTTCGGTTTTTTACATTAGAATAATCGGTTAAGATCCCACAAGTATCCTTTATTAACGTTCATAATACTAATTCCGATTTCTAATTTTGACTAGCAAAATAACGGTAATTTAGACTAATCTAAAAAACCGGCCAAGTGCGAGTCGGACTCGCGCACGTAGGTTAGTTCCGTACCACTATTTAAATGTTTTTCTTAATTCTTTATTATATTTGAGTTGATTGAATGAAAGGTAAAATGCGGTTTACGATTTATAACGTATTAAAAAAACTAATTATTAGATCTCGTTCAAACCAATTTTCGGTGGAAGTTTGCATGGCAATGTACATCATATATTATTTTTACATTTATCATTCCCTTATTTTAGAAGTTACGGGGGGGGACACGCATTTTTCCGCTTTGGAAGCGTCTCTCGCGCAAACTACTCAGTTTAGAAAAAAAATATATTACAAACCTCAATATCATTTTTGAAAACCTATCCATAGATACCCCACACGTATGGGTTTGATGAAATAATAATAATTGAGTTTCAGTTCTAAGTATGGGGAACCCCAAAAAAATATTGTTTTTTTTCTATTTTTGTATGAAAATCTTAATGCGGTTCACCGAATACATCTATTTACAAAGTTTCCATAGTATAGCTCTTATAGTTACGGAATAAAGTGGCTGTGACATACGGACGGACAGACGGACGGACGGACAGACATGACGAATCTATAAGGGTTCCGTAATTTGCCATTTGGCTACGGAACCCTAAAAACCGGAGTATGAAACAGCTTGCAACAAAGAAGTTAGATAATATATAGTACCTACGTAGGTACTATTTAGTGCGATAAAAGAGGGTGAGTTGAGTAAAAAGATAATATGTATAAAACACATAAGACCATAGGTATCCTATTTAAATCCCAATAGGAAAAGTTCCTACAAAAGTGAATAAGTACATAATTATCTATATACGCAACTGTAACGTGTAAAAGAGAGTGCAAACGTTTTATTCTCTTTACTACTTGGTTGGATATACAAACCCAACAGTGTTTTACATTTGTTTGTTCCCCATCCCCTAGTGGTACTCACTATACCTACATAATATGTTATGTGTAGGTAGATAGTAATAACCTGAGAAATTTAATCAAGAATCTGAACCTGAACTAACAAATAATTATGAATATAATATGAATAACAATAGTCTGTCTGTAACAACGGGAAACCGGGCGGCAGTTTCAGGTAGAGCCGAAATCATAGCATGTTTGAAAGAAAAAACTTATTAACTAGGAGTTACCACCACTAACAACTTTCTGCCCCTTTTCGAAAAAATCGTAGATCCAGGGCAGAAAGGATATATCTTGTACTTTTCACAAAATGATTTAAAGTCGCTTAACTTCAAACTCAAATAAGTGTGCAAAAAAGAATTTGCGTCTTTGTTCAAACAAATTATTTTTAAATTCGTATACCAAATTTCAATGACATATCCGAGTTTGAAGTTAATAGACTCATATACACAGTCCGTTGTTAAACATTTAACTAACTAACATTAACCAGTAATTTATGTAACAATAACAGAATTGTCTACGTTCACGTCCATAAATATATATGTATACATTAACAAGGTTTCAGAAATATTATATATATATACACCCTGAATCCCTAGCAGCAGATTCGTGTTTACATATTTTAGAAAGTTATACTGTATCCATATGATTTACGTGACTGATCGGACACGAGTGTTAATTTGATCCCAATTCAAATAAAAAAATATGCTTGAAGTCGTCAACGTCATTTGAGATGTCAAGTCATTTGTAACTTTTAGGAAACTCAACTTTATTGTTGTAGAATGTCAGATTGACTATGGATCTATGGAAGGTACTTAAGTTAATCTCGTGAAAGTACAGTCAACGTCATATAGTTCGTGGCATCCAAAGTAGCCAAATAGTATGTTACGGACGACATACTTATACATACAAAAATATCTCAAATTTTATACACTTTTTATCACAAGTTTAGTCACAATAATACAAGTTAATCAATTTTGATTTAAATCTAATATAATATCACATTTTTGGAATTGATTCGCACATAATAAATATAATTTGAAATATATCATAAAAATGCAAATAAAAGTATGAACAACAAAACAGCCACTGGGAAAAAAACATACACAGTCATCCTTGGATGGCATACAGATGTCAAAATAGATGAATCATCATCATTGGATAGCCCATCCTTGGTGGGCACTTCCACAATAACTAGCTCGTCACTCAAAAAACCTATGTCAAATATACATTTTGTCTTATTAATACACACTTTTGATTCTGACATGTTAGTGTATTGAAATTTAGGTTTATATATATCAAAAATCACATGTATATTGTTTCTAACAATATCATTATCACTATAAAATATATAATAGTAATATCCATCTTCTAATATATCATGAGTTACTTTTAGAGTAGTGGTTTTTTCCAAATACTTTGTACTATTACATAGTACAGAGTATGGAACTGCCTCATTTATGAAGTAGTTATTATTGTAACACTCATGTAAACTAATTTCAAAGCTTGAAATTGAGTCATCCTGTTCAATCTTTGTGGTGTTGAACGCATTCCCACCATGGTTTATTCCAGCGTCAAGCACTGTGTTTGGATGGTGAACAGGAACATTCCTTGTATTTCGTTTCATTCGTAGCATGTCGGCTACATTTGCAATCTTGAGAGTTTTATCTGTCTTACTTAGTACTTGTTTGGATGGATGCTTTTTGACAAAGGGAAGATCTAAATCTGCATTACTATTATTCCTGTGATTCTCCTCACCTGAATGTATCTGTGACACATCAGCTGTTAAAATGTTATTCATCAAATCAGGATTTTCTAATGTTACAATAACATGCTCTTGTTTGTCAACCAGGGGTGGATCTTTTTTATACTTATTCTCTTCTAGAATACCACAAGTGTTAAGTATTTTATCACCTTTAACAACCAAGACTTTAGATCCAATATACCTCGAGCATGCTTTGAGTTCAACAGAAGCACCCTTAAATAGATAGAACCCCCAGTACTCCAGTGTGTCATCAGGAAGCGTCAATGACTTCTTCAGTCTTATATGTTTCTTCTGATCCGGGGACAGCTCAGGCTTTCCACTCATTTGGAATGCATTAAATGTTGTATTCATTTGTAAAGAATGTGTTTGACAGAAAACCGATGATTGTCCTTTGTGAATCTGAATGACGTCTGAATCTGATATTTTGTACATAACATCTGCATATCTCATATTTCGTAAATAGAGTGGTATTATTATGAGTATTGTCGGCAAAACTGTGGTCAAAAGGCAAAAGGTTATGACTCTGCACGATCCATGCATCTTGCTTCCGCCTGAAAATAAGAGAAAGTAGTCAAAATATGAGTCAACTTAAATCAGCATATTAGGACATAAAGTTTTCTGTTTGTTTGTAGAAAGATGTCAGTGGCAACTTCCCTAAAACTGAAAAATTGATCAACAAGAGACCTAAATTGGCAGATTTACAATGAAATTCTAGCACCGCCACAGGTAGAGGAAAATTAGTATTGTATTTTATTACATTTCGCGGTATTCAGATCAGAACAAATCTTTTACATTATAGTTATAGAATATAATATAAGTAATAGATATAAATAGCCTTTATTATAGAAAAATTACAATTATTTTCATGATAAATAGAATAAATTGATTATTTTACATTAGGTGCATTATTATTTTTAAAATTAATAACTTACAGAGTACCAATTTTACCGGTACGTTCTTTTATTCAAACTGCTCATGGATCACTAGATCATCTTATCTAAGACATAATTGAGATTAATCATCGTTACCGGTAAACAGAACTAATTCAGGCAATTGTTTACAAACATTATTTTATTATTTTCCTTTACAGAAACCTAGGAAGAATCAGAATAGACGTTCAAAAACTATCTATCAACCATTTTATTGTGTCTTTGATACGTAATTAATAGCTTAAAATAAAGAGGCTAACTTAGATTTGACGGTGCATTTGACAGATCTACTTTTAGGAGAGTGGCACACTTGCACACTTCGAAATATTACATTATTACTTCACTCACCAATCACTATCCCAGTACAGTCGACGTCAAAGATATGTTTACTGATGTTTACGTTTTTTTACCTGATCTATTTTTTTAAATTTAAAGGCCGCCACATGCACGAAAAAATTAACACGGTATGATTCTGACGTTTCTTACTACCTCGAGTAAGGTAGGAGGTGTTAAATGTTTCGTGCAAGTCCGTCTTACATTTTTCGAACCTTACATGCGAAAGTTAACCCTTCTTTGCATGGTGATGGAAATTTCCATCATAACATAATGCCAACTTTTTGTTTTATTTTTGCATATTTTTTAATATTCTAATTCAAAATCAAATGGGGTTTGAATTCAGGACTTTTTTAACTTTATGTTATTAAGGGTTAATTTAAATCTCAAATTACCATTTGTTTTTTTAGTAAAGACAAAAGATTGTAAGAAAACCTGCACACATTTGCGAGGCAATTCGATGATGTGTGTGTACACGGGACGTCCTTTAGTGTGGGATGCCACTTGTGTGGTGTGGATACTCTGGCACCGTCCCACCCCAGCACAACGGTTCTGAAGGCAGGCAAAACAGGTTGTATATTTGCGGCTTTTGCAGTACAAACACTTGGACCGTGGGGCCCGGAGGCACGGAAGCTTTTTATGAATTAAAAAAACAAACTTATTCGTGCCTTAGGTGACCATAGGGCTGGTTCTTTCCTCTGCCTACGGCTAGCAATAGCTATCCAACGAGGAAATGCAGCCAGCATTATGGGCAGGTGGCAAGAATTCCCGGTGGCAGTGCTCAAGGGTACATTTGTACATATCATTGTTACCTATTTAGAATAAGTTAATATATTTTATTTTAGTATTTAGTTTTAGTTACTCAGTATGTTTTTATTATTGTTCTGTTTTCTGGTTTGTGTTTTTAAATTGAATCATTAATTAAAGCCAGCAATCATTTAAAGATTCGTGCGACATACCAAAAACATAAAGTAATCCCTTTGACCTCATTTTAAATAAAGACGTTAGTTGGTTGATATCATCAGCCTTTTTATCTATAAAACGATAAGCTTGGTTTTAATTAAACGTTACTATTAATCAAACCTTAGATATAAATTATTAAAATATTTTGTGTTAGAATTCATTGTCATTATGTTATGACCTCTTAGCTATTCGTATGATAAAGCGATTTAAACAAAAGGGAACCACTTACCATTCTCCCTGTTAATAAATGCTGTGTATTCATAATCAGAGTTGTGATACATGTCCACTTAAATATTATAAAACAATTTTAACATAGAGTGACTGCAGTCAGCAGTCCATTAAGTTCAGTAAGATGCACTAGTTGAAGATCGAGTTATCTTATCGCTCACGCTTCGTATTTATTTATATAAATTTATGTACAGTAGGTATGTATCTTGTTAGACAGCTGGCTGGTATATCACGGCATTCATACGTGGTATTTAACGCATGTTTGCAATAATGATTATGGTTAATTCGGTATGTAAATTTATTTTCGTGAGAATTTAATTTAATAGCTGGTACGTTTGACTCGGTGAATGATTAAATATCATCCGGCGATGTTTTTCAGTTTATTTTTTTAAGGAAATGTTTTTTAAATAGCCAAATATTTTTAAAGCACTATAATATAATGTTAAATAAGTTTTTTGATTATTGCGCATGACTGAATGATAGACCACTCAGAAACTTTGAAAGTACTATAATTATTATATTGCCTGCAGGAACCAGGTACAATGAAAAAGCAGGGATTCTTCCAGGACTAATACGGTTCCGGTTCCAGGTCTAATACGGCTTACACACTGTGCATTGTAAGCACCATTACATTACCGATTTTATAAAACCGAATGAAAGTGATTGACGTTACTATCCTTCACAGCTGTCAAAAAAAACATACAAACGACGAACCAAGTACGGTCGGCCTGGTCGGCCAAGAAAGTCGTCTACCAGGTTTTGACAAAAGTTTCTGTAAGGTTGACACTTCTCACCGTCATAATATTATTGCAAGGGAAAATCGAACTTGTTGTATTATGACGTGCAAATGAACTTCAACCGTAAGGTTGTAGACCACATTTTTGGCCGACTGTACCTCTACGAACCATACGAATAAGCCCAGTGTTACCCTACCTAGTCATACTGGGCTTATCTTGTTTTGTTTGACATCCCTTGGCCTTTCCATATGGGAAGAAACAAACAAAAAAAAAGTTTTGTCAAGGTTCGTTTGACTATTTTGACAGCATTTATGTTCGATTTGTCAAACTGACATTGACAGTTTAATTTAATTACGTACCTATAGTTGTATCTACTATTATACGATGTTTATATGATTATATGATTAAAGTTTTTGATGGTTTCTGATATAATAAGTAAGGCCTTCTAAGCGAAAATTGAATTGGCAAAAGGCTTTAAAAAAGATGACTTCTAATGTCCTTAAACCAGAGTTGGTCTGGATAGAAGGAAGATGTTACAGAAACACCGACCCGTCTACTGAAATACACAGTTTTCAGGAGCACGACCTATATGAAGATGGTACGAAAGTTACTTTACTACAAGTGTGCCGATGTGTGAATAAGAACTTGTCAGTTTTCTAATGAAAATACTTATGTTGTAAAAGTACTGTACAGATGTAGTGCATAATTGTTTTCCATCGTATTTTCACGGAAACGTAAGAACGTGTCTTGCTATTTTAGTCCGTCACAGTCCAATAAATACTGAGGTTGACTGAACAAGCATGACAAATACGAATATTTCCGAGAAAATACGATTGAAAACAATTATCAACTACTTCTGTACTCAACTTCTGTTTGCTTGGTTTTTATTAAACGCTGTGAAGTGACGAGGCGTTCGCCTAACTAGGTCAGCGCATCCTGGAGTTGGTAGTGACCCTGCCTACGAAGCTGGCGGTCCTTTGTTCAAATCCCAGTAAGGGCAGATATTTGTGTAATGAGTGTGAATATTGGTTTCCAAGTCATGGGTTTTCTATGTATTTAAGTATATATTTCTCTATACTAAGTATTTATATCATTGTCTAGTATCCATAGTACAAGCCTAGAGCATAGTTTGGGAGAAGGTGAATTGGCGTGATACTGTCCCCTGATATTTCTTTATTTATTTGTTATTTAATTGTTTCAGAAACTGTTTACAATGACATGGAAGAGGATGACGATGATGGTGTTGAAGTCGTTACTCTTGATGATTCCAGATATAGCACGAGTCTTCATGTTTCAAAGTGTGTAGAAGTAGTAAAGATTTGTATAACAAGCAAGAAATCCTGAAAAAGAAGTAGATTAATTTTGATTAAATAATATTGTGTACAAAAATAATATTTCTATGTTTTTCAGACATTACATTGGATCAATAATAGGCAAGAAAGGATACACAAAAAGCAGAATTGAACATGACACTAAGACCGAAATAAAGATACCAAAACATGGACAGAACGGGGACATAACTATATTTGGTCCAAGTCCTGCTGTATGAATTTTTCCTCTAATACAGTACAGTAGAGTTCGTAAATATCTGTACTCTTTAGTACCTTCTCCATTTAATGTCATGTTTAAACTGCAATATATGAATGAACCCCCATTATTTGAGCGTTTCAACCGCCTCACTTTTGTGAACATATTTTTGAAGAATTATAGTTATATTTCGTTTCGTTATAGGTATATTTCGATGCCGTGTCCCAACTTTTTCATTTGCCAACCCGATTTTATAGAAATATTTCAGGATTTACTTCAGTACCATTGTGTAGTTACTATAAAATCCTGATCTATTTACGGTTACAGAAAACAAAGTGGGTTGTCAAATGAAATTATTGGGAAACTATACATTTGGCAAACATATTTTGCCGAAACCAAGCTTACCCATTATTGGATATTTGTTAGATGTCCGGTAACCTTAGAATCTTAGATACCTAATCAGAGACTAAATCGAAATCTGCAGCCACTTCTACAAAAATGTGACCATGAAAGTGATTCGGAACAAATGCCCAAATAATGATTAATGACCCAGTGATTAAAGTGACAAGGTACTAAAGTGTACACATATATTTAATGAACTCGACTGTACACTTTTTTACACTACACTCTTTGCCATACTGAGGTAATTGCAGTGTGGAGCAATTTAATTTCCAAAATAAAATTTCCAAAGTCACAATAAATTTGTTAAGTAACGTTAAGTATTTGTTCTTTAAAAAACAAATTAGAAGCTTGTATTATCATTTATAGTTCAAAAGAGATGACCATTATAAAGGCCACTAACCTCTTGTCTGCGAGACATGGTTCCATGCTCAAAATTTGGGTATATGTTTTAGTAATTTTTTGTCTGTGTCCGGTGTCGCCTGGGTGTTATTATTTTTTCATATAAAGCTTGTCCTGAGAATTACGAGCACAACAAAAAAGAAATTATTCAAGTTGGTCGAGCCATTCTTAAGTTATGGGTTGATCAAGGGAAACAGGGATTGATTTTTATATATAGACTAGGTGTCAGCGCTCGGCTTCGCCCGGGTGTGATTTATTTTTAATACAAACCTTATGAAATATACTTAATATCCTATTCTCAGACCTACTAAATATATTCTCAAAATTATATTAACAAATAAAATTTGTTGTTGTTTGTTTTAGAACGTGAAAGCAGCACGACGTAGAATTGATATGATAGTAATGTCATCAAGAATGAATCAGAGGCCCACCCACTTTATTTCTATACCTTTGAATCACCCATCTGTTTTGAGTAATTTCATAAGTTTTCAGGTATACATATTAGCATTATCTTCAACATATTACATACCTGGTTTTTCTCATTTAATTTTAATATTTACCTGTTGATTTGTTTATTTAAGGAAAGTGTTCTTCGTGATTGTTCAGGACAAGGGCTAGATGAATCCATCTTCATTAAGCCTGCCAAGCTTCATCTTACCATGGGAGTGATGTGCTTGATGGACAATGAAGAGAGGTTACAAGCTTCAGCGGTGCTGACAGAAGCAAATGAGAAAATAATAATGTTAGTATCCGACTGTGACGGTATTTCCTGTATGTCTTAGCCCTAATTTACATTTTGCGAAGTGCAGGTGCGAAGTTCATACATTATCTGTAAATTGGCAAGTAGCAAATGTGTGAACTTCGCACTTGCACTTCACAAAGTGGAAATTTAGCATTACTGGCGTGTTAAATTCATTCATAACATCTTATTGATAATGACGATTGGAAATACTTCATTATTTTTCACATTATCAGTTTGTTAATACAAATTTTAAGGGTTTCCATAATACCAACATCAAAATGAGGAAGGCTGTTTGGGTAATTTATATATTAATCATATTTTTTCAACATTACCTTGTATTCCGGTGTGGGTATAAGATAACTGGTGAAATACCTAACATATAGGTATTATATAGTCCTCAGAGTTGGCAACTCATTTGCGGTCTTAGGATTGCAGTCCTATGATTGTAGTCTTGAGATCGCAAATTTCTATGGGTGACACAGATCCCACTTCCCATCTGGTGGAATGTGTGCTCGTTTGGTTTCTCCATAGCATAAAAAAATACCTAAAAAACCTTCCTTTTGGGTGTGTTGCGTATGTACAGTCGCCATCAGATATATGGTAGCGGTCAAGGTACTCAAATATTTCGGAGCAGCATTAAATTTCAATATATTAATTACGCTGGATAAGGTCTATAATATCGGCCTATATAACTCGTCATAAATTTAGGAGCAGCGACATTTCAATAAATTTGTAACATACAATTAGGTAAAGATATCGGAACGGACAGAAGTCAAAAATATCGAAGCAGCCAGGATGATCATAAAGATCGGAACATTTATGTTAAATATACCTTAAGTCTCTGTCACATAGTTCATATTTGAATTCGTTACTACACTTATGGACCAAATTAGCGGAACATGCAAAAATATAAAAATAGGCTGAGTTTGCAGCTTACTGAATAAGCTACAAATTGAGCTTATTTTTATTTTTTCGTCGTTCTACTAATTTTGTCCATGAGTAGGTAGGTATATTATTGACTTAAGTTGTCAATGTCAAAGATATTTTTGACCACTATTGTGGGTGAGTGAGTATTTTAGATACATGAGAAGTTTTCAAGTACCATTGCGATATATTGCTGTTATAAAAACATCGATTTTAAAGACATTCCCTCTTACTAATAAACGTTGAATAACAGTGGAATAATTAAACACTGTTTTGTCCTTATCTGTCGAATTCAAATTTCACCATGACAGATAAGGACAGAACAGTGTTCCACTGTTATTCAACGTTTATTAGTAAGGGGGGTCTAGTTAAAATATCCTTTCAATTCGCGATAGAGACATAAATATATTTGTCACGATGACAAGTCCACACTCCTTTCTGAGCATGTCACAATGATCCACTCTATTCTTAATTCAAATTATTGACAACATATTAATCATGCGTGTCTGAAACCTTATTTTAATGGGTCCACCGTAAAGTATTTTGAACTATGTGACACAGACTTAAGGTATATTTTGCATAAATGTTCCGATCTTTATGATCATCCTGGCTGCTTCGATATTTTTGACTTCTATCCGTTCCGATATCTTGACCTAATTGTATGTTACGAATTTATTGAAAAGTCGCTGCTCCTAAATTTATGACGAATTATATGGGCCGATATTATAGACCTTATCTAGCGTAATTAATATATTGAAATTTAATGCTGCTCCGAAATATTTGAGTTGCTTGACCGCTACCATATATCTGATGGCGACTGTACAGTCGAGTTAATAAATACATGTCTTTGTATACACTTTAGGACCTTGTCTATTTAATGATATGTGTGAACTGCCATATATAAATTGCCACAACGATTAAAGTGACAAGGTACTTAAGTGTATACATATTTTATGAACTCGACTGTACATTGAAAGTCACAGGTGTACAGCTGTACATTTTTGAACCTTGTTGCAATGACATTAAAATCTACAGCTACTTATGTGTTGACGATATCTGACGTTAGAATGATACGGGTGGGTTACACGATCAGTTTCCCATCAGTATTTTATCACTCAACTAATTGGAGGAAATTAATTAAAATATTTAATTTTCATCAATCTGTCAGTATGTGGGTTAGACGATCATCCTCCAATCATTCTGACCAAACTGATGGACTGAACTGTTGAAATACTAAGCGTGTAACCTCCCTCATAGATTTTACGCATTTAGCAAGCCATATACAGTTGGTTTAAACAGTGTTAAACATTACAGGCCTCTTCTTAAGGGACATATGCCTTTGAAAATAAGAATTAAAGGCTTATCCTACATGAATGACGATCCCAAAAGTATAAATGTTTTATACGCAAATGTGGAAGAATGTGGAACACCTGGGATACTTCAGCAGTTAGCTGACGACGTTGTGGATTTCTTCTACATAAAAGGTACAGTATCTAATCTAGACACAGGTACATACGTACAATAATCACCTATTTCACGATTTATATATATATATACTTTATTTTATTGTAACAAAAATGACCACTGGCTTAATATTTTGCTAGCGGATCCGTTTATCAAAAATGTTACTTCCTAGCGTTAATATTTTTGGAAAATGGTACCATCGACGCCGCGCCCTACACAACGGATTAGACTAGAATAATAATTCATATAAAGAAACACCAGTGTATTAGAATAGTACTCGGCTCTCTATCGCTTTCACACTCATACTTTCTCTGTAATGCCAGCCTAGAGGGAAACGCCGCTAACGTTTCTCGTTATCGATTTGAAATGTTTTAAGTTGATACATGCGGCCGACGCGATCGTTCGACAGCTTGCGTCAATCCTGGACATACATGTACCTACAATCTATTCTGCTCGGTAAACCTATATTGCCTTTGACATGTAATCGAGTTAAAAACAATACGATAACATGTCAAAGGCAATATGGTTTTACACAGTAGAATAGGCCCTGAAGGCCCTGCCAAGGTGCACTACGCTAGCTAGCGTTTCTATTCGTTTCGTTGTTAACCAATCGCGGCACTGTTAGACCACGTGACTTTTCGTATCACGTCATCTACCAGTGACGCGATTGGTTTAAAATCGAAACGCATAGAAACGCTTGTTAGCGTAGTGCATCATGGCAGAGACCTCTGATATAACAAATATGCCTACTGACAGATGCCAGAGAGAGTTGACAGCAATAGACAGCCGAGTACTATTAATACTCTGGTTTTACTGTATTTGTATGGTAGGGGAGGTAACATTTTTTTTTAAAGGTAATATGTGTAACCATGCCAAATAACAGTATTTTAGTGAAAAAGGTTATCAGGCGAACAGAGGAATAGACGGCCATGGTGAAACTAAAAAGGTTTCTGACTATGGAACCCTAATCTATCGATATGGTATCATTCTAAAAAAACTGCGCAAACTAGTACAAGTAGAAAGGCCTTTCGCCTTTGTGTATCGTCAATATGTGTAGCGGGGCGTGACGTTAAGGATTGAAAAACGGAAACCTAGGAAACAATTAACGGATACGAGTATATTATGAGGGCAAAGCAACATTTTATCCGTTTATCGTCTCCTCACACCTCATTATAAGTTGTAAAGTTATGCAGGGTTAGAATAGAATAGAATAGAATAGAAAAAACTTTATTCACCTTAATAAGTATGCCATGGACATGCAAATACCATAGAATTACAAAAAATACGAAACAAAATTTAAAACAATGTAAAATAATATTGTGAAAGTTCTTAAGTACTTAATATAAATAATTAACAATAATTCAATGCCACGGCATATCCGTGAAAGGGCGCCGGCTCAGCATGTGCTGCAGCATTGCTGCTGCAGCGCTGATATTCTGCCGGAAACCATGGGTGCGGCAGGTGACGCCCTTAGAAAGTCACTCACTCAAAAATTGGGACATACAGACATATTTTTAATTCGAATAACACCACAACCTTAATACCAAAATAAAATCTAATTTTAAAATCTACTTAATTATTAAGTTACTACTGAAGTATTATCCAACCGGAAAAGTTAGGTATTGGCCTGAACTTTCTGCAGATTCAGCAAATGCAGTTTATATTTACTTTTAAAAGCTAATTTTGAACGAGCATCTCTAATAGGCGGAGGAATGTTGTTCCAGCACCTCGAGGCCAGATACCTAAAGCTTCCCCTAAAAGCAGCGGTCTTGTGTCTGTACGGAACCAAGACGCAAGATCTCGCCGATCGGTGCTTAGCTGCCTTGGACGACCAATTTAGTTTGTCATGCAAGTAAACAGGTGTACCGGTCTTCACAATCCCAAATAATAAACTTGCAAATAATAACTCCTTTCTGTGTGCCATATTCAAAGTGTTTGCTTTATTCAGAAAAGGAGTTATATGCGAACGAGGAGGGACGGGAAAGCAGTACCTAATACAAGCATTTTGAACACGCTGCAAAAGTTTATGAGTTTTAGCAAATAGGCAAGAACCAAACGAAGTTAAACAGTAATTTAACTTTGAAAGAATCAGCGCTTCGCAAAGTCGAATGCGCAAATCAATATCCAAATAATGCCTAACTCTGTATAAAATTCTTAACCTATAGAAACAGTTGCGCACCAGATCAGCGACGTGATTTTCAAAACGGAGGCTTGAGTCCATAAGGACACCGAGATTTCGTGCCTCTTGCACCTCCTCTACCTGATTACCCAACACAGAAATCGTGGGATTCAGAGTTCCATGATTACTGTAGGTAGCTTTGCTCAATGTTGCGTAAACGCCGTTCCGCCCGTTTTGTTAAGTCTTAAATGTCTTTACTAGGGATACGGTAGACATTAATTTAGAATCTTGCCTTTTGAAAGTAGGGTAGAGACACGACACGAGGGATTAACGACCGGTTTTATAAAGGCCCGATCATATCATAGCGATATATGTCAGATCAAATTTTAGTAACTCCATACTATTTATGTCATTCCTGACCGAAATTAGATCTAACGGATCTTTATAAAACCCAGCCTAAATGTATCTTTTAAAGAGTATAGGTAACTCCAACAAAAATGTAAATAAATTAAGATTTTCCTTGTACGAGTATTTCCATGCGTATAAGATAATGACATTATTGGAACTTACTGAGTGTACCTACTATCTCACCTTTAGTTTTAACTATGTACGTAATATAACGCATATAAAATATACAATTATTTCAATAAGTTAAGTACTAATGCGCTTAACAATATCGCTTGTCTTGCGGCTAGAAAGTTTTGCACCTACCCGACCCGAGCCGTGCTCGGCTCTACTGCGGCCTGAAATATTGCACATACGGGCGGTGCATCCTCTCCCTGCGCAGAGTGCAATAAAGTAGATCTAGCCGTCTAGTGCCATGCGCAACTAGCCGCGCCCGCTGCCAAGTCGATCTAGTTCGTGTACCAGTTATCCCATTGGGTATATTTGCCGCTGGCACCCTTGAACCCTTTTACGCCCCTGGAGGCGCTTTTGTTTCGTTATTAAGTTATGTATCGTTTTTGTAGGTTTAATGAAAAAGGAAAAACATGACGGTAAGAACGTAAAACTTCACGTAACTTTAATTAACTCGAAGTACAGGAGTCGAGAGTCGTCATCTCAAGACGTTAGATTTGGGAAAAGAAAGTCAAGACTCTCCTTCGACGGGTCGGAGATTTTGGAGAAATTTGGCGATTTCGACTTTGGCGAAACGGAACTGTGCGATATTCATTTGTCGCAGCGAAATGCGGTTGGTGACGATGGATATTATCAACCCACTTTTGTGATTTCTTGCAAGGAATAAATATATTTTTTGCATATTTCGAGTTTTATTTTTGAATACATGGACACTAGCTTAAAGCAACAACAAGTATTAGACTGGGAGGTAGTGACATACAATTTCCGGTCATTTGTACCAAGTGTGGCGACCCTTCAGAGGGGCCTAATTACGTAATGACGAAAAGGAAAATGATGGCGATTACGCTGGTACCGGAAGCCCAATCGTCGATTCAAAAGTCAACTGTAAAATTCCTGTCACACTCGATCCGTGACAAAATCAAGACAAAGTTAGAGAGAGAGAGCAAATGATCTAAGTACACTACCTGTAATTAAAGTTTAAACTTATGCTGATGCGCTTGATGTACCTTTAAGCTTTGGGTTTTAATGAGGCTGTGATGAGTTCGTTGGATAGAGAGTCATCAGTTTAAATTAATTGTCCTTAATTATTTTCCCTATACCCTTTTAAAAACTCGAATACTGCTAGGTATACTTTGGTGATAGCTGTTATTATACTAATAAACAAGATGAATGTTTGTTACTCATCACGCCAGAACGGCAAAACTGGAACAAAGATAGACGGTAGTGTGGCATAGAAGATAGGCTACCATTAACCCTGAAACTAAATCACTGTTCCCGTGGGGTCACAAAATACTGAACCTAGTATTTTATAAATTATCAAAAACAAAACAACAATTCTAAATTCCATTAGGCCTCTTTGAGGCAAATACTTATATTACAATAAAAAGCCGAGGGAACAAATGCACAACACAACAATAAATTGAAATTTCAACGAAAAGTCTACTTACAAGTGACAAAAGAATGAGAATTTCATACGTAAGCTACATAAGCATAACTGAAACGTGCCGGGTTGGTCGTTTATATGAAGCTGGATCACTGTAAAACAAAACACGTCAGTCAGTATTAGGAATGTTACGCTCTATGAAGACAATGATATATCCATATAAGTATTGTTTTTATGACAATTCATATAAATTTATAGCCACGACAATAAAAAAACAGTCAAGTGCGAGTCGGACCGAGGGTTTCCCACTTATGTGTTAGTTATTTGCAAGAGATATAGAAAGCTAATTAAGTGTAGCTTCAGTAAGGCATGACTATACGATTTTACATTTAAATAAAACTATTTATGAGTACCTATTAGAGCAACTCTTTTATTTTTTATAAGATAGGTACATATATCTGAATCCAAGTACAAATCATTTTGTCATTTTTATTGTCAGTACTCTCAGTACTTTGAAAGGATATTTTGCCTTTGCGTTTCACTTTAATTAGTAAGCATTTGCTTGAGTAATAATAACCGGGCAAAAGCATGTCGGACCACGCTCAGTGTAGGGTTCCGAAGCAGTTAGCCGTTACCAAAACCACAAAAAACTGTCTATAAAACAACAAGTATGAAGTAAGAGTGCCTAATTTTCTATTTAAAGTTTTCATAGGTGATTTTCTGTAGCCATGAACGTTGTAGTCGCCTGTAACTCAAGAAAAAATGATGTATATTTAGAAGTGTCAGTTTGTTTTAAAATTCGTTATATGCGCATTCATGCAAAATGTTATTTCCAAGATTTTATTTTACCATTTTATCGTCGGCGTGACTCATATGTATATTCATGCCAAATCTAAAAGTCAGCTCAGCTGCGGACGGACGGACGGACATGGCGAAACTAAAAGGGTTCCAACCTTGACTACGAAACTGACTATTTTACCTGACATCGAGTAATATCCTAAATAACCTAATAATAACCTACCTACCTTCCAAAAACATCGTAAAACTGTTTTACCTCAATTGGACGACGTAGGTACCTATGTTTTTTTTTAATAAGTGATCTTTTCCAGCGAGGCAATGTAGCTGATTATTAAAGTCTGTTTGAACGGCTTCAGTGCCGGCTCGAGCGCGGCGCGCGGCGGCCCCTCAAACCCCGTAATCCCGCAATGGGCTTATTCGAGTTTCCGGGCGAGTGGTTCTATCGGCCGGTTCCCCGTCGCGGATGCCGAAGGACTTCACATGGAGCTAGTAAACTTGTTTCAACTCACATGTTAATTAGTGCACTGCAGTAAATGTTCCTACTTTGCTCCCCCTCGGGTAATTATGCTCCATGGTTATAAATATTCAGGTAATCTACATTTTAAATTATTATTTTGCTTCAATTCACTTCGTGGCTGGATGTTACATATCGTTTCTTTTTAGCAAATTTGTCTTAGACCTTGAATTATAAGAAACAAATGAAATAGTTACTATTTTTTTATTTTTTTATAGTGTACAATGTCACACCAATTGACCTAGTCCCAAACTAAGCTCTAGGCTTGTGCTATGGGTACTAGACAACGATACAAATACTTATATAGAGAAATATATACTTAAATACATAGAAAACATCCATGACTCAGCAACAAATATTCGCGCTCATCACACAAACATCAGCACTTACCGGGATTTGAACCCAGGACCGCTAGCTTCGTAGGCAGGGTCACTACCAACTAGGCCAGCGCGTCGTCGTCACTATAAAGCGCAGTTGTAAAAATAGAGGAGCAAAGTAGAAAATTTTTACGGTAATTCTTTATTGTAAATTTTGCGTGATTAATTAAAGACAACTAGCGCATTATTTTGCTTGGTTAGTAACATTTTTTGTTCCTAGTATTTCAAACCGGAAGCTTCCATTTATTTTTTTGTAAATATGGATAGACCATATTGTAAAACAGTACATGACCATTCAAAGTCAAATTCTACGAATTTAAGTAATTCATTACTTACTTTATTAGATGCATTAAATTGTTAGATTACCTACGTACGAATAATATTTGCGAAGACTATTGGAATCATTATACCACGCACACGATTTATTATGTTACTTAATGGCTTTTGCCCTCGGTTCCGTCCGCTAAAAGTATTTTATTCCTACAGCTCCATAGCCTTGGATGGCCATAGTTTCCATAAACTGTATTTTTTCCGTATAAAAAGTAACCTATATCTCTCTCCGGCTTTATGAACCTCGGCATAAAAACACGTGTAAATATGTTGCTATTTGCTGCGTGACTAAAAGAGAAAAAAATGCGTTTAGTTTTCAGAACGCGTAGTTAAGGACGTTAGGCTCTGGGGCTCTATTGTACTCGGTAAAATCATACTGCTTTTGACATGTTATCGTATTGTTTTTACTGTCTAGTAGGTAAGTATAACATTGACAATAGATATCAAAAGCAATTAGATTTTTCCGAGTAGTAAAAGCCCCTGATTATCTCGTACGACATGTAAAGATGAACAAAATGGAAGGTCGGTATAGTTTCGTAGCTCTGCGTGACGCGTGCGGCGCGGGCGGGCGGCGGCACGGCAGTAGCAGCGCGCGACCCACGCGACGCGCTCGTCCCGCCCCGCGATGCCCGTCCTCGGTGTGCACTCGGACTAACGATTCAGTTTGCACAAACAAGTTTCGCTGTCAATAACGTGGTAAGTTCAGCTGTATTTTTTAAAATATTTATGTCGGTAATGTAAATTATATTTTTTGGATTATGTGTAGCTTCCGATTACTTTATATTAATGTTATTTCATGAGTGGAGCTACGACTAGGTATAAGGCACGTATAAAATAGCGTATTTTTTATATTCATAATAATTAAGCTTAAAACTGTACTGAAATAAAAAATCCAGTGCATATGTAACTAATTACTGATTACTTATAAATATATAAATATTTAGAAATTGTATTAAATCATCCAAGAATAAGAACACTGTGTAACTCAAGAGCGCGACTTAGTGCAAACTTGGTCGGAATAAATGTGATAACTGGGAATGAATAACGAGGAAAAGGGGAGTCGGCGCGGGTCGTATAACAGTAAAATAAATCGCGGCCCTGAAGCGTAAAAAGAAAGGGCTCGTTTTTTCCCTAACTTGCCTTTTCTGGAAGCGGAATATCGTAATTTGAAGGGCTCATTAACGGCTGAGCGTTGAACTGAAATCTTTTACTTAATTAACAAGCTTTACTTGCAGGAATAACTATATTTAGACGTGGAGGTAGACGTGATACTCGGAATAGTAGCAATATGGTTTGGTGTGAAGACGACACTGTCGGAAACCCTAAGTCCTTAAGCTGATAGAGTTACAAAATCAGAAATAGCATTGCTTTAATAAGGTTTCACTTGTAAACACACTGTTTTTCTTCGTATTCTTTATTGCAAATATATTAAATAATTTCTCGAGCTATTGGTACGATTCCTAGAGCGTTAATAACATGAAACCTCGGATTATTGAAACAGTGAATGTAATGTAAAAAATCAAAATGGAATGTTTATCTAATAATATAAATAAAAAAAGTTTACTTGCATATTCGAAAAATGTGACATAGATTTATAAAAAAGGTTGTTGAAATACATCTAGTATCATTGCTTAATAATATTTATAAATGCGAATGTATCTGTTTGCTTGCTTTCACGGTCGAACTTGGGATACTGTCGAATGAATATACTTACACTCAAAAAGTTTAGGATCTTCTGGGTATAAGCATCAAAGGCGACTAATAGATTTCTCTTAAGGACCGATGATCCGAGAACAGCTACGAATGTGCTACGACCTTAGATGCTACGGTAGTGCTACGAGGTCCCTTACATTATGTAAGATTTACGGAATAATTTGTATGTAGCTAATTAACTTCCGTAAATACATATACACTCAGGAGCAAAAACACCGGGTCAGACTGCGTTTTTCATACAAACGAGACTATTTCGAAGCCTTGGTTCCTCGCCAGGGGTTGTTTTGAGTGAGGTTTAATGGTGGATACTGCGAGGTTCAATAGAGGAGGACAAAAGTTCTTAAGATACCTAAATGATCGCACAATCAGTTAACACCACAACGGGAGGGTTTGGGTCAGCACTTGGATTTCCTTACATTTTAGCGCCATTTAAGATGTTTTTTTGAACATGCACAATTCCGGCGTTAACCGCCTATTCATTCAGTTGGGTATCCTAGGCACTCTGGAAGTCCTGTATCGATGCTCGGAGTATTCATCATCAGATTTCACTAAAAGCATTCCCTGGCGAGGAACCAAGGCTTTGAAATAGCATCTTCAGTATGAAAAACGCACTCTGACCCGTTTTTTTTGCTCCTGAGTGTATATGTATTTACGGAAGTTAATTAGCTACATACAAATTATTCCGTAAATCTTACATAATGTAAGGGACCTCGTAGCACTACCGTAGCATCTAAGGTCGTAGCACATTCGTAGCTGTTCTCGGATCATCGGTCCTTAAGAGCCATCTATTAGTCGCCTTTGATGCTTATAAATACCCAGAAGATCCTAAACCTTTTCGGTTCGCAGCATTTAGTCGCAGTCGTTAAAGCCAAAGTGTTAAAACCGAGTGAAAGCATTGTAATCTATTTTTTAAGTACAATTTTGTTTTTCTTAGTATAGTATACGAGTATATTGGAAGAACGGTTACTGAGCCCCGGCCACGTAGTACACTTTGGGAATCTCTAGCTTAAGAGGTCAAAAGCCAATCTGGCAGAGTCGTGTTTTTAGTTTTTCTTAATTGTTGAAGTGAAATTGAGTGTAGTTCTCAAATGTCATCTATTAAATCTGTACATCTTTGTGCATGTGCGTTATACAACATTTCGTCATGATGAAAATTGTACATTTACACATATGTATACTAAAAATATGTCGTTTATAGTACTGTGACAATGTGCAGTCTCTACCTACCCTCATTCTCCTAATGCAATCCGGGGGGTTGGCGAACATTCGAGCCGGCTCGGGTAGGGGGTGTGCTTCCGAGTGTGAGACACGTCGCGCGCGCATATACGTACTGGGTGCTTTCCCAAGACTTGCTCGAAGAGTGCACAGGACGAAAGGCTACCGAAACATTTTGGCCTACGGACTCTTGAAGTGTACCCGTGACAAGTGCAGGCAGTGCATTGGATTTGAACCTGAATCGCCGCAACTGTGAGTACCCCCCGGCTAACCTCGCTTTCCATTTCCTACACATTGTCACAATTGGTGGAGGTGCGAAAGCCTCGGAATAGTTTTTAGTGGGATTTGTTACAATATAGATAAAATGTCTACGGAAGATAAAGAAGATAAAACAGTCACGCGTGTGTCTGACATGTTTAAATATTTTAAATCATTGAATTTGGAGAATTTGAGTCCAGCTATTAGCAATTTACAAAAAAAAATTGAAGCGCAAAATAGCCAAATATTAGAGTTAAATAATCGTATCAACAATTTAGAATCAGCGTCAGCGCATTCACCATCGCGGGACGAGGGGGTAGGCCAACAAAAAGTCGAGCCGCCGCCACCGGCACCGCCGGCAGGTGAACCGAACGCACCTATAGATAAAAATAAATCAAAAGTATTACAAAACATGCTGTCTGAAATACCAGTTTGTGACGGAAAAGTCGCTAAGAATCTTATTAAATTTATTATTGAAGTCGATAAATTGATTAAATTAAATCTGGTTCCGCAGACCGAGTATGTTACGTGGATAATGACTCGAACCACTGGTTTCCTCGCAGACTGGTGGTTCAGAAGAGCAGCAATGCTAGATAGTTGGCAAAACATTAAGATACTAATTTTAAACGAAGTGTTATCGCCGATTCACATCGAGACATTAAAAAATGAAATGTGTTTGCGTTATCAGTACGAAGCGGAGACTCTATTAGAATTTGTGCATTCCGTGGATGCCGTAGTTAAGGCACTTAATTTAGGTTGGTCCGAAGAAGCTTTAATTCAAACTATTTTGAGCAGGATATCCCCAAAGACATATTATTATTTAAGATGTAATCCTACCGATATTAAAACAATTTCACAACTTACACGAATAAGTAGTGAGATTGAAGGAGCGATTTTGCGGGATAAATTACATTCACAAGTACCCCCTTATCAACAACGTAGTACACCCGCCGCACGCGCAAGCGGTGTTACTACTTATCGGTCGAATAACTTATCAGCGCGTGGGCAATATCAATCCTACTCGCGCGGAAGCGCAGATGCGCGGGTGCGTGAGCGAGACGAACGAGCGGGCGGGTCGATGCCGTCGCATGGGAATACCTCAAACTTAAACCAGACCGCAGCCGCTCGCGGGCCGCGCTGCTATGAGTGTAATAATTATGGGCATTTCGGTCGCGATTGCGAACAGCGTCGTAGGCGCGAACAGCAATATAATTCGGGAAATGCGAACAGGGAGTAAGTCCGGTGGACCATCGCCAGCTTACTCTCGCGGCAGTTAAAGATGGCAAAATTAGTTATAAGTATTATAGTAAGCCGTGTATAGAAATCGTAATAAGCCATTGTGTGGTACCTGCTCTAATCGATTCGGGTGCGTCGCGATCGTTTATCACTCAAAGCTTAGCCGATAAAATTAAAGGACGATCAAAAGTATATTATTCACAATGTGATTTAGTATGCACTACAGCATGCCAAGATAGTTTTAAAGCAAATGGCATGGTAACAGCATTAATTTCAATAGGGAAATTTACCTGGAAATTTCAGTTTATCGTAGCGCCGAAGTTAACAGCGCCCGTAATACTAGGTTGCGATTTTATTAGTAAAACTAAGCTCATTTTAAATATATTTGAAGGGCACGTATTCTTCCGATTTATGTCGAATAATAAAATACAGTTAATAAACAACGAAGAACAAAAAGAGGTAAAACTAATAAATAGCGTACAAATTGACGACAAAATGAATAAAAAAAAAAAAGAGTTGTTAGAAAAACATAAAAACGTGGTTACCGAAAAATTAGGTAAAACGAATATTTTAAACTACAACATTAAACTTATCGATCAAGTACCCGTTCGCTCACGGTTCTATCCTCTGTCACCTCCGAAAGCAGCTGAAATGGAGGCCCATATAAAACAACTCCTAGAAAAAGGAATTATAGAAAAGTCAAGGTCACCATACGCATCACCGGCGTTTTTAATAGATAAGGCAAATGGTGAGAAACGACTCTGTTGCGATTATAGGGCAATAAACAAAAAGATTATCTATGATAGTTATCCCATGCCATCAATTGAGTCGATATTTCAGTATTTGGGTGGGGCGAATATTTTTTCAATAACAGACCTTAACAGCTCATTTCACCAGATACCCTTAAGTGAGGAGTCAAAAGAGGTGACCGCTTTCGTGACACCCTTTGGTTTATATCAATACAAATATGTGCCATTCGGGTTATGTGTGAGCCCACAGTCTCTGAACAGGGTTGTCGACACGGTGTTTGGTGATATTAAATACAAATTACACAAATTACACAAATTTGAATATTACTTTAATATTGCTTTACGCAGTTAATAAATTTTACTTTTTTTATGCAGCGGTTGTCAAACGGCTGTTAAACGATTTGGTTTCCGTTTTTATTGAAATCAGTTTAGCGGTACACAAACAGACACGTTTAAACGGAGTTACTTTCACATTAATAATATTAGTATGGAATTGTTTTTTACTTTCTTCGAGTAGCGACAGACAAATCGGTACAGAAAACCACCGGAAATAATGTTAATGCGACATCGAATCTTGGCGCTAGAATAAAATGAACTGACATCGTATTTTTTTTTAATCAATCTCGCCTTCGTCTTTTTCGTAGAACAGCGGCAGAGTGCAGCTAAATGACGAGTACGTGCAAGCGCCAAGAATAATGACAGCGCTAAGGGTGAAGCCACACGAGTGTAATTTTTTGAGTTGTGAGCCGCGTAAGTTCTGTCGCGTAATTTCTGCTGCAGCTTATCTTATCTTATCTTACACTTGGGCCCTTTTGGATACACTTCGACCTTTTAGGATCTTGTGTGCAATTACCCTCTTAGACACTCAGCTGTTCGAATGCGCATGTTTCCTCCCGAGGTTTTTCCTTAACCTTAAGAGCATCGAGTAATGCACTTAATTTAGAAAAACTCATTGGTACATGGTGACGGCGGGGGTTTGAACTCGGCCACCTTATTTTAATATTATTTTAATTTCTGCTCCATAAAAAAGCAGCTGCTTTTGCGTCGCCGTGTAAACCAATCAGGAGTATTAACCTGACTGCGGCAAAGCCCAAAAATACGTGATAATTAACATTATATTGATGATACTATCCAATCACCAGTTGGGTAATTTTAAAGCTTGCCTTTTGTTCGACATGTTTATATAACCGAATGTAGCAGAAATTACGCGACTCACAATCCAAAAAATTACGCTCGTGTGGCTTCACCCTAAATCTTAACTAACGTTTATTCAGCAGCAGCCATTTATTTTATATCCTCAACTGAATTCTGAGTACTCGAGTAAGCATAGGGACCTTTCTCAAGTGACGTCAACCGAGATCCCGCTTGAATTACAGCATTGCAGAAGACATTTGGATACTCCTGGGCCCGGATGTTTCTGTCACCTTACATTATGTGCGGCGGAGATATCTTAGCTTTGATTTTGTGTACGTTAAATAGAGTGAAATAATACAAATTTGGCTTTAATTAGGATTCTGTACGAAATACTGAAAAACGGAGCCATTATAAGATGCTTTTTTGTCCGTCTGTCTGTCAAGACCCTTCTTAATGGCTGAAGGTCAATTGAGAAGCTTTTCGTCTTTTCCAGCCAAGTGCGATGTCGTATGATTATACATATTTGTATATCGTAATCATACTGTTGATATTACAGCAGGGGTTCTATTTGAATCGGTAAAAACCCTAATTCTATTGGCAGAAAGAGACATTATTCACTGTTTTTTGCAGTTAAAAGCAGGTTGGACCGATTAAAACCGGAATATATATATTTTTAAATGGAAACCAGTTAACACTATATATATGAGTAGAGGAGGCCCGCGACTTAGTACGCGTAGAATTAGTTTCCCCCTGCTCCCCCTATTTCTTCTCGTTGGGGATCGATTTTCGGAAAATAATTTCTTAGTGCAACCCTAGACCTCATAGGTAACCTACGTGCCAAATTTGGAATCTCTAGACCGGGCAGTGTGGGCTGTGCGTTGCTATATAAGTCAGAGAGTCAGGTTTGCCTTTTATATATATAGATTTTCCATTTATAATGTTACTTTAAGTAGGTAGACTTTGTATTCATCGGGTGTTTCTCAGAGTGATCGGGGCTATAAATTTTGTCGCAATGTTGGTAAAGCTTGACCTCATAATAAGCGCTTCATTTATCATTAAAACCGAACAAAAGGTTCCTTTTGCTGCCCTAATGAAGCGCCTGAAACTGATGAGTTTCCGTCGTCCGAGGCTAAACTGGGAAATAGGACTGTTGTGGTGTAAATTGCTCGTGCGAGAAGTCAATAAGCAATACTTCTTTTGGATTTATTAACCGCCCAAGTACGCACGCAATGTAATAAGAAAATATATTGTCATTGGCTTCGAGAGGCTTATTATGCAATGAATCCTAGGTACACAACTGTAGAGATGTAGATTACCTAACTAAAATAGGTAAGTATACCGGTAAACAATTATTTTTTCACTTCTCATGCTCTTAAAATGCTACTTAAATCTCTGCGAATCGGGACTAAAGCTCCTTATTAATCTCTAGGGATTAAAGTATATTTTTTTTATTTACTTTGGAAACCCCTAAACAACCAATCACGGTGTCTGTGAATGGAGGATTATCGCCATTTTCAGTGATTGTGTATGGACCATATTTTTGGGTGTCGAATTAACCTAAAAATGACAACTGTGCAAATATGTTTAAAAACAGGATTTAATTTCGTGAAAACGATTAATTATTACGTATATGAATCTATTTAATCATATTAAGGCCGAACTCTTTTATTACGAGTGGTCCAATTACTTTTAAAATGGTTTCCAAGTTTGAATCTGTTGGCTAAATATGCAAGCATTTAAAACATCACTTTACAAAAAACCGTGGAGCTTTTTTTTCCTATTTGTATTTTTAATAGATGTTCATAACTTGTATCGTACGTTGTTAAAAAATTTCACCAATTAATTGTGCAACTTTAGAAATTACGGACCAGAAATGTCATTATCATCATCCAGTGAAGAAGAATTAACGCCCAACTCCAGAATGGAGAAGAAAGCAAAAAAGGTGATACGAAAATCTAGTTTTGCCGCCAAAATCTAGTGGCATTTATTCAAAAACATACCAAACTTTCATTGATTGGAAATGTGGGAAACAAATAACATCATTAATGTTAGATTAACGATAGTAATAATAAGATACCTAATTGTTAGTTTTAATTGTTAGAAACTTTTTTATAGTAAATGTTGTAATTTTGTTTAGAACGTCGTTTTTTTCCTCGCATTCAAAGTGAAAAGTAGAGTGTTTAACGTGAGACTAAACAACCATAATGACACTCGAACTACAGCCACCCTCGCTCGCAAGCTCGCTCGCGTGGCTAAACATATCGTGTCATTATGGCTTGTTTTAGTCCCTTGTTGAACAATCTACTATTATCATAATTATGCCTGAGTTTAACGAATAATTAATAATTATATATTTATGTGGGCTGCATCGTTGAGCATGGCCTTGGGCTGGAGGCCCCTAAAGGAAACTGGATGTTTTTATGGTTTTGCTCGCGTCCTTTGACTGTACGGTCGGCCAAGAAAGTGGTCTACCAGCTTTGAAAAAAGTTTCTTTGAGATTTAATTAACGCTAAGGGTGACACTTGTCACCGTCATTATATAATTGGAAAATCGAACTTGTTGTATCATGACGTACAAATGATACTTGAACCGGTAGGGTGGTAGACCACATTTTTGGCCGACTTTACCTTAAAAGTTACAGATTCCGAAAGCTGTTAGGGTATGCCTACGTTAGTATTTAATATAATTGCAAGAGGGCGTATCTACGCCTAATACCTATACTGCCCTTCTACGTAAAAAAGGCACTAGTGCAATTAATTCATAGAGGCATATTAAACTCTCATGGTTTATAATAAGGTTGAGGTTGCAATATGATTCATTAGTATATAAATAAGTAGATGTGCTTTTTCCGTAGGAGGGCAGCCAGGCAGTCGAGTTCTTAAAGCTCGTTTAGGTCTTTGCCACTATAGCATATGGCACTAGGGGATGTTAACGATACTACAATTTAGTAATCTCTTCCTTCCTTTTCTTGGCACAAGAAAACTAAGACAGTCAAATAGGCTCTGAAAATAGCGTGTAAGACGAAACGCCTCCCCTACCTGCACGTTATCGCGTTTCGCTGATAAGGGCCCGCATTTGTATTCACAGAGGCGCGACTCGGACTCGGCGGAGTTGCCTCGTTACGGCTCCCGGCCCCGATTCCACCCACTTATCTTGTTCGCCAGGACTTACATTTATTTGTACTGTTTCAGCTTTATACTAAAGAATTTCCTGCGTGCAACTTGTCAGCGGTTCCTAAGCAAAGTAGGCTAAACTGTGCTTAGCCACAATTTAATACTAATTTGATAGGTCGCGTTGTCAAAACCTCAAACTGTTTTGATTTAATTGGTGGCCAAGTAGGGTGGTTTTTTTTTCATTCATCATCATTCATTTCATCAATTTCATACAAATCTTGTCCTGACAATAACGAATAAGTACAACAAAAATTAAAAAAGGCAAATATATATACAACGTGTTACAAAATACCCCGTAAAAATATAATAATAATCAAAGCCAAAAATATTGTCAACCCTAGTAAGCTGTCATGTCAGGGAACCGGAGTTAGCATTGATTATTTAACGGAGGGGCCAATCTACCAATTTTGATAATTGACAACTTTTGTGTGTTTTCATCCACAAAGGTTTGCTATCTCAATACTAGGATGTTATGCTCAAAACACTGGCTTCAAAATGACGATGTTTTCTAACTCGGAATATTACGATATGTTTTACTCTGAACAGCGACGGGTACCTTCGTACCAGTGTTTTCTCAATATGTCAAGACGCCTACATTCCATAGGCTCCTTTCATTGGTTTACTGGAAGTGCACGCCCAAGCACAGTCGATGCCAGGCAGGTTAAATTAGTGGAAGAGCATTTTCAAGAAGAGCTAACCACGAGTACTAGACGAGCAAGCAAGAGCCGGGGCAAGATTCGGTATTAACCATGTTGCAGTTTGGCGAATGCAGCGTGACGACAATCGTCACCCTTAACACTATCGCCGTACACAGGAGCTGCTACCCTCTGATCTTGCATCCATGAGGAATTTCTGCGAGTGGTACCTCAGGCAGTTAGGGGAGAACCGTAATTACTTAAACTATGTTCTTTAGACACACGAGGCAACATTCACAAGGTGCATTCAACTTTCAAATGTGCACAACGATCACGTTTGGGCTAGCGAGAATTCACACGCTTCACGGCAGGGCAGATTCCAACACTATGGCGGCTGAATGTGTGGGCTGGTATTTATGACGGGCATGTCATCGGCCCCGTCATTTTGCCATCACGTCCGTACCTAACGTTTTTACAAACCAAATTCGAAGAGGCGATTGACGTCTTTCCTGCGGCCAACAGGGATTACTTTGACAACCAAAGGCAATTGGTGTTTCAGCACGATGGCGCTCCGGCACCTTTTGCTCGCGACGTGCGAGAGTATCTTAACGTTCGCTTTCCTGTAAATTTAACGTTCATTACGGAAATGGAAGTCTTAATTTAGGTTGCTTCGTTAGATTAGGTCTTTTAAAAATTTCCAAGACTCAATTTTTTATATCTATCTAATCGAATTCTGTAGATTTTGTTATTATGTCTCTTTATCGTTCCGCGAATTAGATAAAAATGTACCTACATGAACATTCTGCGTAATTTGCTCTTTAATTTTACCGAAATAGGGTTTGCACATAAATGAAAAAATAATCGTTATAAGGCACCATTTGCCCCCCTTCTGGCTTTACGGGTATTTTTGTAACACCCTATATATATATATAAGATTAAAGTTATTTTGCAACGTTGCCAGTTTTTCAACACTGAAGTTGAATATAAAACACGTTATTTAGATTGGCAATAAATATAACGTACAATGAAAAGTCCTCGAGTAATCAAATGTACCTACAGCCGTGTATTTACCTGTGTGGGCAACGCTGCGAGGGTGAGGTAATCGAATTCCTTGTAGTCTCGGATCCAAAGGTGGGAACGTAACTTATTTACTATGTAGACTAATGAACAAATTTAATGATTGTACGGTTCACGATTGTGTGTGTGGTTAAATTTAACTGAAAATGCACCAGTAGGGTTTTGAACTACGTGTACAATTTGATACACTTAAATGTAATTACCCCGGCTCAAAGCATCAGAATGTTCAATTAACCTAATATAACCTATTCATTGCCTCATAACATAACACTGCCCTTTATCACAAGAGCAAGCAAAAAAGGAAACAAAAAGGTTTGACGCAAATAAATAGTTAAAATTAAGTACCTAAGTACCTCGAAATAAAAAATAATAATTTTAATTCTTAAAAAGAAGTGTAATTGTTTTATTTTTGAAAAATATCATTTTACAGTCTGTGTCTGTCTGTCAATACCTGTTTGAAATAGCAAAACAAAAGCCAAGGTTTTGTGCCTCTTAAGAAGTATATTTGTAATTATATTTTGGAATAAGGCGTCCCCTCACGCCACTCCTAGGGTTACAATAATATCATCCAGTCACGCGACCCCTCCATTAACTATAAGGAATGCGGTAAAAAGTCATTTTAAACTAATAAATAAAGTAAACATTTTGAATATCCAAGTGGCATTGTGCGTAAAGATTCAACCCAAGTAAATAGCTGCCTGGTTATTTGGTTTTAAACACTAAATAATTAACATAAAAACACCCTTAAGAGGATTGTGAAGCTACAAATTTTCATAAATAAACCTCTCTCTTCTCTTCTTCATTGTTCCCTCAATGCTGAGGATCGCGACCACATGTTACGGTTTTCATAAATAAACCTAGTCCGACATTAACGATTTTTAAATATGTTGTAGATAACATGAAAAACTATGTACGTTTTGGTTTCCAATAAAATATTTCGTACAATGAAACAAATAAAACAAAACTAAAAACAGAAACGTACAGACCTAGTTCTTTATAATAACAACAACATATTCAAAAATCGTGGAACTAGGACTTGATGTAGGGGGTGAGAAACGTTATCGCCCGGAGCTACATTTGTAAGGATTTTTTTGACAGCTCCGTATTTTATCGGCGCTTTACAATCCTCTTAATGTCTGTCTCACAATCAGCCGTGTTTGGACCCAAGCGCAGCGCAATACTGAAAAATGTGGCCAAAATGCAACTCATTAGGACACCTATACAGGGTGACTGATAACTCGACCTATTCCATCGCGTCTTCAGCTCGTTTAATCACCGTAATTTTTTAAACCTTTATTAAAGTGGACAACTTTTTAGGAAACTTACGAATTGAAGAAGTTTTGTCCGTGATTTGTACACCAAGTGTCATACGTTTTTTTGGAGTAATCCCCTTCGACAGAGACGAAATTTTCTAATAAAATACTGACTTGTTATTTAAGACCGTATTATTTCTGAGATTTTTCGAATTTTGCCAAGTGCTTTTATTTGAAGCAGTTGCTTGGTTATCAGCTATTAGAAAAATGCATTTTTAGGTCCCAGAGTGAAGTAGTTTTGTCACAATCGACAGTTTAGATCAACAACGGAAAATTTCAAAAATACCTACAAAGTTAAATAACTCGGAAACCAGTGACATTAGACCCCCACTTAACTTAGACTTAAACGTTAACTGGGACAAAATTATTGCAAATAAGCTCTAGTGTAACCTTTTTTAAGGAATAGGTCGAGTTACCAGTCACCTTTACAACTGGGCCTCTATGCTAATGGGGAAAATCATATTGCTTTTGTCATGTTATCGTGTTTTCAACGTTGAGATAGTTTTTTTTGGTTTTTAATGAATATATTATGTAATAAACTTTAGAGAACTGTGAAAAAAAAAGCAGAAATACCTAATTGAAAGCCCAAATTACAACAGAAATAAACGTGACGATTTTGGAAATTAAACTGTGTGTGTGTGAGGTCATAAAACACGAATACGATACATTCAAACACAACGATACGTCAAAGGCAATATTGTTTTTCCGAGTAGAATATAGGGCTGGACATAATGAAATGGATCGTGATTAGTCAGGCGAACGAAATCATTGGTTTATTAATATAATATAAGATTACACATAGACACAGATACAGGCTTAGTAGGACATATCTGCGGTACATTAATTCATTAATTCAGGATTTGCCAAAATTACTTATTACTCCAGACAACGTTGACGTCACTTCGATTAGTCTTGAGTCAGGGAAAGGAAATAAATTAGAAGTGTTCACCAAATTAATTTGCATATAATTCAAATTTGTCTATGAATGGTGATTCGGGGTCGGGCGGTGAATGGGCGACCGCCTCCATCGATCGCACATCCTGACGTCAAGCCTATTCGAACGCCCACAGACCGTCCTTACACGATCGGTCTTATTATTAACCAACGTTTATGTTATGATAGCGTTCGTCAGCCAAAATAAATTTATAACTTTGCAACCAAAAATGGTATTAAAATCAAAATTGATTACTAGCGGCCCGCCAGCGGCTTTGCCCCGCTGCAAATTTCCAACATTCCCGGTGGATTTTCATTTTTTTTCTTTCATAAAAACCTTGTTCTAACTGTGACGAATACAACAAAAAAAAACAGCCAATCGGTCAGTCGTTCTCAAGTTATAGCGTGACCAGGAGAAATACGGGTTAATTTTTTTATAAATATAAATATTTCGTTTGGGAGTCACGACTATCAAAAGATTGACCCAAATTCTTAAAAGCGTTACCCAACGCGTGTCCCGGGCTCTATTATACATATCCTAGGTAAAACCATATTGATTTTGACTTGTTGTCGTATTGTCAACATTATGACAGCTCTTACTTACTCGACTCGAGTATTCCGTAATGGCGATCGAGTGTTTTTTTTTACGAGAACATGTCAAAAGCATTATGGTTTTACCTAGTAGAATAGATCCCCAGGTTTAACTTATCAAACGTTTTAATTTTTCGCTCGACAAGCATACAAACAGATAAACACTTCAACAGCATTGAGCTCGGGTAGTAAGATTGGCCGGGACGGTTACGGTCTGTGGTTACGGTTATATGAATATTTAATGGGCTTTCAATTTCAATTCATAATTGTCATTACTTCATTAGCGTAACGTACGAATACAAAAACCATCCCTTTTAAGAAGTAGTTATACTTTTGTGAACTATGAAATTTAATATCTATCCTACGTTTCCCGAGGCTCAAGACTCGGCTCCAAACAAAAATGCAGCAAACTCAATTCGATGGTTCAGCGGTGAAAGCGTATGAATTAATTTAGACAAACAAATCCTTCGTAAGTGACTTGTGAGACGCTGATGCCGCTACTTTAATAAATTATTTTATAAGCATGGTCAATATATATATAATGTTAGGTTGTCATCAAATTCATAGTAAATGAAATTAGGTTCCAAATAAAATAAAATAAAACCAAAAAATGCAAATTTCAGTTAAAGTTCGACAAGACACTGCTTTCAACACTGAATTTCTGGTTTGAAATCCCTCTGATGAGAATGTGGCCAGCTCATGAAAATTTTCGTGTGTTCAAAGTTGATTCCGCAGAGAGCAATCCACTCTGGCTCTGCCGCGGCCGCGCAAAGAGGCCATTCTTTGTTATGAAAACGCCTCCACCGTGATTGCTTTCAGTGAACGTGCCAACGCCAGGCCAAGCATTGTCTTTTTTCCATTATTATGTGTGGATTCGGGGATTTTACGTAGGTACGTGCTGTCTGTAGTTTTGATTTCACTTCTACATTAGCATCTTTTTACAATTCAATTTGCTGTAATGACCACATTTGCGACGTTCTCCTGTAAATGTGGGAATACAATAGCTTTGCATACTATAAACCTTTATTTTGTATAAAATGGTTATACGCCAAGCTGAAAGTTTCAGTGCAGGTTACAAACAATAGCTTCATAACAGCGACCTAATTAGAAAGCCCGGGACACTTCTCGCTTGGAGCATGGAGCGGAAAACTAGAAACTCTGAATGCCCGGTCTGTATATAACTGTCTCGCCAGACAAAACATGAGTGTTCTGTATTCTCTGTGAGGGGTGTAAATGGAACAGACGTGTACGTACGTATTATTGTATGCATTTGGTACCTTAAACTAGTTTGCCTGACCGTGTTCTTCGATGCGGAAATCTAGTATGTATGTATGTAAACTCTTTATTGTACAAAAACACAGAAATTAAAATACAATATTTACAGAAAAAGAACGTACAAAGACGAACTTATCCTCTTAAGGGATCTCTTCCAGCTAACCTTTGGGTGATTGAGGAAAATAAGAAAAGGAGAATGTGGTAACGAGTAGACACAAGTACAAAAACAAAGGTTACAGAAACAGCGTGACCTAAATTTAGACATTTTTAATAATAAATAATAACAAAGACGTATATAAAAAATTCAAAATAATTGTCAAAATAAATATATACACAAACAAACATATATAATAATAAAATATATACATAAAATATACATTAAAAAAAAGTACATTCTAATGAAACAAAGGACAGTACACAATTATAAGGAGTCAAGCCAGTATGTCTTCAATTTTCATTGTAGAGATGCGACCGATTGCGAACAATAAACTACTAGCTAGCTTGCTAGTAGTATATTACGATTAAGTTCTTTACATATTTTTGTTATGAATTTAAAGTTTCGCTTTAGTTAAGCATAACCTAACCTAACCTATCTTTCATGTAAGCACATGTATACACAGACACACATGATTTACTTTAAGTACCTACAGATAACTTGAATGACATCCGGCTATTCCCGAAACATTATGAACGGAAATTGGCCCAGAACGCTGTTAAAACTTTTTCATTCCAATCATCTGCGAGCCTCAAATAATTTCTAACTTTGTCAGTTCACGTATTGATCATCATAAATGACCCAAGTTTCATAGGAGGCTGCTACTTAAAAGTAATGTGCTCGTTAAAAAGATCGTAACTTTCTGCCTGAAGCTGCTTTATGAGAACACCTAAAGCTTATGGCGAGAGAAAGCCGTATTGTGGGGCAAGTATAAATTCTATGTACAAACAAGTCTGGCACACAATTTCAAGACAGAAGAGCGATATTTTTATAAGTACATTTTTCAAGATTACCAAGACCAAAAAATTGCGCAGTTTATGGTAAAGTTGCCCAGTATAAATATTTTTGAAGACGAAAATAGGTGGATTTTACTAACATAAGCAAACGCTATCAAAATAAATATTTGCAAATTAATTAAGATCTTATAAAATATAGATTGTCAATCCCTGGGGCGATCAAAAGACCAGGCGCGTAATTGCGAGGCTAGTTAAAGATTAAACATAAATAAGGGCAATTTTCCTGTCTGAACCGCACAAACTGTATCTGGCCAATATTTAGACCGTGGCATATAAGTGGGAGTTATGGTGGTGACAGAATGTCACGTAAGGGATCCGTACCAATAATGTTCAAAGTTTTCCCGGAGGAATTTCCGGCGAGGTCACGCACGACATTTGGCAATATTGTACTTAGTAAATTTTTAAATCAATATTTCTGTCAGTATTTGTTCCAGAGAACAAATTGGTAATTGGATTTTTTTCCTAAAATAAATTTAGATAAATTAATCTGCCTGTGAATAAGGAACCCATTGATTATATTATTAAAAACTAGTTATTGGATCATACTGCAACTAGTACGACCCATTATACACTCAGGAGCAAAAATAACGGGTCAGAGTGCGTTTTTCATACTAAAGAGGCTATTTCGAAGCCTTGGTTCCTCACCAGGGTATGCTTTTAGTGAAATCTGATGATGAATACCTCGAGCATCAATACAGGACTTTCAGAATGCCTGGATACCCAATTGAATAAATCTGCGGTTAACGCCGGAATTGAGCATGTTCAAAAAAACATCTAAAATGGCAATAAAATGTAAGGAAATCCAAGTGCTGACCCAAACTCTCCCGCTGTGGTGTTAACTGATTATGCGATCAGTTAGGTATCTTAAGAACTTTTGACCTTCTCTATTGAACCTCGCAGTATCCACCATTAAACCTTACTCAAAACAACCCCAGGCGAGGAACCAAGGCTTCGAAATAGTCTCGTTTTTATGAAAAACGCACTCTGACCCGGTATTTTTGCTCCTGAGTGTATAACCAACGATTTGTTAAATAATTCTCCCGAACTAATTATTTCTTTGTATTAAATTTTCCGTTCGCATTTTTCCCCGAACGCGATATTACCTAATTTTATTTTTCATCATTAGATTTTATTACAGTCGCTTTTTTTGTTGTTCGACTTTTTTCCCAGTCGGTTTTTTTCCCATTCGATTTCTATCTCAGTCGCACTTTTCCTAAAAGTATTTACATCGTAATTCGTAGGTAGGTTTAGGTTATGTTCGTTTTGCATCAGGCCCGGAGGGCCAAACCACCCAGAAATAGGAGCTCCGCGGTAGCGGAGCTCCGTCGACTCTGTATCTTCGACAAATTGGAACGGGAAAAACACGACCGTGAAAATATGGTGGTAGGAAAAGAAGCGACTGGATAAAACTCGCAAGCGGAAAAACACGACTATGAATAAACTGCCGCAGGAAAAAAGGCGACTGGTAATATCGCGTTCGGGGAAAAATGCGAATGGAAAAATTAATACGAAGAAATCCGCATTCTGCAACACCTCACCTCCTATTGCATATTTAGTGATTATTTTATTCTTATTACGCCTAAAAGAAACATGGTATCATTTACTCGGGTTCACCTTCATTTTATTTTGTGAACACCAACCGCTAAGGCTATCTATGTCTTTTTGTAGTAGAAGGCGATCAATATCATTTTAATAGGTCTTATAATTTTGAGATCATCTGCACAGAGATAAGGTTCTGAATTCAAACAGCAGCCCACTATATCATTAATAAAAATTAAGAACAGTAACGGCCCCAAATGTGATCCTTGTGGAACTCCAGTTGGGGCAAAAAAGTGCCTAGATGGCTCCCCATTTACGGATACATACAGTTTACGGTTAGTTAAATAAGACTTGAATCAGGACAATAACGACCCACCAACCCCAGATTCCGACAATTTACTTAGTAAAATGCCATGGTCAACTTTGTGGAACGACTTCTAAAATCGGTGTACACCATCGTCTTGTACACGCTTATCTAAATGCTCTGTTAGCGTCTCTATATAGGTGACCAAACTAGAGCTGGTGGACCTAGACTGTATAAATCCATGCTGTTTATCAGTAAACACAAGCACAGCACACAGGCAGCAGAAGTGCACAATGGGAATACAGATAAGTGTTCACCAATGCCTCGAAAATCTTCGGGATAACGGATATAATTGAAATAGGTCTGTAATTTTTTATGTCAGATTTTGACCCATTTTTAAATACCGGAACTACTTTGGTATCCTTCCAATTAGATGGAAAAGTACCAGTTTCAATAGACCTATTAAAAATAAAAGTGAGGAGTAGAGCCAAGACCTCAGGACATCCATGAACAAAAAGCGGGGGTACTTTATCGGCACCAGATCCTTTAGACAAATCCAGCAATTTTATTTTACTTAAGGATTCATGTTCCTTAATAAATATGATATTTAATGATTTTGTCAAGATCGGTTCTTCTATATTAATGTTCAAGTAATCAGATTTATTTACGTTAGAATCGTAAACGCATGAGAAATTCTTTGCAAACAATTCACAGATGCTTGAGCTATCACGTGCCCGATCGTTTCCAAGTTTCATATTTGTTGGTATAGTTGATTTGATTTATTATTTCTTTTATGTTTTATAAATGTTCAAAATGATTTAGGGTGTTTACCTATATTATTTTCCAGGTTTTAACAATATTGATTATAACAGTTTAGTGTTTGATCATAACATTGATGTACCCAAAGATAATTTGAACTTGGCTATTACGTATTCAACAGGTTTTCATATTTCATTGTTTCTCAGGTTTGAGTAGAGGTATGCTTTTGGTTTTACTTTAAAAAGAGTACTTCTTTATTTTTTATTAAGTAAGTACTTTAAGGTGCGAAAACCAATTAATTTAGAATCTAATACCTTTAAACGAGCAATTCTTGTGTACTAGCGACTCGCCAGCGGTTTTGCCCCGCTGTAAACTTCCGACATTCCCAGTGGCTTTTTTCTAATGTAAAAACCTTCTACCAAGTATTAAAACCATTAAAAAAAATGAATGAAATCGGTAAAGCTGTTCTGAAGTAGTTATAGCGTGACCAGAAATAAGGGTTTATTTTTAAATATACAGGATATTTTTTTTATCAGTGCACAAATAACATGACTTTGTATCGTTAATATAATATATTACGACAATAAAACTAGTAAAAAAAAAGTTTTTTTTGGTTGCACTAGTAAATCACTTTTTACAAACCTCAACAATAAAAACCTTTTTACAATTAAACTAGTTTTTTCGAATAGCGAAACTTCAGCTGACAGCGTGATGTCACTACATTTTTTGCAGTAAAGACAATTTTCATTTGGGATTATATCTCTCGCAATGTCTTACGAATATTCTAATGTATGTACATTCTGAACGGTGAAAGTTTAAGACAGGCTCAGAGGATGCACCGAGACGAAAGTTTACCTCGACTTCTTAGCCAAGGATACGTAAATCCACCAGTACCAAACATGCGAACAATTAACTGTGTTTGCATTTTTCATTTTCATTTGTAGTGAACAACTGAATATTCAGTTGATCACGTAGTGTGTTCGAAGTCTGCTAAAGTGATAGTTTACTTAATGATGACATTGGTTGTCAAGCTGTAGGTATAAGATACACTGTATTGCTATTCGAAATTCGAAATTTCATGTGCAGCTTATCAGACAACAAGCTCCTCACCCACTGATATTCTAAATTTGAAAATTAAGTTAGTGGACTCATTGAATCGGCAATATCTCTAATATTTTTTAAGTTGGAGTAAAATAACACAACATGTGTTATTGACTAACAATAGCGAAGCAAATATTAAAATTTGTGCACCTATTAAAAAATTACCTGTATATATCCATCATCCAGTCATCCAGGTACATAATGTTTATGTCATGTTGCAATGGGTCATTATTAGCGAGTTCAGTTAAGTACGTAACTGTACATAAACACGCAAGTAAATAAACAGACTCAAGTTCTCTAACGAAGTAGACAAAAGTTGGGAAGTCAATGCGAACTGGGTGTAACTCAATTGTTTTCAAATTCAACTTGAGGTCAATATTAACGGCTCCCTGCCGGAGACACGTAGTTGTTTTACTGCGCGAGTAACGCGTGCGTGGGCTCCTAAAAATGTCGTTTATCGCGAAAATATAACCGTTATGCGGAGTTTTTGTACCTAGCTATAAGTTTAAGAAAATTGAACGGAACCTTATTTTTCAAAGCAAATAGTCTTATGAATTACAGAGTAAGATAGTATAGCCGTTAAAAAACTGGAGGCCTTTTTTAAATACAATATAGTACTAGTTCTTAGTTAAAAACTAAGGACATGTTAAGAGGTATTCAAATTCACATTCAAAACATTTATTTTGGGTATCTTATTATCTAATGTTAATACTGAGGAACAACTTTAAAACTACTAAAAACTCTATATTCGACTTAGTTATATTACACATACGTAAGACTATAGGACAGTCGAATCTATTTGAAATTATTTTAAGGGTCCTATTGGCTGTCGTTGCGTTACGCCATTACGCACTTTTTATGTAAGTAGTAAAGTTATGTAATTTGATGTTTTTCATGTTGTTATATGTTATGTATGTAGGTATATGTGTAAGAAAATGTAAAAATCAAACAATCATAGCGTCGCATGTTACACTGCCATCTGTGTAGAAACACCGGAGGAGGCATGTCCGCGTTGTAGGAATGTTTCTGAAACCAAAGCGACACCTACATTTTGGCATGTTTGTTAAGTAAGCTCAAGGAAAGCCCTGGGCTCCCGGAGTAAAGCCAATGTTTGCCTTTAGAGGGCGCTGGTTGTCCAGAATTCTACTGAATGAACCGAAACCAACAACTAAGTGTTATATAGCCGCTATATCTATGTCGCGAAAAGCAATAACGTTACTAACTGTATAGTACTTGGGATAGTATATGGAAACGCTTAGCTTGCTTATTTTGTTTTGTATCGGGGACATCGGGGTGCGGTTTATTACAATGGAAAAGAACAACTTTTACAATATCCTCACTAATGCTACCCACTCATTTTTGCATATTGAATATTATTTTATGGACGGTATAGTTATTATCGTGTATTCTTCTGCAGAAACTTTTCACAATATCATAATATTAATATTAATTTAGTGATGTAACTAACTATAAAATGAAAATAAGGTCGGATCTTTTAATTTTTATTCATTCATATTCCATCAAAGTAACTAAGTAATATAACAAACGTGAATAAGTCGAAATGTGTAGTTTATCCAAATTGGTTCGCTGAATCATGATAAAAAAACAGCGAAATATCTGGCGTAGAGACCATGTAGAGGAATAAAATTAATTTTATGGTCACGGGCCAAAGCTAGGTACTTTCTCTAATTTGAATAGCATGTCAAAATGATGTCATATTAATATTATTTTTGGAACAATACTTATCTTTGATAACGTAGGTAATGCATAATGCATCATGTATGTAGGTCAGACAACTGTGCCATTACAGTGCGCTTCCTGAAATGGCAATTTTCGCCGAATCAGTGGATTCCCGGCGCTCGAGCGGCAAACCGTGCTCTGTTGCATCGCTTTGTAAGGCTGCCACGGAGTTTGCAGTGTCCACTCAAAATGCACAGAATGCATACCAATATCCTACAACCACACCCACACGCTACACCACAAACCCTACAAATTGGCACGCCGGCGCTACGGCGTAGCAGTGCGTAGCACGTTCGTTTTTGTAGCAAAGAAAACGGTATCTTATTAGGCCAAGGTTTTACACAAATGATTATATAATATGAGTATATAAAATCTTTTATAAGTTTAGTACTTTATTTTTTTTGTATGTTTACGTAACGTTGATGATCGAGTGGGAAGGTCAGCTCTATGGCAATTGATTTATTCACGTAGGAATACGTAATTGCAGCAGACGCAGCGACATTACCATAATATCGACCTACTCAATGTTCAAAGGATTCCTCAAGAATACGGCACGTTCCAAATGCATCTAGCGTTTCCAATTCGTTATTCGTTACATAGTTATTTATTAACCAGTTTTTTTTAACTAGACCAGTGAGAGTATGCCTTGTCTGATTGATTACAAAACAGGGTTGCTAAAATTAAACATAACACGCTCAGTGACAGCAAGAGGAGCGTGAAGCGTGAAATCAGTCGTGTTGGTATTTGAATTAAGTAGTTAATCTTCATCGAGCAGCTGTATGGGGATTAATCTGTTGTTCGAATGTTTACTGTGGCGGGTCGCGCCGGCCGAGCCTGCGACGCGGGGCGGCGGGCGCGGGGGAGGCCACGCGATCACTTCGCTGAGCCAGGCGGGCGGGGTGCACGTCTAGCCTCTGCCGACGCGACTCGTTCCTTACACTATAACCTCGTTAGCCTAAGTGACGCAAACCACTCTTATACTACACGTAGCTCGGCACCGCGCGAGACCGCGCCGGACGCGGCCAGGAGCGGTCGCTCGGGATAACCTCGCTCGCTGCATTTATTATTCAGTGACTGCGCTGAGCTATAGCCAGGATGGCGCCTTTTACAGGTATGATTCTTACGCAAATTGCCGACTGTAAGCTTTAATTATTAACTCGAACAGACGGAATAAAAGCTACCTCTATAACACACATATGTCATTATCTCAACATATGCGTCGGTTCTCATCATTCCACACGCGTGTACTGTCACTGTCACTGAGGATATTTAAAAGTATTTTATTACTTATATTGTCTAGTGACAAAGACCCGTTTTCAAAAACGTTTCTTTCTATTTACCGCGGCTGTTGAATAACGGCTTGCGTGACTTGTTACTTCCACAACGCACAATGGGATTCAAATTGGAACCGATTTAATGGAAAATTTTGTGATAGGAAAATAATCCCAGTATTTTGCACAAAACATACAAAGTAAAACGCTTTGTAAATAATTGTGTTGTAAAAAACATATATGTATTGTAATTTAATTTTGTACAGTCAATATAGGGTACTTTGATAGGACCTACGTCGTAAGAATATCGTAATAGGATCGCAAAACAAGCTATTGAGCAGTGTCGGCGGCGCGGAAGGGCCGGGCGCCGGGTGCTCCGGCGCTATTTACGGGCCGATCCGTTCGCCGGCGGTCATTTTATTGCTCACGTGAACTTCATTTAATTTCTTGCCCAGTGCCGCGGCTCATTACCTACTGGACACTACAAAACGCCCGCTACAGGCAACCGTTAACGCCGATATAAAATATTTAGGAACTAAATTATACTGCCCGTATCTTTGGAAATAAAGCAACGCTCACTTACAGCTGAAAAAAAGGCTGTTAAAGTCCCTTCATATATCTCAGTGTATAGTAAATAATTACCTAAAGAACCTTACGCATATAAATAGTGACTGACCGCAATGGTTTGGTGCGTTGGCCGATGCGCAGTGAGAGGTGTCAGGGTACCTACTAACTGCCCGGGCGTTTTTGCTGCAACCATTGACTGGCTGCAATGTGATGATTTTCCTCTTGGTTTTTATAGACCCCCTAAACAGCCGAATACTCGTACACTGACAGACTCATAAACTGAGCCCATTTATTTTATTTGAAAGGTGTTTATAAGTTGATGCAATTTATTTGACTGTGAGTAATGTATGCTCATTTTTTGGTTTATACATTATCTGGTAGTGCGATATATGGAAGCGCTTCTAAATTTTAATACTCATAAATGTACAATTCGTCGTAATATTTCCAATAATGTAAAGTAGGTAAGCGTTAGTCTTATCCGATGCATAGTGACCTGTGGTGTGGTGAACCTGAAGCATAATAATGCGTACAAACCTAGTTGGTATTTTCGATTTAAGCTAATCCTGATTATACAGTTCTGAGAAAGAAAACCTTTGACCAAGCTCAGGAACATAGCGCCTCGAACATGTTGATGGTGAGTTACAACCCTAACCTCAATCCAGTATCACGATGATAGTATGAAGAAGGTCCGTGGGTTTTCTCTGTCGTGTATCCTTGCTTGCTACTACCTACTCTGTAAAGTAGTACTACTCCATCTCCATACACACACGAGTATGATTTGTTTACGTTGAGTATCTCAGTATTTATTTATTTATTTAGCACAATCAATAACAATTTAAAAAGAGTATTATGTTTACACATCACTGGCCAATTACAGATTTACATGTTATAATTGCAACTGTTAAATAATACACCTAATATTAGGTACATTCTGACAGTATGACAATGAAAAAGACATTTTAGAATAAATAGACAGGAAACAAATATTTTTGGTATTGGTAAGGATTTCAAGGTTCTTGAATGATGTTTTGCTTGAATTCTCGTGCTTGTCGGTATTTGGTACGGGCTAAGTGTGTCGATAGCAAACTTAAAAGAAATCCACGAACGGTTTCTAAAGCATTTTACTTTTTTTTATGGCATAGAGAAGGCAATCGAGCACACAAGCCACCTGATGGTAAGTGGAAACTGTGATCCATAAACATTCGTATTCACAAGACTGCAATCCTAAGACTGCAAATGCGTTACCAACCTGAAGACCAAGATGGAATGCCTCTATGCAAGTCATTACATTGGCTGTCGTATCTCTAAACCGGGACACAACAATGCGAACACTGCTGTTTGGCGGTAGGTTAATGGATAAGATGGTGGTAGCAATACGGGCGGACCCTGCACAAGGTCCTAACACACGCAAAAACTTACTTGACTAACTAACACTGCCCCGGAACTTAGACGCCTTGTGAGTCAAATCCAAATCATCCACGATATTCTCTCGACAAGATTGGCTTCACTCCACTTTTAACCTTTCCCTGGATGCGTTTTCGTCCGCAAGTGCTGCCATAGACATTCCTTTTAGATATTGGAGATCTATTAGCCTGCCATTGAAGTCCAGCAGAAATTTAATATAAGACCATCTAAGACCACGCAAATCAAACGTCGCTCGCATGTCAACGGCTCAATATTGTAGCATAGATCCCAAGCTTGTTTATTAAGCTTGTGTGTTACTTGTAAACCCTTAGTTAATTGTGTTTTACAATAGTTTTGTGTATTTGAACTGACTATCATGTAGTTAAATGATAAGTTAAACCAAACAATATTCTCAGCCTAGATCTTGATCCTGCAAGCAATAATATTGTAGAATTTAAAGACTGTTTTGTAACTAAACTTTTACTATGAACATGATAGGAATGAGCGCATATATCTGGTGCGTTCGGGAGTAAGAATATACGATTAGTAAACATTTTTGTTCCTGAATTAATAGACACTGCAATATTTATATGACCTGTAACATCAATCAGTTAACACCCCGAACGATATGGCCACATAAAACTCGTCAAGTTAATATCACCCGTCGTGTAATTAGAATTAACATCGCGGCTTACTCCGAATGCAGTCTGTCCGTGGGTCGGCAGCGATCCATCATGGCGGCCATTAGCGCCGAGTGCGAAGGCTGCGGCGGTCACGCGCCAGTCCTTCCTCCAAATTATAAGACGCACACAACCCTATAAGTATAATGTACTACATTGGGATTTCGTCCAACCGCTTAGCATAATATTTTTATGCTAAGCTTAGGTTTCTGATCAATTCACGACGATATCGCTTATCGTTATCGCTTTCGATGTCACTGATATCTTTGTATTTGGAATTCAAGACAAGTTGTTACCTTAATTTGGAATATTTTATGTTATAGGATTTTTGTACTTGTACCTGTTTCATTCATCAAAAATTAGCAGATAGATATTAATTAGCAAAAAAAGTTTGTAGAAAATCATACTACACTCAGGAGCAAAAATACCGGGTCAGAGAGCGTTTTTCATACAAACGAGACTATTTCGAAGCCTTGGTTCCTCGCCAGGGGTTGTTTTGAGTGAGTTTGTAATGGTACCCACCATTAATATATATATATATATATATATATATATATATATATATATATATATATATATATATATATATATATATATATAATACTACGAGGTTCAATAGACGAGGTCAAAAGTTCTTAAGATACCTAACTGATCGCACAATCAGTTATTACCACAGAGGGAGAGTTTGGGTCAGCACTTGGATTTCCTTACATTTTATTGCCATTTTAGATGTTTTTCTGAACATGCACAATTCCGGCGTTAACCGCAGATTTATTCAGTTGGGTATCCTAGGCACTCTGGAAGTCCTGTATCGATAGTCGGGGTATTCATCATCAGATTTCACTAAAAGCATTCCCTGGCGAGGAACCAAGGCTTCGAAATAGCCTCTTTAGTATGAAAACGCACTCTGACCCGTTATTTTTGCTCCTGAGAGTAGTACCTTAGAAGATTTATTAGTAATAGTACATTATGATACAAGTGTGCTAAGTTGACCATTGTATACAAGGCGCTATTGTGTGCGCACGAGCGAAAGCGAGTGCGCCACAAGAAAGCCGCGTATATTATGGTCACAGGCACACGTGTTACATACGACGTTTTTCAACACACTTGCGAAAAAAAAACAAGACTCTTAATTTGGTCAAATTTTAATTAATTATTAAAACAGTTGGTAAAATTACAATTTTCAAAACGGTACTGAACAGTTTTATTTGGCATTACGGTTTGTGTAATGTTGTTAATTATTTCATTGTCTTGGGTGAATGTCGGCGATGAACAATTATTTCCGATGGAGTTTGATGTTTGTGTTAAGGCACGAGCAGGAGACGACAAGAAATCAGGGCCGCTGTCGCTAAGAAAAAAAAAGGTATAACCCGACTAAATTATATCGGTTCTTCTTCGTACTTACAACTTGGTACTAGGCTACAAATGTAAATTGTTTGGGTTAATAAACTAAAGGCACTTGTGCGTAATATACTGAAAAAGCACGCGTGTTTAATATCTAGGTTTATGAGCCAAAAATCGGTGGAATAAAAAGGTCGTTTTGAGCAAGTGTGTTGAAAACTATATTAAATGTTTGCTAAGTTACGAGTAATAGTTATTTGTTCTACAAGGGAGGAAAGTTGTATTTTACCTGCGAGTGCTCATTTGAAACACGAACTAGCGAAAGGACTTTATGATCGACCACGAGCCACGACCAAAGCGAGTGTTTCAAAAATAGAATCCTGAGCGTAGCGAGTGTTTCAACACACGAGCCGTAAAATAACTTTTCACCCGTTTATAACACAAAACTTTTCACCTCACTACAGCGAGGAAAAAATTTGGATGCGTTTTGTATGCACATCGACTTACTTGGACTGTCAGAACATTTTATCCGTTTTTACAAAAAGAATGAAGGTAATGTTGAATGCTGATATTTATGAATTAAAATAAAGTTGTAAGACTGTATTTACTTAGTGTTTTTTACTCGATGGAATTCACTAATTCAGATGTTAAAAATTCAGCACTTAACGTTTTACGTTTTTTTAAATGTCAAAACTCTTTCTTCACATGTGGATAAAAAGCGATTTTCTCAATAGATATCAAACAAACAAAAAGGACTTTCCGAGCTAGTGAGATGAAAAGATAATTTTTTTATAAAATAATTAATGAAGCCATAATAAAATTTGTTCCTCAGCGACACACAAAAAACCAATCATTTCCTGCATGGTTTAGTAGGGCGCTAATTAACATAATCAAAGAGAAGGCCAAAGCACATTCTAGGTGAAAACGCTATGGAAATCCACGTGATTATGAAGAGTTCTCCTTATTACGCAAAAGACAAAAACAAATTGAAAACGATTGTTACCTTCATTATGTGGATAAGGTACAGTCTGGCATAAAAACAGATCCAAAACGCTTCTGGGCTTTTGTAAAAGCTAGACGCAAGGGCTCCTCGTACCCCCGGTCTTTAGAGCTTGACGGTAACAGTTATGCCGATGGGCCTGACAGTTGTGATGGCTTCAATAACTATTTCAACTCCGTTTTTCAGTCCCCTGCCTCCTCATATCCGGAGCACTCGCTGGCACCTCCATTTTGCGACGATGGTAGCATAATTAGTTGTGCTGTGATTAGTCCTGACACTGTTTTGAAGCACCTTAAGTGCGTAAATGTAAACGGTGGTGCTGGCAGTGACGGTATCTCTTCGTATTTTGTCGTAAATTGCGCTAAGCACCTCTGTTTTCCACTGAGTATACTATTTAGCAAATCTGTTTCTGAGGGTATTTTTCCTTCGAAGTGGAAAGAGGCACACATTTTGCCAATCCTTAAGAAGGGTAGCAAAGTTAAGATCCAGAACTACCGTCCAATTTCTATTTTGAATGTGTTTGCAAAAGTATTCGAAAGATCAGTTAATGAGGTGATTTATCCTGTTTTATCTCGAGGAATTCCTCCTCAACAACATGGCTTTTATAAGGGTCGTTCTACCTCGACGAACCTAGTTGAATTTTTAAATTATGTTCTACGTCGGATGGACAAGCGAAAGCAGGTTGACGTGATCTACACTGATTTTGAAAAAGCTTTTGACAGGGTCGATCACGTCATCCTTCTCCGAAAGTTGTACAGACTGGGTCTAAGAGGGAACTTGTACAGATGGATAACCTCTTACATCTCCAGGAGACAACAAGCTGTTGTCGTCGGAGGTCATAGATCGAACTTTACATCCATCCCTTCAGGTGTCCCCCAGGGGTCAATTCTGGGACCTCTTTTGTATGGAGTTTACCTTTATGATATATATACGGTCTTTCTTAGTAGCAGGTTCCTCTTATACGCTGACGATAAAAAAATATATTCACATATATCCACTACAGAGGATTGCTTAGCAATTCAATACGATCTTGATAGACTTGCGCAATATTATAAACTAAACAGAATTGCCGTTAATCTTGCAAAATGCGTCCAGATATCTTTTACACGTAGTCCTCGTCCAATAAGTTTTGTTTATAATATTGACGGACATCCTTTGTCACGAGTTGATTCAATATGTGACCTAGGTCTAACCCTAGACTCTAAATTGACATTCGAAAAACACGTTGACACTGTGGCTGATCGGGCATATAAGAATTTGGGATTTGTTATGCGTATTTGCTCGCCTTTTAAAGACCTAGGTTGCCTAAAGGCCGTTTATGCTGCTTATGTCCGAAGCATCATGGAATATGCGAGCACCGTCTGGTCTCCTCAATATATTGTTCACATTGAACGAATTGAACGTATTCAACGTATTTTTATCCGCCATCTAAATTTTAGGCTTGGAATAGGACATTTAAATCTAGCATATGAATCTGCTTGCAAGCGGCATGGTTTCCTCTGCTTGCAAAAGCGCCGTCAATTAATGGACATGTGCCTGCTGCATGATATCGTCAACGGCCGACTGGACAGCCCTGAGCTCACGGCGGAGCTGTCTTATAGCACGCCAACATTCCGCTCGCGTCACGCTAAACGAGTACTGTTTCACGTCCCCTTTGCTCACACTAAATATGCCCTGAACTCACCATTGCTACGCGTGGCTAACACATATAATAAAATATTTAGTCATTTGGACCCATTTTCTTTATCAAAATCTGCCTTTAAAACAGCAGTAATAAAATGTTGCACTTCATAAATTATTTTCGGGTACTACGCACACACACGCAAACACATACTCACAAACGCGCACACAACACATACACTCATACACACTTTTTCAAACACGCACACACGCACATGTACTTACAAGCGTGGCTTTTTTACCTTTTCTTTTGAAATATTCTTCTTTGTTAGTTAACTTAAGTTTGTTCTATTACTTGACTTGTGGTTTGCATGAGCACAGGCAGCTCTTTTTAGTTTTTAATCGCTTCAGTGTTGTTAAATATGTTACCTGGTTAATCTGTGGATATCTATAATTGGCTTTGTTTGCTATTTGGTGTTATCGGTTTTATATTTTCTGTATTGTGCTGTTGATGTCCTTAATAAATAAATAAATAAATAAATAAATAAATAATGCTGGTTTAATGTGAAAGTTAATAATTGAGAAAACCAGCAAGCAGCAAGAAACCTCTTTAATTTATCAATCACTGTAACTCTTTCACTTCGATGGAGATTTTATCTGGCTCGTGAAAAATGGAACTGTCGGGGTAATGCCCCGGCCGGGCGGTCGCAGGAGCCTCTAAATGTTTTTGTTTCTCCACGATATCCTAAAAGCTCTTCAAGTAATAGTTTCGTCGTCGTAATCACTGACCCTTTTCAATTTCTGCTCGGTGTCAGTAACGCTCGTTTATGTGATGGTAAGGTAAACTTATCAAGAAATCCTCTTCAGTTACTTTGCCATACTATTTCCATGATTAGATACATTTGTATTCTTCCTTCTCTGGCAACAATAAAAACAAGAACATTGGCAGAAACTTGTTAAAGCTTGCTGAACCTGCTCAAACAGTTTTCTTATTTTACTTCACCTTCACGCCTATTTCAGGCGCGCTCAAAATACCCTGTCTGCCCGTTTCGGATCAACTCTATATAGCAGGGGTACAGAAGGCCGCGTTCGCCGTAAGAATGTCCCTATATAAATATTTAATACGGAAGCGGAAAGCGGACCGCGGGTAGAGATAGCCGCGGGAATCAATAGCCAGCACCGCACCACCACCACTATCTGTCCTACGCATTCGATATAACACAAGTACTATCTACCCTGAGGTATTTCTATTCCCGCAGGCCCGTTCCGGGCTGAACGCTGCGTTTATTTACACACCTCCATATCGCACTACGTAAATGTATACCTATTTATCCAAGTACTCCGCAAAGGGCCTCGTAAGACTGCCTGGAAGTTTTATCGATAAAGCAACTCTGTACACGTATTATGTGGGTCATTACGGAAGCCAGCAAGTGCCTGCTCGACGGAATTTTATTAACTCAATGGAATTGCCCGTTTGTAATGAACCTGGAAATAATTAATTCCCTCTGGTATTTTTATCGAGTCTGCATTCGATTTGATAACGTATTGATCGCGAGAATACACTTTTAGTTTTGTTGTTGGGCGGCGTGCTACTTAAAGTCTACGTCGTAGCACTCCACATTTTCTCGAGTCTCGTAGCGCAGAAACACCGACGAGTCCACGCCTTCGCATTCAACTTGGTGTTGATGAAGCTTTTTTCTAAACTTAACGACGAACTTACTCTCGCGGTTAGTGCACCGACTTAGTAAGAAAATACTTGTGGGAATTTTCTTTGTGGTTACTTTGTACAAAGAATTGTTTGAGACGGTTTATTGTTGTTATTTATCGTTTCACTTACACAGGGTATTGTAGTATCTGGTTGGTATCATCTTGTTTAAAATATTATCATTTACATAGCGGCCCTCGGCGTCTCGGGTAGATTTTCCTTCGCCGCAGCGGGATGATAAATAGCCCACATTACTCCCAAAGGACTTGGACGTATTATTAATATACTTTTTCACACCTTTTTGTGGCTGTTCTAGTAGTACGTACCTACGTGTTCAACATTTAAAAAAATGGTTACCACCGCCTATGGGTATTAGCAACACCAAGAGTAGGTTTTTCCTCACGCATTGTTCCTGGATGGACCTACCTACCGATAGCGAATAGATTTGATTGTAGAATTCCACCTTGTAACCATGCCTCCTGGCACACCGTTCGCTACAGCAAACGACACACGTAATCAGTCCAGCTATGTTATGTTGCGTCACAAATTTTATAGTCTGTTCTAGCTCGATGACGTCTCGATCTTACTTGACCCTAACTAACGGCTAGTACATCCTTTATGTTCGCATTTGCCACTCAGTGCGTCTCTAACGTTACAGTGGCTCTAGATTAGATGCTTAACGCTAACGTAAACGATTTTCGAAAACTCAAAAGGTAATTTTATAGGTATACTCGACCAAGAAACTCCTTTACCACTTTGCACCTTAAAGTCATACAAATAGAGTCAAAAGTGGTAAAATATGTTCTTGGTCGACTATTGATTTTTGATAACAATAAAAACGTTCTCGCAATGCTAGGTGCATTGAAATTGATCTAGGGTCACAGACTAATGGGATATTCGAGTAACAAACAAGTTGCGAACAACTGGGCTAGCTGTTCTTCACAAGTCGTGTCAAGTAGCTGCCCTGGTCAAACGAGCCGAACTGTTTTAGAGAATAATAGGACTAAATGTGGCTTTACCGCCTTGGAATTAGTTAGAATATGTGAGTCACGGAGTGCATTGTGGTGTTCCGGATATAACCCAATGGGTGGGGAGTGGGGTTTCGGGTCGTATTAATAAACAGATTTCGACTGTCATGCTCGGCTCAAGCTGCGTCAATAATGACAGTATTCTATTGGCTTGATGTTTACCGATACGTCACGGTAGGGACGCGCATCTCAGCCAAGATGAGTTTATTAATACGTCTCTAAGGGTTTCTTGAAAGATCAACAAAGCCGTCTCGTGAAAACATGAAAACTAACTCCGTGAGTTAGTACTTAAGTATTAGAGATTAATTCACACATTTTAGGCGTTTTGAGATTATTCTTTTTCCTGTCATGCCTAGACAAGAAAAAGCTCTAGACCGGAAAATTCAATATTAGTTCAACAAAATATGAAACATTTTAATTAGTGGACGTAATGTTACCATATTTTAATAAAAGTTAAGTAAAAATGTAACCACTCAACAAATCACTGTCGGGGGTGAAGTGGCCAGAGCTATTCATTAATTTACCACATCGTATTTTCATAACGTTAATTAAACTAGCTTTCAGAGAGCCAGAGCCCTTTCAGTAAAATAACAGCGTAGTTTCGTTGTATAAGTATACGTCAAGTCGTTATGCCGGACTGGCTGGCTGGAGATTTGCACGCGTTGCTTATGCTACGGCTTATGCCGCTAAAGCCTTAGAGGTCGCGTGTGTGTGCATGTTCTTAACCAAGTTTGAGTTATAATATCATTTACATTTTGAGCTAGGTTTAGATATATGTCGCAATAATGCATAAGAATGGAAGACGTCACCATAATAAACGGAAGATATTTTTTCACATACTTAACAATGCTCAATGCCTTTGTAAGTGCTAAAACATTTATAATAAAGAACTTATTTCAAGCACCAGTAGGCTTTGTTGTTTTCTAATTTCGGCTTTATGTAGATGCGGCTCGGCGGCGCGCTGTTTGTAGACATAAATTTACTAAACAAAGATCGTTACGGCCTACAATTAACAATTACAAGGCTGAATTGCTTTATTTAGAGCTTAATATCACAATGTTTGTTCGCCCTGTTTTCTGAACGAAAAGGCTACAGTTTACCTTATTCGTTATTAATGAAGCAACTGCAGCCATGAGGTGGAGGTACGAGGCCCTCCTAACAGGATTAGTTTCCGGATGTAAGCAAAAAATCAATTTGTTGGCAAGCGGCCATGCGCTCGGCGGCGTGTGGAGCGCCTTGCTTTCCTCTGCTCTTTCTACCTTAAACGCAGTCAAATGTCTATTAGATTGTTTGACGTTTAAATAGATATTTAAAGTAACTTAAGGATTGACAAATATAGTGTTTTCGTCCCAGATGTTCTATTCGAGACCTTTTGTCGTGGGGTTCAAGGCAATTTCTAATAGACGCATAGACGTCACGGGATACCGAAGAGCTGGCAGCTTCCTAACTAAACTAATTGGTTTAGCTATTTAACGAGGCGTACCAGCATTTTCGGCACAAAATGCCGTAGAAGTCATGTTTACATTTAGCTTTTAAGTGACAGGAATAGTTTCACATTCTTATTTTCATGTGTAAGTAGATAAAATTTCTTGGTTTGTAAACAAAGCATCCGTGTATTTTTTTTTAAAACCGTGGAGAAGGCAAACGAGCACACAGGCCACCTGATGGTAAGTGGGAACTGTGACCCATAGACATTTGTATTCAAAAGACCGCAAATGCGTTGCCAACCCTGAGGACTAAGATGGAATGCCACTATGCTCGTCATTACACCGGCTGTATTATCCCCAAACCGAAACACAACAATGCGAAAACTGCTGTTTGGCGGTAGGTTAATGGATAATATGGTGGTAGCGATCCGGACGGACCCTGCAAAAGGTACTACCACCGGCAACCGCGTGTATTACAAAGCAGTTCCTTCTGGCAACAATTTAAATAGCTTTTTATGAATTTGCAAATCACTCTCTCCATTATCTTGATTGACGTGTTAATAAACTGATCACTGTAGGTTGTGAAAATCTTTCTCGACCTCTTGGATTACGAGAATGAACTGTAATCTATTACTGTCTATAATAATATTTTAAAGGGCTAAAATTGTGCTATTATTGGTACTTTAAGGATAATAATATCTGGGACTACTAAACCGATTAAAAAAACATATATCACTTGGACTAAACAAACATTTTTTTTCATGCCTCGGTTTTTACGGCAAAAATGAAAAGGTGGTTTCGACCAGTGAATACAACAATTATTCCAAATTTCAGCCTGATACCTTTAGCCGTTTTAGAGAAAAATGTTATTGACGGACAGACGGATATACGGTCAGGCGGACAAAGTAATCTTTAGTATTTGGTACGGGACCCTAAAAATTACAATTTCAACCGACCTGAATTTCACGCCAGCCGTGACGGGGTGCGTAAATTTTGTTCTGAATAATAGTTGCGTTGGGTTTATGCACTACTCCTGTATACCAAAGCTTTAAAGGGATTTACTTATACTTACCTAAACTTACCTTTTTTTTTAAACAATTAGCTTAGCAGATTAATTTGAGTTATTGAGCTTATTGAAGGTTGAAACTTCTGGAGTGTTTGAAGTCTTCACCAAACTTTTACCAAAGTGTTAATTGTACACAGCTCACTGTATTTGAAATAAAAACTCTGCTCAGGTGAAATGCCGACAAAATAGAGGCAGAACACGGCAAAAGAGGATTAAACATAGTCTAGACTCCAAATCGTTCCAATATATCTTAATACCGAGCTGACGAAATGTACTTAAGCTATCTGAGTCTTGATCTGGCAATGTTTCAGTTGATGCTCCGATTAAATTAAATCCAATTCCTTGGGTAAGACAGCCCGTCTATCTATCTAGCCTATACACATACAATACGATACAATAGAACTTGGTGAGAGCCGTTATCTCGACTTCGTACTGGAGTTGAAATTAATTAAATCTGCTGCTTATCTAAGAACTTTGTTATCTAGAGACATAAAATTGAAACTTTTCTGCCCGGCCGAAGAACCTCCTAAGTTGGGTGAATTAAGTAAAGAGGGTAGACAAGATGCAAAACAATTCAGGCTTCGTTATTCATCTTTTTTTTACTAAAGGTATTTGCAATGAATTATTTTCGGTTGAGGTGAGACGGGTCCTCCTTCCATTTAGCCTTCAATTATAATTCATAATAGATCGAGATCTTGAGCGCTTCAAATAACTTACCTGGGTTGGTACGAGTATATGTAGATCGAGTTATTTTAGGAATGATTATTATACGCTGACTGTTTAGTTTATAACACGCTTTTATTAGCTTGACCTGAATTTAGGTAGGTATAATGTATGTATGTATGTATGTATGTAACTACGGCTTGTTTAATTCTATTGTAACCCACTTTTAATCGTCGAGTGTAAGTGGGTTAAACTATAATAATCATTACTATGTTAATATTGTAAAGTTGTAAAAATGTAGTTAAGAAATACTTTTAAACATGCTTACAATATAGGTAAGTAACTACGTATCTTAAAAAAATATCTAATATCTAGTTACTTCTAATATTTTGATTTCGAATTATAGATAAGTAAAACGCATTTTCGATGAAGCATTTTATTTTTTATTTTTGATATGATGCTATCGAGCGTATGATCACAAAGGTGGCTACTAATAGGAATTTATTATGAAAGTCTGACTAGTATGGTTTCGTTTAACTGTTTTTTTAATACCTTGTTAGTTGGGTACGTTATCAATGCCACAACTATCTGCAACACGAGATGGTCAAGAACAATATTATTATTATTATATTTTAGAAAAAATCCTGAAGCTTGAACAACGCTTTATATAGAGCACAGCGGGGTCTTTATGCTGAATCAATCAAGGGCCTATTGCAGACGTATGAATTGGTACCTAGGTACACAGGCATGTCCCAATTTTCGACGGCAGACTTACGCTCACGGCGTTGGATTGTGGCGCAAATTGGGAAAGTCCCATAGCCATGTGCGTACGGTTTGCTTCTGCGGGCCTGGAACGGTTGCGTTTATCGTGACAAAATGTGGATAAAGCATATCCGTCACTCCGTCATGTGAGGCAGGTTTCGATAGGGACAAAAATATAAAGATATTGACTGTACTTCGTTTATCTTACACACTTACCTAGTTAACTTTAATTTGTTTAAGCTCTTCCAGAATTAAAGTCAATGAATAATTAATAAAACTTAACTAGTAAACTAAAGACCAAAGTAAAAACCCTGATTATGTGTAGGTTCTTATAAGGAATTTTCTTGGCAGGTATTGCCAAGGTGCTAAGAAAGTAAGAAACAAGTGACTTCCGCTATCTTCCTTTGACACAGGGCAAAAATGGCTGAGAAACTTTAGCTTTTACAGAAATGTTTTATTATAATAACGGTAGGTTATCAGGCAGTAGATATAAACGGATTGAGGGCGGCGGCGAGGACGGGCGCGGCTCACAATATCCGGCTGAGCCGCAATACCGCCCTCTATGGATTTAGGACATAAAATCCAATGATTATAACATAACCCAGAAGCCTCGGTTGGTTTTACCCTGACTCAGCATGTGGGTTGGTAGGTCCCACGGTTGTTTGGCACTATTAAAATTGGCCAGAAGCCAGTTTTGGTATTCATTATTATAAAATAAGAAGATAAAGTCGCCTGTTGTTTACCGTGTAGGTGACTCATATTTCCTATTACCATGTATTTTTATTTTTTTTATTTCTTAGTTCAAAATTCAGAGTGGAACTGGCACAAGAAGGGTTCCGTACCATTCTTAGTATGGCCTATATTATTATTTTAAATTATTATTCGTGATTACAGCTACAATGTATGCTTACTCACTTTCCTACGTTTTAGAGATACTTACAACGATTATTAAGGTCAAACAAAGCACACCGAAAAATTACGTTTTTGTATGTGGGCTTCTTTAATTTATTTGTTGTTATAGTGGCCATAGTAATACACTCTCTGTGAAAATTATAACTGCTAGGTATTACGGTTCATGAGATACAGCCCGCTGACGGACAGACGGACGGACGGATAGTGGAGGCTTAGTAATAGGGCCCTTTATGTACAGTCGTGATTATAAATATGTTTACACTTTAGTACCTTGTTACATTATTCGCTGTGACAATTCATATATGGCAGTTTAAACATGGCAATAAATGACAAGGTACCAAAGTTTATACATATTTATGTACTCGACTGTAATACGTATTTGTGGAAGCGTACTCACAGCATTTATTTCATTAGAAGCCTTTATCCGCTTCTTTTTCCGCGAAAAACGTCATTTATCGTTATTCCGTTACATTAAAAGTATTCTTTGCTAGACCCAGACCATGGATTTTCTATATGTCAATTTGATCTCAATCCGATTACCTAGCTGTCCATGTGTGATTGAAAACAAGCATCCTCACAAACGGTCTACGCGATAACGAAGGAGTTGTGGGCCCTGTGAGGAATATTTATATGGTTAAATGTCAGTTGTTTTCCGGCCCATATTTAGTTATCACTCCAATTATCAGCCCTTGAACTATTACAGAGATAATGTCAAAAATGTATTTCATTAATTAAAGAAAAGCACAGCTACTCGTACGTAGATTGATTGGGAAAACACATTATATTTTTATTTTATTTTATTTATTAGGGTTTAAGTATAATAGGAATAAAAACTTAAAGCTAAATGCAGCCTTACTTACGCTTATCACATCATGCAATACATAATAAAAATAACAAACGTTAAAAAATTACTATAAAAAGTTACAAAACTTACTAAGCTATAAAAAAAATACAATACAATTCAATTATTATGATGACAATTTTTAACATATTAAAACAAGCCTAGCAGATAAATAAAGATTTAAAGTAAATTAAAAATGTTTAGTGGTGGTAGGTCCTTGTGCTGGGTCCGTCCAGATCACTACCACCATCTTATCGATTAACCCAACGCCAGACAGCAGTGTTCGCATTGTTGTGTTCCCGTGTGGGGATAAGACAACCGGTGAAATTACTAGCATAGAGGCATTCCATCTCAGTCCTCAGGGTTGGCAACGCATTTGAAGTCTTAGGATAGGAGTTTTGAGATTGTAGTCTTGAGGTTTCAAATGCATATGGGCCTCAGATCCCACTTACCATCAGGTGGCCTGAGTGCTCGCGTGCCATCTCATTGCCATAACAAAACAATATTCAAAGAAAAAAACATTCAATAATTAAATCGTTTAAAACAAGTTTGGGAAGGTAAAGAACAGAGAAAAAGAAAGGTTAAAATAACTTATTATATTTCCTTTTTGAACTATAATTTTATTTATATTTTTATATCTGAAAAAACAAATGTCAATTTATTTTTGGATAGCTCTTTCGAACATATTATTAAGTATATTTTTGAACAAACACTTATGAAGAAACCCCACGGACCGTAAGCAACAAAATGGTATTTGGTACTCGGCACGGCATAAATTTGCAGCGGCAAAATTCCGGACATTTTATTCTCTTTCTATTGACCGCGTCTAAATTGTGGACATTATCCCCGACATACAAACAATATCCGTAGCCGATTGACTAAACAAGAACTCTTATAATTTTGAAGTGTTTTTTTTTTGATCTTTTAATAAATTACCGAAATTTTATTTTGAGTTTTTGTTTAATCACATACTTAAGTGACGAGAGCTTTGAAAGTCTTTGAAATCGCTCTCTCCCTCGCATCCTCTAACTTCCCTTTGCTTTAGGTAGGTAGCTCTTAGTTTTTGACGAAAATTAATAAAAATACAAGACGTGTTATCAATAACCTTCAGAAGGTATATGACCAGCAAGCACGTGTTCCGGCCGATTAATGTTGTCTGATTTCATACAATCTTTATAAAGTTGCACCCTCTTCTTGTGTATGTAGTAGGATACCCATAATTACGCATACGACCAGTTTTTTAAATGAAAAAAAGCCACTCTGGATAGACAACTCTGTATGCTCATGTTTGGCTTCACCTAGAGCCTAGAACTAGCTGATGAGTGTCAGCTTAAAGCGGATCATAAAGGCACTTTTATGCTTTCTTAAAATATTTAAATAATTTCTTGGGTCAATTATTAATCCAAGCCACCCATGGTTTGTCAACCTGAAAGAGAACTCGAGATAAAGGTCATCATCAGTACTCACTACATGTATGTATACTCATAATATTATTAGGGTTTCATACCCAAAGGGTCTGTCTGTACACAAAGCAATAGGTCCGTCCGTCAGTGTGGCAGTGTTTACAAGATGGTTAGTGTAATTATGATCGGTAAAATGAAGAATCAGAACATTATCCATGATACTAAAATGAATACACGGGTTCTACCCATACCATGAAATACCAAACGGAACGGGTTTAGTATCATAAATAACTGCGATAGTTATAAATAAGTACATTTTGTAAGTAGGTATTTTAAAATAGCAGTTTTTGCCTCATAGCAATCAATCAATGTGCAAATTGCAGAACATTCCGAGGAAGTCTTTCGAAGAAATTACAGATAAAAATTTCGGAAAGATGTGAGAGCGTTGGGGATGTTCTCCAATAATAGGGAGGACGAAATAATGCGATGCGCGTCATGCTACCGAGACCAAACCCGGTGATTAGTCAGGAGTTTCGCGCACTCGCTAACTTTGCTCCGAGAGACCTTCCCCTTTTAACCCTCGGCAACATCCTTCTAACTTTCAAGGGAAATATCCACCAGACCGCAAACTCACTTTTCCGTCCATTAATAAAACAAGACAATAAGTACATCCTAAGATTCAAATCATACTAAATGTTTTCCTCTTCTAAGCTTCTGTTTTGTTTATTTCAGGTAATCATGAGGATCAAACAGGCCGAGAATGGTAACGTGGCCGTCAACAGACACGAGATCCTATCCCACATAAACTCAGATAATCGAAGTTGGCTCGTGCCTAGTAACATTGGCTCCATAAGCTTTTATGATAATATCAACAGGACAGATAATTTGCAATATAATAATAGATACAACAGTCTAAATTTAACGACAGGCCATTTCGAAAACAATACGAATGTGCATAATAGGAATGGCACCAATGATACCTCCAACCTGAATACAGAACCAGTGTGCAACACTCTGTACAGGCTCAACACGCAGAATATCAGGGGCTTTTCGAATTTGTGCAATAATACAGAAACGAGCAACCTGGAGGGGGCTACGGAAACTTTTCTCGCTCTTCCTGAAAGCTTTCTAGGTACGTGCTACTTGTAAAATCTTAGTTGAGAATCTTAGATTTAATCTTAGATACATCAAGTTGTATGATCCGTAATGATTATAAGTAATAATAAAATCCTACATACCGAGGACTTAAGTAAATAATACGTTTTGTTTTGAAACGTAAACATTGAACCACTTAATCTCTAGTTAGGTACAATGCGTTTCGCTCATTATTAAATCTCTACAAAGGAGAATTGCTCTCAGATATGTCCTTAAGCGATTTCAAATTCAGAACCGAGGACACTTTCCATAACAAAGCATTTGCTTGTAGCGTGAGTGTTTCTCGAGGAGTCTTTGCTAAATAATCGCGGGTATAGTCAACGTTATAAGAAGATTAGATGATAACTTCGGTACTTTTTTGCTATACCGTTCTCTGAGTTAATTTTGTTTTTGGTTGTTGTAGTTAGCCTTAAGCCTAAAATTTAAAATCTTAAGTTATTTTCGAGCACACTTACCTACCTAGTTATCTACGCAGGTAGTTATTGCGTGGGTGAACGAACGTCATTAAGCAAGTCGCCTTTTGGTCTCATACCTGTTAGTTTGTGTGCGTAATGTGAAAATCAATATTTCAGGTAGTAATGTGTCTTCAAATACAACGCCGGTTGACGACGAGCGCACGTTTGAACATTCAGACACTGATGAGATGTCTGAAAACGGAAGTCATCCAGTACCCAGGGGAATCGTGAACCCGAATTATCCAGGATTTCAACATTTGGCTCACACGTTGCAGGTGAATCATAATGCATCTTATTTTAACAGCCGGCCACAAATTCGCGCGACGGCGGCAGCAGCAACGACTAGCGGTGAGTGGCTTTAATGACGTATGAAGAATCTCACAAACATGCGGTGGTGATTATTCGATTTGCATTCGTTTCCGCCGCCCTTCATTTACTGCCGTCGCGCAAAGTCTTGGCCACCGTAAGCGTCACTTGAGTGTTGGCTATTGGCTCGTTGTATTCCTTGGTTTTACCTACAACTTATTAATAACGATGGAAATTAACATTTAACAAAACATATTTTTAGGACTACTCTTCAAACATTGAAAACTTTTATCATTCTGAAAATGATATGACTGATGACGATATCGACATAGAGATAACAGAATCATCTTACGAACCCGAGCTTATTTCAAATGAAACCAATATTATATGTAAAAATATTAATAATAACAACAATCATGATGATATAACCGATTCTAAGAAATTGAGTGCAACCAATGACTATTTTTCAAAATCGACAACTGAAACGCTTATTAAAAACAATATTCCAGATTTGTTAAAAACAATATCGGAAAACAATAACAACATCGAACAAAGCGATTACGATCTAGATTGCACTCATGCGGACATAGAGAATAACTTTGACACTAAAGATATAATAGGCGATTTCAATAAAGAAATAGAAGATGAAATAAAACAGCTACTTAATTACAATATTAATATTCAAGACGACTTAGAAGAATTGAGGAAAGATATCAAAGATACCTTAGCGAAACCAATAGAAAATACAATAAACAATATAAGTGAAGTTGTAAATCACGTAATCAAGAAGCTTGTAGAAGAAACACGTAGTGATGAAAACGACCAAATTCCTGATAAGGCGTTGGATAGTGAGATTAGCGATATTAGAGAAAATGAATCCAATGCATTAAAAGAAATGCATCTCAGTAGGCCTACATTCTTACTAATAGAAAATAACTCTAACAATAAAATTACAGATGCTTTCTTATCAGATGGTAAAGATGAAATTACTATATACGATAGCGAATTTGACACTAAAAACATGAGCAATAATGTTGAGAACACAATTAAACAACTCAGCACTGAGCTGCGAAAAATTATTCCAAAGTTAGATGAAATGCGAGAACGTGATAGGTTATGGATGAGGAATATAAAGGAACCGGCACCAGTCATCACCGACGGAAACTCAAACGAAGTAGCGAGTTCGTCTGGACCTACCGAGTGCAGCAAAAGTGGCAGCACCGCCGAATCACTCATACGACTTCCTTCTAAATCTCACGTGTAAGTTAACTACCTACCCTTATTAACCTTATGTTAAATGAGTGTTATTTGTCATGAATAAAGTTAATTATTTTTGTCTGAGTAAACAATTTAATAATTAATTGGTACCTATATTATTATGCTGTATGTACATACATAACGTCTTACACGTTTATTGTGTAAATTATGTACTTATCATAGAGTTTTTACTATGAACAGACCGGCAGTCCACCAACACTTCTCAAAACAACATGTAATTAACCTGCTTACCATAAAGGCGTTGCTCCTAAAAATAGAATTGACGAAGCATGTTACTCTGGTAAATTGGAGAGAAAAGGTGAAACACAGTACGCCAACGCAAAGTTAATCAACTCAAATTGGTTGGAAGAAATGTTGCAGCGATTAGAACCAGTGTCATAATTCAGTTTTAACCGGGCGTGGACTTCACACGAGTTATATTTGAAATAGGTAAATACTGCTTCAGATAAGTAATATTATGACGTCGTGTTACAGTGAATCAGGTACTTCTGTGGACCAAAAGAAGGAAGTGGCTCCGACAAAGAAGTACAGCAGAATAGCTCAACGAAACTCATCCGTCCGCAAAAATGAAACTGGAGATAAATGTGATTTAGGTGAGTCGTCCAAGTGAATCATAATTTTAGTCTATCAAATTAAAAGCATAAATAACACAGCTAATTTATGCATACTCGTAGTTGTACCTAGTGCATCCTATGTTAATCACAATCACCAAGGTTGAACGTAAATTACTAGGTATGTTAAGTCGGTTAAGCTACCCCAATATTAAAACTCTAGGTAGAAAGTAATGCTGAATCAGACGTTCACTAAAGTGTTCTTCAGCTACGATGAGTTCTGTGACAGCCGTATTTCGTAATTTCAATCACTTACTATACTCGCATGCGAAGTATTTAAAAATAGGCTATTCATTATTTAAGTTTCTGAACGGCGTCGCTAGGTGTGTACCAGTGTACTTTTTATGTAAAGTTAAAGAAACAAGTGTAATCCGTATTTGTATGAGCTGTCACAGAACTCATCGTAGCTGAAAAACACTGTAATCAGTCTGGTAATATGTATAAATAACGTCTGATTTTCATGATGTACTTACTTAGGTAAGTGTTAGCACTAACAGATACCTAAGCACATTTTTCATTATTTTTTAGTATAAAAATGTTGACCCCACGATGACCTCATGAAAGGGAAAATGGAATCGTAAAACACTGTTTCTTTGAATTTCAGGGAGTTTCGACGTCTACAACATAGAGACTGCCCTTCCTAAGTTGGATTTGGATGCTATTGAAAATCATTTAAAGGCAGCCAAAGAAGCAGAGAGAAGGGTAGGTACTTGTGGCCTTGTGACACTATTAACGATAGCATTTACTTCAACATCATTATGACACATTATTGTTAGTGCTTATTTAACAAATACCTACTAGCGACTTTGGTTGATATTCGTATGAGAACCATATTAGAACGGGTTCAATTGGTTTGTTATTTAAATACCGCGCCGCGCACTGTGTGCTAAGGTAACGGTAAAAGGCTCGCGTCTCAACCACGTCTACCGCAACCGTGTGTAACAATTTAATAATTATCAATAAGTAGTAGGTTTAGCTTTCTACGGTGATTCAACGACGCGGGCACTCAGGCAGCCAGTCTCTTTCAAACCACCATTACAAATCAAGGTGTGCCGCAGTGTTTAAGTATTATTAAACTACGTTTTTTTTATTGTGCTTACAACTACACCGATATCAAAAGTGATGACTTCGATGCCGTATTTTAATCCTGAACAAAGACATTATAAAAAGGATACGAGGTTCCTTTTGGATTTATACACGATTACTTATGATAATCACGAATCAGTGGATAATGTTTGTTGCTTGGTAATTTTTTATTTATTTATTAGATTAGTTTGCACAAAGGGTTATTAATTAGGACAACGGGAAATGTAGGAAATGGAACGTCACTCGTCCTTGCCCTAAATGTCAAATAGTAAAATGACAGCACTAACGTTAATTTTTTGTTGTTTTATAACTGTTTCATCCTAATTTAACAGGCTGTGCCATATTATTGCCAAAAAAATAAGACTGCTTTATTAATAAGATGTTTGAGGGTTTGTTTACTAATATTAAAAGGAGATTTAGTAAAACTTCCATAGAATTGTCTAAAGATGGAGACCACAAAGAAATATCGGGATTCAAACGAAGCCTGCATTTGCTCAAGACGAAATTTGCCAAACAAGATGTGCAGCTGACCCCTGAATACAATTGTGATAATACAGCTTTAAGTCCAAGAGCTATTGGGACAGCGGAATGTGCCAAAACAGAATTCGAATGGCCAATTCTCTCGGACAACAATATTTTAGACAAATTTACCAGAATAGTTACCATTACTGAAGAATTAAAATATACCAAAAATGTATTGCTTTCAAGATATTATTTAGATCGTGGTAGTATGTATTTCAAACTGTTATTATTAAATTTCCGTGTTTTTTTTTTAGAAACGCAATGACAGAGAAGAGATTAGGAAAAGATTGGCTATGGGGGCTGACAGTGAGGAATTTTACAGTATGGGTCACACAGACAGGCCAGGAAAGAAGCCAAGCCTGCACTCAAGACTTCAAAATGGTGAGTTTAAACAGTTAATTTATTATTTCTGGTTTCATTGGGTATTCATACAATAGGCTATTTGAGTTAGTAAACATTTGTTCTTGGTAATAGGTTGTAGTAGGCATTTTTCAATGTTTAATACATATTTCAGAACACTATAATTTATTTTGGAACCATTTAGCATGTAAATAGAACATTTGTTTATAATTGAAGGGGTCTGAAATACATAGGCACAATTTTGAAAAAAAAAACATTTTTTTTAGGAGAAACAATATAATATCATTTAATTTAATTTCTTACATTAGTAAAAGAATATATAATAATATGTCTTCATTATGTTCAGAGTATGTCATATGTCATGTGAATATGCATTGAGTGAAAAAAAAAAACACTAAAAACTAAAAAAAGATGGGTCTTATTTCTGAAAAGACATACAAAATAGAATAAATACATTTTGAATAATAAATAAGCAATGAATTGGATCTTATGACTACAACAGCTAGGTTATGATAATACAATTTTTTGGCAGTAACATGTGAAGGCTGTTAATGTAATGTTTTCAAATGTAAAGGTATTTACGTTTAAAGTATCAATTGGCCCTTGTTCCTCTGACCTCTTCAATTGTATGGGTATCATCTTATTGGTGTCAATTTTTTATTCTATATTTAGTGAAACAATGCATTGGAGGGTTATTATGATATTTATGTATACTCTGTAATACCAAAGGTTAATACAGGTTAATACCACATTAAATTTAAAACGCTCATACTATTACTATGCAGTTCGTATTACCTTTGTTGGTATTACGGCAGTATATGTTAAATCAAGTTAAAAAGTTAATCATAAATCAAAGGTGAATGTCCTTTGATTTCCATTTTTTTTTGTAGATTAGGGCATTTTTTGTGGGGCTTTCATATCATATTTTGTTACTCTTAAAGATCTTGGGCTATATTGTGTTGTGTGTATTAAAATTGGTGTTGTTGTGGTGTGGCTATGCAGGGAAGAATCTTCAAATATGTTTCATGAATGAGACTGCATCTGACAATGAATCTCAGACATCGGATATGGATAAAAATGTCAACTACAGTACTAAGAGCTTATCTCGGTCAAGCATTTTCAGCAAGTCAAATTACAGTCTCAACAATCATCCATACCAGACAAGGCCACTCTCAGTCAATATAACAAAACATGACAAAATTGGCATTGTTCCTACTGGTGAGTAAATGTTGTATTGTCATAGTTGTTTCTAGTCACAATGGGTAGAACTAATACTCTCAATCCTGATTTGGGTGAATTTTGGTGATTAGTGTTATTGCGTAACACGGAGCCTATCTAATTAGTACTTTTATTGGAATGCAAGTGAAATGTTTATTATTAATCAAATTAAGTCAATTGATTTATAATTTCAGGTGCAAAGTTACGACCATCAACTTTGTCATTGAAAACATCTAAATCTAGATCTTCACAGTCTCTTGGCCACATTGAGCTCAAGGAATCAGATTTCTTTGCACTCCAGGCTACACTGCAAACTGAGGCTAGGATTGCTCTCGCCCAAGCTAAGGAAATGGCTAGGGTTCAGATGGAGGTAACTAAAAAAAACATAACAGTTGATGAACTCTCCCCACATTCTCTTGTAAAGAACTTTTATATGTGCGATATTTTTAAATCCTAATAATAATTCATTTCGTTTCTGGACTTTTTAAATAAAATGAAATAAAATATGATTTACTTCAAGTAATTACATTCATAATAAAACAAAATAAATTAAATTAATGTCACTATATTCATTTAACTTTGACTTTCAACGCAGAAGTGGCGCATGTTAAGGCAGTCCAAGTGCATGTAAAGGAGTTATAATCTGTGGTTAAACTTCTAAGACTGCATAGTTCTATAGTTCATGCGCATAGTAAAATTGATGTTTTGTGGTGCAGCGCGAGCGGCGCGCGCGCGGCGCGTCGCCAGTGACGGAGATGCTCCGCAACTCGATGCGCAAGGCCAGCGCGCCGCTGGCGCCCGATCGCCGCCGCGTCTCGCGCCAGCTGCTCACCGACATGAACCTAGCCCAGCTGCAGGTAACTACCATCACTTACACCGCATGACCCAGAGGCCACAGGGACCACTCACTCCACTTGTATGACCTATGCCTATGGGCACAGGGACTACTTAATTCAATTAATCCCACATGTGCCCAGGACAATGGGGACCATTCAGCCCAGTCATTTGGGCATGCAATCTCAGGGTTAGTTTGTATGTAATTCTGTATCAGTTCGGTTCCAGTATTGCATACAAATCATATCCAGGATTGCATGCCCTACCAGTCATCACATGTACTAAAATGCTCTGAGACTTGGATATTGTTAATTTTTGCTAGTTACCTAACACGGAAAAGTAAAGGTTGAAGAGACCTCAACCTCCTACTGCCCGCCAAACAAATAAATTTTGTCAATGGAATATGAATCTCTTACGAATGACATAAAATCAATTATCTCATTTGATCATTAGTCATAAAAACAAAAGAAATTACACTTTACTTTCTTTGCACTAGATCTTTATTTGAATGGCCGTATTTGGTACTATTATTAGTACAAGGTACCTCAGAAGGTTAAGTGCAACTGATTTTGTAGTTTCGCAGAACATTGTTTATTCCATGCATGTTTTGATAAATTAAATGATTTATACATTTATTTTTATTTAAATGACATTAAATTAAGCTTATTACAGCTGGATGACTCTATTCAAGAATAACATTAGCCATTTACCTTTGTACCTGTTCCTTAAATAATTTTGTGACATGCGCAACATACTTAGCAAGCCGCATTAAGGATATTGACACTTCAACCGGTTGTAAGTTCCTACATGCAAAAGGTTTAAGCAGATCATTTGGACTTCACAGTGTTATCAATATCCTGCGTTTTGGAGTCGGCGCTTGATAGTGTTAGTTATGGGTACCAACATCTGTCCCTTTTTTTCCGAAGCCCGCGCTTTATCGGGTTCCTAAAATACGCAGCCCTATCGTAAGTATCGCACAAGCGAACTCGGTACAAAGAAGAGTTATTCGAAAGTTAAGATTTCGGGTCATTAAACTTTGTAAGTGCAATGTCAACTGAGTTTGTTTGAGACTCGCCTGTTTATACATTTCATTTCATTTTTATTTATTTCAATAAATATAACCATATTGTGTTTGAATTGCATTATAATTACATTACAGTCAAATAAAAACAAAATCAACAAAACATTTCAATGTACACAAAAAGTTAGTTATAAAAAATGTATGTTTATGATTGCGATAGGATATATTAACAGGTTTTGTCCTCTATAAATTCCTTAACTGAATAATATGATTTCCTTATTATAAATTTCTTAAGTCTTGCTTTGAAAATATTTCTATTATTTATCGATTTCATCTCAACTGGCAGTCTATTGAAAAGGTGAACAGCTTGATAGCACCATAATATTCATATTATTGATGCTTCATAATATTTAACCTAGGGACTATTTGGCTTGGTAACTCTTTCCGTCTTGTTGAATATCTGCGCTCTCTCATTATGACTCTCGTACATATTTATATGTTTAATCAGATCTGTCAACAGAACAAGTATATAAAGACAAGGAACAGTCAATATCTGTAAATGTAAGAAAAACTTCTTACAAGAAGCACTTTGGAATAGAGACCTGTAAGGAATGCGAATAGTCCTTACAGGTCTCTTAATTGTAACCTGATAGCTGTATCTACATTATATTTGTAACCATTTCCCAATAATTTTATACTATAGCGCAATTTTGATTCGACTATGCGTAGTAAACTAATTAAAGCTGCCGGATTTCTACCTCTTCCCGCAAACTGCTAAGGGCAAAGCATATATTGCTTTCCTTGACAATAGTACATTGTTGCCTAGGCGCGGAAAGTAAGGGTTTTCCTGACTCGTATTTTAGCAGGCCTCGCTATTGCTCGGCCTGCTAAAATACGAGTCAGGAAATCCTCGTTTCCGCCGAGGCATACATAATGCTTTTCTCAAACATGTGAGGAAATAATACAAATACATTTTTAAAAAGCAAGTAATTTAATTATGCAGAATGAACGAATGTTACCGACTGTCAATTGTTTTTAAATACTAACCATAGAAATTGGAATGCAAATTCAAAAAGAAACACACGCACTGTGCTAAAAAAGCGAGCAGTTACCTTGGCTGTTTGGAATTTTTGTCTTGGTCCTTTTGATTTTGTATGCAAATTGACAGCATTTTTAAGAAAAATATAGACATGGACGGAAAGTGTTTTCATATGGTTTTATTACTCCTAGGAGTAAAATGACGCTCTTTCCGTCCTTGTCTTTCAATCGGAAAACCGTTTTTTCCGAGCATGTTGGAGAAAAATCTAATAATGCAGTATAAAAGGTATTCCGAGTCCATGGTCTCCGGTCCTTTAGCTTTAGCTAACACATTATACCCACATACTTTCGTATTTCATAAATTTCATAATATATGACATTTCAAATGCAACATATATTGTTTCTGAATATATGACTATAACTATGACTTCCAATAGATTTTACTTAGGAATAGTATTTCAAAAGTCTAATACTGACTCAAGCCGACCGTGTTCCAGTTAACCCATTCACAGGCATTTGTTATGAAACAGTTGCTCGTTTGTCATATAGTACAAAAGTTGTATGATTAAACTGCAAAAGTAATGTAAACTACGCCACCCGGGTCCGGAAGTATATTTTCAACATAGCTCACAAGCGTTCAGAGCTACGGTTATTACGATGAAGTCTTTTGTACGTTATTGACCTTGATTATGTTCTTGGCGTGCGCTGAGTCGTAAAAATAAAACAATAGGTTTTTGTTGCGTGTTTCCTAAGTTTATATTGGTGTCATGTCGACTGCTGTTTAGTTAAGTTTTTATTTATCAGTAGACGTTGTTTATTACAAGGAATAAGGTGGGCGATAAGCTTTGAAAATGTACCTAATTGATCGGGGTTTATTAAGGTTGAGGTTTAAATTAAACCGTCTGTAGGTGGACGAACCCTGCGTAATTATTACTGCAAACCATATATCAAAATTGCTTGTACTTGTTGGGATTGTACTGGTCTCTAGCTCGCTCTCATACGCTCTTGTTGAAAGCGAATGAGAGAGAAGTACAAACCCGAAGCACCCAAGTGCTCACAGACTGTACCTACAGTACCACATGTTAAGCACTTTAATGCCTTGTCATAATGTACCTACTTCAAACTAAATGAATGAATTACAAATGTACGATTTAGTCAATGTTTTCAAATTCATTTTGAAAACATATAAAAATGTCCAGTCATGCAATGTCAAATTAAGTGGTGTGTATTCGCAGAAAGCGAATATTCCCGTCATACTTTATACGAGCGTCAAAGCTATATCCGGCGGTTTTCGGTGTTGCAGGTGATAGTGAACGAGCTACACTCGCAGATCGAGTCGCTGAACGACTCGCTGGTGCGGCTGCTGATGGCGCGCGACGAGCTGCACATGGGGCAGGACTCCATGCTCGTTGACATTGAGGACCTCACCAGATATCTGTGAGTACATGTAGCGCAAACACTCATATAACTGAGTTATCACAAAAATAAGTTTCTGTCAAAAACAATATTTTTGAGATTTTTTGCTGTTGCTGGTTCTACTTTTTTGCACATTCATCATCTGCTTATCGAGTCTAAAACTCGTTACGTTAAGTACATAGGAGATCCTGCTTGTTGCCATATTGCGACTCCATTATTAGATTAGTTCTTAGGTACCATAATATTGCATTGTCCTCGGGTATCTCAAATTATAGTCAATTTTGAACCACTTGCCGTTATAGAAATGGCTTTTCTTTTGCTGTTCCCTCGTAAACTGTGAAACTTTGACGGAAAACTGCATCCAAATTGAGACATACTGTAGATGAATAAGGCCCATAATTATAAACTGATCTCAACTCAAATGCTCGTCTCGAGATGTGTCAAAAATGACATTGTTCTATGGATTGGCGTTTACTTTGACGTATCTTGTGACGGGCCTCACTGTCAAGATCAGTTTATGAATACGGCCCTAAGATGACAAACTGGTCACACTGTAAGAATAATTGAGTAGTAGTAGTGAAATGTTTCGCTCCTTTCGCTATGTTAATGTAGGGTTAGTAATGAACGGGTCCTTACCGAGGTTTGTACTTTTTTTACAATGCCATTATTTGCTTATTATGATCAAACTAATGATTCCCAACATGGTGGGTCTACAGGTGATAAAACTACACAGTTGTCCAAGGCAAAAAAGCCGTATGGAGTTCATCCTATTATACTGCCTTATTCTGCTGGAAGGGCTACAATTACTAGATGCTAATAACTGGTATTTTGGACGTCGATAATTGGGTATTTTAGTAGAACAATTTATGTTTGACCGTATGACAACGTCATAATCATAAGTAGATTATATTCTGGATGAATTATATTGGCACAAGTTCATTTTTAACATTGGAATAAGAACTTACGTAAATCTAATTGTCAGAAACCGTGGCGTGTCAACTAAATGCGCTCGATAAGCTAGTTCTTATAAAACTTAGGATTCATTTTTCAATCTTCAGATATTAGTTCTTTTATACGACAAAAAGAAGGAAACCAATAACTTTAAAACCAGTAAATTCAGAATCGTTTTGTATTTTGTTCTGTATAGTTGTTTGTTCATATTCAGTTACGATGAGTATAATGGGTTATTTTTTCTTTGATTTCAGGGGCGTGAAGGAACAGACTAAGAAGACGAAGGGCACGGCGAAGTCCGGCGTGAGGCGGCTCGCGTCGCTAGTGCACAAATAAGTACCTGCTCGCGTTTCCATTCTATACCTATTCCGAACATAATGCAAACTGGTTACCTGTTATACCATCATTGTGGAGGCTATAATCATTCTCGATATAGTGTTAAGAGTTACAATCATATAAAAATAGGTAATGCTGCAGTCACGGGTTAAGTGACGACCGATCATAAATCCAATGTTAAAGGAACCGCTCTCGTAGCTAAATACATAGTTATTATTGTTAATTTTTTCTTCATAAACAATATTATGTGTCAAACATTTAACATGTTTGATGGTACTATCGACGAAGCAGTTAATATTTTTCTCTTAGCGTTATGAAGTTATGTATTATAAAATACTTTGGAACGGGTTTCTAATATTGCCCTTCGCCAGCAGTTGATATCTATAATTAATGTTAGTCATTGATATTCGTAACTCCGTCGCATTTTAATCTCTTTGCATACAATATATTATGTGTGAAACATTATTGGAATTGTACATTCACATCTATGTCCGCTTTATAATCTATATTTTTAGCCCACCTAGACATATATATCAGTATGTGATTATTCGCAAATTATAAAGAAAAATATTTTTTCAGAATAGTGCTCATTGTTAGAATACTTAATATTATGTACTCACGATAATTAATAGAGGCGTGTAGTGATGCACAGGCGGGAGTTTTGAGTGATATATCAAGAGGCTTATTCTTTAAGAATGTAGATATTGCAGGAATGCTCATAGATAGACTTATTCTGATCAGCAAATGGTGTCCTATCCATGATCAGTGGTGCCCACGCCAGTGGAAATTTCTATGGAGAAGTTTGAAGATTGTGATCGATAAGTCGTAGGTCAGGGATATTATAAATAACCGTTTAATTTGTGTTTAGCTCTCTGTCCACATCTGCTGTTTATGTTTTGCGTTTGTGTCCGACGCGGTCGCACGGTGGCTCAAAGTTTGCGAGCTCCAGGGACTCGTATTAAATTTGGATCACTCGCTACCGTATAAGGCGTTTCAAACGAAGAGGACATGTGCTTCTAGGCAATAACATATTGAGCCCAGACGGTATCCATCGTGTCATCGAGTTTGCACCGGTCTCCAGCTGTAATGTCTTAACACGGATCTTAACACGGATTAATGATGCAAAAAGTAAGTCATGGACGGTGAATACCGAAACAGTCCTTTGAGGCAATCCGACCCTTTCTTAGCCCATTGTTGAACCCATTAGCAACATAATCTATTATAGAAATTTATGATCTCGATTTCTAGACGTATATTCAGATGTTCGCATGATATTTTGTGGAGCAGAATCTATCGTAAAATCTTACTTCGGATATTTTTAGGATTTGATTTAAAGCCACGTCATACAACCAGCGCGGCGTTATCGGGGCACGTTGGAATCTCACAAATTCTATCAACAAACGTGAATTTTGAGTAGCCCGTCGACATTACGATGTTTGCGCAGTGAAGCCTTTGACAATAAGTTTAAAAAGAAAGTCAGTGAAGAAGCAACGGTATAACCGCTCTAGCACACACTCTAATTCATAATAAATTTAGACCCCAACGTTGTTATCTTATTAAAAACCACCAATATCGTGCGACCGAGGCTTAGTGATCGCTGGTATATCACAATATAGTTTAAAATATACGAAACGCGACGGCACGCTACGACACAAACATGTTAACGTTGCCTTCCATTTTTGTGTTTCGTCTGCTAGTCCGATCCGACGGCAAGAATAATCAGATTGAATTATTAAATGAAATTATTTTAAAATATTTTAACAAGTGTAACAGCAAAGAGATCTCAATAATTTTGTTCCTTAAGGGTATCAAAGGGGTATTACTATGGTATTATTTATAAGTTCCATATACATTTTTATTTTACTTTGTGTTTTCTTTACTGTAGTTACCATTTCTAGGCTTAAGTATTTTTGCTCCCTAGTTTATATTTTTATCTTCGATATTAGTTTTGCAACCAAACTTAAAGACGAGCGCAAGAAGTTTATGCCACTACAGTGCAAGTGTTAGTTTCAATGTGATATAAATTCAATATTGACTTTCAGATCACTAGCACAAACCACTTGCACCTGTAGAAGTACAATTACACAATATACGGAAGAAGTTTAAGTAATGTTTCGAGCCGGGATCGTATAGTTACATTTAAACATTCAGGTTGAGGGGTAGGTAGTTTTAAGATGCCCCAGATTTTGAGGAAAGCAGCTTTGCTTTATCCATTTCGACCAGGAAGGAATAACGGACTCTGAATTGTGGGTCTAATTAATCGTCTGTTGTTTGTATGTGGCAAGCCTATAACTATTTTCAAAGGCCAGATGACGCAGGGAGCATTTTTATTTTATAATGTTTCCACTTGCTTTCCCTTATTGTCAATGTCGCCGTTCCTTTACTTATGCGCTCTGGAATGTATCCCACCACTCGTTCATTGTAGAAATGCAACATCCTTTTTGCCACCTCGTTCTGATACTGTTGCTGTTTCTACCAAACTAAGTACCTATCTATTTCCGCACTGTTGAGACCGCTTTAATGTTAATCTATGTGTTTCATATCTAAATGTAATGTAAACTGCCGTGGATAGGTATAAATAAAAATAACTTACACACTAAATCATTTTATGTTTGTATAACATCAAACTTTTAAAATTTCAAGCCGTGAATAGAACTTTTGTTTTGTAACCTAACTAGTGAAATACCAAGTTGAGAAATCACAATGCAATTTCAATTTTTCATGTCCAGTGTAAGTACCTTTGAAGCCGTGAATCAACTTGCACGGCGCAGCTGCGATGTCCCGGCAAGGCATTACTGTCCTTCACTACGGCGTTTAATACATTAAAAACGTTTGCTTATAAAATAAACGGCGTGCGGTTATGACACACGGCGGTCGGAGGTGTCGCGATAAGTGGTTGCATGACATTTCGCGGGACAACGCTGCTGCGTTGGCATTTGTCAAGTTTTTTACGCAGCATGTGTGTGTGTCGGCTAGGGCTCGCATGGCTGCGATATAATCGATTCGCCTATCTCACCATTATCCTGTTTGTTCATCCAGGCGATCGCAGCCGCGCTACCCGTTTTATGAACAGTGACGTGTGTGAACTGTTCTCCGTAGAGAATGTAAGAGTATAACATGTTTACATATTTAAGTTCTATCAGACATGTGGTAACGATATTGAATTATTCTAAATAAAGGGGCAAGTGTTAAAACTTTTCATTTTATTTAACTCTGTCCTAACCTACCGTCTCTCCCACCGACCAGAAAATGGCTCTATTTTTAAATATAGGTAGTAAGTAAGTAAACTCTTTTTTGCACAAAAAGAACTCCTTTCACAAAAAAGCACTTGTTTTGTTCTTAAATTTCAATTTTAAAATCTGTGTTTAACAAAAAGATTGGCTCTATTCCAACTTTTCTTAGACCATCTAACAGTATAGCAATAGGTCTTTAAACGTCTGGGAGCGAGCGACCTTTTAAGAGCTATTTCACAGTAGGTAGTCATGTTCTTGGCGTAGTAGCTCTTTTGTAAAGAGAGTGATAGCTGCCACCGCGCCATCAATATGACTACGATATAATTATAATAAAAGCAAGAATGGATAAATAAATTCGAAAACCTTGCCTTGTATTACACCCATAGATGAATTATCGAGAACATGGAATTGCATTTGTAGTGGTTGTACCGTTTGCAACAAAAGGAGAATAATTTTCTCTTAATTTAATAAAATTACATACCCTTAAGACATGGAATAAGTAGTAGTCCCGTGTTTTTTGCTTTTAGTCGCTATCATGTTCTTCATCTGAGCTGTCACAAGTATTGATAATAATATTGTCTGATATTTATTTTCTTCACTTTCGACATGGCGACAAATATTTTCCCAGTCCTCAGCAGTAATAGTATTAATTCGTTCAGTTGCTAAACTCATAATGCCTTGCATGTTTAAAGAAACGTTTCCTTTCACTACATATTCTTTTACCATGGACCAAATATTTTCGATCGGATTGAATGTCGGGTGATACGGTGGCAATCCTAAAACGGAGTGGCCATGTTCTTTTAAAATTGCATCTATGTGGCACTCACGAAACCGCTCTTTATTTTGTTTAATTAAATCATACAAACTGGTTTTGTACATCAACGGGCTATATGAAATGTTGTGTTCTGTCAACCAATCCATCATTTCTTGTTTAAGAGAATTTGACGTTGGAGCACGATTCGAAAGTTTGTTGTGATGGGACGCATTATCTACGATAAGTACGCTATTCGGTTTAAGGTTCGGTATTAATTTTTCTTTTAACCATTTTTCGTAGTTGACAAAATTCATCTGGTCATGGTAATCTCCCGTGTTTTGGTTTGCCTTAAACATTAACAAATAAAATAATAAATAGGCCTTTTCATCTATTTCAGATGATTTAGGTAGCATTATGAAATACGAGTAACACACTTTCGCTCGTGACTCAGCAGGCCGATTCGGGATAGGATCCCCCGGCCGCACGCACGGCAAGTGTACGCACCCCCTGTTGGTCGGAGGTTGGCGGCCCGAAACATTAACTAAGCGTTGGGAATAAAACCATCTTTTCCTCCTGCGTGCACTGTACATTAATCGCTGGCCTGTACTGATTTGTTTTTTTAACACCAAATTCTGTTCCATTGGTCTAAGCCTCTCCGGACACATGTGAAGTGTGGATGTAGGTTTCATCAGTAAATACTAGTGGTCTATCTTTAGACCGATATTCCGCAATTTTGGTAAGGTAATTTATTCTTAGCAGTCGTATGTTGTGTCTTTCCATTAATATTTTTCGGTTGCCCTCGGTCTTTTTCCATTTAAATCCTAATTTTTGTATTTGTTTTCGTAATGTGGAAATGCCAAATTTGAAATCTATATCGGATTTTAACACAGAGTGGAGTGGGACAGATGAAAATTGTATATAGTTCTCCGGATGACTTCCTGATCAAAATAGTTCTTTTTTTTTTCTCGGGGAGGTGGATTTCTTTGTTGATGCGAATTTCTCACCATCGCTCTCAGACACAATGTTATAAACAGTAGAGAGACAAACACCTGTAGCTGGGCAGCGGTGTAAGGGGAATTTTTTTTTTCTTCAGTTCAAGTTCAAAATATTTATAACAGTTAAAAATAATTTGCTTACCTTGACTCTCAAACGGACCGAAATTACTCAGTCGTACGGGCAGACACAAAATTATTCTGATAATTGTGAGAATACAATAAAATCAGACGTAAAAATATATGCACAACGTAAATAATATTCACAATTTGACACTGACATTATTTTGGTATTTACTTCTTCAATATATAACAAACCTCTTTTTATGCTGATAGTACGAGAAAATAGAAAATTCAAATAAAGAATGCCGGTAAACATTCAATACTACTACATACGCAATTCCATGCTCTCGTTAATTCATCTATACCGTTGTCGTATTGTCAACGCGGGTGTATCCCACTATTTATACAGTGTGTGGCCCAGAACCGGGGCGAAAAAATTAAATGGGGAATCTTTAGAACATTTCAATTAACTATCACAAGAATCTAATATTACAAAGTCTATAATTTTGGAGAAAAGAGCCTACAAAGTTAAAAATCGTAGGTAATGTATTTTCCCGTCGCGATATCGTCGCTTGGTCACTTGGTACGCGATATGTCTGAGTACAGGGTGCCATTGACAACACGAGGTAGATTTAGCGGTGTTTGCATTACATTGAATTTGCGATTATGTTTGTTAGAAAAAAACTGAAAGTTAAGTTTTTATTTTAATTAGGTAAGACCATTATAATGTAATTACCGGTGATCTATAGAACCCCGGTTTTTAATATTATCCCCGGTTTTGGGCCACACACTGTATAGGTATATGGATTTCTATTGATAAAAATACTGGGACAGTTTCTCTCATTATTTCTATTGCTGGCGGCGGCGATAAAAAAAACGCTGCATCACCTCTTATGACCGACCCTTGGAGACATACTGTTTCTAGAGCTAGCATTTTTTTTTGCCGCTATAAAAATAATAGGATATAACTTGGAAAAAACCGCTAGTCCCACTTTTTCTTTTTGTATTCCAATGGAAATAGTGGGTCTACCCGTCAACGCTACGAGTATAACAGCTCTTTGCATAGCTCTTATTAGTTTGACAGTAATTTTGGCCGCCTTAAAAACAACACGATAACTATTGGTAGCTGTAATGAATAAGGCCCCTGGTATTTTTAATTCAACATTAGTATTTATAAAAGCAAAAGGATAAAATTGTAATTATTAATTTTACCTGCGGACATAGCAAGGATTAAGTAACTCCAGCGGTTTATCCTATTTGTTTCGGCCGTGGGTGTTAACCTTGCTAGGTAGCTCCTAGTTGATTAACGCTTCGGGCGGTCTACGTACGTACGAGCAAATTAGTCGCAAGTTAGTGCCTCAACTATTTTTAAAGGGGACAGATCTGAGACCCAGGCCTGTAAAAAGTATATTTGTTCTTATTTTTGGATAAGCTTTTGTTGCCGATTGTACTTTTTGCATAGTTATCAATTACTCGTCAAGACGATACTAACGAGCCCTAACACGGCGGGTTTATCATGTGTTATTTATGAGTTCCTATGGCCACCCTAAGCCTGCATCATCATGCCATATTATTAAATAGTCATCGTAGTTACTTAGGCAGACCAAATTTCATCTCAATCGGTCAATTCTTCCTTGCAAGATTTGACCCAAAATACATACCTTTTACATACATTTCAAGATAAAAAAGTTTGCAATAACTTAAGTAAGTTTAATCTAAGTGGTATCAAACAAATCTATCATAAATCATAATTCGGAGCAATATTAACGCTATAACAGAACCAGCAATCCCATAAAAAACCCCGAACTACCTGCGTTAATTAAAATAATCCTAAAAAACATGCTCTACATTGACATAAAGTAATAGCCGTCCCTCACGTGATGTAATATTCGCATGGCAATCGCCAATAAACATCGTAAAATCAATTAAAGCGAAGTGCCCTAAAACAATAGAGATGGGGACGATTTCCCACAGCTCTTCAAACCAGCGCCGACCGGGACCCCTCACCTGCGGCCCAGGTGCGCCCGCGCAATTAACGACCTCCTCCGCTAATACTCTCACCTCACTTCTATTCGGGGACCGTTATCGTTTCATTACGCCTACGAGTCGGTACCGCTTTTGACCATTGACCATAGACAATTTCCTTTTGCGAAACACTTTATTAAAAAGTTCAAATTTATTAGCCCACTATTAATCTAAATTGAAATGGAATAAGTGGAAAATGGGATATTTTATTGCGTGAACGGACATTTGCAATCTTATCATAGTTTTATTGCTTAGCTGTGTGTCGCGGGCTAATTGATTTCCTGTGGGAAATATAATGGCTTTTTGGATGCCTAATAGAAAATGTATGGTTTGTTTGTCCATTAGAAACCGGATGAAATAAATATTGGTTTAAAAAAGATCTTGATAAGTAAAAAAGGTAGTAAAGGTAGGTAAAACCGTAATGCTAAGCAAAAACTCGCATTAGAAAAATAATAATTTGATTTAGGAAAGTAAGTACTTAATTTGAATACTTAGGTAGTAGTTGTCTATCTGCCTGCATGTAAGAGGAAAACTCGAACAGATATTCTTGTGACACATTTGACAAATCAATACGCTCTACATACCTGTCTGATTACCCGCCATATATTACTGTACCCCCAGCTCAGTTTTATTACGTGTAATCGCGTAGATAAGCGCGCTGACGTCTAACGTAATTGCCTAACTGCGTCATTTGTATCCCTTTATTTTTGGTCGGTAGAATAATAAAGTTATCGCGCGGGTATCTCGGAGGAGCATGCAAATCACCGCGCGCGCATGCGGGCCGCGGGGGGCGCCGCGGGCCGGCGGAGCCGCGAAAGTACAAATAATCATGAAGGTATCACGATGGTACCCAACGAATAAACCCATGCGAAAATACAAGTGGTTTAAATGTCATCGCAATGATCATCCATAGTTCAATCTTAATTTAGGTTCACAGAGTTCTGACGGAGTTTTTTTTTTTATCTGCACTTCATACTGCTTTAAGCAATATTAAAATTGGTATTCTGCCGAAATATGTTTGGCAAAATGTGTCGTTTCCCAACCGTTTCACCTGCCCACCCAATTTTCTGTAACTGTAAATATTTAGAATGTATTTCAGTACAATCGTGTAGAACCCTATAGCTTAGATTAGGTTAGTTATTCTATATATTCTGAAATATTTACGGTTACCGAAAACAAAGCAGGTTGGCAAATGAAACGGTTGGGAAACGATACATTTTGCAAACATATTTCGCCAAAACATAGGTAGCCCATAGGTTACATTAAGTAGTTCTTACCTAATTATTGTACTTATTATTTTCTATATCTGTTATAGGTATAGTGCATATTTTTGTCATTCAATAAAGTTTACTATTTTAGCTTCATTAATTGTACGAAGACGTGACAAACCAAAGGAAACAACACAAAACACTAGCATCTTATTTTTAGATGCCCGTGACCTATTAATATTTTGTTTGACACTTAGGCCTTAAGGACGGGACAGAGATACAATACAAAGCATTTCCTTGTCCTTCAGTTAAGTATTTCCCCAATGCTTTTATAAATTAGTCTTACGAATCGAATTTCATAATTTAAACTAGTAGATTATTGTTTTCTTTGTCGTGCAAAAGAGATAAGTGCTTAAAACCACGTTTTAAAACAACTTAGTAGTAGTTAGTAGGTACGTGTATCTACAAACACTGTCATGGCCAGTAAAGGTAACATTGAAGACGACATTACGTCTATTCGTATCTTAGGATACCTGTTAATTGAATTGCCATCGAAGCAGCTGTTAACTCCCATTTTAGGGCTCCGTGAGTAATTTTATTTCTGTACCTACTTCTATCGTCCGCTTTTATAGACTTAGATACAAAGTGACAGTGAATGTAGGTAGGTTTTTTTGATTAAGGGTCTTTCAATCAAATACTAACTTTTGCCACGACTCCGATCGCGTAGAGGTCTAGTACTAGAGTGCATTTCCGAGCTATAAACTGGGTATCTCTGTTCCAAATTATACGTCGATTGGCTAAGCCATTGAAAACGAATCAAACAGACACACATAAAAAAAAACATATTTATAATATTAGTAAGGATAAGGAGCAGGATTAATTGTGACTCGTTTGTGGAATTTAAGGAACTTTGTATACATACGTTCGTGTCTTCAACCTGTTTAACAGCACCTTACCTACAGCAAGAACTATAAAATGTCTGTATCTTATCTTATCTTTTTGGTGGGGTCCTTACGAATACACTTCGACCCTATGGGATCTTTTGTGTAATTACCCCTCTTCTAGCTCTAGGAGATGTTTAACCCCAAAGTGCCCGGTAAACACTCCAATAATGTATCGAAGTTCTCTTCTGCTGAGTTTTTAAAGTTTTTTGGTCCAGCTCTGGTTGACTCTTTCTATGAAGAACTTTGCATACCCTAAGCCCACCGTAGTTTTCCACTCTTTTTGGTGGTTTTCTAGGGCGTTGTTGTTTAGAGCTGCTTTTATAGTGCCCGGTGAGGGTGCCACAAATGGTTCAGGTCCGACGTATGCGCCCTTGGACCCTCCCCTTGCCAGCTCGTCCGCGGCTTCATTTCCGGGAAAGCCTTCGTGTCTGCCGGGAAAGCCTGTTTAAGGCTTGGATTCCATTGTAGAGTAGTTTCGAGTCTACTTTAAGCGCCGTGAGCGCCTAAAGTGCCGCTTGGCTGTCGCTTAAAATATAGATAGTTCTCTTCTGTAGAATCTTATCAATATTCTCTTGCGTGCAGGCGATTATCGCATACAACTCCGCCTGGAAGAGCGTTGCGTAGTTGCCCATACTTATACTACTGTTATAGTCTTTGGCATGAATACCCGCCCCCGTACCGGAGCTCATTTTTGAACCATCCGTGTACCGTATCGCGTTGTCTTCCTCTGATAGGTGCAACCCATCCTTCTATACATCCCTTGTCGGAATGTGGACATTGAAGTTCCTCGGAATAAATACTTGGGCTGCATTTTATCCCAGCCTATCGTCAGTATTCTGTCCGGAGCAACATTGTGTGCCATTTTAGTGTGTCTGATTCTAGGCGCTGTGTCGTTCCACAGGCCAGTCTCTTGCAGCCTTCGCAGTGACTTGCACGCCTCAGACTGTATGGCTGTACGTAGTGGTGGGAGGTTTAGTAAGACCTCCATTGCCACCGTCAGCGTCGTTCTGAACGCCCCTGTTATAGCCATGCAGGCTACCCTCTGCACCTTAGTTAGAGTGTCCTTGCATATCCGTAGTGTTGTTCTTGGCCACCAGGCCAAGCAGCCTTACCATCATGGTATAGATCCACTTCAGTACTTTAGGGTTAAGGCCCCATGTCTTACCATATGCTGATCTGCACATTCCAAACACTCTTTTGTTAAATCGGTGTCTACGTATTTTTTCCAAGTGAGCTCTTTATATAGTATGTTACCTAGATATTTTACTTCACCCGACAATTTTAGTACGTCGCCAAACAGCTATAGCTGTTTAATATGTTTGCGGTCCCGTTTCTTAGTACATGGATTTTCATGGAATTTTACAGTTTTGCTGGGATTGATGGATAGTTGATGACTAAAGCACCAGCTTTCTACCTTTTCCAAAGATTTTCCCATGACTTCCGATACTGTTTCCGGAAACTTTCCGTTTATAAGTATCACGAGATCATCTGCATACCCAACAGTGTGTAGTGGGCCAGTGTTAAGTTCCTCCAGGAGAGAGTTTACTACCAGGCTCCCCAGAGTAGGTGAGAGAACCCCCCCTGAGGACATCCTTTTGTCGTTGTGGCAAATATTACGTTTCCCAAAAGAGACTGTAAACGGTAAGTTCTAGGTACTTGTTAATAACTTGGTACCTAGATTAGTTCAGGCAGGGTGTTTACATGAACACGGAACCCTAGGTTGTTATTGTTCCGATACGACTTGCTCTTAGCAGGTCTTAGTTAACCTCTTTGAAATGTTAATTCGTACATATTCATACATAACACAACGATACTACCTACTTTGTCCTATAAATTATGTTTAAAATTGTATAAAAAGGTAATCTTAGGTTATGTTTTTAATTGAGTTGTTATCCGAACAGGAGCAGGTGACTTTAGGTACCTAAAAGATCACTGTAAGATAGATATAAGTATTAATTAAAACACCAGGCTTGGTACTTTTGACATGGTCATTAGGTTTGAGATGTCTTGGCAATATCTTACGTTTTGTTATGTGGTAGCGGTGTCATTTTCTTATTATTATATGTAAGAAAATGACATCGCGTACAGTCAGCCATTTATACGATGATTGCTAAAACTAAGTATATCGCCTAGCTAGAATAATCAGTTTTACTTAGTTAGACACGTGACTACCTTTTATTTGCAGCTTTTCTCTTGTAGTTATATCGTTTAATAGGAGTCGGGTCGGCCAACAAAGTGGTCTTCCAGTTTTGACCAAAGTTTCTGTGAGATCTAGTTATCATTAAGGTTGACACTTGTCACTGTCATGATATTATTGCAAGGAAAAGTCAAACTTTTCGTATCATGACGTGCAAATGAACTTCAACCGTAACGGTGCTAGACCACACTTTTGGCCGATTGTACCTATGCCATTAAATCGACGGGAAAAAATACTTAAATTCAATTATATTTCATCAATACGAGTAATAATAAACCGAACAGTAGGAATAATGAAGTTCCTACTGTTCGGAACAGGGTTTCGTTTTTTTAATGACGGGCATTTTCCGAGCCTTGATAATATTAGTATAGTTTTAGCGGTGTTCAGTGTCATGTGTGCCCCGTCTCCCCTGGCTTCAACGCAGTTCAAAGTCAATGGTAGGGTCGCGGTGGCCCATACGGGCTCCGCTGCTACGACACCAGTTTATTACTCTTTCGTTTGCTCGGTTTGCTTTATTTTCTCGTCCAGTTGCCATGCACTCATGTACGCTAAAGGTGTCGTAAAAACGGTAGATGAAGTTTTTACTGCTCGATTTTTTATTAATTAATTATACAGAAGATGAAGAACTTGACGTAAATAAAGCCCCCTTTTTACCGGTCCAGAATATATCTGTAACTTTTCAATGTAGGTAGTTAGTTCAGAAGTTATGATAGGTGCTAATGATAGGTACCCACTGATGAAGAACAAATGTAAGCGCCTTTTGTTTACGAGTAACATTTTTCGGGTTTCGTACCAAAATGGTAAAAAAGGAACCCTTATGGTCAGACTTCGTTGTCTGTCTGTCTATATGTCACACATTTTTCTCAGCCCAATTATGCCAAATTTCAATTTAATAGCATTTGTAGTTACAAGTTCTATCAACTTAAAATCATAGTTATGTATGTAAATTGCTTCCCCATATCTGTTTTTAGTAAAAAAAATACAGTTTTAATTTGATTGAAATTCATTAATTTTCGTTATCAGCTAGCGCCTACGCCAAGTTTCAGCAAGCGAACGGCTAACGAATATGTACGTTACTTATATAACATAACATACTACTGTTTCTAGGTATTTATTAAAAGTTATGTAGTTTAGAGTATAACAATACGTAAACCAGACATGTACACACTTCTTTAACCTATCGAGGCCAGATACTGAAGTTAATAAAACGGGTTCTTACCGAGCTCGCCAAATATTCTAACAGCCACAAAAACCCGTTCTTACCTTTAGTTTACCCACGTGAAAAGTAAAAACACAGCAACATTTAATTCTACATTATTTTTTGCCATACTATGTATAAAAGTATACATAAGTACTTTGGCTTTATGGAACATGGCATGTTGTTTGTACTATCGTAGTTTTTGTATCGAAGTTTGCACCCTTGAAATTGGCTGTGAATATTATAATCCGTGGAGGGAGGCACAATGGGCCCCGTCAGCCGAAAAATGATTAACAACCGATTACTCTGACGGATGACGCCGCACTGGCTTCCCCGGCGCAGACTTACGAATCTACAGGAAGTGGAGCTTACTCAAAATCTAGGTCTCGAAAATTTTGTTTAATTTTATTACCTGTTATGTTAGCAGTGCCTTTTGGACTTTAAGATGCTATTTTTTATGTGCAGTAAGATCTCAATACAGAGTACATATTCACAGAAATGATTGTAGGTTCGGTGGCATTACTACTATATACTAATGCACTAACTAGGCTTTGTTTCCATCCAACGTAGTCCAGGGACTCTTTCACACTATACCAAGGCGTTAGATATATGTATATTTAATTGTCCCGTATAAATAAATCAATCATGCCAGCGGAAAGACGTCCACTGCTGGACATAGGCCTCCCCCAAGCCCGGCAAGGCCCTCCCCAATTGTCCCGTATAAATAAATTTAATTAAACTTGACATAATGATGTCAAGGAAAGTCGAACGACTCTTTTCTTCCAATATGGAATGCAACTAAAATTCTTCCCCGTATCTTTCGATGACCAACAAACAAACATATATATAACGTGTACAGATATAACGCGATCGTCGACTCTCGTGGGAATCGAACAGGCATCCACTGGTTTAACCAGTTGCCATAATAAAAAGATTTAAGCTGGATTTGTAAAGGTCGCCACGAATGAGACATTATTATTAACGGAGTATTTTATACAGTTCGATTCGTTATCCGATTTACCTTCCGTTAAAGTTTCTAAGGTCTATCGCTTCATCCCTGAGCGCGCGCGCGCCGATGCGCGGGCGCACGTGCCGCGACATGTGGCCGCGCCATACTGTTTGTTTGCCAATCATAACGGACATATTTCATCAGATAACGGCCCGCCGACATATTGCGATCTAAAACAATGTGTAACAATTAAAACGTCGTCACTCTCGGGACCGCGCGTTGTTCCCGATTGGATGCGGGCGCATGCGTGTGCGATTACTAAACTGCGGGACGTTTAACAAATGGCATAAGCGTGAGCGTTGCTAACGCCGGTCATGCATCCTCATCTCGTTATGAAGCAATAAGTGGTTTTTAAATTTCGTAATTACAAGAGATACCCTGCAATTCATATATTTAACACAGCGAAACATTACTTAACCTATCCATCACACCGAAAACAATGCAATATCTATAAATGGCAAAGATTCCATGGGGTACCTATGTCGTAAATTAATTACCTAGTTTGAACAAAATACACTTAATTTCAAAGTATAAAGCAGCAACCATCTTGAAAATAAAATACTAAAATCAGTCTTCCGATTTTCAGGTATTGCGTGTAAGTAACCATTAACGCTTTTAGTGACACCTAAAGTTCCAAGAGATTATCAGTAGACAGACGAACTTCCTGTGGCCGTGAAAATGTTAGAAGGTAATCTGAAGAAACTTCACTAATCGTTTCTTAGTTAAGGATCTCGCACGCAAAGTGTCACTTTCGTTTTGCTCGTTGTTCATATTTGCATTAAGTAAAAGTAAATCTTAAGATGGAATAAAATTGGCTACTTTGTTGTATTTTAGTGCAGGTGCAAATCGAAAGGAATGGGCAGGTTGCGAATGAAATGTTACTAGACATGTGTCTCTCGCACAGGGTATCGTGTATTCGAATCTCGGTCGCAAATCATAGATTTGTAAAAACAAATATGGCAATCTGCTACAAACGTTTTGGTTCGTTTTGCTAGTTCGCGTAACTAGGGTAGAAGTACCGGTTTTGGCCATTTTACACCATTTTTGGCCTTTCAAGATTTCAACTAACATGTAAAGTATTACGAAATTCCAAAAATATTTTTATATTTTATCTTTATATTAACTTATTACATTATTTAGACTGAAAAGTCTTAAATATTCATGAATATTATGTTGAGTATTACAGATTTTTGATACTCACTTCAACCTTAAGTGGCCAGTGAGTGGCCACATACAGTACTTCTATTACCTACGTCACATTTGCCCCGGTTTTTTAATGAATGTAATTTTATTTATTTAAAGTCTCATATATCTTCATTTTGGCGTTTTCCATAAATACATACACGTGACATACATTGTTATATTAAGTGAATAATGGTCTTTAAGAAGCTAAGCTAGCCATTAGACAAACTCAGTTTCGCAGTTTAGTGCTTCCAGACCACCTCAGAGCCTGATTGTTATTTGCATATCGATGCGACACTGCGCCGTCTCATTGAGTGGAGCGATAGATAACCTGCAATTTGGGGAGCGTGGGGCATGTGCGCGCCCATCTGGCGGCCGCGGCGCTTCCGCGGACCTACGGAACTGGAAGGAATTTTCAACCGTATACACCATCTTCATTCTTACGTGTCTAATATGGTACACAACTTACTAACCTCAAAATGATCTTTTTTGGCTACAACAACAGCTCTTTTATCGTAAATAAAGTGCTTATTGTATTTTGGACATCACTTGGCTAGTGTGTTGTCTGTGATTGCTTTATTTGATTTAAAATAATTGCTCAATTAAGTCCTTAACTACTTAAAATATATTGGAAATTCATCAATACATACCTTCACGGCTATTTCTCAATGGCGTAGGTTGAGACTATAAAACGATAGGTCCACGCACTGGTCTGAACATACAACTTTCGCTTATTCTATATAACTAGCTAGGCATGTAGGTTTAGGTATATTACCTCTATAATTTATTTATTTATTTAAACTTTATTGTACAATACAAAAAATTGGTACAAAATGTATATTAATATAAATAAATAGGTACATACATAATATATAAGTAAGTATAATATAAACATAATACAATATACATACCCACTATTTTAACACAATGCAGAAACTTATTAGTAAGACAATAATGTATATCACCAACCAACATACTACAAGTCTCGTGATTGGCACTTCCAGACGGAGCTCGCGTCCACTGCACCTTAAGCTAACGGCTCCTTGACTTCACCCCACAAGTTTTTTACAGCAAAGAAATACCGCTTCGATTTTTTAGAATATCATAAGGCGTATCATAAAAAGCGGCGAGGTTTTGTTTTACATATGCTTTCGTTTGGGAGAAATCGAAGCTCGGGCGGCGCACGCCATGCCGTTGATGTCTTTTGTATGGGGCCATTAATATCCTATGAATTATGATTTTATTACTGCAAATCGAACGGAGATATGACTTTTAGAATAAATCAACTGTACAAAAATGTTACGATTTATGATATTATTTGTATTTTGGTGTAATTTAAGTTATCTATGTTTAGATAGCACAGAAAAATGTAATTGTAACTATTTTTAAGCACCTTACCATTGCCTTTAAGAGGGATAGCGCTGGGGATTCACCAAATAAGGAATATTAGTGTAGCAGGGTAGCGTGTATAGGTAATTATATAGGTACATTTTTAGGGTTTCGTACCCGAAAGCAGCATAGCGGGACCCTATAATATGCCTACGCTGTCCGTCCGTACGTCCGTCCTAACTTGAAAGAGCTGTATATTTTGATAAGGAGGGTGTTTACAGTGGATTTAGAAAAAATAAGTAAGTGAAATAATAAACGTGGTTCCCCATACCGACATGAAACATTTTGTTTCAATGTATTTTTATTTTTAAAACGGTAATACATGTATAAGTGTCAAATTTGGTATGACCCAGTGCAAACCCAGAAAAAAACAACAAATTAAAAAAATCGTCAAGTGTGAGTTGGGCTTGCGCTGATTCGATTGGAAATTGAATTCAAATCGGAATATACCTCAAAATACCTACTGTGCTGCGATACGGAACCCTCGGTGAGCGAGTCCGACGTCTTGCATTTGACTGGTTTTTTGTAAATGAATATTATTAACTGTACTGTTAAAAAAATACTAAAAAATAATAAGTTTTTGACATAATACTCATGATTTACAAAAACCAAAACTCTACTACCATATTTGTAAACATCAACATTTTAGTGCACTTTTCAGGAACTGTGTTTAATATCCACTAACGCACAAATACAAATAAAATAACACATAGTACATTTATTCTTGCCGTTAACACTTACCGCGCCCTGATTTCCATACAAAACGGACCCAAGTCCTAACACCTGAGTTTTTTACCGTGTTTCCCATCGTCCTCACTTTGTTCCAGGAATGGGTTACAAACGTTAGGAACCAGTACAACCACTATGTAGGTGATTAGCATTCCCGCAGGAGTCAGTTAGCCCGGATCCTTCCCTCCCCTGCCCTCCCTCCCTCACTCGTCTCCGGAACCTCCTTCGAGTGCTGTTCCGTGTTCTTAGCACGTGCGCTTTACTGTATAATTCAACCGTTGCTTTTATTGTAATAAAAACAACTTATTTAAAATAGCTACTAAGCAGTAGATCAATTCATGATCCGTTCTCTAGTGAAAGATAAAAGTGTATACATATGTAGTCACAAAATTAGAAAAGTTTTTTAATTTTGTATAAACACACTGAAGAATATTTCGTTCAAATGCTTTTAGTGTGAAAGCTATATTTTCACCGAAGATCGATCGTCGAAGGCAACCCAACGGGGCCCTATTAGGTACTAAGCCTCCGCTGTCCGTCCGTTTGTCTGTGTCCTAACTTTAAACAGCTGTATCTTTTGAATAATAATAGATTGCGGATAGTTTATTTTTTTCCGTATACCTGTTGTTACGGAAGATTTACTAATAAATGGAAAATAAACGAAGAAAGTGCAATAGTAAAAGAGTAAACTTTTTTTTAATTGTGTCGTAAAAACGGTAAAACATACATATTACAAAACCTTAAAAAAGCAACAAATACCAAAAAATTGTCATTTGTGAGTCGGGCTCTCGTTCGTGTTCTTTTGGAAATCGAATACAAGTTTGAACATAATTATAACTATTGTGCGGCGATACGGATTTATGTGGGCTTTTATTAAACAACGATAAGTCTACCTAACACTGAAGTTGGACACGAACTATGTAAGTCATATTTGTAGGCGAAAAACGCAAGTGTTTTAAATTATGTGGCCATGCCCACCCACCTATTTTAATCTATACATATCTAAAATTCACGTTAACTATTTATTTCGCAAATATGCTCGTAAGTTTGAGCGACTGTCCGGAAACAAAAAGTTTCCCACATATTTTTTTTGTTCCCTGGGCAGTTTGGATGTGTGAAGATACCAGGCATTGCAATTAAACCTTAAAAGGACTCCAGCAGTTGCAATTATAGGCGTTTTTACCGGCTGCAAATGAGTCTATAAAATCAAAAATAACTCATTACGTACCCTTTGGCATAGTATTGAAAAGTTTTGCTAAATTAAAAGACAATGCCAGATCTTGGCTTAAACACCTAAAGCAACCCGTGGATACGAAGGATGTTGAAATGACCTGTTTTGTACGAGATTTAAATTCAGTATTTTATTTTATTACTTACGTTTAGGGAACTTATACGAAAAATAGAGCCATGTATTGAGATTTTGTTACGAATATTATCTAAATATATATTTTTAGACAAGTTTCTCAGAAAAACTAACACATACACACACACATTATACATAGCATTGCTTTAAATATTTTTCTACATCGAATAAACCCAATTCTATAATTATCCGCCACAATTTTTTCTTAGGACAAAGCTTCTATGGAGACCTGGCATTGCCCTTTAAGCTAAACTTACATTGCTCTGGAGCTCCATTCTACTCGGTAAAACCATATTGCTTTAGACATGCTATCGTGTTGTCAACATCATTATAGTTCTTAATTACTTAACAGTAATTAGTGTGATTACCTATACTCTGATTATTTTCGTTAATTAGCTGTAAGTTTATTTACCTATAAGATGATACAGCTGATGTGACAGCTCATATAAACACTTATTACGCTTATTTCTTAACTTTACATAGGTAAATATCACATCGGCACTAACCTAGCGACGCCGGTCAGGAATTTAAATAACTAATCGCTTATTTTTAAACACATCGCTTGTGAGTATAGTAAGTGATTGAAATTACGAAACGCTGAACTACCTGACCTTTGACGAAGCGCCGGCCTAGTTGTTAGTGAGTGACCCTGCCTACGAAGCTAGCGGTCCTGGGTCCAAATCCCGGTAAGGGCAGATATTTGTGTAAAAAGCGCGAATATTTGTTCCTGAGTCATGGATGTTCTATGCATTTAAGTATATAATTCTCTATATAAGTATTTATATCGTTGTCTAGTACCCATAGTACAAGCCTAGAGCTTAGTTTAGGACTGGGTCAATTGGGGTGACATTGTCCTCTGATTTAAATACGGCTGTCACAAGCATAATCTTAGAATAATCAGAGTATAATGGCGGACAAGTTAAAAACAATACGATAACATGACAAAAGCAATACGGTTTGACCGAGTACAATAGAGCCTATGTATTGCCAGTGCATCTTTATGCACTTTGTTAATGTTAATGATATGCTGCGGCTGTAAGTCGTAACAAATGGAAGACAAACGCATATAAATGAACAAATGCCGCTGTAATTCAGAACCAGTTGTAAGATGTTAGTTTTGATATGTTTGGTGGCGGGTTGTCCGTAACATAACCGACACAGGCGCGGGCGACTCGCACTGCACCAGGTAAGGTTGGGGCCTCAAATACAGCGATTCACAATACACACAAATGGTCACACTTACCTAATGGTAATCCATTATCTATCCATCTATCTATTAATTATCTACTTATATTTCAAAGCTCAATACAACGTTGAACTCAGAAGACGTAAGGTTACGTTTTACCCTGACTATGGCAGCAAAAAGGAAGGATATGCGTTACGTCATTTGATTATACAGTACATGTATAATTAATTACCATAACTCGTTAGTGCAAAACACCTAAATTCAGTTTGTTACATTTTGCCAATAATCAAACGCCGACCGTCCAATTCATTCTGCTAAACGATAAGTAGCACATCCATAAAGCATTACAGAAACATAAATTTAGCCTGTGGTACTAATTGATAGTCTCTTCACCAGCTAAAAGGTTATAATATAAGGCTCTAGCCCTACGGAGCAACTCCCGCTCACTGTAACTCGCCCTCCCCCCCCCGCCCCCTCGGCGTTCCCCGCCGGCTAGAGCGACCACTTACCGGCTAACCCATTTATACGCCGTCGCGATGAAAACAGGCCTAAATGAATTAATGCAAATTTATACTATAAAAATTGTCGCAGGTGCGCAGGACGAGTTCCAGCCATCGTCGGATTCGATTTAACGCGCTTGCGCAGCAAACGTTTTATTTATAGCCGCGAATGCATCACAGCGATTACGCCGCATGAAGCTTGTAATTTTGTGAAAAATATGCTTAGTTCGGACGGATTTATGGCGTAGGCGCACATAAATTGCCGGTCGTAGGCACCTGTCCGATACGTACGTCCGACATGATGTGACTTCCTAATGTGCTTTTTAAAGCTTGTGTTAGATTAGAGCTTCCAGTTGTCAGTCAACTGTCTCCGTATATTGCTGTAGAAATTAATCAACTCTACTTTAGTAAGTTAGTACGTTCTAAAAGTCACAGATTTACGAACATAACGAAACGAAAGTTCAAAAAAAGATTTCCTAAATAAATATCTAGTTTTACTCTTGAATCACCGAGACTCATTTCATATAATGTTTTATTTACTTCGCCGAAATTTAATTTCATGGACAGGCATGTACACGGGCAGAAATTATACTTTTTTTGGTGGTTACAGGTCTAACCTAACCTACGTAACTCATGCTTAAAATGAATAAATAACCTAAAAACAATAAGGATGAAATGAAATCCGATGATATTACATTTGACTAAATTGATATGGGTTCAAAGGGATCCCAAATATCAAAGAATTTATTTAAAGTTTTCCAAGGTGACGCAAGTGAACGGTATTTCATAATAAATACTTGGACCGTCATCGAACTAAGCACGATGTTGTTAAATGAAGACATCCTTTGTCTACTTCTAGTGCCGAAGGTTTAATAAATTTAATAAAGATGTTTCCGATAAACGGCCGGAGCCGGTTGATTACCGGCGGACGATTGCAATTACGTGTCGATGCGCTCGTCAGGGCTGCCAGCGCCAGAGGACGGTAACATGTTTAATTATACTCGCAACAATGACATTATTAAAAATGTTAACAGTTTAAAAGTTACCATTCCAACCTTAAAACAATTAAGATTAAGTACTTCTTATAAAGTGGCCAACGCATAAAAACTATTCGTAAATTTTGCATGTCCATTATTCATAATTATTTTTTATTGTTAGAATACTTAAAGAGATACTCGTAAATCAAAAAAGCCACAAAAACGAAATTGTAAATTGTATCTTATTATGACTGGACCTTAGCAATCTTAGAACTTTAAAAGTAAAAGTAGGTAACTACCTACCTTCGTATTAATTTTTTTGTTTCAAAAGATGGCGACAGCAGCCGCTGGCAACCGATAGGCTGCGCAAATGTAGCCAACCCTAGCCGCGGACACCAGAGCCACAATTACGGGCCCACTGACCGTGAATTCATCTGGTTATGATTGTGACAATCGGCGCCCGCGCATCTGCTGGAGGTGACCAATAAACGCACCGCGACCGCGCAGCGCCGCGTGCCATCGATCGCAAATCCAAATTGCTACTTACCCAAGAGCGTACCCAGCTTTTGGCCTTGCGAATCAGAAACTTAAGCCGGGTATTTTTCTTTGGGCAATATTTTATTTCTAAGATTCGTGCCGAAATTTATAAAATATGTAAATCTTCGTTAGCTCACATAAATCTGGTAGGTAGTGTAGCCATTAATTACCAGAGGAAAGATGTTATTCCCCTTCAAACTACTTTAAAAAAAGTCTTAATGATAAAAAAGTAAATCATTTTTTTTCTAAATTTCTTTGACGTCGGATAATCATCTCATGATAAATGTACAGTACCTGTCTACAAGACAGGTCCTGATGTACGTGATACAGGAAAATCCTTACTTCTTGGAAAATACGTGCAGTGTTTAGTTCTTGACTACCTACTGTAAAGAAATGAATAATTGATTGAGTTGATTTAAGTTTTATTTTATGAAAAATTAATCTCTCGCTTTATCCGACGTAAACAAATTGTAGTAAATGTATTTTATCGGTAGACTCTATCAATAATTGTACGACTAAACAATGCATTAACTCTACTAACTTACTTTTCATAACGCCACGTAATTATTTTCAATCAACATTTGTACTGCGTAAGCAGTAATAAAATTATAAGAAAAAATCAATTAAGTTTGAATCAGACTCGCACACGGAGAGAATCATAGATAAGTACTTATTTACATTTACAATGGTCAAAGAAATCACAGTAGGCGTACATTTGCACAATTGCAATTATAACAATATTGTTTCGTATCTTTAAGTTCGAGTTACAATGGATTTACATTTTTGATATTTTTATCATAAGTCGAAAATTACATAACATAAAAAAACATATTATACAGTGTGTGGCCCACAACCGGGGCGAAAAAATTAAATGGGCATTCTTTAGAACATTTCAATTAACTATCACAAGAATCTAATATTACAAAGTCTATAATTTTGGAGAAAAGAGCCTACAAAGTTAATAATCGTAGGTAATGTATTTTCCCGTCGCGATATCGTCGCTTGGTCACTTGGTACGCGGTATGTCTGAGTACAGGGTGCCATTGACAACACGCGGTAGATTTAGCGGTGTTTGCATTACATTGAATTTGCGATTAAGTTTGTTAGAAAAAAACTGAAAGTTAAGTTTTGATTTTAATTAGGTAAGACCATTATAATGTAATTGCCGGTGATCTATAGAGCCCCTGTTTTTAATATTATCCCCGGTTTTGGGCCACACACTGTAGAATGTGACACTATGACCTGTGTTATACGAACAGACAGATCACCAAGGGCACCATGAGTGATCCTTTTTCTAGGGAATCCTAAATTATTTTAAAACTGGTTTACGGGAGAAAAAGTAAATCTTATAAAGGAGACACAGCAGCAGTCGCCCGTACTGGTTTGGCTGCGTCTGCGCACTATTACCATACACTTTACACTTGTTATTTTGCATAACTGTACGAATTCTTCGAGGCGATTTGCTTCATACTGCGGTCTTACCCGGGGCAGTTAAATTATTGCGTTGTGTGTAATAGCCTTTTGATGCGGCTTATTTAAATACCGCATTGCGTGACTTTAAAACTGTTTTATAAATAAACAATGTTCGGATATCACAAGAGCCCTAGGTTTAAACTGAATTATTCAAGAGTTTGTGGGAGTGGGGCAGGTTACAGGGTTTCGCAATTATTAAGCACCTTTTATACTGATATCACCATGATGAGGGGCTGAGGAAAACCAAGTAAGTACTGTAATGGTAGCTTGAACACCAACAAGGGTTCCTGATTTTATAAGTTGACTCTATGATGAACAATTAGCTTCATTTAGCCAAATGTAGAGGTATATAAATATAAACTCAGAACCAAAGCTCAAAATCTCATCTGGCTACTTTTTTTTCCCTTATTTTACGTTCTCCTAATAGCACGTTTTATAGGCTGTCTCCCAACATCAATAATTTAAGTCTAGGTACTAATGTGATATAATGTTTATTTTTATTACTTAACCGATTAAAATTTTAAAGGCAGACCGTCGAGTTTATAACCCTGTAAATCCGGAAGTAATTTTTTTTTAGGTAAGTACCTGAGCCATTATTGATGTTAATAGATTTCACTTCGTGTTATCAAAACGTGGCTATATAGACTCCTTAATGGTGCATTTATGAGTCGACGAACACGCAGATGCTCCTTTGATAGCTTATATTTATTTAAATATTCTAGTACTTAGGTACTTAAAAAGGGCTAATTGTGGGGAAAGCTGTCGAGGGATGGAAATACGAGCAGTTAGTATTACGCGCACTTAGCATTAACGCATCGGGCGGGGCGGTGGCGCATTACTGGTGACGTGATGATCCGATCTTACCATTCAATGCTTCTGTACGAAACATTTAAGAAAAATACTCGTAGTGGATTAATTAATTAACCGTTACTGCAATTTTCTGCAAAAATAAAGCAAAAATATAACTCAAAAGAACAACAGTGGCACAGCATAGATACATGGTGTAAGTAACGGTAAATCAATTTATTGCACTAAGAGTATCCTACTAACATAATTAATGCAAAAGTTTGTGTGTTGGTCGACCCGCGCGATGCGTTAATACTACTGTACTACGTCTAAGATGGAAGCTGTTTCGGTTCTTTTAATATTTGTTGCTTTCGACTTTAGAATTTTTCAATATTTACGTCAACCATTGGTTAGTATAATAATAACCAATTCTAAAGTGAACAATTCGAAGACAATAAATGTAAAAATAACAGAAACAGTTTGCATTTTAGTATTGCAGTAGGTATCCTTTATTTTATTTTATAGCTTGTTGTGTGTGCTAAACTCATTGGGGTGTTTAGGAAATTTATTGCTCAAGTAAGGGTAAATAAGCAAATATTTTCAACTATTTATTTATTGTGTGACTTAATTCTTACCTTAATTTGCCAAGCAAAATTAGTGCCATGTTTTAGATGACTTACAAACTATATCGCACCAGATAGCCCCTGCCTCACAGATTTCTTCTTCTTCTTCTTTTTTCGACCCTCTAACACAGTGGACGTTCAAGGTTGCGCATGGAGGCGGGCGAGGTAGACCATTTTTTTTGCACGCTGGGTTTTTTTTACGCGTTCTACAAGGGCCCGGAGCGGAGGGGGGCTAAGCGGGGGTTATGTGGGACTTACCGACCCAAAGTGGTAGGAATAGCCATTAAAAACTCAGGGATTCTCTCTGCAAGCCGTTGTTGGCGAGGACCTCACCGGGGGCGGGGTAGACCAGCAGCGACGTGGATGCTTACAAATTTTACATATTTTTTATCTGTAGTATTGCGTGTGCGTATTTTACAATTAGATAAATTGAAATAGAATTTAATCTTGAAATTGCAAGCATAATTAGACATCCTATTGTTCGACATTACGTTGAATAGTTAAGATAGGGTTGGCCGAACATTACGCTGCAATCCCATAATTTCTGTGGTGGCAACTTACCACAAGCATTACGGGACTACTTAGTCATATCATCATATAATAGACGACGCCACTAGCCTAGTTGGGAGTGTAGTAACCCTGCCTGTTGGTAGAGAACTTTAAAAACTTTATTTTTTATTTTCAGGCAAGTAATAGTCTGTAGTTTGTTAGCACCAAAAGATTCAAAATTTACTTTTGGGTGCATAATATATATTTACCTAATATAGTACCTATATTTATCACAATTATTTGGCGATATCGCCGCCAAGTTGTCAGTCACTAACAATTAGTAACTAAGGGCCTGTTCAATCAGTAGCTAAACTAACTAATCGTTAAAAACCGAAAGTAATGGTAAAATCTCAAGAAAATGTGTCAAGTTTTCGATTCCTTTTACAAACTTTACAATTAGTTGGGTTAACTACTGACCGAACAACGGGCCTTAAGAGGTCTTTTAGTAACTGACCACTGTCTATCTAACAAAGCCATTGATAAAGGCGGGCGGCCCGGGGCGGGCGCGGGCGCGCGCGGTGGCGCAATGTGCGCGCGCGACCTTTCGCGGTAATTATAAGCGCGTGCGCACGCCGACACGCACTAAGTACACTCGGCCCAGATAACTAGTAGTCTTACTGTCATCCTTATATAAAACGAAAAAAAGTTATTGTATAGTCGCCAATTATTATTTATTATAATCAAGTACTATTTTTGTAATTAACTAATGAAACACCAAAAAAGTACGTATATAAAATAAGTGAAATATACCGGCTTGAACTGAGGCGAGTGTATCCTCAACCTGTCCGAGCACAAGTATGGAAAGTGCTAGTTTGCAGCACACTTGCCCTTTGTTTTTTTTTCTTGATTTTAATCGGTCTAGTTAATGAAAGCTTTTAAATTGTCAACCCACCAAGCTGCGGCCGATCATGAAATAGTAATCCAGTATTTCTATTACCTCTATTAGTAGTTCTAGGTAATTTAGTTGTATGGTTTAAACAATAAAATCATAGAATGGCTTTATGAAAGTGAGTACGTATATTCAGATTTTGTAATTACAAGTTGCGTAATTGAAACCGCTCAGAGCAGCTCACGGCCGCTGGTAATTTTCAGTTATTATAGTAATGCTTACTGTAAAATCGGCAATAAAAGGGATGCGCCGGCGCGGAGGAAGCGGCGCGTCGCGGATTAATGGGCGCAATTAAATCGGGCTCCGTGGCGCCCGCGTAGGACCACATATGAACAATCATATATGTATATGAGTGGCGTTTGGTTCGTCTCACTCCCACACTTACACAATTCACTTATATTAAATCTTTTGAGAACTGTTGTAGTTCTAATGTACAACACATTTTTATGTGTCTACTGTTTCATTAAGGTTATGTTACGGTTACTTTAAGTTGGTTTTAACGAAGTATGAAATGTTTAAAAAAAACGAAGATACCTCGAAATAGGCTATTTCAAAGTGAAATTTTAGGAAAATCTATTAAAATAACTCACAATCAGTATGTAGTTGCCAACTTTAAGAGGTATGTACTGTTGTTTTATATCTTGCCGTATTAAGTAGCATGAAAGCAATAGTTTAATGCATGCATTACGAGTGTATACATTGGTGTTGTAAATTATTCTTTTTATTGTTGTACGACTGAGCATACCCAAATCCGTTTATACCCTTCTAACAACAGTTCTAACTGATTCTAACGCATCACAATGAGCTACGGCGTAGTAGTCGTAGCGCGATCTACGCGGCCGTAGCGTTTGAGAATTTATATCTCGTATTATTTATGCCACAGCTACAGGTTATTTCCGATAAAAAAGACTAATTATAACGGAGCCCTCATGCGTGTTCAGAATTCTACATGAGATTTATTTCTCGCTTGTCTTGATGACTTTGACGAGTTTCTTACGAAAAAGCAACTCTCACATTAAGAAGTGTTTGACAACAGCGCCGTAGTGTATATTTAAATTAATTAAGTTATAAAAAAATGTGTGTTAAGAATTTATTTTATTTTATTATAATAACATTAATATCTTTACAAACACTCATGAAATCTAGTTACATAACAGTGGAATACCTCTTATCAAGGTGTTTCGGGCTTGCCTCTCACTCGCTCTCATATGCTCTTATTCAGAGCGGGTGAAAGAGAAGTGCAAACCCAGAGCTCCTTCTAAGTGGTCACAGACTGTTACTTTCATTTGAAATAGGACTAAACATTCACGTTCGCGGTTTAACGTTCGGCCTAGAAGTCAAGCACTAGAGCCCCGTAACTGCAGTGAACCACTATAGTTTAGTAATTAAATATTTTCTTATATGATTGGTATGATAGGTACTTATAATTTCCTCGACCATAAAAGTAATCGTGCGGTAAGCTTGGTGGAGGCTAGTTTTAAGAGCTCCGGAAAAAATCTATTTTTATTTTTACAATCCAGTAATTCGTAGTTGCGGTCCTGCAAAGTGTTACTTATCAACGTTACGGTCATCCGTTAGTAATTACGGGAGCGGGAGTGGGTTAAAGTGAATTATCGAGGCTGCCTCAGATTGGAATCAATTAACTGCTCCGCACCTGCGCGCGCGCACCTCGCCTCAAATAAATGTTGTTAATGGCGAATTGAAGGAATACATCTTGCGAAGACAAATTAGGGCTATCAATGACTTTAGCCGATGGGCCCCGAGAGGCCCTAGGCGCGCCTGTTGGACTTTAACGACGATTTCGGCAGTTTAAATTGAAATGCATATGCATAAGTAACGACTGTGTGACGAATTTACAGCTGTCCCAAAATTATAATGGTTTTGCATTTGCCACACAGTGACTGATCAAGCTGCAAATATTCCAAGTAGAATAAAAACTTATACACCGCGTTTATTTTTTTAATTTCTCTAATAAAAAAAGTGGCGTAACTAGTATCTAACTGACCTTCCTACATGTTGTTAGTAATGGTTCCCCAGTAATTTATTAGCATAGTTACCCCATTAGAACTCCAAGTTCAGTTTTTAAGAAATAATAAATTGAGAGAGATCTTGCAATTAGGCTTTCCTTCTCCAAAAGAGACATCGTGGAATAAGTCAGTCTGTGCCAATAATGGCCTGGTATACCTATGGTATGGTTTGAGTTTAACAATCCCACATAAATTAATTAAGTTTCACCTTTAATTGTTCAGTAGTAAGAGCCGTCGCAATAAGCCAGCGCTAATTGGGAATTTCTAAAAAAAATGTACATCAAAAAGTAATTATTTAGCAACCGTTAATCGTTAAATATAATTTTGATATTAATATTATTGTGTTATTTATTATTTATAGAACCTTAAGCCTTATAGAACTTCAAGTACTGAAAAATAGATTTACCTTTGATTTGAAATTGTAAAAACCGCGGTAACAAAATAGGAAAAAATATCGATTGGAAAAAAAAAAAACCATGCACAAACTTTTTTAGAAACGCTAATTATACATGTATGCAGCGTGAGAACTGTCTGAGCAGCGTGATTATGTTTATTTGTGAGTCGATGGCCGACTGCGGAGAGCTGTGATTTAACGACGTGCGGCGTCAATAAAGTTTACTACGCTCTGCCTCTGCGTTGTTTACGGCGCTCGGCGGTCCTTAAGCCACAAACGCACTGATATCAGAGGTCTCTGCCAAGATGCACTACGCTCACTAGCGTTTCTATTCGTTTCGTTTTTAACCAATCGCGTCACTGGCAGTTCACGAGAATTTTCGTATCACGTCATCTTGGCAGGGCCCTCAGAGGCGCTAGGCAGCGCGTTACGACGCTTTTCTATGCTATTCAATGCAAGCGTGGTGGACGCCTTTTTAGTGTGGAAACGCGTCGCACCGCGTCGCGGCTGCTTTCGGAGCGGTTATTGAGCTGTGACTTGGCAAATCCGAAGTCTTAGATGATTGGTCATGCATAATTGTAAATATATAACAAACTCAAATTGATCTTTTTCCAATTAACAAGCTCTTACGAGTGGTTTGTTTGATTAAACGTTCAATTCTGTAATGGCAAATGGTGCATTAGTCAATAAATAGGTAACTGTTTTTTTTCTTATACACTAAATTTTGGTACTACCTAAATTTAGGTACTGAACCAGCGAGAAAACAAATGGGCGTTTTTCTCAACCAGTGAGCTCCTATTAGAAAACAATGGTAGATTTTAAGGTGTAAAAGTGCCCGTGCGGCCTACAGGTTACCGAATAAACCACTTTTGTGTTTATCTTGAACGCTAGCGCCGTATCCAAAGCTTGATTATGGTCTCTGTTTACGGTCTACATTTCGCATTCTTATTTTCATCTAAAAAGGCACTTAAGAAGGCTCCGGGCTTCATGTTAAATCTATTCAATGGCTCGAAACCCCTTATTACGGGTAGCATGCAGGCGCAGGAGCATCAAGGCCGGGTATGATTTACCTGCAGTAGTTAAAATACTCATTAAGCGGACATGCGCGGCCGCACCGCCGCGGGGCCCGCGTTAACTCGCGCAGACATCTTCACTGCGCACCACCCGCGCAACAACTAATCAAAAGTTTTATAATCTGGGCTTGAAAATTAATAAAAAGTTCAAGAGAATATTTGGGTTCCTTTGCGTAACAGTGCACCGGCCGCCGTTTACAGAGTTTGCAGATCACGTCGAGACCACTTCAATGGCCAGCGGTCGATCATCATAAAAAGTGCATATGCAGGACCTATTGCACCTTACCAATCAATTACCAATAAATAGCGTATAAGATAGGCCAGGGGCGCGGCGACGAATTCCGCGCCTCGCCGCCTGAAGCGTGCGCCTACTTTTTGCAGCGGCAGGTGCGCGCGCATATGCTATTAAATTGTCAAAGACCCGTGTACACTCCTGATAGCATGAAATAATCAAAAGCCAAGTCTTTATGCTCCCTTAAAGTTACTATTGTGACTATCCGGACGCGTCCGCGCGCAGCTACCGCAAGCCGTAACCGCTGCATGTTTTGTATTTTAGTGCCGAGTTCATATTGATTAAGAAAAGCTTTAAAGTAACATAATAGCGTATACGTAGGTTTTTGTTGTTGAGTAGTAATTACGTTTGCAGTAATCGAAAACCGCAACATAGCAGGCTGCGACCTCGGCACAGCATGTGCGCAGCCAATATGCGCGCGCAATTAGCAGAAGAGTTGTCCGCGCACAATGAGCTTCGTGCGGCGTGCGCGCTGATCTTGTACGGTTTCTGTAGCGCGCGCCGCCCGCCACATGCTCCGCCATAACTGTTGTCTCTGCGACCTTCGTTCATACATCATTATTCACTTTCGGCCGATTTCCCCCGTAAATTCATTCATTTCTCAAAATGTTGAAAGGAAAAAAAATACAGTGTAATCAAATATCTTAATCACACAAACTTTAAAATACAATTCTAATTAACAATAGAACTGGAAAATTTACAATTTCGATATCATGTACACTAAGCGCCGGCTGCGGCTGCTTCTTTAGAGACGAATTCTCATTTGTATAAAAAAAGAACTTAGTTAAGGTCCTCACTCGCAATCATCGCATAAAGTTTGCCTCACGCAGGATTCTGACCCACGACCGCCGTCACGGTCAGTCAATAATAGATATCGTCCTATTTCTCTTCTTTTTATTCATGATTGTAATTAGTTTCATTAGTGATAGCTGTGACAGGATCGCTTAATTAAAGGACATTTATTTGATTGTATGTAATTAATGTTTAATTTTATAAGAAAGTAATTTCTAAAGCTTAAAAAGAATTATGGAGCCATTGAGACACTGTAATACATGTTTTAATAAAAATAAAATTTTATAATAATGCAATAAAAGCCAATGGCGCTTCTGCGGTGACTTGATCGTATAAATCATGATTTACTGGTTTACCCGTATGTTTGCTCAAATATAGATATAGGACAGTAAAAGCCTGCGTTTAAATAAGGACTCTGTGGGAGTTGTATGAAGGTTGTGTTTGTGTTGCGGGTGGTTGGGTGGCGAGCGGCGAGCGGAGCGGACAGCGCCGGCGGCGACGGGCGGCGGCTGCCGCTCGCGACTGGACATAATCTCGGGCCGCGGGCGCTGCCGCCTCAGCTCTACCAGGCTACCAGCTACCTGACATTGGTAATTGGCCACTGAAACTGTTTTCTATTCTGAAAACTTATAGAACCCTTGATTGTTATTATGTTAATAAAGTGTAGGCTTGGTTGTAACTAAGAGCATACGATAAAATGTGGTTTAATTTTTTTATACTGACGTTTTGCTGAGTAAGGGGGGCACTAGGGGTTTTTTCGGATGCGTTGTAATTGCACTAGTCAGTGTTCGTCAGTCTAGTTTAATTAATAACAAATTGATCCTTAGGTACCTAATAAATTTGTAAAAGGGCCCTTAGGAATACTGTTTGAGAACTGATCTGTCCATAATGTGCAAAGACCTTGCTTTACCAATATACGAGTACAAGCCTAAAATCACCGCGAGCAGTTAAACGATCGATAGATGAAACCGACTAATTCGTAGAGGGGCGTGCAGTCGCCTCATTCATAAACTGTCAAATGTAATTACTGCAAACCACATGATGTGTTTATATATATAGATATATAGATACTTTTTTTTCTCCGACCTATGCACCACACCGTCTACCGATTGTGGTATTGGTCGCGATGGTTGCGTGTCTCGGGATTACAGTGCGTCGTGCGGTCATGAACGTTAAATAAGGACACTTAAAAAAAAGCTTGAAGTCATCAATGTAATTACAGATGCCAAGTCTATTGTCATGTAAAAGAAAAAATCTTTTTGCTGTAGAATGTGTGATTGACTTTGGACCAAAGGCGGGTCTAAAGTGTTTGACTGTGCCTACCTACTCGCCGACAAAGTAGTAACTGTTGCGGGCGAATAACGAGTAATAAGTAATCGATAGGGAGATGGGCGGTTTTGCAGATCAGTGTTGTTTACTGTAGGTACATTTTTTGTAACTATGGCCTGTAGGTACCCGTATTCGTTTTTTTTTTTATAAACTGTAATCAAAAAGCTTATGCGTGCCGTATAAGTCAACAACTAGCTGTTACTCAAAGTTTTTATCTATACTGTAATAATATTATAAAAAGAATAGATTGCTCGTAATGAATAAACTCACAAACTACCTACTAATTGTGAAAATACTTTAACAATGCTAGTTAGCGTAATGCATCCTGGCAAGGCTCAGGTTTATTCGTTTACACCTATCGATCGGTGACGATTTCACTTGCAGCAGGTTCCAATGTTCAACTTAGTTTTAATCTCACTCTCGATCACATCTTGATGACCTTGAACATAATACTAGAACGGAAAAACGGAAGATCCGTATTATAGTCGCCTTTATCGCGGTAGAAAAAGCATCTGTCACTCTTGCACTGACATATTGGTCAGTAAGTGTTGTCCACATTTATCCACATCGGTAAACACGACCATAATTGGCCCTCTGGAAGATAAGTATTATACGTAGGGTAGGTCTAAACAAGAGAAGATTAAACATTGAAATGTGCCGTTAAGAAAGTTGAATATAGGCTCAGGTTGGATGGGATCGTTGCATCTGTGCGCGGCACGCGACCTGCGCAGGCGTTTACATAAATCCGTTAAGGGCGCACATGCCGCGGGTCGCGGACAATCTTGACTTGACTGAGGGTGCGCGCTAGGGACGCGCAGGCCTATCGATATCAATATCATCGATACATTGTAAATTAGTAGGGAGGTGAGGTTTTTGTAATGTTGTGACTTGGATTATCAATTGGGTAACCTCATTGTTTAGTAGTTAAAAACAAGCTTTAAATATTTGTTACTCTTACTGAGTCTCAAACATTTGATTGTATTGCTTCTACGAGTACCTATTAAGAAATATTTAGAATTGTATTCTTACAATATAATTTTTGGAAAGGTCTTTTTTTACCTAAAGCATCTAAAATTTCTTGAAATCTCTAAGCGAAGTCTAATAAGAGAACCAAATACTTGTGGAGCCACTCACCGTGCTCATGATCGCAGCGCTCTCACCGACAACGCCGCCAGCCGCGTCGCCTCCCTCGCCGCCACCTGCCGCCCGCACCCCCACGCTATATTTTATTCCACTTAATCGTCCTTTCCGTTATACTACCAGTTTTTTATCCCGTACTTAAAGCAAATATTCCTTTTCTACTCGCTACTTCGGCCGAGCATCCTATTAACTATAATAGACACTTTTAATTGAGAATCTATAAAAGGTTTCGCGAACTGGTATCCTTATAAGGCAGAAGTATTCATCATGGTAGTTGGGGCTCTCATCTGCCCAATTAATAAAAGTTGACTGCGAGGAATGGCGGCGACAGCGCAGCCTGCGCGCGCGCATCTACCGGTTCTGCTGCAGCTGAAACTTACCCCGCGTTTTATTTTGATTTACTTATCTATCTAGTACTTGCCTGGATCGAAATAAAGGTTCAAGAAATTCTTGCAGTTGTGTGCTTGAGGAATAATTTGAAACTTTTATAAGAGGAGATATTGCAATCCGTCCTATAAGTACCGCTACGTGTTAAGATATTGTTAATTATTTTAATTAGTAAAAGTATATCTACATAAAGACTAAAACTATTGATATTGAATATTCATGGGCAAGTGTTGCCGCACAAGGACTTGCCTCCACTTTTTATTCATTTCGGATTCATAAAAACAATCGCTATTCTCCAGTAACTGCATTTGAAATCAAAAAATCCTATTTAATTCGAAATTCGAACAAAGGGAGAAAACAAAGCAGAAAAAAAAGGATGATAAAAAGCGGCGCAGGCGCGTGCCGGGGCGACATGTGCACGCGCCGAGGATCTGCGCTAACGGGCCGTGACGCGCCGCCCGCGCCCTCCCCCCCTGACTCCCCGCGCGCCCCTCGTCCACCGGCGGCGCATCCACGCGACCTGCGCTCGCCGTTATGACACAGCCTTCTTATACTATAGTAGACAAAAGGTAAAGAAGTATTTACAAAAGACCTACACGAAAACATATCGAAACAATACTTAGGCTGTAGACATCGAGCCAAATTATTCATATTTTGAATACAAATCCAATTACCTTTCCAAACCTAAAATTACAAACGAGCCACCGCTCCAATAAATCATAATTCATCACAATCCACAAATAAACTATAGCGATAGACACGCGTATAACGTGACGAAGTACTTAGTACGTAAATTGTTGATGAGGTTCACACGATAAAAGGTCACGAAAATAATTGTCACCTTTTTACTAATCTACTTGATCAATTTACCTATTGACTTTAGGATACCCATCAAATAGGCTGGTCCTAATTGAATAAACTAAGCACTACCTTTTGCCGTGTAACTATTATTTATTCTTATGCTTTTGCCCCCGACACCATCCGAGTAGAAGTTACATACCTATCGGTGTTCTCTCGAGAACTGTCAACGTTTGTTTCGGCGAAATATGTTTGCAGATGTATCGTTTCCCAACCGTTTCATTTGCCAACCAGTTTGTTTTTTGTAACCGTAAATACTTCAAGAAATTATAAAACTAACCTAACCTAACGCCCTATTGCTTATAGGACCGACTCCGCGAGAGATAAACTCTACTTATGAAAAGCACTTTACGTTTATTATCTGTCGTTCGTTATTCGCTAGCCGTAGGGCCACGAGGAAGATCGCCTATGAGGTGGACTGACCAGATAAAAGCGGCAGTGAATGGCTCATTATCACTACATGAATGCACGAGGAAGGCGGCTATCAGAGAAGAGTGGCGGCGTGTGTTGCTTGCCACCAACACCTGAAGTGATGACCACGACCACTCTGTCAAGAGTGATACCGAAAAAGAAGAAGAAGAAGAAGGCCAGCACTTGTCTTCCGTTGGAACCGATTGGTGAAGAAACGGAAAGTGACACACATAACACAAAACTACGTTTTAAATGAAAAACATCAAGGATCAAATACAATAATTTGTTAAACATTATCTCGAACGACCATACAACTGACAGCCTGATAAAGTTGGCAAATTGGTTATTAACGTGAACCAAACCACTTACCTGTAAGTATTTCTATTGATTTAGCGATTGTGGACATTTCAACTTGAATGCACGCTATTTTTCTAGTAAATATAAGTATTCTGGCAACCAAGTTTTAAACATAAATTGGTTTTAAACCAAGCTTATGAATTGATAATGATACCGATACTTTTAAGTCCTATTCTTAAATTATTATTATTTTAGTTTGGTATCGAGAATTTAAAGGCGTGTTAAATAAAATATATTTATTGAACCTCGCCTTACACATCCTCCCTTGTAAAATCCGCACAAGTTAAATAAAACATACAATCGACTACGGCACTTATTAGTCTTATTACGGGTCTATATCGGGATCCATAATGTTTTTGTCCTACGACGCGCTGGCCTAGTTGGTAGTGACCCTGCCTCCGAAGCTAGCAGTCCTGGGTTCAAATCCCGGTAAGGACAGATATTTGTGTGATGAGCGTGAATATTTGTCCCTGAGTCATGGGTGTTTTCTATGTATTTAAGTATATATTTCTCTATATAAGTATTTCTATCGTTGTCTAGTACCCATAGTACAAGCCTAGAGCTTAGTTTGGGACTAGGTCAATTGGTGTGACACTGTCCCCTGATATTTATTATTTATTATTATTCATAGATATTTATTTAATTTTCTGCAAATTAGGTTTTTTACAATAAACATTCAAATATAAAAGTAAAATAACAATACTAATACAAAAAATATACATTATAAAAAACCTAACCTACGGGTGCCGCCGGCAGCGGGGCAGGGCTCAAGCTACCGGTGGTTAGGGCTGCAGAGAGAGGAACCTCCTCACAATGCGTGCCGTGTCGAGGAGTACTGCCTTCTGTATCTGGCCCTTGATCCAGCCATCTAGCGAGAGTCTCTTGAGGTGTTGGTCGAGACTCTTCGCTATAAGACCGTTGGCCGAAACAACTATCGGGACAATGATCGTCGAGTCAACATCCCACATGGCGGTCACCTCGTGAGCCAAGTCAAGGTACTTGCTGAGCTTGTCCTTCTCGGCCTTCACAAGGTTCTCGTCATGCGGAATGGTGACGTCAACGAGCACTGCTCGGCGTTGAGATCGATCTGCCAACACGATATCAGGCTTATTGGCGACAATAGTCCTGTCCGTGATGACAGATCGATCCCAATAGAGCGTAGCACGACCATTTTCGAGAACTGGCGCCGGTGTGTACTTATAGTACGGGACTTCAGACTCAACAAGATCATATTGAAGAGCAAGTTGCTGATGGATGATCCTGGCCACGAGGTTATGTCTGTGCAAGTACTCACCGTTCGCCAAATGCGAACAACCGGAAATTATATGTCTGAGGGACTCGCCGGGGCAACGGCACGCTCGACAAATGTCGACCGTGCCATCCCTCAGAATATATTTCCGATAATTGTTCGTCATTATGACCTCGTCAGCAATTGCACAGACAAAACCTTCGGTTTCCCCAAAGAGGTCACCGAACCGTAGCCAGTTCACGGACGCTAAAAAGTCTACGTCGGGCCTTGTTAGGGCCCGGTAGAACCGTCCGTGTAGCTCCTTGCTCTTCCATATGTTCTTGCGGTCTTCAGTGCTCAACACCGTTGGTCTGCGCCAGCTCTCTTTTGCCAAGGAGAGAGGCGTGAGGTTCCTGTCTACTGCAACCACATCACGATGCATCCCACACTCATTGCCTAGGAAATAATCCCTGAGATTGCACACCTCGTGGTTGTGGAGATTCTTAGCATTTAAAATGCCTCGACCTCCACACTTCCTCGGGATGTACAATCTCATGACAGATGAGCGTGGGTGCAACATGCGATGTGATTTGAGCAGTAGCCGGACCCTCCTATCCAGGGCGTCCAGCTCAGTCTGAGTCCACCTTAGTATGCCAAAAGAGTATGTGAGCAGCGGCATCACCCAGCCATTGAAGGCTATTATTATTATTATTATATTTGAATTCCCTAATATCGTTATTCATAATGATTGTTTGTCCTAAAGCACATTAGCCCTAATGCGATTGTCCTAACATTGTTTGGGCGAATATTGTTTGCCCTAACGCTGATATATATGTACTAATGTACAAAAAGTATAATATTCAATAGCCCTAATAGAGTTCATCAACATCATTGACTTAACCTAACCTGACCTAGTACAATTACTAGGGGGTAGGTTGTGGTTTTGGAGTTTCTATTTTCCGCCCTGAGGGATAATGTTAGGGCCATTGGAGGGGGCTTTTCAAATGCGGGAGGCCTCGCTCCCTTTTTTTCTGATCTGACTATTTATTTATTTATTATATAAACGTGCATTATGACTTTTATAATTAGTACAAATAATTAGGTCTTTAGACGCTTAGGTAATGTAAAATTATGGTTAATTATGTTTAAGACAAAATAACGTTATGCCAAAACAGTCACTATGGCAAGTGTATGTTATGACAAACATTATTCAGGGCAAACGTGCTATGGGATATGACTTTAGGACAAACAATATTATGGATCGCGAATGCCACCCTCTTATTAACCGCTTGTAACCAATATTCAGGACATCCGGGCCTCTATTCTACTGATTCAAACCGTATTGAATTCGACGGACACTGACAATCTTATTAATTTTATTTAATTATTATTTTCTCGCCTGATTTTGTGTCCCACTGCTGGGCAAAGGCCTCTCCTCTTTTTCGCCACTTGACCCTGTCCAGATCGCACTCTTGCCAATCCTTCGCCAACGACTCTAGGTCTTATCATATTTTTTCTAACTCGACCGCCATTACTATCAAGTAAATAGAGCTATAGTAACGTTGACAATACTATAACATGTCGAAAGTAATATGGTTTTACCGAGTGCCTAATGCTTGTTTAATACACACAAAGATCAGTATTGATCGATACGCCTTAATTGATTTGAAATTCGTGGCTCGTGCAACTGAGAGTATAACTCGCCCAAATAACGGTGCCCCTACCCATGGTTGTGAACCAAGTTCTAAAAATGCTTTTAAACAGTAACCGCGGCGACGGTAAGTGGTTTGGTTGTGCGCACGCGCGGCCCTGAAGCACTTCCCCCTGAAACCGTACATGTCCTGTAACGGGACACCGGCCGGGAACCAGAGCAGATTAGCCGCCTCGGCGGGCCCGTCGAGATTGCCATTACAAGCTTCATCGACTACTTAATTACCTTGATAAGTAATTTGTCCCGTACAATTTTTTATAACAGGCAGGTACAATAGTACGAGATCCGAATAGGAGACGATTCGCACCGGGCTGTTTATTCGACAAAAAGTATTTTATATCAAAGGGTCTAGCAGGCTAAGCTAAGAAGAATGGCCCCCACGAGGGATTGTGTTCTACTTTTAGGTGGAGTAGTGGCAGGGTCTAAGAACACTGTATGCCTGATATCAGCCTCCGATCTTCTTTTGTTTCAGATTTATTCACGAAAATGTTAAAAAGTCAAGGTAATTTTTAAACTGTAATTATAGCTAAACCTAGCCAGCGAGGGTAACCAAATAAAATCAGAATTGTGGAGGATATAATGGGGTTACTAATACATATTTTTACAGACTATCATGTCCTTAAACTTAGATGAAAAAAAAAATTGTTTTTTTTTTCGATTAAATTGTTTGCCACTTCTCGCGGAGACACAACTACCAAAAAAATTACGTGACAAGCCACAATTGTCAACTACGTATACATTCAAAAACATTTTCAAATATCATGGTGCGTCATGACAACAAAAATAAATAAACGAACGTATATTTTGTCGTCAGCTGCAAATCAAATGTACCTATTAGCTATGGTACTATTATTCTAAATGTGTTTTTTTTTCTTTCTTATTCTACACAAATAAGGAAAGTCAAAAATAATAAGTAATAAGAATTTATTGTAGGCTCATTGACAGAAGAAAATGTTAGTACCTACAATTTCATATCGATAAATAACTTCAAAACGTACTTCGTTCTCATTGGCGGTATCGAGGGGTCGCCAACACTCGTCGTCAATATCTCTACAAGAATTATTTGATTCATGACTGGATTCTTCTTCCAAATCCTCGGATACCCGTGAAAGTGACGAGCCTTTATATACTTTAACCCGACATTTACCACACAAAATATCTCCAGTCAAAATATTTTTATTTGTAGCACTAGAAAATAACAAAGCTTCGTCAACGTTCTGTATTACTTTTTTGTTGCCTTTCGTTTTGCGTAAACATCTATTACAACATTTACATCTGCTTTCAGACATTATTGCAAGAAACGACATAAAAAATAGCTAGAAACTGTGTAGTCGTAAATATATGACATATGTCATTGAATTGTTTTATAATGAACGAAAGAGGATGTTATACCTACTTACATACTCATTTGCTATTACTACTCTATTAATATGACATGATATAGTAAATATACGTTCGTTTATTTATTTTTGTTGACATGACGCACCATGATATTTGAAAATGTTTTTAAATGTATACGTAGTTGACAATTGTGGCTTGTCACGTATTTTTTTTGGTAGTTGTGTCTCCGCGAGAAGTGGCAAAAAAATTAATCGAAAAAAAAAACATATTTTTTTTCATCTAAGTTTAAGGACATGAAGGTCTGTAAAAATATGTATTAGTAACCCCATTATATCCTCCACAATTCTGATTTTATTTGGTTACCCTCGCTGGCTAGGTTTAGCTATAATTACAGTTTAAAAATTACCTTGACTTTTTAACATTTTCGTGAATAAATCTGAAACAAAAGAAGATCGGAGGCTGATATCAGGCATACAGTGTTCTTAGATCCTGCCACTACTCCACCTAAAAGTAGAACACAATCCCTCGTGGGGGCCATTCTTCTTAGCTTAGCCTGCTAGACCCTTTAATATGCTACGTAATGTATGGGGAATAGGTAGGCTGGAAAATTTCAGTCCAGTATATAATTAATTAAAAAATAAAAATTAACTATGTTTTAAAAAATTACAATAGCTTGTTTAATAGACAAATTACATACCAATCGAAAGTGTGAAGCCTATAGTTAGAATATGCAAACGTCAGGTTGACAATTTTTTTCCCGTCAAACTATTGGGCAGGCAGGTATAAACAGGTAAGTCAATACTAATAATTTGGACCAAACCTAACGTTTACATATTATGATTCTTATGTAATTTGTCTATTAAACAAGCATTTGTATCTAAAAAAAAAGTTTTATTTTTGATATTTAATTATTTGACTTTTAATTATTATTATTTTATTTTATTTTATTCTTTTTTATTCAATTTTGTAATGTACTTTGTTTTTGTGTTGACTTTTACTATTTTTACTATTATAATTTAATTCTATTTCTGACGATCTCAATGCAACTGCATATAATTTGTATAATTTATACTGTGTTATATTGAGTAATAAAATCTGAATCTGAATCTGAATCTGGATATTCATTTTGATGCTATTAGTACTGGGCTGAAATTTTTCAGCCTACCTATTCGCCACATATTATGAACAGTATTTTATATCAACAAAATACTGTTCATCGAATAAACAGCACGCTGACAATCGTCTCCTATTTGGATCTTGGACCACAAGGGTTTACGCACTTACTTTTACGCGGTATCTACAAAAGAGTTTGCATAGATACTCTTAACTAACCATATAGGCAGGTATGGGAAGCAAGCAATAATCCTTACCAATGAAACTAAAACAACTAATTAAGAACCCCTCCTTTTTTAAGTGGTTCATAATTATAGGGAAACGTGTAATTGTGTTTGTTTTATCATCCAGTTCAACCCCTGGACTGATCGATGTAAATTTTGGTAGGTTCGATCAGCCCACGGGGAAAGAGTCAGTAATTTTATATTTTATTTATGCTTGTCCATTCCCTTATGTAGAGCAAGAAGATCTCTGTATTCAAACAAACAAAAAACGTTAAATCGACATAATTAATTACGTTACCTTTACGAGTATATCTGGATAGTTTCTGAGAATCAATACAAAAAGCCGAATGTTAAACCATTAAAACATTCCTATCCGCTCGCTGTTGTCTAGTAAACTATAGATAAGTAGTCGTATGTATGTCACGTTCTTTGTGCGCATCTTGTTCCAACGGTCGGGAATAAATAAGGCTTGGTCAGCTGCTCCTGGTGCCTGTCACTGTCACACCTTACAGGACCCCGCAGTCAGCTATTGAAAAGTCGATAAGATTTTCATTGATAAAACCGATACTTTGTTAAAGAAAGGAAAGGTATCTATTAGATTTAAAAGTTGATGAGAGTTTTTTAACGAAAACAATTAAATGAGCAGATGGTAAGCGTAAGCGGTCACCGTCCCCTAAGTTCAAGGCTGCGGTCCCATTAAGCAAACAGTTTGCCGCTTACACTGTTTGCCCTCCCTGTTGCCTGTAGGTACCTACACTTTGCCGAAAACCAACAGGCAACCTGTATACATTATACGGGAGCGCAGATAGAACCTAGTGTGACCGCAGCCTATAAATAAACGTCAGCAATATGCCAGGGGCACAGCCAACTCTCTGCTTAAGTAAAGTAGGTATGAACTGCTGTCAAATATGCTTTTATTATATACAGGTACTACCTAATTGCTATGCCTGGATGGGATATGTGCATTATGCATGTGTGTATTATTAATATTACTTATTATTAAGTGAGCCTTCCTCAACGAGTATGGACGAGGGTTTTTATGCATTTTATACATATGAGTCCTGTTTGGCTCATACTGGTCGAAGCATATATGTATAGTGCATTTCTCAAAACTAAAAGATTAAATAAATCAAAAAAATATCAAATTAATTCACCTACAATAAACTAAATTGTAGGTAAAGTTAATTTAATGAATTAATGATGTAACATTTCATAATTTTACCTACAATCCAATAAAAAAAACACTAAAGGCTGAACTTATTTTTATACCACTTTATTTAACAGCATAGATCCTGGCAACGCTGACCTCGTTCGTGACAATTTCATTTTTACCAAAAGGAGGACGTTGTGTATGAAACTGCCAACCTCGGCAGAGTTAATGTTAAGTTTTTGGTGTAAAATAAAATAATGGTTCTTTTTGCAAAAATCCTGATGGAGTAAAAATATTGTTAAATTTCATGTGACCTTCTCATGCTTACCTCTTTAGCCTTTTCAAAAGTTGTCACAGGTCTGTACCTAGGGTAAATCCGGGAAAGATGCCTAACTTTTTGAAAAGGACCCCTAATTTTAACACTAATTTTCAGATCTCTTTTTCTGTGCTCGCTGTCAACTCCTTTACCCACATTATTTTCAAGCCTTTAAGCGCCTTAAAGAAACAAATCACAGTCAGTTTTACATAATTTAGCTGTAAGCTGATCTAAGCGCGGCTCCGCCCAGCACTAGAAGCGGCCAATGCGGCGCGATGGGCGGGGCTAACGGAGCGCGCCCTAAATCCTCTAATCTCGGACATATGAGATTACAGCACACGGATTTAGGATTACCCCCTGATTACAAGCTGATGTATATAGAAAACATCGACGGTACATATATCCGATGTATACAAACATGTATAACATTACTAGTGTAAAAGGTGCACGAGCAAGCCAGGTAAACTGTAATTTGTAAAGCCTAGAAGAAACTCGGATACGGGATTTTTAATGTCACAGGCATGCAACCGCTTATTTGAGGACATTAATGCATAAAAGCCATTTTTCAGCGCGGCCTCTGTCTAAGTGCAACTGATAATTAACTGGTTGAACATCGAACGCTGCGCCAGCGACGCCACCTGTCAAGCGGTTTATCAAATCATTTCTTTAAGCGCAGCTTCCCCGACCTGCTCTTTTTTTGTGTTTGGTTTTTGAAAAAAGAACGTCGTAGCGGTGTCGGGTAGGTCGGCGAAGGCTTCGCTCAGTCCGGTGCCGAGCGCCGACCGCACCGCACGCAGCGCCCGCGCGGCCCATACGAGCCCGCGCTTACATACACGCAAACTATTTTAAACTGTCTCAAATAAATAAAATGTTTTGTCAGTGCTAAACAATTTAAACTAACAACTATAACGAAGTGAGATCAGCAGTGAGTGCGAAAGGAAATATTCCGATTCCCGCCTTATCGAGGTAAGTCCGCCCGCCCATGCAAGTTGCAGTGTTTTTAATTTTTACCTTTTTAGTTTAGTTGGATTTAGTTAGATAGGGGCTCACGAAGAAGCGGAGAGGCCTTTGCCCAGCATGGGGCCCTCACATAGACTAGGTAAAGTAAATATAGGTAGGTAGGTATTGTTTTCTTCGCTTGTAGATATAACCTAAAAAAAAATTGATTACCTATTTAATGTTGCACGATGGATGGATGGAAGCGGCGCAGGACCGGTCCTTGTGGCAAACCTTGGAGGCCTGCGTTCAGCAGTGGACGTTTTTCGGCTGAAATGATGATGATAATTAATTTATTGTCTTTTAACGGGCGTCAGAACCTGAATAGATATCTGTTAAAATAAAACCCTTGTAATTATGCGATGGGTCCATACTTTATAACAACACTTTTTTAAATGGGTACCGACATATGTTTTTAATAAAAGATAATGTTAAAAGTAGTTTAAAGAAAAACCGGAGCCGGTTGTATTGTCACGTCTTATTTGCGTGAGGCGGCTGAGCACAGTGCACGTGTGTTTAATGAGCCACGCATCGATCCGGTGAAGAAATCGATTCAGTTGTGAGTGTTGTGACCTAAAGGCAGATAGTAAGTCGCGTCTGTATCGCACGGGAGCTAGCGGCTATCATAGACAAAGGTTGCCGTTGATGATAACTTGCTATTAAGGCATACCTATCCTGAGAAAGGTCTACCTTTTTTTTATCCGACATGATTTTAACTTGAATAAAAGCTTCCGCAATAAAAAAAAACAGAATAGCTCATACCTTTAACCACCTCCGTTTTTTAGGGTTCCGTATCCAAAGGGTAAAAACGGGAACCTATTACTAAGACTTCGTTGACCGTCTGTCCGTCTGTCTGTCACCAGGCTGCATCTCATGAACCGTGATAGCTAGACAGTTAAATTTTTCACAGAAGATGTATTTCTGTTGCCGCTGTAACAACTGATACTAAAAACATAAGTAGTTTAACATTTAACACGGGACACTTGCGCCCCTAACTCCGGTAGAGATCCACTGAGTAGGTAATTGACATCTGGTTCATCATCGACTCCAACTTTTTAGCATAATTTGGACTAGATTTAATCGGTGTCAGAGCCTATCACTACAATAACTTAGTGGTAGATACCGTGGTTAGGAAATTACAGAATAATTAACAGCATAAACAATGCGATTTATAGTTTTAAATAATTTTCTGAGATTTTAAGGAGTATTCTTCGGCGATACAGGATCGTCTCATCATATATACCTCATCGTTCATGATCGACCTAAAGTATAAAATCACACTAACGCATTGCATTTAACAATCCTATATTTTCAAACAAAATGCCAAAGGAGAAATTAAGCGCCTGTATTCCGGAACTTTCTTCAGCCATTATTTATTCAGAACTACTTGTGAGTAAGTCCATTTCATTAGCTCAAACTATACACTGCGAATTAAATTGAAGTGGGTATTCAACCTTCCCTCCTAGTTATGACAGTGGTATCTGAAGTCGGGGCGAGGGAGTCTTTAGAAAATGTGGATCGATAACATGACAATATTCATGCCGCGCTATCTTGTAGGTATATTTATTTAATTTTAATTTTGTATGGAAAAAACTTAAAATAAAATAAAAAATAAATATCAGAGGACAATGTCACACCAATTGAACTAGTCCAAACAAGCTCTAGGCTTATACTATGAGTACTAGACAACGATATTAATACTTATATAGAGAAATATATACTTAAATACATAGAAAACATCCATGACTCAGAAACAAATATTCGTGCTCATCACACAAATATCTGCCCTTACCGGGATTTGAACCCAGGACCGCTAGCTTCGTAGGCAGGGTCAAAAGTCACTTAAAGTGAACCTACTTAAGTAGGTAAATTAAATACCACTTAATACTCGAATTGATTTGAGATCTTTATTAAGTGGTATTTAATTTACCTACTTAAGTAGGTTCACTTTAAGTGACTTTTGACCCTGCCTACGAAGCTAGCGGTCCTGGGTTCAAATCCCGGTAAGGGATAAGGGTTACCCCCTGCGACAAGACTGCGTTAATAAGGTGATATCGAAGCTCAATTGTACGTCAACACGAGCATGTAGGTTCCCATCTGCGCTGATATTCTAATTCTATCTAAGGTATAACTTTATCGTTTTTTACGTACCTTTATGATCGACATTATCATATTGTGAATATGATAGTATTTTCAACGTTTTGATAGCTCTTATTTACTCGACGGTAATGGCGGCCGAATTAATAACAAATACCGTTTTGAATAGAGCCCAAGGTGACTGTCATATTAAGTAGGTATTACCGCATTAGACTAATTAATTCATCAAAACTTATCCAAGCAGGTAAAGTTTCCCAGCAATCTCATTCTGTACAAATCTTAATGAATAGGTTAGCATGTTTTGTGGTTTGTCTAAATAAAAGTGAGGTTAAAAGCGAACCCAATAATTGGCGCTGATTGATTTTTGTACACTTGCGCGAGTTCCCACTGAGGCACCGACACGCGCGGGAAAATGAGTAGCCATCGGTAATTGCCGCCCGCGACCTAATGAAGACCTGCTTTATTGGAACAAGAAATCGCGATAGACCACCCCCGCATAACTAAACTCGTTAGCCAATTAACTGTAATAGCTCGAATCAATTGCCCCATTTGTAGCACAAGAAAATGAAATTACACAATTGCTTCATAAATGAGATCGTTATCATAAGCTAGCCACAGGCGCCTGTTCGCAGGGCCTATTAAGTAAACCTACCGCTTACATCTTTATCCACATTATTATAATTAGAAAATGTAGCAAATCATTGCTGAAAGTCATTATTTTTGATTTGCTTTGACAGTTTGATGCGAAGGTATGATACGGTTGCCTACTAATTTGTGACATAGCTGTAGGTTCTGCCTTGTAGTTCATCGCGCAAATGGGTGACTAATGTACGTTACTGTAATGAAGATTGTTTTTACTGAAGTGTGCATTATTAATGCGCGTACGCAGGGGCGCCGCGACGTTCCATTATCCCGATTCTACATTTACTTGATTGAGCTTTTAATGCGATTCGCTGTCAACACGAGCGAATGGATTAATCAGGGCGAGCGGTGTCAACAAATAGACGACGCGACGCGTAATGACGCCGGTCACGTGAAAACTACGCTGATATCACCACTTTAGACTCCACACTAATGCCTGTGAAATCTTGATAAATGGCTTTTGCTGCTATGCATGTCATGTTGTCAACGAAAAAGGATACTCCGATTACATTCATCAATCTAAGCGCTTACACGATTGGCTTTTGTACATTTGTTAATTCAATATTCCCCGTTCATTCTATTTCTGTTTGGTTTTATGGTTGTGCGGCATTACAAAGTAGGAAGTAGTTAAATGTCACAGACATTAAAGTTTTGAGTTCAGTAAAAAATAACTAATTAATTCTATTTAAATTTTTAGCAAACCATTTCTTAAAACCGGCACCTCACCTAATAATTGTCAAGTTTGTTAAATAGACGTTAGCCAATATTTATCAGTGCATGTTATCTTTTGTGGCCAGGATGTCACGGCACGTGCTGCTCTCGCGGCTGGCGGAGCAGTTCCAGCTGTCGTCCCCGCCGCCTGCGCACCGCTTCCCTTCCCCCGAACGCAGCATCTCTCCGCAGACCCCTCCCTCTCCACACTCGCCCCCGCACTCCCCGCTGCCGCACCAGCTCCTGCAGCTGGGAGACATAGAGATAGCTGGACGAGCTTTGAAGCAGTATGCCAGAGCTACAGGTAAGCCTAAAAATACTAGAGATAAAATATGTTATGTAATATACTTACCTCCAAAATATGTATACCTATATATGCTTGTTGTTGATATTTTATCACGAATGAAGCTTCAAATAGAGTGGCACAAGAATTGGAGACGGGATGAGGCGTATCATCAATCATAAGTAGATAGATACACACCACTGGAACACCTATGTCACTTTTGTGGTCACCTTAAACGGTACGGTACGGTGGGCCTTTAGTGCTTTGTCACTTTAATCTACTGCACTAATCTGTCAAAGGCTTTAAAACGGCAAGGTACAAAAGTGTGCATCTATATTTATAAGGCTGTCCGTGCCTCCCTCCCCTTCTCAGGGTTGGGGTAACATCTTTAGACCTAAATAAAGGAAACGAGACCTACTGACCTGAAGAGGGCTGGGCCGTATTAAACTGACTTAGACTTGAGATGAGCTACTCAAGACACGTTAAATTAAACTGTCATTTTTGACGTTTCTTGAGACTAGACTAGAGCCTGCTTCGATTCACCGCCTGGACCGTGGTCTGTTGGTCTCGTAGGGTTGGCAGTATTGTTGAGACGGCGCTTGTCCGCAGAGCTGGGGGCGCTGATGTACTGCAGCGGGTTGGGCGCGCTGTACGGCGGCGGCGCCGTGTGGCCGCTGCTGCTGCCGCGCCAGCCACTCCGCGCGCCCGACCACGCGCGCCACACGCCGCCCAGAGAAGGTAACCTACATCAAACTGTCTAAAAAACAAGATTTGATTCAAGAGACTTTGTATGCCTAGAATTTAGTTCACTTCGTTTTTTTTTTGATTTTTGTTTTGATTGTCTAAATTCTTTGCACTTCTATACAATTAGAGCGGTGATTTTTTTTTAATTTTCACTTTCACTGTAGGTGCATTGTCTATCAGTCAGTGAGAAACTGATTATTTTAAAGCATGGGTTAATGCGGATTTTAAGCACCTTTATATCAATGTCAATTATGTCACACCAACATCTACGAAGGGCATCTTTTACATAACCGTAACTAAACTTAATACAAGATTCGTCTTTCACGCTTCGCACCGCACATAATGATAATCTTAAATTATCATAATTATGCTATTATTTGCTGAGAAACACACTGCGTGTCGTATTCACAATTCCTTTTTATTTTCAACACGAATCAATTTACCTTATCTAACCCAAATCCCTTAAACAGTCGAAAACCTGTAGCGACATACGCTCGCCTCGGCCTCCTTACAAGGCTTCCTCTTTCTGCGCCTCATTAGAATAGCTATCGGTGTAAGTGCTGTGCTGATTAATAACTCGTGTCGATATGTCGTCGTTTACGTGTCGTTTACCTCCAGGAGCCCGAGCCTCCGCGCAGGAGGTACCTGCAAGCGCGACGCGATTACATATTCAAATTGTCGCATATCACCACTTGCGCCGGTGAAACCGAGCGTTGATGATAACGAATATAAAGACAATTCCAAGAAAAAAAGTTCAAATTGGCTACTAAACTTCTTCAGGCATAACTATTTACTTTGTTACAAATAAATATTTGTCATGTATCTCAATTTTTAATTATTAAAATTTAGTGCCTACTCGGTTAAAAGAAATACTAACTAACTGGGGCCCGTTGCATTTCGTGAGCTATTAACGTGAAATCAGATGCAACCTTTAGGATGTCTGATTACTCAGGTGGTTCTTTTCTAGCAAATATTGTTAACACAACTTTAATTTCACCTTTGGCAACATTGTTTAAAATATAATGTCATGAAAATTATTGCATGGTTGCAGTCTGTTTAATCAAGCATTTCACGTCATGTTCAAGACTATTCTTAATAAATAGGTTACTTGGTTGGTTGGCGTGGTAGTGGGGAAACTCATATCAACTAGGTAATGCGCACCACTATTTAAACGTAGGCTTAAAAATTGGCTTGTCGAGCAGGCGTTCTACGACCATAATGAAATTTTTACGTAAACAATTTAATATATTTTATTTATTAGCAATTGTAAACTGACATGTAATGTATATATTACCAATAAACAATTTGAATTTGAATTTGAATTTGAATTAATTGGTCATTGTCATAGACGGTTTTAAAGATTGCACTTAAATGCACTTGTTAGATAACAATGGACATTTTTTTTAATGGTGTGCACACTAACTAAAACAAAAGAGGGTGCTTTAAAAATTTCAAATAATAATGAATAAATAAAGCCTCAGCAATTTACTTAGATTATGTATCTACCATTGACGCAACGAATCGACAAATATTACACAACTGTAGAGATTTCCCACTGTGACTCGGCTGACTTGACCTAAAATGGGGTGAAGAACGTTCGCTTGACGGTACATTTGCTTGCAGAGGACGAGGAGGAGCTGCCACTGAATCTGTCAACAAAGAACAGGCAGATTTGGTCTCCGGGGAGCGCCTGCGAGCGCGAGCGGGGCCCGGGCGCGGATTCCCCCTGGGCGCTGCGCGACGAGGCGCCGTTGGAGCTGGTGACGCGGCGCAGCGCCGAGCCCGAGCGCGCGCCCAGCCCCGACCCCTGCCGCTGCCCCTCCGAGCCCCCGCGGCTCGGGTACCCCGTGCTCCAACCCCCTACAGATCACAACTTCTCACTCATTACCAAAAGCGAAAACAGAAGCGAAAAAACTTTTCAGGTAAGATCCATATTGGGTGAGAATAAAATGGTGTTGTCTCGGTTGTTTTACATTAATTGGCTGCTGCTACTACAGACCATTCTCATTTAAGCGATAAATGCCAACATACAAAGTAAAGCAGCTTTGAAATCAGCAAAGGGGCATCCTGTGGGTCCAGAATAACCAGTAGAATAACTGTTCAGTTTCCGTTCGATAAGGTTTTTAAATAGCAAACCAGTAGCCGCCTGTTTTAACCTCTTTAACAAATCAAATAGCAAAAACTGCCCTTGTCTTAATAAGTAGTCGCGCGACGGAACGAGTCGTCGCTGCGCGGGCGCAGGCTCTGGCTCGTCTTCTCGCCATTTTTGTACTTTTCGTTTTTTTTACGGAGCCATTATAAAAATCCGCATCGGCTTTAATCAAAATTCCAACTTTTAATATCACAGCGCGTCAGTTTATAATTGGAGGAATAATTACCTTGTGTCATACGGCGATAAAAATGTTGTAGCGCCACTCAGCGTGCACCACCCTTTATCATTAAATTAAGTGGCGCATTCATTCGGCGGCGGGCATAGAAGCGATCGAGTCCAGGCAGCGCGTCGATGGAACGCGCAATCAAATGCTTACGAATTCTTTACTCACTTTGTTGCATTTCGTAATAATTAAAATCACCGATACGTCAATTAGTTTATAAACGCTAAGCGAGAGATAAAGTATGAAGCACGCATGTATGGTCCGCAAAAAAATCAGATAATTCTATATTGTTCTAGTTAAGTAGGTACATAAAATCCTTAGCTGACGATGGCAGACGTAGCTAAACAATTTACTGCCAAGCTTGCTTCTTATTTTACAAAAAAGAAGCGACAAACGTAGTTGTTGGCACTGAACATATCAAGGCACGGGCCTGCCGGGCAGCACGCGGGGGCGCGCGGGCGCGGCGCGTGGCGGTCGCGTGGCGCTCGTTACCGCGCACTAACCGCTTCATCAAATATGAAGCCTGATACAAGTGATAACGATTACTTTATTTTTTATTTCTTCATTGAGGTTGCTCAATTTACGTCATGGAAAAGATTTTTCAAATTTACATTCAGGGAATGTAAGTTAAATCCTAAGTGGACGAAATACTTCGTTTACATAAAATTATATGGAATGAACATAAATTTATTTGAACTTATTACATAAACATTATTACCAAATCCACTTTAACGGAAACAAGTAAGTATAGTAGAATGTTTATGTCGAAGCAATTCAGTGTTTATAAAACTATAACCATATGTGGACAGTGATCCCCTAGCACCTGTGTTGTTTATAAGAGAGCATCGACTGCATAAAAAGGCGACCAAAAAAGTAACAGTTTTTGTGAAGCGCGAGTGCAAGCAGCTGCCCGGCCAACTGTCACCGGGTCGTGCGCCCGCGCCGCATACTTAACGGCTAACCGCCCGATTAAAAGCCGCAACTCGCTCATTACACCTTTAATCAACGCTGGGTTAAAACAATAACGTTATGCGGCTTCCTCACTTCCATAAAACAAGTCCTCACTTTTATACGATGTTGATGCGTTATTAGCTCGGACCATGATAGATCACGATCAGATATAAACTTAACCCACTGTTTTGAATATACTTATGATAGGTTTAAATTTATTAATTAATTTAGAAATTTATAAAGCACCGATTTTTGCCCGTAGTTCTGTCCACGAAGAAGTCGTTAATCGCGGGTAAAAAATACCCTACCTCGGGGTTTAGGTATAATGTCATGTTTGGTATGTAGATACCTACATACCAAATTTCATCTAGGTCGGTTCCGCGGTTTAGCCGTGAAAGCGTATCAGACAGACAGACGGAGACAGTTACTTTCGCATCTATAATATTAGTACGCTACTTAGCAAAAGTTTTTAAGTCTAAATTAATATTCCTCTGTAAAATTGTAAAATTATTTAATAGTAGATTGTTCAACAAGGGACTAAAACAAGCCATAATGACACGAGATGTTTAGCCACGCGAGCGAGCTTGCGAGCGAAGGTGGCTGTAGTTCGAGTGTCATTATGGTTGTTTAACACTCTCGCGTTAAACACTCTACTTTTCACTTTGAATGCGAGGATAAAAACGACGTTCTAAACAAAATTACAACATTTATTATAAAAAAGTTTCTAACAATGAAAACTAACAACTTTATTGGACCACACATAATAAATGAGTTCGGCTTTAATATGATTAAATATATTCATATTCGTAATAATTAATCGTGTTTCACGAAATTAAATCCTTTTTTTTTATATATTTGCACAGTTGTCATTTTGAGGTTATTTCGACACCCAAAAATATGGTCCATACACAATCACTGAAAATGGCGATAATCCTCCATTCACAAACACTGTGATTGGTTGTTTAGAGGTTTCCAAAGTAAATTTAAAAAAATATACTTTAATCCCTAGAGATTAATAAGGAGCTTTAGTCCCGATTCGCAGAGATTTAAGTAGCATTTTAAGAGCATGAGAAGTGAAAAATGATTATATTGTACGTCCGAAATGGATAAACTATTGGAACTATGTATTGTAATGCATGGCATCTTATTATAATATAATGTACACAGTCTTGAAAATAAAATATTATCTTACCTTATTTTATCTTATGGATTAATTTACATCATAAAATTTTATTATTATTATCTCATTTTATTTTATTTGTAACAAAACTACAGCGAGACCCGGATTTATCTACGAAAATAAAGTCTGAGCAAACAACAAGTAAAATGACGAAATTATTCCACGGCATACCAGATACAACTGTGTCAATAAATCTAAAGAAAACCTATTGTCCATTAGAGAATACATAACCCAACAGCAACACGGGCAAGAATTTGTTTGCTAAGAATTAATATTCATTTGGGTAGAGTATAGGTTGTTAGACGCGTGACGCAACCGGCACGATATTTTCAAAAGACGTACGATACTCTTCTGAACCAGAGCCGGTGAAAGCATGTGAACATCTCTAATAAAAATGTTGTAAAACTTTATAACCTTTGATTTTAAAACTAGGTATATGCTACTTAAGGAGGTACATTGCAAGCGATCATAATCTTTTAGTGCCAGCGAAAAGCCCGAGGTATGATGTATACCTATTTGATTTTAAAATACTGACGACGCAAGTGAATTAATAATCGTTGACGAACCTTGGTAAAAACCGTCGGCTATCCTACATTTTTAATTAAGCGCCGGCGAGGCATCGGACTCTTTGCTTGTAAAATACAAGTATTAACCCGTTGATAGAAACTAATTACTGGGCAGAAAAAAGTTTTGAAGCTATCCGAATTGTAAAAGGAAATCAAAGAATATGTACGAAGGGGTGCGGCCTGTAATTAGTGTACTCGGCTGTCACCGCTGAAGGTGATGGACGCCGACTGTACCTGTGCCTGCTGTCTAATTAATTATTTACTTATTCGTGCTGAGGATCACATGCGGATTCTTTAATGTGATAATTAACATAATTACGCGGTTGTTTCTTAACATAATTATTTTCTAAAGCGAATCTATAAGCTCAATATGTAATTAAAACTACTGACTGGCTAATATATCTCGACGTTGTTTTTAAGTCGTATATGGGGTTCCGAGCAAAGAACGCGGTTTTTTGCTGAAGTGTGAGTTCGATCTTAGCAATCAATTATAAGTAAATATATGTTTTTTTGCTAATATTACAGATTTTTAATTAACTGAGTCCTATGTCTCTGCCAGGTTATAATATAGTGAATAACATTACTTCTAGATGTACTTTAACGGCCATTTCCGATTCACTCGGATAGAGTATGGTGCCATTTGATGTGATGTTTCCTATAACCATCCGCAATCACCCACCATCGCAGAAATAAAACACTTGTAGTGAATGCAGTGGTATGTTGCAGTGCAAGCAGTGCGGCAAGTGCTTCAAGCGGTCGAGCACGCTGTCCACGCACCTGCTCATCCACTCGGACACGCGGCCCTACCCCTGCCAGTACTGCGGCAAGCGGTTCCACCAGAAGTCCGACATGAAGAAACACACCTACATACACACAGGTCAGTCCCATGGTGAAACAATGAACTTAGGCGAAGAGGTTGGGGTCTTCGCGGATTGCGGAACAATAACCATCGAGGCGTCTATATCTATTAGCACCTTGCAATAAGTAAACGAGAAGTTGGAAGACAAAAAAATAAAAGAAAATTAATACATAGATACATGTAGGTATTACAAGTTCCCTACATTTCCCCGTATGACAGCACCCGTAATTAGCCGCTCATTTAACGCGCGTGCCACAACAACTTCACCGCGCCCTATCATTTCTGATTCAAACTTTTCTTCGTGGGGAGCACTTATGAAATGGTATACGTGAATATTATTTGAGTGACAGGAAAAGTCTTTGATTGAAAATTTATAAACCCTGTTTATGTGGGGTGTGTTGGCATGCTTTAAAGTTACATGTGTAATAATACTAATTATCAAGCAAAAGACATGGTGTACTGCCGTTTGGGTAAAATATTTTTCGCCGAATTTCACTTCCCAAAAAACTTATCGCAGTAGTTCCATTTCCAAAACGAATCTTTAGCACGTTTACATTTCGCATTTTATTCATTTGGTCAAATTATCATATGGCATCATTTTACTTTGTCAAGTTTTATTAAGACAAATGTTTATTAAGCAAAGGTTTTCCTTTGGCAAATATTATATTCGAAAATAATGTTTGTTCAAAATGTTATGGCTGGGTTAGGTGAGTGAGAACCGTGACCCTAATAGAAACGAACTGCTGCCAGGAAAGTAGGTTAGGTTTGGTTAGAACTGTGACCCTCACAGAAACTAACTGCTACCAGAGAAGTAGGTTAGGTTAGGTTAGAATTGTGGCCCCCACCAAAACGAACAGCTACGACAAAAGTACCGACAGTAGGTCACGCCATTTGAGTACTTACATGAAATTTGGTGAAATAAAACATGACCAAATAATCCATTGTTAAACAATAATTTGGCACAAAAAAATTGCTGACAGCTAATTGGCCATACGTTGTTTTGACTTGTGATTTTTTGGCAAATGATAATTTGGGGAAAATAGTTTGGGAAGTGATACATTGGGAAACGTTTTTGACCAAACATTAGTAAACCAAAATACATAGATGCAATAAGTAACGAGCATAAGTCGTTGGATTATTGGGTTAAGTTGGGTTGCGGAAAATCAAAACTCATAAGTAACTTAATGACGCTTTCAAACAAATTGTATGTAGTTTATGAGTTTTTCAGTGAAGTAGCAGATAGGCAAAGTGACTTAAGTGACACATTCGCATTGCCGAGAATTCGATTGGATATTTTTATAGGGAATTCGGCATAGCGGCACTGAATTTATTAAAGGCGCCGTCAAGTCGTTACCGCATGTACGGTCAGCTGCAGAGAAATGTAACCCCCTTTGCAAGGCAACTTGTATGCAGGGGGGGTTAGTTTTCTCTGCAGCTGACTGTACCAGTAGATCGGTGGGTTCTGTTTAATTTATGCGTGTCGGATAGCAAGCGACAATCGCGAGATTATCATTATTCATCGTGCCGTCGCTTTCAACGAGCCGCGCGGAGCTCGACAAGCGGAGTGCCTCTTCCGAGACAAGTTCATTAAATCGAAGATGCATGCCTTTAATGAAACCATTCACACTGACTAGACTAGATGCAGACACCCGCCCCTTTACAGCACCAATATACCTAAATAACTACCTAGTTCTTGTTATTGAAATTGTAGGTATTTTATTTGGAGCCTTAAACAGTGCCAAGTACCTACAACGTTACTTGATAAAATATATCTACTTATAATATATCTTGCAATATTGTTATTTTATCTAATCTTATTTAAAGTCGTGTAAATTAAACAAATATGGGCACTTAAAGGGTCAGCCTCACTTGCACGAAGGAAAATTACGTAGGTAGCGACCTAGGTACTTTGTAAAACAAATCACATGCGCTGTGTAATAATTATTTGATATCTCCAGCTGTGCAAATACGGTGCTATGTGTAGCTGCACTACTTTTGCTTTGAATACAATGACAGTGATAAAGTGATAAAGTACTAAATACATCGACAATTTGGATTCGTCATCACATCTTTCTTTGTTCATTGTTTTTTAAATCAAAACGGAGCGGGATGTTGTTATTTTTTGAACCGAGATTGTCGGAACGTGATGTAAGCTGCTTGGTGTTTAGGATTATTATGAAAGAGAATTATCTCGACTTCCTGGTGGGGCGGTGAATCCTATCCAATCAGTAACGGTTAAAAGTTCATGATAAATTTAGTTTAATTGATGGTCCGTAAATTACAATAAAATGAAATAAGACTATAATAATGCACATGGTTGGCAAGAATTATTTATAGCTGGCACTTAGTGCATCTACGTGTGCAACTGCTATCAAAGCTGCAGCGATCGGTGAAACGTTTTTTATAACGGACTGACTACTTCCAGTAAGTCCGACGAGACGAATTACCTAAAAAATGTGACGGACATATTTGTCTTGACCGGAGACGTCTCGTCACGTCGCCGCTCGCGAGCAGTCCCAATGATTTACAGCGGCCCTACATGGCGCTGGTCCTCCGATAAATGCCTCATCATCAATATTCCAAAATGCGGCTCGGCCTGCAATTAGCCGCGCAGCCTTCACAGGCCTTCACGTGCGCGCTCCCAACTGGGCAGCTACCGACAAAAACCAATCTTAAATCCTGTTCTATCTTGATAATACATTTTATTCATTTTGTTAACATGTTCTGAGTTATAGCACATACTCAGCTCCCTTTGAGGGGTCTCGCATTTAAACTTGCCAAGCTGTTTAACATATTGGTCCAATAAAACCTATAAATAAATAGGTAAATTGCGTATTTTTGAATACTTGGAAAACTGCTTCGGCTTTTACAGTTATGCCAAATTTGAGGGATCAACAGCTAGTATCAATGACCAGCAATGCCAAAAGCCGACTAAGTATCTAGTCAATTGGTTTCGAAATCGACTATAATCGAATAACCTTGCGCTCCGTCAAAATGATAGCTAATAAATGCCAGTGTGAGTGTGCTTTAACGATTCTGCATATTAAATCAGTTCGAGAACCGCGCGATAAATAATAAAGGAGGCTATGATTATGACAAGTAGTGGTTTGCTTATAGAAGCCTAATTACGTGGCGATGCGACTCTGCGACGCTCGCGCTGTCGCGGCGCGGCGGGCTGCGCTGCGCACCTACTAATTAAATACGGAATCGAAATTATTCCAATAACAACGTGTAACACGCACCTGCGTCTGATTTACTATCTCGAATAGTACTAACAATCGGGCTCCTTATCCAACTTTAACGAATCGTTTAATAGGCCGGCAATTTAAACATAAATGCTGTTGTTACCTGATTTAAACAATAAACAAGGCAGTGATAGGTTATCAATGAATAAAACTATTATATTTTTAAGTGCATGCCACAGGTGCACGCTTTATAAATGCAAAACTATACTATAGACTATGAGTTTAGATCCAAGGAAATGTTTTTTTGCATGTCCATATTTGTTGCTGTTAAAGATCGTCGCGAAATTTCCGAATTCTAGATATGCACATAAAAACCAATAGCTCTCATACTATTCCTTTAATTAGGTACCCACTAGTTGTTCAAGTGCGTCTTCGCTCGCGGGCCCACAAACTTTACCGTCTTTCATATAAACCATGCCTGACAAATGCCTGACAAAAAGCCTAATCGGTCGAGCAGTTCTGAAGTGATGATGTAACGTAACATGCGGCATTGAAGTTTTACATCTGGGGAAGCTTCCATATCTATATCTAACTATTCCGGTACAGCCAATTTGTTATGCTACTTACTCGTCAATAGCTTTTTACTTAATTAGCTTCGTATTTGTATGTATCAATAGCGCAATACAAAGAAACATAATAACGAAGCAACCTTCTAACGCGGTATACTTAAAAATTAGCATAGCAAGACCGAGTGTTTATATCGAGCGTTTGTTGCAGGGGAGAAGCCGCACAAGTGCGTGGTCTGCTCGAAGGCGTTCAGCCAGAGCTCGAACCTGATCACGCACATGCGCAAGCACACCGGGTACAAGCCCTTCTCGTGCGGGCTGTGCGAGAAGGCCTTCCAGCGCAAGGTGGACCTGCGTCGCCACCGCGACTCGCAGCACGCCGATGCCGACGCGCCGCACGCGCCGCCGCACGCGCCGCGCTACTACTACGACGACGCGCACGCGCCGCTCGCGCCCATACTTACCAACTGATCCAGAACATAGCGACGATCCTCTATGATCTGTAAGTCAGTAAGCCCAAGGCCATCACAACATTCAATCTATCTCTTGTTTAGACCAAGGGTAAATAGTCCTAAGTATGTTGGCACCCACACTACCGATTAATAAAAAAAGATTCATCGATGGCCCCATGAATATTATTTCAAGTAAATAGATGTGTTATTACCAAAAACAGTAGGTGCCAAACTGGGTGTTTTAGCATGCTTAAAAAATCTTGCTTGAATTTTTCGTCTCAAGGACATACATAATATACCTACCTTACTGAAGAACAGAGATAGATTGAATATGGGACTCGACAGTACAGTGTGTCGTTTGAATGTTAGTATATAATATATTTGCGTTATCCTCTTTTGTTAGGGATACAGTGAAAAACAGTGCCTGATCATATCCGTCCACATTGTTACAAAAATGGAAACTATGGTTGTATATTTAGTAAAATAACTACCAGAAAAGAATGAATACCATTATTTTTAATTTTTTGCAATGAGTTTAATAAGATTAAAAAATAATTATTATTACTAGATAAATATTGCTGGTTTTGTCTAAGTAACCAAAGATTAAAAACGTATTTTTACCGTCCATTTTTTGAGTTGAGGTGATAAATTGTCTTACCCATTTAGGTTCCAAAGCGAACAGAAATTATGTGACATTAAAACAATGAGGAGGGATGCAAAGCTAAGTAAATATAGCACGCACAGACAAAGTACAAATTTGTACCTAGTCGATTTGTAAAATTACACCACTCGTTAGAAAGTGATTCTGTGAATCCGAGGCTTATGTTAGTGTAATTCGATAACAATGACTGTTACCCTAGGGATCGCGATGATCGTGCGCCCTTAGCCTAGAATAGAAACGTGCTAAGTACACGCTAATTGGTTAGGTAGCTTTCAACGAACCAGTGACCGACCGCAGTGACAGTATAACACCGAACATGAGCCAGCGGGCTCTTTTCTACCCGGGCTTAACTACTTTGGACATGTTATCGTAATGCCAACATGAATAGCTATATTATTGACTTACAGTACTGGCAGCTGGGTTAAAAACAATAGATAACACGTCAAAAGCAGTTAGGCATAGCCCGGGTAGAATAGAGCCCCGATTCATGTTCGGTGTTGCACCGTCCCTGCGGTCGGTCCCTGTTTCGTTCGTAGACAGCCAACCAAGGCCCCCCGTGTGTCACTATTGGTCCAATCAGGATGTATTGCTAAAGCACCCGAATTAATTATTCCGTCCCTTCCAACGTGATAAAATTGATTTGTACAGACATATACTACGTCGTTATTATTTTTAAGAATTTCATACCAGAAGCATGTCAGCGAGCCTATGGGTAGAACATTAATTTTAAGTATAGTCTATTAAAAACCAAAGTTAAGTGTCTTAGTTTTTAGTCGAGTGTGAAACGCTTTATTTATTTCGATTACAGTCGTGTATCTTAGCAATTAAGTAATCATGCCTTGAAATTTTACCCTTAGATACCTTTCTGGCAATCGATTCGTACCATTTTGTTTTGTTTTTGAAGCATATTGTTTTTTTGACGGTATTTCGGGGCAGTTTTGTGGAAATACCAGTTAATATCCGAGTTCACATTCAAAAATAAGTTTTATTGTGTGCAATGTGAAGTCTGGCTTTCTCTTCGTGGAGTTGGATGGGAACATCAAAAACTTAATTAGGTAATTGTTACCATTTAATTATTTTGGTTACCATTTTCGTGAAAGTACTCCTTAATACCACTGGCTGTATACTTTGCGGGAAAAGCTTAAAAATACCGAAAATGTGAATTGTTTAAAAAGGAAATAAGTTCCACATACTATTTTGAACAGGTAAAAGAACTGTCACATTTAATAATAGCAAGACTTGCATTTACCAACTTAGATTATTTATGTTTACATGTAGAATAATATAACACTAATCATGTTAAAATGTTGTTAGTAGATAGGCTTGTTTCGTATAGCCAGTAATAATCCAGCCAGGTAATCATTCATCGCACTCTCCTATGATTCTGTGCACAATAGGGATTTGTCGTAAAAACCATGAGTGCATCTTGCGATAATATGTACTAGGTACATATTATCGCAAGATGCACTCATGGTTTAGGGCTTTAGGGCCAAGAATCTTAAATGCGAATTTGATTTTAGTTTTAGGTAATTTAAACCAGTGAAAATAATTACCTAACGTTAGCAATAAGCAGCACCTGATGCATTTTATATATACGCTTCTTTGTTGTAGTTCACTAAATGTTAAGTTAATTGAAATAAGTACCTCTAATTTTACGATAAATAAGTGTTCTCATTGCAAATGTGACGTCATGTTGAGATCTGAAGGCGTAAGACAACGGCTAGAACACCAAAGAGACCCCGCGACGCAGCTCGCTGCACACGGCTCGAGTGATTATGATATACGTTGTAAACTAGATTTGTATTTCGTGTAAACGTACGTTAAAACTTACTGATCTACAGACAATGACTTGAGCCGATTCATAATGTGTAGTGGACAAGCCGATCATTGACAGATCCGTTAAGTACGGAATACGGAAAGTAGAAATAACGAATGTCAGTTACCTATGTGTTTTGAGATAATACGTACGTTCACTCAAACGAGACAGTGAGTACAGTCGCCAACCAATAATACAATTTTAGCCAACATTGGACTCAAAATTATTTGCCACCCGGTAAGCTTCTAAGAATCTTCATAATATTTTTGAGTCTAATTGTCGTTAATATTTTGACATGGAGTCGGAAAAACGAATAGAACAAAAACGATAAATGTGTATGACCTGTATGTAATAAGACTATTAAGTTTAAAAAATCAACCACTTTGTCACTATGTCCTTTAATTGATGTTTTAAACACGTATTTAGGTTACATAAAATGCCTGATATGATCCAGAGTTTGTGTTGTTAATAACCTTGTAATTTATTTAGGCCAGTCTAATAAATGAATATTTATCAAATAAACTATTTAATTTCAAAGCCTTTAGTTAAGTATACCACAGTCCAAAACAGACTAGATTAATAACTTATATCCGGACGACCATGAAAATATAATAAACAATTGATTTTTTCAATCAAAAACCCGTTGTTTAGACAAACCGCCACGTGTAGGTAAGTATTCAATCCACAAAGTCACGCCACGTCAATTAATTTTACACATTTTTGTTTGTTTTGCAACTACTTGATAGCATCAATATAAAATACGTACGTAGCAAGTGAGATTAACCAAGCTTATTTTTCCAAAATAGTTTTGAGGCAGACTCGATTTAATACATCATATAATTGTGTCTAAGGACCAGACCCCGATACCTGTGGTGAAAATTTAATGAAATCGAATCATAGGGTACAATATTTATTTCATGTACATGTGAAACATTGGTATAAAAAGATTTTGTTAGAAAAACGATTATTAATATCGCCAACGAGATGGAGTGCGAATACTGATACACCTACAGCGCCAGCACCAAACACATGGTTGCCATGGAGATCGTCATCCGGAGCAAGCAGTGTTCACAGCTGACCAGCGCTCGGCTGATGATGAGCGGTTTAGACATCATGGCTTGCGTCATCGCCGGGGGGGTCGTTATCATCATGGGCGTCAAGAGTGCCCAGATCTGTACTTGTAGTTTTATTTACTTCTCTGAATTATGTTATCAATAGGTTTTCTAATTTACATTGCGTTAACCTTTGTCGTCTATTTCTGTAGATCCACTTTATATATGAAAAGGATCGCTCTACTTCTAATCTACACACGTAATTGGTAAATACGCCAGATTTTTAAAGTGCTCTACGTTGTTGCTGTTGTTATTTTTTGTTATTTCAGCTTCTCCGTTATTAGGTAATTTTAAAATTACTTTCACTGTGCTGTAGTTGGGATTTTTATTCAAAACTGTGTTCAACTTTATATACTTACACACTTTTTCTATGGGATGAAGTTTCAACATGGTCATTTTTCTAATTAGACCTTTAACGATGCTCATAGATTCTCCTAATCTTATTTCGGATTTTTTAAAATGATCATTTGCTTATGATATATGAAACAAAATGCGTCAAAATATCATGTTTTATATAGAAAACTGCAAAAGTAATTTATTACAAAACCATAATCAAATATGCTTATGTGCACAGTTAGGTAATACTAAATGTACGAACCGTTTTCGCGTCGCATTCGGTTTATTTCCAATAACGCCATCAGCTCCGTTTTAAACTGACAAAATTCAGCAAGATTACCCAGGAAGTTCATATTTTACTGAATAAAAGTTCAAGTTTTTTTGCTCTGCTCCACTCAGCTCCGCTCGTCTCCGCATCAGTGGAATCACTTCCCTCTTTTCACAGCTCTGTTCCTCTCAGCTCCGCTCGTCTCCGCCTCAGTGCAATCACTTCCCTCTTTTCACAGCTCTGCTCCGCTCGTCTCCGCCTCAGTGGAATCACTTCCCTCGTTACCCAGCTCTGCTCCACTCAGCTCCGCTCGTCTCCGCATCAGTGGAATCACTTCCCTCTTTTCACAGCTCTGTTCCTCTCAGCTCCGCTCGTCTCCGCCTCAGTGGAATCACTTCCCTCTTTTCACAGCTCTGCTCCGCTCGTCTCCGCCTCAGTGGAATCACTTCCCTCGTTACCCAGCTCTGCTCCACTCAGCTCCGCTCGTCTCCGCATCAGTGGAATCACTTACCTCTTTTCACAGCTCTGCTCCACTCAGCTCCGCTCGTCTCCGCCTCAGTGGAATCACTTCCCTCTTTTCACAGCTCTGCTCCACTCAGCTCCGCTCGTCTCCGCCTCAGTGGAATCACTTACCTCTTTTCACAGCTCTGCTCCACTCAGCTCCTCTCGTCTCCGCCTCAGTAGAATCACTTCACTCTTTCCGCAGCTCTGCTCCACTCAGCTCCGCTCGTCTCCGCCTCAGTGGAGCCGCAGCCTAAAAGGATTGTGAACCGACGCTTAAATCGCGTAACGGTCCATTTAACTCCGGATTATAACGTTTTTCACCCGCTAAATCAAGTCCGATGTTTAAGATTTTTTAATATTTTATACTTGTTATAAAAAACTAGGTCTGTTCGTTTCCGATTTTTATCTTTTTTTTTGTTTCTTTCCAAGAAATATTTTCTTAGGAATGACAATTTTAGCTTGACAATACTTTTAATTTTTATTGTAACTCACTAATCATAATTAAGGAAATTGTACTCCCAGATAATAAAAATAGAGAAAGACGTTCAGTCTTATCAAACTATATGCGATAACGTGGATGAACCTAACTAACGACGACGAAGACGCGGGACCACTAAACCTCGCGGTACGGACGGCTTTTTATGTAGCAGCACATTTTACAGTTTTGTCACTTAAACGTCATGTCTTAACTGCTGCACTAATCTGTCGAAGGCGTATAAGCGACAAGGTGAATTATTTTTGAATCTACGCCCGCCATGCTTATGCTCCAGAGGACTCATTTTTCAACTCGACGGAATTGTCAACCAGCGAGTTTAAGTGGCTCCGTCAGACCGCCCAAACCAACCACATTGTATAAGTAGGACTTGTATTCTCAGCTGCAGGTAGCTTAAAGCTCTCTCGTATGATCGACCGTTCGTCAAGAAACCGTTTTAAGGGCTCCGTTCCGTACCAAATACTGAAAAACCGGCCACTTGCGAGTAGGACTATAGCCTAGCGGCGTAGAAGCAAAAAGTACAGAATGGGCATTTACTGTTTCCGTTTGCTTAAAGGAGCTGTAGAAAATGTCCCGTGTGGAGTGGCTAATAAAATATAATGATACCATGCATCAGTACTACTTTATGTTTCTAAATTAATAATAAGACGTACGAAACCCTCGGTGCTCGAGCCTAATCGCACTTGAATATTGTTTAAAAATAATTACACTTCTGCCTCAGATTTGAGTTTGTTTTTTCATGTTTTTAATTTACGTATGATATGTGACTTTAAAAAAATAGTATAACGCTTTTTTTTTTAATTTGGGCCACCAATCTATCAAATGTTTCAATTATGTTTTACTATTAATAGGGCTCTTTCACACGAGATTATATGAGCAAGACCTTCTGCAGAAAAGTAGCACCGCTTGAAACTCTAGATGTACACAGGTGTGAATAAACATACGACATTGTTTTTGGTCGAATAACTTCGTACTTACCTATTTATTTGTCGCATGACTATGCACTATACTTACATGTAATTTCTTGAAAACGGCTCTGACAGATTGGATGAGGTGATAATAATGATGATGATGGGTGGGGACGCCCGGCCTGATCAGGCGGGCGGTCGATCGGTCCTCCGGTCATTCCGCCCAGTTCCCCTTGGTTGGACCGTTGGTTAGTGGTCCGGCGACGCTCCCATCCAGCATGGATCCCATCTCCTTGTTTTCCTACAGAACATAAATGTTCCCGTTTCATGCAAGGTACATAAATTATATAACAGAAAAACAAATGTTACATACAACAGAATATGTACTGTGATTCCGGAAAAGGGACTACTTATACTCCGCATTTTACTCAAGAGCGTAACGCTGCAGAGCTGGTATATAGCCAGACCAGACCAGACTAGATGGCTATTAATTAAACAAAAAGCTTGTCGGTATAGATAAGCCTGCTTCATTTACCTCGTGAAGTCGTGTATGCTTGAGCATTTCTATATAAATAAACACTCAAGCATTCTTACATAATTGTACATTCAGGCTTGCCAAGCATGCAGTTAAGCACGCTTAAAGGCACATTTAAAATTTGATGAAAATATATCAAGTTATGATTGCCGATAAAGTTTTCCGACGATGTATTTTCTCAAGAAAATAACACCCTTGGAAGAAAACAATTTATTTTAATGGAGCCACTAGCTAGGGTGATGTGTGGACAGAGAGGTACGAGTATGTATGTCACACGCTTCCCGCCGGTCTTTCCGAATTAATAGTGTTTGTTATTATTAGTGTTCATTTCATTTAGTCGAGTAGCGGAGTAATGAAATCAAAATAAAGGAGGCACTTGCGTGATAGACGTCGATTTGATGTAGATATGAGCAACTGAAAGAATTTCGTAATAATGTATTTTTATAACCTTGCCTGCCGCATATTGAAACTATTCTGGGGCGTCTATTTTTTCAGTAAATAATTCATCAAAAATGACCGAGTGGATCCATATGTATAATTATAGCCTATAACAATAACTTGCATTGCGTTGCTGCTAGTCTGTAGTCTGCTGCTGCTGCCCTCTTTATGATGGTCAACATACATTACTTAACCGTGAGCAAATAGGTAATAAAAATGGTATTGCTAAATGGTTAAAGACAACCACATAGAAACTCTTTTTTTGAAGATTAGACTGATCTGCGTATTCGTATAGAAAGGTCGATGCATCGGCCGCGAAAGTCGGTGGAGGCTCGAGTCCTTTTATTCAATTAATAGTGAGAGCTACGAGATCGGTCAACCGATTTATTTGTCGGGCCCCTAGAACTCTAAAGTGTTCCAAAACTCAAAAGCCAATGATTAATTTTGAACTAATTAATGTTTCGTTACTTATTAGTTTATTGTGACGGGGTTGTACGGTGACCGAACAGTTACAGTTCTTTGTTAACTGAGGCTCTATTTTACTCGGAAAAACCTTATTGCTTTTGAGTGTTATCGTTTTACTTTTAGTTCGGTCGCAATTACTGCTGAGTAAATAAGGGCTATCATAAACGTTGACATTTTAAAAGCAAAACTGTATCTTAAAGATATAGATGAATTAAAACAAAATGCAATAAGTAGAGCCTCGCAGATAATCCTTAGTGCTGTTATGTTAGTTTCTCGTAATAACCTAAATTAAGCTAGCCATCCAGTAATTAAGTAATTCCTGTCATTTCAATTATTTCGGGTTTTTGTGGCTTTTTATACTATTATTATTAAAAGGGCTGAATCTTAAGTACCTACCCGGAACCGACGTGCATGCATGACTCAATGTATAAATGTGGATGAAGCGGAAAGGATTTGTCAGGATCGTAGCAGATGGAAAGAAGGTTTCTGCCTACCCCTCTGGGAAACAGGCGTGATTTAATGTATGTATGTATTAAACATAGACGCAAAATGATACGGCGATCTGAGTAAAGGTACCATTAAAAGTACCCCTTGACACAAATAGGTAGATAAGTACTTCGCCGTAGGTGTTATGTTTATTTACTCAACGCGTCCCACACTGCACTTGTGGGCTTCTGTGCAGGTACCCGTGCACTGTCCTGCCATCGCGATTTTGTAATACAATTATGTAGATCGAAAGCAGGACAGCCAACGACAACTGAAACCTTAGAAAAACCTGCACGCGCATTGGTACATCGATAATGAGATTTGTTATGTGCTTAAGTAGAGGTACTGTATGCTAGCGTTTGCATACTAACTTGGTTAAATCGTTACATTTTGATGGGATACCTATGGTTTGTTTGTTTGTTTTAATGACGAAAATGGCTTTTTGTTAGGATCACTAAGATATTGAGAACACACATAAGAACGTAATTGGAATATTTCTACACTGCGTCCAATAGCGCCAAATTTTTCAAGTTTGGATTGATTTCTCCATGTTTCACCGGTTTCAGGGGACGGACGGGCAAGACGGAGAAGGCTGACAACAAGAATATTCGTTCTAGTCGATACGTGATCCTTAGAAAGAGAAAGAACAACTGTCGCTCGACTTATTACACACATGCACTTGCTGTTAACTCTCATACAGCATATATTAGTAACCACACGTTCTATGTAAGCAAAATTGATACATTGTTAAAAAAAAACGATAACACCACCGTTAGTATCTTGTCTTAGTTTTATTATATTCAGGGCTAACCATATTTTGATATTTTTACTTCAGTTTGATGTAAATAGACGTGTAACAATATCCATCTTGAGTTATTTCTTCACCATTTTTGTTTGAAGTTAGCTTACGTACCTACATAAAAAAACGGAAAAAACGAACGCCACATGGACGGACGGCAACCACCTTAAATATTGGAAACAGCAAGTTCTACGCGCAAAGGAGACATAAATTTATGTTTGAAAAAAATAAATCATGCACTTATGTTTTTTTGTAATTTTGTCTGCCTTAACCGAGAATCGAACTGGTCGAATATCACAAAATATTAAGGAAGGTTTACGGTCTTTATTTAATTTAAAAGTGTATGTGTTATACTGGCGCACTCAGAGACGTCAATTAAATTTAATGCTTGTTTAGTGACGTGTTATCTTATTATACATATATATTTGCGGGTCTTTGGTTTTGGGACCTTGTGCAGGGTCCGTCCGGATCGCTACCACCATCTTATCCATTAACCTACCGCCAAACAGCAATGTTCGCATAGTTGTGTTCCGGTTTGGGGATAAGACAGCCGGTGTAATGACTAGCATAGAGGCATTCCATCATAGTCCTCAGGGTTGGCAACGTATTTGCAGTCTTAGGCTTGCGGTCTTGTGAATGCGAATATCTATGGGCCACAGTTTCCACTTACCATCAAGTGGCCTGTGTGCTCGTTTGCCTTTTCTACGCCATAAAAAAAATAAGCAAAGAAAGTGACAGCAGCAACTTTAATCAAGCATTAAAATGTATTTATATACATCCTCCTTCTCCTTCGAACAGCTGTTCCAGCTGGCTGCAGATAGGGACGAGTACAGGAAGCTGACGGCCAACCTTCACGATTGAAGAGGCACTGGAAAAAAAAGAAGAACTGTAGTCTTCAAACTCTGAGCATTTTGGTGCTAAATTTTACCGAAATTGAAAGAAAACCAAGTCTCTTTTTACCGGACTACGGCAAAGCCAAAAGGAAAGTCGAAGCCCAAACTGCGATGAACATTACTGTAGTAATTCCTGGCTACGAACAATATTTTGAATACCTTACTAGGTTGGATAGCGATTGCAATACACGGGCTTCATTCACAGATGCTTCCTGCTGTCTTGGATTACTAAATGTACCTACCTATAATGTTCATAATCACATTCATCACATGAGAAGCAGAAGTTGTTTTATTCTGAATCAGATAGAGGATAGGACGTGGCAGTAAATGGTATAAAACATTACAAAGGTCGATACCTTATCTAAATGTTTGTTTTTAACTTGTCGGATTTTAGATTTTACGGCTAAGTGCTTTAACGGCGGCGCGGAGCAAGCGCACTAAAAAAATAAATCAATCGATCATTCGCAATCATTCTCTCAATTAAGGAATACCTTCTCTAAATAGAGTGGCAGGTAGTGGCGGCGTGATTCAAGCTTAAAGCTCAAGGTATTCTTTTAAATTGTAGGTAAGCTGTCGCATTGGGAAAGGGTGGACTGAGGCGCCCCGCCGAGGTATTCATTTTTAACTCTGTCTCCTACCTACCCACAAACAAATGGGGAACCTTCTTTTGCCGTTCCGTAATATCGATCGTCCTAAAGTCATATAAGTACCTACCATAACATAACACTTTAATCATAATGGAACTTAGCTGTTATGTTAACTACACTACACTCAGGAGCAAAAAGCGTTTTTCATACTAATGAAGCTATTTCGAAGCCTTGGTTCCTCGCCAGGGAATGCTTTTAGTGAAATCTGATGATGAATACCCCGAGCATCGATACAGGATAACCAGAGTGCCCAGGATACCCAACTGAATGAATCTGCGGTTAACGCCGGAATCGTGCATGTTCAGAAAAAACATCTAAAATGGCAATAAAATGTAAGGAAATCCAAGTGCTTACCCAACCTCTCCCGCTGTTTTGTTTAGTTTAGTTTAGTTTATTTATTTATCAATGTAATGTTACAATATAGATTGCATTGCATGTCAAAAATACGAAATTACATTGATATCGTCAACAAAACAGTAATACAAAATGATAAAATAATATTACAATAATATAATAACACTCAAATAATCAAAAACAACAATGATAAACAAGATGTTAACTGATTGTGCGGTCAGTTTGGTATCTTAACAAATTTTGACCTCCCCTATTGAACCTTGGAGTATCCACCATTAAACCTTACTCAAAACAACCCCTGGCGAGAAACCATGGCTTCGAAATAGTCTCGTTTGTATGAAAAACGCACTCTGACCCGGTATTTTTGTTCTTGAGTGTACCTAGGTACAATCGAGTTCATAAATATGTATACACTTAAGTACCTAGTCACTTAAATCGATGTGACAATTTGTACATGGCAGTTTAAACATAAAATTAAATAGACAAGGTACCTATTAAAGTATATACATATCGCTGTGACAATTTTTAATCCATTCCAGCACGAATCACATTAATACATAGGAATACTTAGATAATAATTAACATGTTTTGTATAATCAATCAATTGAGCCATAGGTAAATATGATTGTTAATAACCCTAATATATTTGGTCAGATTGATGTTTATCATGTGGATTGTTCTTTTTGTACCTTCTGACGGGTTTTGGATGAGGGTATACAATTTGGCCATTTAACAATAGGTCCAAAAAGCATTTTCTTCAAATAATATTTTTACACATGATTATTAGTGCAATAAACATTATACTTAGCAGGAGTAAACAGAATAATTTTAATAATTAAAGCTATTGGGACCTAGTAGTGATGTGTCGCTACCGGGAATATTCCCGAGGCGGGAATATTCCCAGTAATGTTACCAGTAATATTTCCAAGTATCGGAAATTTAGGGAAATATAGAAAAACTGAATTATAAAGTAATATTTTTTTTGTGTTTTATGCTTATTTGGTGAACATTGGAACAATTTAGAATTTAAAAAAAAATCGGAGCTTCCCCCAGAAAGTAAATTCCCAATGTTACCGGGAATATTCCCAAAATTACCAGGTATTTTTCCAATGTTACTGGGAATATTCCCATCGTGTAATTATGGCCAAGTACACTAAATCACGGTAAAAATCATCTTAGTTTCGATTGAAATGAAATAAATAGTCGGAAAATCAGTTTAATTATACAAATATCATAACAATCAGCACAGGTTAGTAAAAGTTTCAATTTTTAAAACAATTCTCTTACACTATAATTTTAGTTTTAAACGTATTTTACGCTTATTTAACAATCACGCTTATATAGCGTGTGTGCTAAACATCCTGCCCATAGAGTGTGGTCATATTTTTCATGTAACAGTTTGCCGAATCTGACCATATTCGCAGCATTATCTGTCACAACCGCAACAAACTTTGAAACTCGAAATTCTTCCATGATATTTGTAACTTCTTCACATAAATATTCAGCTGTATGTCTTTTGTCTTTTGTTTCGATAAATTTGTAAAAGTATGGTTTCGGAGCGTAGAGTATTACATTTAAAATCGATTCTCTCCTAATGTTAGACCACCCGTCAATGGCTAAGTGAATAACTCCGGCTTGATTGATTTTGCTTATTACATCATTTTGAACTTCAGTATATTCTTGATTTAACAGTGACGTAGCCGATGTCTTTCTGGATGGCAGTCGGTACAATGGATTCACCAACTGAAGTGCTTCCTTCCACAGCGGGTGCTCGAAATGAGAGAAAGGTGTCCCGGTTACATACATTGCTCTAGCAACAGCTCTATGTATATTCATCTGAAACGATTCATAAAAATAAGTTAGTTCATAGAGCAAATAAAACCGTTATGATTCAAATTTCATAGCGGGCAGCGGCCATTTTGTTTACATTTAAGTAAATACCACGGTAAGCCATGCTAGGTCAACGCGTGGTATTTGTTCGTTAATTCTTCTATAAATATAGTGTAATTATAAAAGTATTTGAAAATTAAATCAAACACTATCATTTAAATAACTACACACGCTACTCGTGGTAGTCGTGGTACAAGTGTAGTTTGAATTGATCATTCAAATTCTGCCGATTAGGAAATAGTTCAGAAAACAAAATAATAACAACATGATTAATTTTAATTGATTACAGGTCTTTTCAAAAAGTATTAAAGTTATATAATTCACTTACTTGCTCGTCTGTATCCATTAAAGCTGGTGATGAAGAAGCTCCCTCGCCCTCGCTCAATACCGGCGTCGGCGTGTCCCACGACGGCCGCGACTTCCGCGTGTCATTTATTATCGATGGTTTTCTCTTATACTGTTTAAAGGTTTCCTTAACATCCTCGGGACATTTGTTGCATTTCAGAATATGATACGCAAACTTCGTAGCATTTTTAAAATTATAAACAACACTACAAAAGTTGCAGGTATAACTTTTTTTATTGTTACCAGTCTTTTCTGTGAAATAACAAAACACTTTGCTTTTTGGCTTCATTGTTCCGTTTTAACGTCTCGCACTAGTCACTATCATCACATAAACACGTGCACTCTGAGTCGTGTCAAGGGCAAAACTAAGTCCTTTATGCCATTTCAGATAAGAAGTTTGTGTGAAAGAGAAAAAAGGTGATATGTGTAAAAGAGAAAGGAATATGTCTATGCATATTGCTTATTTAACTAACTATATAATCATTAAATCTCATATAAATCACCGGTTTAGTATGTTCCCACCTTTTGGGAATATTACTGGTAACATTAGAAACTTACTGGGAATATTCCCAAACGGAAACTTACTGGTAACGGGAATATTACCGCGGCCCATCACTAGGACCTACTTACCTAAATACAGCTTAACTTAATTTGACAGTAGGTATCTATTTACTAATATTATTACCTAATACGAAAAACGTTAGGCCTAGGGCCTATTGCGTAATAAAGTACAAGCCCATACTATTAGTAAAAATCCATACAAAACCACGAATACTATTAGCTTGTAGTTTATTCTGCAATCGGCCCTAGGCCTAACGTTTTTCGGATTTGTACCAGTAGGTATATCAATATGCAGCTATGCGAGTTTAATCTTTGTACAAACCCGAAAGACTTTAACACTTCTTGCACTATAGGTATCTAGTATAGGTATATTGTCTTAAAAAAGTTGATTTGAGAAATTAGGACTTCATGGCAAAAACTAGAAAGCTCAAACAAACGTGTTAGTCAAACCATGCCAGCTGTACACTTTCGTCGAGGTTATGGCGCAAATAGCTTGCGCATATTGAGGCTCTAGTGTAAGATTATATCATAAGCATGCATCGTTTAAAAACAACGGTATAAAGAAGTTTTCGGGTCCAGAGTTTCGTGAATGGGGCAAAACTTACCCTAATATTGCCCTTGCCTTACCCTTACCCCGGTTACACTAACTTACTTTACTGGTTTTTATGAAATAATGTTAGAATAACGAAATAATCAAGATGGGAACGGTCAGATTTTGAACTCTAAATTCGATTACTTAGTGCCTATATGTCTAATGGATCGAGTGGACAAAGTCATACGGACGCGCTCACTCGACGGGTAAAGCACTTCCGAGAAAGCACAAATTTAAATGCGGTGTTTATTCTGACTTTGGGCCACTTTAAATCGCTGGTTAATATATGGTGCAACGAGTTCAACAACGAGTGCTTTATCACCTACGGGTACCTGCCCGCGCAAGTATCCCGCGCCTTTACTTGCTCCAGCTGCATGCACCGTGTACAAGCACCATTAGGTGAGACAGGCGTGCGGTCCTTCTCGAACATAAGTTAGAAAAAGATAGCTTACATGCCTACCACGATTAGCCGTTATAAATGTTACATTCCTACCTTAAGTTCATAATTCCGACCGAATAATGAATGTGGGAGGTTTTTTTTTAGTAAGGTTAAATCAAAAAACGGAAACTACTACAATTGTCCCCATTGGCTTGAATTTACCAAACTCGGTATATCTGATAAGCAAACGTTCACCCCTTTATCAGTTATTGAGAGCAGCGGTCAGTAATAAAAATAACTACTTACGTCATTTAGTTTGAATTCTGGGTGCTATTTTAGGATTTCATACTAAACTGGTAGAAAATAATCTCCTGTGGTGAGACTGGTATCTGTCTGTCTGTCTGTAATTAATTTGTTTGGAGACATAACAATAGTAAAATAAAAATAAAGTCTTTATCAGTTCTCAGTGATTACTAATCAACTATGACAAGTTTTAAGCGCAAATATATCAGACTAATCAACTTATAATTGTTCCATACCCAAAAGGTGGCAACGACCCAATTACTAACCCTCCACTGTCCGTCCGTCCGTCCGTCCGTCTGTCAGAGGGCTGTATCTCATGACGGATGAGCCGTAATAGGTATTTTTTTTCATAGTAATCAACAAAAATAGTACCTATAGATAATATATAAAAAAAACCGGTCAAGTGCGAGTCAGACTCGCGCACAGAGGGTTCCGTATTTAAGATAATATGGTTGGAAAATGCAAAAGAAAATACTTATTTTGTTATGAACTTTATTTTCTATGCAATAATTTCCATTTTGATCAGCTTAAATTTAAATACAGATGTTAAAACTTTTTGATAATTGGAAGCATTATTAGCATTTGATAGCTTCTATAGTTGCAGAGAAGAACTGCTGTGACATATAGACACACCGACACCAAGTCTCACCATAAGGGTTCCTTTTTACCATTTTGGTACGGAACCCTAAAAATTAAACGGGCCTAACAAACAAGGGTGTACGGAACACTAAACTTCATGTGCGACTCCGACTCGCATTTTAGAGAATGTTTCCTATAATTTCATTCAATTCAATTTCGATCAAAAATCGAACCTTACTGCAATGTACTTTTAATTATTTCTAAATAATTTAAATTTTATTTTGTGAGCATTCCATAGTAAAAAAGATTGGAAAATAATTGTTTTACTTTACTACTCATTCAAATTGTGGTAGGTACATATTATAATCTAATCTGAAAATGAATCAACAGAGCAGATATTGGAATTTGGTAGGTTCTCGCCGGAGGTCTCGCTTCGAGGGTCCAACGCTACACTCGCATGGGACACCTCTCTGGCCTGACCTCCAACATCCACGGGTGCTCTGTAGGAGCCTGTCGCGAATCTGGCATACTTAGGTGCAAAACGCTAAGGGTAGGGCAGACAAGATCACGTGGATATGGGGTGCCCCGAATTGTTTCCAGATAATATTCGAGGTAACTAATAATATAGTATCTATAGTAATACAGAATACTCGAGTTAATTGTCCAATAAAATTTTGGTTAATAATCTATGCAAAATAATAATATTTCAAATTTAATTTCCGATTTTATTCTCGTGTCATTTAAAAAGTCTAGGGAATGACTATTTTACCACCTAATTATATGTACTATATTTTAAGGTAAGTAAATAACTTAAATTACATTAAATTAAAATTTGAACCCAAAATTGTTGAAAATATTTTCTAATAAATGTATTAATTGAAGACTACAAAACATTGTCTATGAATTGAAATTATAAACTATATTAAAATTATGTTGATACTAAGAAAGAGAACCTTTGATATGACGTAAGTTTTTTTTAAATTTGGTATGTGGGTAGTTTATTAGGTTCTTTTCTATATAATAAAAATGAATCACTAAATGTGCGTTATAAGCGCAAAACTCGAGAACGGCTGTACCGTTTTGGCTGTTTTTTTTTTGTTGTATTCCTTATTGTCAGGACAAGGTTTGTATGAGAAAAAGGTAAAAAAAACACCGAAAATGTCGGAAATTTGCAGCGGGTCGAAGACACTGGCGGGCCGCTAGTTTTAAATAAAAATAACAACCAGCTACATGACGTTAGGGATTTCGTATTTTATGACCGGAAAAATGTATAGTTCACAAAACAATTTACATGTGAGTAGGGTAAAACACCTTAAATTTAATTTTAATCAGTGTACTTTTTAATGATAGGAAGAAACTAGATAAGCTTTGTGCATGCAGAGGGACTTTGCGGCAGGTGAGGCAAAACATATCATGATTTGGTAGAGGTATAATTACATTAAATTATTTTTGGTTTCAAATTTTAAAAACAAAACATTCAAATAACAGCATTTAGAGTGTGGTAGCTCTTATAACCTTTAGGTATGTACTTTTCTTGCACCCCTGTTTTGCATTCTTATGTGTATAACAGACATCACCCCAAAAACTTTTAAAGAGCTATTGTACTGTACCCGCATACCAAATAAGAAGCATAAAGATAGTCAAAAAAAATGTATCACTTAAGTTGCAACAGTACCAGACTAAACTGTAATGTTTCACTTCTTTTCAATAACATGATTATAAATAAAACCAAAACTATGTTTGTACTGGGGAGTAAGTTGACATTATCAGAGTATTGGTGAAATTCAAAGACAACCCAATATCTCATAATTTAGATAGGTAAGTAAAAAGTGAAAAGAAATGTAAAGTTAAATTTTATATTTTAAAGTAGTTACTTGTTTAAAGTGTATGAGACACTATTATCACAGGAATTTCATGGTTATAATAAAAACAATCATGAAACCACTCCATCCTTAATCGTCCCAGTTAACTTGATGGCCGTCATGCCACACAAACGTGCCCTTGAGGGTCTGGGGTGCTTCAAGGGCTAGGTATAGAGGAGCATGCGCACCCCGCTCAGGAGTGAAGTCACCCATGCCTTTAGTCATGTCTGTCTTAACAAAACCAGGGTGCACACAATTCACTGCGACATCCTTACCCTGCTCATGGAACTGCTTCTGTTGAACAAATGTCAAAGCAGACATGGCTACTTTAGATACTTTGTAATCTCCATAATGACCTGCAAATGCAGCAAAAGAGCTTTTCCCATTTTTTGATGCTTGTAGAAAGTCATCAACAAATCTCAAAATATCTTCAACAGTAAGGTCTTCTTTGACTAGAGTGTCGAGCCAAGCCTGTTTCCGTATGTTAGACAGCAAGCCCCAGTCGCTGCTAATGTTTATGACACGAGCATTGTTCTTCAAAAGGGGATAAACTATTTTTGATATCGTAAGCAAACTAAAAAAGTTCGTATCCATAAGTTTCTTCGCATCTTCATAAGACGAAACGGCTTTGTCAAAGTCGAGGATCCCAGCATTATTTATTAGAACGTCTATTCCTATGTGATGTTTAGAGATGTGTGTAGCGAATTCTTGAAGACTTTCTTCACTTGTTACGTCTAAAACATGAAAACAGGGCTTGAAGCCGAGCTCTTCAAGCTTCTTGATAGCTTGTAGCCCTCTTTCTTCATTTCTAGCTGTAAGGTACACAGCGCCGTCAAACCTCGCGCATAAGCCTTTAACTATTTCGAATCCGATACCTCTGTTGCTACCGGTGACTACTGCTACTTTGGTTTCCATTTTGTACATAAAATTTAGAACCTTAAAATACTATGTTAAAAAATAATATTTATCACCAAAATGACATTTCTCCCAACTTCCCCGGTCATTCTTATTTGTTCGGACTCTGACTAACACAAGTGACACATTTGACATAATAGTAGTTTTTTTACTTATTTACTCAATATAGAGTAAGCGAAAGTTCTAGTGAACATACCGCCTCACATCAATGTTTTTAACTTAAAAAAGATCTGCGAAAAGTAATCCCACTCGACAAAGAATTTCGAAATTGGTCCGACGTTCGTTCGACGGAACCCCTAAGACAATAAACTGTTGTCTCCAATGCTGCGTTTACTTTGACGTGGGGACGTATCTTGTGAGTTGTGACGGGCCTCACAGTCAAGATGAGTTTATTAATACGGTCCTAAGATACCTACCAAACGAACCTAACCTTTTGCAGGGTTCCGGACTCATAATAAATGATTTCTAACAAAAGCGAACAGCAATGCGACATGAAGTAATGGGACCACTAAGTTTTAGGTTTCAGATTACCTACCTGAAGTCTAAAAAAGTGGAATTTAGTACTACTGTAAATGTAAAAGAGTGGAATATAAAATGTAGTACGTTTTTTTTAATGTAGGTAAGTAACCAAATTGCACGCGAACGCAAAGCGACGCGTCGCGAGTGCTCTCCTACTCGAGATCGCATCGCGCCGCCTAAGACAGTCATTTAAAAACTTGCGTAAAATACATATTTGTAATGAATACGGTGATAATGCATGTAACTAAAGCTAGTCCAACACAAAAAAAAATACATTGCTTTTACTTTGGGTAGGTATCTACCCATTTGGGTATGGAAGTACTAGTATCTACTAGTACCTACTTCCATAGAGTAGTTCTCATTTTGTTCCATTCACTAAAGGCTTGGTCAAACACACGGCGCGACGCAGCGCCGCGGCCGCGCCGCGCGACCGCGGCGGCTTTAAATACATGCTAACAGGTTAGCGACGTCAAACATGGGCGCGATGCCGGCGGGACGCAGTCTGTTTGACGTCGCTAACCTGTTAGCATGTATTTAAAGCCGCCGCGGTCGCGCGGCGCGGCCGCGGCGCTGCGTCGCGCCATGTGTTTGACCAAGCCTTAATATGGTTTTTATTTCACGAATATTATAAGCTCAATCACGCTGCGGACAGCAGGACGCATCAGGATAAAATTTGATGCAGAGATAGATTATAGTCTGGAATAGCACATACATAGCATAAGCTACTTTCTACTCCAGAAAATTATAATTCCCGAGGGTATAGCAATAAACGACTTATACGCGGACGGAATCGCGCGCAGAAGCTAGTTTCTTTATAATTCCAATAGCCTTAAATAACAAAGAACTTTAAGTTCGCTGGATATTGCAGTGTGTAATAGCGTAAAATTAATCCTTTTAACCGCTTTTGTCTTAAATAGGATGAGGTGGAGTAAGTGCGCCTACGGGGCAAGTGCGCCATTTAACCAATAATTATTTAAAACAAAAGCGGTTAAAAGGTTAATTTTTACGCTATTGATAGAACGTAGTGTTTAGTAGCTAGTCACAAGAACACACTAATATCTATTATTATTTAATACTTTCCAGCGAAGTTGTTTTCAGGGTTTCGTACCAAAATGATAAAAGAAGAACCCTTATGGTGAGACTTCGTTGTCTGTCTGTCCGTCTGGTATGTCACAGCACGTTCTCTCAGCAACTACAAACGCTATCAACTTGAAATTCGGCATAGTTGTACAACTTGCTTGGCCGCATCTGTTATGAAATTAATTTTGTAAATAATTGAAAAGGGGTCTAGAATGGGGGTTAGAAAATGAAAGTGGTTTGATGACTTATAGCAAATGGGGTGTCATATGAAAGGGCTTAACACATTCAGGGCCGAAACCCCCACTATCGGGTATTTTATAATTTTGTTCCCAGGCCGGATGACCCGATAGTCGAGATCGTGGTACTATAGCTATAGATGACTAAAGGCCACGCCGGAAGACTCGATATCGGGCACTGTTTTTGACGAGTAGGGTTGTCGCTAAAAGATACATTAGTAGAGGTACAGGGTAGAAAACATTGTGAAATACTGCCCAGCTATTAAATTAAGTACAAGACCTCATTTTTAAAAAATCTTCTAAATCATCACATCACAAAACTACTTTTTTTAAATTGTCATTTACTTTTTGGTATTTATAGCTATCCAGAAATATACAAAAAACTACCGTTCCCCATCCCTTATCTCCTAAGTTTATTAATCAAAACATCTGAAAGTATCCTGACGTATGGATAATTAAATTACTTATATTTTATGGGAAAAATAAAATTAAGTGTTTATTATTTAGTTTTTGAGAAATGACAAAGAAACTGAAAAAACTGTATTAAAATGTAGGCTATTTAAAATGGACCTTACTGCATAGAAAATAAAGTTCATAACAAAATAAGTATTTTGTTTTGCGGTTACCAAGCATATTATCTTAAATACGGAACCCTGGGTGCACGAGAGCGACTCGCACTTGACCGGTTTTTGTTATTTATTTTATTTTCTGGTTAAGAGACAGGTAGAGAGAGAACGCCATTGGGCTTTAAGACCGCCATTTGTGAAATGAGCAGTTAAGTTTAAATCAATATATTATATTATGGACTTTAAATGGACTTTCACATGACAGCAGATGATTGAATGAATGAGGACCCATGAAATTAGAAGCAAAAAGAAACGTAAAATTTTATTACAAAAAATAATATCTAAAATGGGAACCTATATATTTACACAACTTATATTGATGCGAAAACTTTTTGTTCTTTGTCAATCAGGTCAACGCAATTAATATTTATAATTAGAATATAAATTACAATAAAACTAAAATGTACATACAAATGGAACCATTTGACCGCCGTAGTCATATAATATACCTACTTGACTACCGGCCCGTCAGCGGCTTTGCTAAATGCAAATTTCTAAGTTTTCCGGCGGATTTTGTTTTTTTTCTTACATACAAACTTTGTCCTAGCAATAATGAACAGAACAAAAAAAACATCCAATTTGGTGCAGTCGTTCGGAAGTTCTGAACGTACATACATTTCGAAGATTCATTTTTATTTATGTAGGTAATAAATTTATGACAAGTCTAACATTATTTCAAGCTTTAAATTTATGTCACACTTTGTTCACCCTTGGCGGTCAAAAGTTTAAAGTACCTTACAAAGAATAATTCTTATATCTAATCAATTTTCACTGCAGCATATATTTTTCGAATAAATGTATAAGCAGCAAAAAATCCAATAGTGCCAGTCAAAAGCCAAAATGTCAATACCATCAGTCCTGAAAACAGAATTGAAAATGTTACTCCTCCTAGTTTTAGTAATTATACCTACATTATGCTTGAAATGTTTAATACATTACCTGTATATCCAATATACAGCAATGTCGGTATAAATTCAGTAATTTTCAATTTGGTAAGGAAGTAGAATATTGAATAAATCAAAATGTATACAGCAGAACCTCCAGACACGATAAAACTCTTCCACCACCAATGATAATCCTGAAATTATTTCAAAATTTACCACTCTTTGTTCAATAATATAATACTACATACAATGTGGCTAAAAAAATTAAAACAGTTTTATTTTTTTCGCTTATAACGAGGCATAAAACAGCGGTATTGAATACAAATTAGATAATGTGGTTGATAGAATATGAACATCACTAGTTATTATTGACTAAAATTAACGCATATTTACCTCACCACACAGTTGGAAGTATACCATGACAATAGAGATTTGGGATACTGAAATCACCAATATGCAAAAGACTAGGAACAAAAATCCAAATAGATAGTAAAACTGATTTTCCCATAATGCATTGAATATAAAGAACAGCTCTATGAAAACAGCACCAAACGGAAGGATGCCCGCCATGAACACACTGAAAAACCAAATTAAATACATAAAATGACAAATTTTACACCATTTAATGTTGTATTGAATATTTATTTATACAGTACTAGAGAACGTCCGCGTTAGGGGATAAATTTCCAAAATTCCTTTCTTAGTGCTCACTTACATCATGAAAGGAACCCCTGTGCCAAATTTCTTGTTTCTAGGTACAGTAGTTTCAGCTGTGCGTTTATATATAAGTTAGTCAGGTTTGCCTTTTATATACATAGACAATAATATAGATTTTTAAATTATTTTGCTGCATTCACTTAACGAGAGCAGTACAGTCAAGTGTAAAAATAAATATCCGAACAATAAACTTATAGTACAAGTACAGAAGGCGATGATATGATGTTCCTAACAAAAAAGTGTTTAGGTAGGTCGAGAATTTGCCTAGGTACTTTTGTAGGTAACCAATAATTTATTTGTACAAGAACAATATAGTGTTCCTCTCAAGTGGATGCGGCCAAACCAAAACAGAAATACTTTAACAGTATTTATGTTAAGTATTTCATACCATAGCAGATTTTAAAAGAAACTATCTTATAAGTTAATTACTTTGTCTATAACGCAAATATAATAGTAACAAATATGACAAGACATTGCCCTTACAAGAGTTTTGTTGAAACTTGTAATGTTTTTTTTCTCTCTAAAGCCACAATCGACTACGCGATCACATACTAAATAGAGTTCCCAAAGTGTGGTGCAGGCTCTTTTATGATGGGAACGTACGAAATGCGCCGCCCCGCGCCGCTCCTAATACGTTTGGATCACAGTTTGTGTATACATTACATTTAAGATTATAATAAAGAGTAGGACACTCACCACACCATAACATTCATGTACCAGACCTGCTCAGGCACCTTTCTTGGAATGAAATTGGTTCTTACAGGATGCTGAAATGCTTGGTTCTGATGGCATCCAAAATAGTAACCCAAGTACACCAGTGGAAGTGATATGCAGAACCATAAACACAACAGAGCCATCATAGTGGAAAAGGGCACAGCTCCACTGGAATGCTTGCCCATTATGAAAAAGTTTAAAAAGAAGCAAGTACTAAAAACAATAGCCGGGTAAAGTGTGGCCGTCAAAAATGCGGCCTGCTTCCACTGTTTGCCTTTCATTGTGCTGTACAGTCGAGCCGAGTAGTAGCCTGCTATTAATCCCATGAACACATACAGAAATATGGCAGCTGTCATCAGAGCTCCCCTGCTGGCTGGAGAGAGCATACCCAACATAGCAACAACTGAAAGAACATTTTTTTTATTAGACGGTTAATGCAAACTGTAAAGTTTGTATCGAAATAAAGTAATTTTCAAAGTTACATACCTGCAAGATATGGAAACGGTTATTAAGACTACTATTACAAAAAGAAAATATTCAGCTATGGTGTTTTTCGAAAATCGTCTGCTAAGTAGGTTAAATGTTTGTGTAGATATTTAGTAATTAAATGACTAAATATCTATCTATTTAATCTAGGGTTGTATAAAGCCATGAATGAAATAAAAATTGTAAAAAAATAAAATACACAATTCAGACCTAAAAAAACCCTTGATGGCGATGTAAACTATGTCTGTACTTTTAACAGAAGTTCTGACTCTCCGCAGACGAAGTCGCTGGTGGAAATCTAGTACTTACATATGGTAATTAGAGCCATTAGGAAAACTTGAATTCCACTACCAATAACAGCTGCAAAAAGCATTCTTTTGGGTGGAGGACGGAAGACATCTCCATGCACCAATTTCCAGCCAGTTTCTTCCATTATATCATCAATGGTTTCATCAGAATTGTAGCGAGCAATATCTCTTCTAAGTGTTCCTACCATAATCATTGTTAGTATACCTGAAAAAAACCATTGTGGAAAAATATCATAAAAATGTTTAAAAAATTGGAAAAATTATTAATATTATATTATGGCTCGGACTAGTGATGTGCCGTTCTAAGGAATATTCCTTAGGTGGGAATATTCCCGGGAACGTTCCTGGGAATGTTCCCACGCAACGGGGTCATAGGGGAATTTTATGATTGTGTATATATATAATATTGTGATTCCGAGAATTCCGTAAAAACTGTAACCTTTAAACTTTTTAGACACTTTAAAAAGTGTAACTCAACCTCAGAAGTATATTTCCTATACTCCAGGGAATATTAACTATACTTCCGCGAATACGCCTTCTGCTCGTTTAATCAGCTTAATTTTTAAAACCTGTTTAAAGATGGACAACATTTGCACCTTTTTGGAAAGCTTCTTATTGGTAACTCGACCTATTCCTTAAATAGGTCGAGTCACCAAACACCCTGTCTACCTACCTTTACTTAAGATTCAATTTTACCCTATCTGTATTGCAATATTCCTGGAAACAAGGAAATATTCCCGGGAGTATATCCCGATCGGGAATATTCCCACGGCACATAATTAGCTTGAACACAACCATATTCATAAAATAAATCATATAGCTTGTAAGCCACCAATCTCTTTCTAACTTCACATGACAAGTAATTAATTAATAGGTAATTATTAATGTCATTTTTGCAGCAGGTGTTAGAAGGTAATTATTTGAGAGTATAGTACCTTTACCAAATTGATATTAATAATTTGTTTATATGATTACTTAGTACCTGTGGGGTAGCATAGCACAGGTTTAAATCACGTTTTGTCAAAAAAGACAATCCCCTATTCTACTATGTTTATGTTTTTTTCAGTCATTCTCAAGAACAGAATAAACAATAAAACATATAGATATTGCTCATTATATCTCTCATATCTTGCATTATCTTGAGAAAAGCTATGTAAATGTGGTTTGTGGAGGCCGGCTCAGACAAAACCAAAATGTGACACTAGGGTTTCAATGATTTTTACAATGATGTAAAATTGAGAACATGGAGTAGAAACTATTAAAATGTAATATGTAACATAACATGCTTTTAAGCAGTTTACGCATCTATACAGCTATATCATCCATCGATTTTATAAATCAAGTATCCGCTTCTATAACACTGAACATAGCACTTGGCTAATATGTAACTTTAAGTTAATTAGCTTCCAACTTTCTGATCTTTATTTTATATGGTGTATTTTTTGCTTGGCATAATATTCCTTTAAAATAAGTTCAGGATCAGGTTTTCACAGTTGATTTAAAATTGCGCAAAGTAAGGCCTTGAGCTTAATGGATACCAAATATAACAAATAAAATAATTAATTAGTGAAAAATGTAAGCAAGGCTATCTCATTAATTACCTGATAGAATGAACAAGACTACAATAGAGTTGACAATGGAAAACCAGTGAATTTGGACATCTTTCATTCCCAAATAAATGTCCCATCTTGAAGCCCAGCTAATGTCTGACTCTCCCCACTCTACAGAATATGTGAAGTACAGCTTGGTACCCGTGTCTTCATTAACCAGCTGGGGCTTTGGGTCTGATGGTATTGAGCATGAATCATCCAAAAATACAAGGTCATCTTTGTTGACAGAAACTGTTTCCACTTCAAATCCAACAACTCTATAAGAATCTCTGAAACAAAATAATACAAAAAAATACTAAAATTTTAAAGAGGTGCTAGTATATTATAGTAAATAATAATAATATCTTGAAGTATCATTAAAAAACCTATTAAAGTAATATTTTTAAAGGGGCCTCTCAATCTGTATTTAAACTTTTTGCATAATTTACGTTTTAACAACATAATTATGAATGTATATTATAAACAGATTAAATTAATAACTTGCAACATACTAAATATATATCAAAAACAATATTTTTATGTTCATGGAAATTGTTCCATCAAATTTGTTAATACACTCTACTAGTATTTTTGATGACCTTGGCCCTTAGGGCCCTTACTTTTCATGCCGTTGACGAAAAATGACGTCACGCTACACAAATGGTTTTATTGCCATTACTAACCATTAGTCGTCAATAATTTAATCAGGTAAAAATAATTTATGTAATCTATTGACGCGTAGAAAATAAATACCTACTTCATACCTAAAACGTAAATAAAACTATTTGATTGAGAAAGACTGTGGCAAAAATCATCGAGTAACATTATCATTTAAAAAAACTGTTATTATGCTGTAATAAAAAATAATATAATTGAAATATTAATAAATACAATTATGAATTTGACATTCATAAAAGAAAATTGTCTCAATTTGCCATCTTTTGTAATCATAATGAGTAATAAAATAAAAAAATGCTGCCGTGATCCGTATTTTGATTGTGATTAAGCTGTATATAACTTTAATCATTTTACCGCTTCATATTTTACATGTTTTTATTTGTACCAGTTAATGCATACCTAAACACCTGCCAAATGAAAACAGCGTCATTTTGACGTCATCGGCATGAGAAGTGCGGGCCCTGTTGATGACTGTATGCTCCATGTAAATTAAACCTTATATAAGGTGACATTAAAAAAAAAAAAGCTTGTGCAGCTACAGTTTATGGCTAGTCAACAATCTTCCAAAAACTTACATGTATATTTTATTACAATAATATCATCTGATTCTGATCTGATTATAATACAGATTGAAATTATGCAAATTGTGTTATGCAAAATAAAAATTAGTACCTTTTTTGTTATGATCATTACATCTCTCTTTAAACACTGACTTTGTAAGCTTTCTTCAAACTAAATCTTTTAAATCATGCAAGCAACACAAGCATACAAGTAAACTGCCCAATTTTTCTAATTAACCAATATAACTTACTGACTGTGCTTGTGATACTTAAGCAGTAGTTTCAGGTGGTTGTTGATATATGCCTTGCCTTTGGACATAAAACCAAGTCTATAGCCCTGTTCAATGTTTCTCTCAGATGTATCAGAGTCCAGCACTCTTGTAGCCACAGGTAAGTTGTCCACTAACCTTGAAGAATGTTATTCGTTAAAAAATCGTTTATTACAAAAAAAAACTGTATTAACAAAATCCAGAAAAAACCTTACAGGTGGACAAAGTATTCATGTTCAATTCTACTAGCCACCTTGTCAGACTCTTCTACACTCCAATTAATTGGGTTATTCTTTTGGTGGCATAGAAGTCGACACTTGATAGTTTCTGCCATATGTACTTCATAGGGCGTGTTTACGATTCGATCTCCTCTCAACACTTCTCCCAAATTTTCAGATTTATATACAAAAGTGCCATTTTTTGGTAAACACAAAGGCAAAGAGTAATATTCGTACGGTAATTGTGTATGGATACTAGTCATTTTAACTGCCTTTACTTCAATTCTTTGGCCTTTTTTAAATTCTACTGGGGCTACTCCCGGAACATAAAATCCATTACTAAAGGGAATAAGGCTTACAATAATTATCACGGAATGTACCTGTAAGAAATCCATAAAAATAAACTTGACGCGTATTATATAATAACAATAATAGCTTAATAACTTTACTTACTATAGTTATTGTATTCATTTTCCTAAGTATTTATTGATATAACGTATGAAGTGACATTCCGCACAAATACCGCAGCGATGCGCGACTGCGGGACTTTGAAGGATACTAAATCGATTAGTTTATTACATCATTCGATTCATTCGAATAACTTCAAAGACCATTCGATTTTCCACCTTTACTTTTTTCTTATTGTCCAATTAAACCTTCATTCGCAGCGGTATAATTATGACTTGTGCTGCCGCGAGTGAGTGAGGGTTAAATTTAATTCTATTGAAATCAGTGTTGAAGATCAATTATGATCATACCGTCAATATACCAAAGTCAAAGTCAAAGTTCTTTATTCTTCAATTTAGGCATAATATAATGCACCTATGAATGTCAAAAAGCATTACCACCGGTTCGAAAACTAAAACCTTTGCCCCGAGAAGAACCGGCGTAAGAAACTCGGCAAGGTATATTTTTTTCAAGAAAAAGGTTTACATCATTACATAATAATTATAAATAGTTTACAATATCACAGTATTTTTGCACAGTAGCAATCAATGTTCGTTGGGAAATTATGTAGATTCTTCCTAACAAAGATGATTATCTCAAATACATATAGCGACGGCAGTGTTAGAATATCTATTTCCTTGAAGAATTCCCTCAATGACACACGCGACCCCAAGTTATAAATAGCTCTAATAGCCCTTTTTTGCAAAATAAACACTGTACCGATATCCGCAGCCGATCCCCACAAAATAAGACCGTACGTAATTATACTGTTAAAGTAAGCGAAGTAGACCAACCGTGTCGCTACATTGGTAAGCTGCCTTATTCTCCTGACTGCAAAAGCAGCGGAGCTCAACCTACTTGCTAACGCAGTTATGTGGGAACCCCACTGCAATTTAGAGTCTAATGTAATACCTAGAAAAACAGTTGTTTTTACAAAGTCTATGGTTTCACCATTAAGTTTAATATTCGAGGCTAAGGTTATATTTGATGAATTTGCTGATGCGAATTTTATACATTTAGTGTTATTTGGATTTAACATTAAGTTATTGGCAGCAAACCAGTCAGATATCATGGAGAGGGTATTGTTTGGTTCAATGAGTTCAGTATCTTTCCTATTTACCTTGAATAGTAGAGAAGTGTCATCAGCGAACAATGCCTGACCTTCTGCTTACCATATACGGCAGATCATTTACATAAACAAGGAACAGGAATGGGTCCAAAATAGAACCTTGAGGTACGCCCATATCCATCTCTATCTCTGACCTTGACGCCCTGTAAATTCCTGGGGCCTGTTTTATAAAGCTACCAATTACAATTTACATGTTACAAGTTTGCATTTGACACAGCCTCGACCAATGACGATCAGCCATTTGAGCAGTGTTGCCGGTTTAGACCAGTAAAATTGTTACTTGTAGCTTTATAAAACGTGCCCCCGCGACCTAGAAAATCGGTAACTAACGGTAAAAACCTACCCCCTACCCCCCCCCCCCCCTACCTTTTTAGCCGACTTCGGGGAGGCCATTTGCAACGTCAAAAGATGGCGGATGTGTAATTTGTTTTAGTTTTGTATTTAGGTGTACAAAATTATTTTCTGTTAGTCATTTGTACTTTTTATGCCTTTGTGTCGCACAGTGGTAGAAGACTTGGACTTATTTCGTGTATCAGGCGTCTCGTTTCAAGTGGACTCGCAGTGGTACAGAGGTTAAAACTATCTTGACCTCTGTCCTACATATCACCGTACAACGTTGCCCCCAATCTTCCTAGAGAAGATTGGATTGTGTTTTATTGCTATATTAATTACTATACTTGACACTGGCGAAATCACTTCATTGTGGAAACGACATATCCCCGCGGTAGTAGCTGTACTAGCTGTTGAAGTCGCCGCGGAACAAAATAAAACAAAAAACCGACTTCGAAAAAAGGAGGAGGTTCTCGATTAGTTGGGATATTTTATTTTATTTTTTGATATGTATGTCCCCCGATTACTCGAACCACTAGACTGATTTGTTTTTTTTTTCATTGTTTAATCGGCGATCCGGGGTACTTTCTAGTTGGTCCCATTGTCAACACGTCAGGATCTGATGATGAGATCTTAGAGAAATAAAGGGAACTCTTCAAATATTATACGCATACCTATAGCAATTTCGATATGTTTCACTGTAACTCGTGCATTTGTCTTTGAAAGTACTATATGATGAAGTGGAACTGATGATGAAGATCACAGATGGCCACCGGAACTCTTTAACGGTTCCTATTTGAAGGATGGCGATAAGATAGTTGGGCGATTATGAGTGAGCACATTTAGGTTTAAATTTGACTATGACATTCCCGCGGCGTTACCTGCGGTAAGCTTGTAATGTTCTATAGTTTCTCATTTATTGAGAAGTGGGATTACATTACAGCATAAATGGTAGGTAGGTTTATAAGAAGTTATTTTTTGCATTTTTGAACGCAGGTTTTATTTTTAACATTTATTTTATTTTATACTTTTTAGTGATTTTTAGGTATTATTATATTTCGATTTGAATAGTCTTTACCAAATTAAAAAATACCGAGAACCCAACTCACACTTAACCGGGTATTTGTTGTTTTTATTCAGTGTATTCGTTAAAGATAGAACATTCAAGTCGAAATATTAATACCTACACTAAATAAAAACTAAAAAATATGATTCTTGTACCTACTTCATATTGAATTTGACGCTTGTACAACAATTATTATTTTTAACTACCTTTTCGTTACGTGAAATAACAATCGGCTATATCTTAAAGAGCTGATAGATGTACGAGCTTACAACCGCGTATGTACCTAAAGTTCGCGAACTTACTCGGCTCGCGTCAGTGTCAGACGCACAAGCCATAAAGTCGCGATCTTACTCGGCCTGCTCGCGTCGGTGACACAATTTGACGCTTGCTCACACATCAAACGCAACATGGCGTCGACAAAGGAATGTTTGATTGAAGTTTTTAAGGTTTTAACTAGAATTTCTGAACCAAAATAAACAATTAACACCACAGAATTATGTCAAACACCTTACCCACAGACTGCCGAAAGATCGGGCCGATCGTGGCTCGCTACTCGCGGCAGTGACAGACGTACCTAATATATTACAATACTCTTTGCAGACGTGTATGACTAAGAAGGACTACGAGCCAAGACGGGCTACGAGCAAAATTCAAACATGTTGGATCGCCGACGTCATAGAGGTAGGAAAGCATAGAGGGAGTATAAAAACGGCTAATAGAATAAATAGTAATCTTAGCACCTGTTACAAATGCCCTTCGTTAAAAAGAGATGTCTATATATGATCGCGGTGTGTTCGTGTGTGTCACTCTGCATTAGTGTGCGTAAGTTTACAGTCAGTGATGTGCGGTTTATCGATAAATTAGGTTAACCATAGTTAAAAGGCAAAGGATAAGCCTATTTTCAATAATAATTGTGATTGATTACCAATTGAAAATTGGTAATCAATTATTTTGGTTTTTTGGTTTTTTGTCGTGTAATAAAAATAAAGACTGGTTTTATTTGAAAATAAAACGTTTATCTTTAATAATGATGATGAATAAGCCTTACAAAAAGTAATTGGAAAAAACAGTCCGTGACGATTTTTTGTTGCGGGATTGCATTGCAACTTCTGAAACTACTACGAACCATTTCTGTTAGAGCATCTCTAACCATCCCTACTTGAAGTCGTTTATCAGCCTTCATAATAAATGAGTCTGCTGAATTCTTTTCTCGAACATAGTCGGTGACTTTTTCGGGTGTCCCATTCCAATCACACAGACCTAATATTTTAAAGTTTTTTTTTTAAAATTAGGGTCGTTTTCGGGGGCAAAATTAGAAATTAAAAAAAAATTACTTGAAAACCTTACTGTGTCCTATATCAAATGAAAGGGCTCGTTATAAGGATCTCAAATGTATTTTTGTTATTATTGTAAAATAAATAGTTTTGATATTATTCATGAAAGAAAACAAAAATTGCCCAAGATTTTGAAAAAAATACAAAGTATAGTTTATTGCTTGTAGTTACGGGAAAACCTATAACAATTCTATTAAAAAAAATACGCCACGCCATGCCACAGTTCAACTAGCACTTGGCCGGTTTTTTTTAATGTAACCTCGCCGAGCCACAATTACGCGTACTTTTCGCCCGTCTATCACCCCTTTAAGAGAGTTCACGAGGCCCTAGTGCCCTACTTTGAATATCGAAGTTTAAAGTTAAGTTACGTTAGCTTCATCAACTAGTTCTCTACTTGGTCGTGGATCCATCGCTTAACCCCATAGAGTATATTAAATAATAGCCTAACCCTTTCTCTCGATTTACTCTTGATTCACGATTGACAGGGATGGAGTTAATATAACTTCGAACTTCAATTTTCAATGAGGCCTCTCACTGTGACCATAGAGTACATTACTGTGACTTGCGAGGGTGTTAAGCCGGCAGGCGTATCCGCTGCTCCAAAAAACTAACAAAACATGTTAGCAAAATATGTTACAAAACATGTTTAGGTGTAACTACACATCCATTGCGACTTTGGAGTGACAATGCACCTATTGTTTGTCATAACATTTCACTTCTTTTGACAGCTGTCATCCCAATACAATTTGTCAAATTATGCGCCGTTACCATTACTTCATTACATACTTAGTATAAAACAAAGTCGCTTTCTCTGTCTCTATGTCCCGTTTTATGCTTAAATCTTTAAAACTACGCAACGGATTTTGATGCGGTTATTTTTAATAGATAGAGTGAATCAAGAGGAAGGTTTTTATGTAAAATAAATTCTGGATATTGTACGGGTGTTACAGAAAACTCACATAAACCGAAGCGAAGCGAGGGCGGGTCGCTAGTTACCAATAAAATAAAATACAGCGTCTTTTCTTTATTTCACTCCATTGCAAAAAAACATTTTTTTATAATTATAAAAAACAGCTTAAACTGCGTCCGCTGCGCCATGTTTTCGATGTTTTTAAACATCTAAAATGTTTTAAAACAGAAAAGGGGCGCGGCCAAAATGTTTTTTTATTTCAAAACACATTTTTTCCGTCACGGATGGAAAACATTCCCCGCGTTCGTCTGTTTCGACTTTTGAAAGTTTTAAGTTTGAGTGAAGAACTGTCGTATAGGGCATTAATTATTTAATTTATAATTATTTGCAATGGAGTGGAATAAAGAAAAGACGCTGTATTTTATTCAATTGGCAAAAGATAAAAATATTAATAAAGATAAGATATAATTTGAAAAATTGTACTGGGATGACAGCTGTCAAAAGAAAAGTGAAATGTTATGACAAGCAATACATTGTCTTTAGACATAGGTACCTTAATAATCTGTGTTGTTTACTCCAAAGTCGCAATGAACGTGTATACCTAAACATGTTTAGTAACGTATTTTGATAACATATTTTGTTCGTTTTTTGGCGCAGCGGACACGCCTTAACATATTTTGCTAACATGCTTTGTTAGTTTTTTGGCGTAGCGGACACGGACATCACAAAAGACCAACTTATGCCTTTAGACATACCTTAATAATCTGTGGTTATGCCAACTATATTATGTCTATGGTTAAGAACAAAACCATAGATATTATAATAACAACCTCTATGGAAGAATCTATTGGTCCCGCGGTCCATAAACAATAAACACTAGGTACCTTCACGTATATGCCGTTCTGTTCTTCTTTTTTTTATTATTTACAAAGGGAACGTACTTTGATCAATGGTATTAGTGATATCTTAAATTACCTACGTATTGGGGCAGCTATTAAAATTCACTTGTGTATTCAGTTGCACATAGTAATCATTTTGAATCTTCGGTATTATTTTAACGAAGTAGGAGGTTATCTAGCTTGAAACAACATGGTTCAGGTAAGAGAAGCGCTAACCCTCATCGATTGTGCTTAATAATTTAGCAGCGTTGTGTTGCAGTGTTCTGTATCAATATTCTTGGATAATTAATGAGTGGAACAAGCAAGATTAAATTCACTTTTTATATTTTAGGCCGCGGAGGAAACTGAGCAGCCCGACCTGCCGCAAGCTGTTAATTTATTTAAGGAAATGAATATGAATGTCCAACAAGTCTCACAACTGGTGGACAATATGCTTGTTCGTGTGAAAAGTGGCGAGATAACAACAGACAAGGGGTTAAGCTTCCTAGAAATGAAATATCAAATGCTTCTTAGTTATTTGATAAATTTAACTTATATTGTGCTAAGAAAATGTTCTGGTGAAAAGATTGAATCTGACCCTTCAATTGATAGGCTTATTGAGATACGCACTGTCCTTGAAAAGATTCGTCCTGTTGATTCTAAATTAAAATACCAGATTGATAAGCTTGTCAAAACGGCTGCAGTTGGCTCTACATCTGAAGAAGACCCACAATCTTTCAGAGCAAATCCTGCTAATTTAGTTAGTAAAATAGATGATGGGGATGATTCGAGTTATGTTTCAGATGACGATGAAAAAATAAAAGAAACAAAAAAATCAAACATATATGTACCCCCTAAACTGGCTGCAGTACACTTTGAAGAAAGCTCTTCTAGAGCTGATAATGAAAAGAAAAACAAAGAACGCTCAAAGAAGCAATTCATTAATTCAAGTGTCATGAGAGAACTGCGTGAAGAGTATTCTGAAGGCCCATTGGAAGTAACATCTGGGAATCATGTAAAGCACTCTATATCTAAACAAGAACAGGAGAGAACTGAATATGAAGAAAGCTATCTCACTAGACTTCCCGTGTCAAAAGCTGAAAAGAACCGTAGGAAAAAGTTTACAACAGTGGGCATGTTGGCAGATGAAATAACAGGGACAAGTAGTAATCGCTCCTCACAAAAACGCAAAATTAAGTCAAAGAAAGGCAAAACTTTTAAGAGAAAGCGTACTCATTAATTTTGTTTGTAAATCTACTATTTGTTTTATTTTTGATATGTAGGTATTTTAAGCAATGCATGTAACTTAATGAAACTAATGTATTTCAATTAGTACTTCATTATTGTTTACTTAGCTGCTGTATTTTAAAATAATGTGACAGGGTAAATTAATTATACCAATATGTATGATTTGCATTGTACTCTAGTGGCCTTATTCAATAGTGAAAAGAATACTGAATAGCTTACACAATTTAACTTTCTAAAATAAAAAGCTAACAATTATTAAAATCTTATTCAAAGTATGAAATATAATATGTTATGCTTGTTACTAGTGAACCATGAAAATATGCAGTTTTACCTTATAGTTGAACAATATGCTATGCATTGAGACAGTGGCATGGTTTAAAAAATAATGAATCTTTGAGATGTACAGTCAAGACTTAAAACTTGGTACCCACTTTGGGTCCAAAGTCAATCTGACATTCTACCTACAACAATAAGGTTGAGTTTCCTAAAAGTTACAAATGACTTGTAATCTCTAATGACATTGATGACTTAAGCCATTTAACTACCAAATAATAGGCTATTTAAGGCACTGACGACATTTTATCACCCAAGAAACGGACAAAAGATAATGACTCCCGTGTAAATAAAAGGGAGAGATATATATCTACACAGGAGCGATTATCTTTTGTTCGTTTCTTTGTAGCGATAGCGTTCATTTGTATTTTGTGTAGGCTCCCTAAATTTAAACTAGGCATGTAATGAAAATAGGGATGCAATTATTAGGAAGTGGTGCATTGTTTGTATCTGTAATTAAAATGATTGCTAATAATGATTTGGTGCATCATTAATAATTGTAAGAATTGTGATTATGATGGTCAAATGGAAATTAATAAAATTCAAAGTCAATCCAAACAAATTTGATAAGGCCCGGTCTAAATTGTGTCTAGATCCCTGCCAGGGAATTCTTTTATAAACTCCGGTTTTAATATTGTATGACGAGTGAATGGGATGGGGCATCAGAAAACGAATTTAAATATCATCACCTTTTTGGGAGTCTGATCATTTCTCAAATAGAAGTTACAAAATTGATATTTTCTCTGTATATATTGTTACAACTTACTAGTCTCCTCACTGTTGGCAATGCATCTGTGGTCTTAGGGTTCTCTACATTGATTGTATTTTTGAGAACCCAAATGTGTATGGGTCACAGATTAACTTACCGTCAGGTGGCCTGTGTGCTTTTCCCTAAATCCACTAGACTCCATGTCATGTCTATGCCAAAAATGGAAATAAGAAACTTCAAATGCCTTTTCCCTTTCACTTATCTTTCAAGACTATTTGTTATTATTATTTGAACATTAGAAATTACGGTATCGTAATCGTAATAGCAATAGCCGATATCGTTGCGTCCCTAAATGAAACCCAATGCCAAGTACCTACATGAAAACTTTGAAAAAAATATACATGCTTTAGGAACATTTTAATTAATAAGATAATAGCACAAATTAAAACTTTACATTGATTTGCAAATGATCTACCTACATAATGTTATTTAATCTGTTGGCTTTAAGTTTGATATTTTTGTTGTTTCCTTTTTCATTATGCATGAACATTAATATATAATTTTGTATTGACATTAAAGTGGTTCAAATTAAATGGTTTCGATAGTTTTCTTGTTGTCCAACAAACTGGTATTGATTTGCGGGAAGTCCTGCAGGCCCGTGGCGGGATCGAAGGACCTACGACGAAAGAGGCGCAGCTGCCGGATGTGACCAATGGGCGTGTGCGTGTCAAGGCACTGATAGAAGCCGTGCGGCGGCGCCGTGCCGTAATTCTGCGTCAAGTCCGAGCAGATAATGCGGTTCAGCAGCTTCGGAGGATCATCTATTGTCATCTGATGAAAAAAAAGAGATTTTGGAAACAATTTGCACGTTAGTGGGGACCAAAAGCATAGTATACTAAAATATGAAACAAAACAAACCAAACTTGCATGCTGCGTCTATATCGCGTGTCAAATGTGGATAAAGCATCCGTCACTATCGTACTTATTTGCGTGTCAGAAGGTGACTGATGGCTTAACCAATCTTTGTCACGCGATAAACGCAGCCATGTTAAGACGTGTTTAGATTGGGTCGACAAGGCGACTTCGCTGTCGTTGAGCGCCTCAGTTTACACTGCCTAGGCTGCCTTCTTCGGTAGACAAGCGAAGACGCCTAGACTAGACTAAACGCACTTGAAAGAAGGTACGATTGACACCGACGAGCGCGGCGTAACCGTCGTAGTAGGCCCGCGAAGTCAGGCGGCAGCTGACCGCGGTCGCCTGACGGCAAAAACCGCTGGAAGCCCGGCGCATCCACGGTCACGCTGTAGCCAACACAACCGTACAGCAACATAACGTAGTGCCTCCGCATCGCAGTAGGTAAGTCTGATTATAGTCCTGTCGTACTCGTATTACTTAAGTAATACAAGATATAAGAACTGATAATATAACACTCACAATATATACGCTCACTTTGTATAAACATGTTTAGTATAACGTTCACTGGATATAATGAACGAAAGATATAATTTCAAAATATCTATTTCCATAAAGTGTAAAGTTATTAATATATAGTAGGTATATAATACCAATGAATATTCTTCGAGCAATAGCCTCAATATGAGATTGAAAAAACATCAAACATTTATGATATGCATGTTGTTTGAAATTAATTTATTTTTTCAGTATTATGTGGCCTTCTTAATTAACAATCAACTTTACTTTACTTACTTTACTGGCAGCAGTTTTCTGTATTTTATGGGCAGAAAAAAAGTTATGTATGTTATACGAACTGTAATTAGATAACGCGAGAGTTATAGAAATAAACATTATATACAATGAATATTATGTTAATTGACCATTATTCCTTATAAAAATATTGAATATTGTGATTATAGCTAACGTTTATTATATCTTGTAAACGTTATTAACATGAAAATATTGATTTTGTATTTATACCCTGTCTATTTAACAGAGGTAACAAAGCGTTGTCCCTGTTGCACTTTTGTATGAAAATGAAAGGGACAAGAAACTGCCAGTGGGCGTCAACAAACGCACGTCGATGGCAGGCTCGGCTTACATGCCGCCTGTTGTTAAAATATTCGTAATATTTCTCGTTATTTTTGTTTGTAGTTAGAGGCACCTCAAATAATTAACTTACTGATAACATGACATTGTCATGTCATGTTAATTCATCTATAAATCCTAATTATGTAATTTAAAGTAGGTAGTAGATAATAATATTTAAATATGTGCCCTGCAGTGCAGTGGGACGTATAGTACAGGCCATACAAGTACAAGTATGGGTGATGATGAGAAAAAGAAGTAGTAGGTATATACATATATACATAGAAATAAATTATTAAATAAAATAAATGTGCGTCCGCACCGTACGAGCGACAGATGTTGACTAAACTTTGACAGGCATGTAAACCTACCTTGTGCCTGTGCATCGTCCTTATCGCTGACCAATTACGTGCATTCTCTGTTTTCTAGTATTAACTCTGTTAAATAGACAAGGTATAGGTATATCTCGTGAGATGCACCCGAATCAGCGCGAGACCATCTCGCATATATTGTTTAGTATTTGTTGTTTTTATTCAAGGTTTATAATAATAATCATACGAAATTTGACGCTTGTATGTTTTACCGTTTTTATGATACAACACAAATACGTTGAAAAAGAACGTTTCTTGTATGAGGACCGCCAATATTATTACACTTTATTAAAAAAAAGACAATAAATCCGTCGTAAAAAAGAACAACCCGGTATCTAAAGGTAACAGTTCTAAAGATACCTACAGCTCTTTTAAGTTAGGATGGACGGACGGACTGCGTCGGCTAGGCATATCAATAGGGCCCCGTTGGGCTCCCTTCGGGCACAGCACGGAACCCTAAGGATTAACGATCTAAGTTGCGCGTGGTGCCATACCTACCGCCATCTATCGCTCCAGAATAAAATTGAACTTCAACTAAAGGTGTAGGGTAGCACTACAATAGCTACACTCGTTCTCGTAGAAAATTCCTTAGTCCTACAGGGTTATTGGTAAGTCGACCTATTCCCGTTAGGAGGTGATAGGGGTGACTATTTGCAATAATTTTGACCCCTATATGCATTATGCAAAAGTGAACCATTTTTGAGTTATCGCGATTTTTAGTTTTTTTTAAAATTAGTCGGAAATTCAACTTGAAAAGTTTATTACAAAAAAAGTATCAATTTAAATCTTTTTTTTTCTTCTGATTTACAAAAACGATTAAACACTGGTTATTTTTCAATATTAAAACAATAATTATCGGCCCAAATTTAAAAAAGCGAGACCGAATACGAATTTTTTTCAATATTTTTTGCTGTCGCTTTCCACTAAAATGCCTTAAAAACAAAAAAAAACGTTATGAAACTTGGCTTGCAGATTATTTTAAAAACTTAACTGTTTTCTTAGCTCTCCAAAAATGCATAACAAGTAGGAAATTATTTGAAAAAAAACTGAAAAAAATCATCACAAAGGAAGCGGGCGGAAACTAAAGTCATAAATGCCACTTCAAAAATAAAAAACATACCGAATTTAAATCAACTTTTTTATTTGCTTTTGTACAAGATGAACTTGTTTTTCTTATGCAATATTAATTTTTTTTTATCTGTACACGTTTGAGAATGCAAGGCCGAAAACTAAAAAATACATGTTTTTTTATCAAACTCCAACATAAATTACACGAAAACAGAAAAATTTACCAATACATTTGGCTGACTGAAATTAGTCTGACTAACTTAAAAAAAAACTAAAAATCGCTTACTTTTTCCATAAGTTAATGTTGTTATTTGTGTTTACGAGTATAACAGTTAGTTTTAATAGCTCGTTAGAAAGCTGGAAAACGTCAATGTTTTATGTGTAATCTGCACGCCAAATGTATTGGTAAATTTTTCTGTTTTCGTGTAATTTATGTAGGAGTTTGATAAAAAAACATGACATGTATGTTTTAGTTTTCGGCCTCGCATTCTCAAACGTGTACAGATAATATTTTTTTTAATATTGCATAACAACAACAAGTTCATCTTGTACAAAAGCAAATAAATAAAGTTGATTTAAATTCGGTATGTTTATTAATTTTTATTTTTGAAGTGGCATTTGTGACTTTAGTTTCCGCCCGCTTCCTTTGTGATGATTTTTTTTTCAGTTTTTTTTCAAATAATTTCCTACCCTTTCGACGCATAATGCCAAAAACGCAAAACGCCATTTATACGCAAATCGCCAAATACGTGTATTGCCAAATCCTGGTTATGCCAAACACGCATAATGCCAAAGCTGCATAAAAACTAAATACGCTAAATGCCAAACACGTGTATTGCCAAATTCTGATAATGCCAAACACGTGTATTGCCAAATCCCGGTTATGCCAAATACGTATAATGCCAAAGCTAAATACGCTAAATGCCAAACATGTGTATTGGCAAATCCTGGTTATGCCAAACACGCATAATGCCAAATACGCATGACGCCGAAAATTTTAAGAAAGCCGTATGTCAAAATGTGGTTCACGTACGTTAACCATTAACCAGCTAGGCAAACAAGCATACGTCCTGCCTAATAATCAGGCAGGACGTAGGTATGCTGGTAGCCTATCCCCCTTACTAATATAATAAACGTTGAGTAACAACGGTGGCCTTTACCCAAATTGGGGTCTTTATCCAAAAAAACGAGTAAAGCCAAACTAACACACCTATTAGCATACATAATATACGAACACATTTGAAATGTAAATATTTAAGGGATAAGGAAATTAAAGGCTATAATAATAATAATAACGGTGGTACACTATAGCTATACAATATTTTGTCCTTATCTAAATGGGTGCCAAGTTCAGTCTTGAAATTTGTTTATAACAACATTAAATATTTTATAACAAGTTAAAATATAATATATTCTTATAACTTAGGATATTATATTATTTCACGCATGATTCGTGGACCTACTACTCCTTGTCCCACAGCTATTCGTCGGAGCCCTGAGGGCTCCTAATTCTGGGCAATCTGTCCTTCGGGCATTTAAAGACACCTAACGAACCTAATCTACCTACTTTTGGGGAATAAAAATGATTTCTGACAAATTTCTGATGAAAACGAATAACAGTCAGGCAAAAGTAGTGGGTCCACGAGTCAGTCGCTAATATATTGAAGCCTGAGCCTTGAGGTCTGACTTGGCTAGTTCTCATATACGAATTATTATTAGTATTAGTATGCTGGCATTCTGCGTATTTGGCATTCTGAGTATTTGGTGTTCTGCGTATTTGGCGTTCTGCATATTTGGTATTATGCGTATTTGGTATTATGCGTGGATTTTTTTTCATTATGCAAAACGACAAAGTGGCCTTTTGCGTTTTTGGCATTATGCGTATTTGGCATTCTGAGTATTTGGCGTTCTGCGTATTTGGCGTTCTGCGTATTTGGTATTATGCGTATTTGGTATTATGCGTGGATTTTTTTTTCATTACGCAGAACGACAAAGTGGCCTTTTGCGTTTTTGGCATTATGCGTCGAAAGGTTTCCTACGTGTTATGCATTTTTGGAGAGCTACGAAAACAGTTAAGTTTTTAAAATAATCTGCAAGCCAAGTTTCATAACGTTTTTTTTTGTTTTTAAGGCATTTTAGTGGAAAGCGATCGCAAAAAATATTGAAAAAAAATTGTATTCCGTCGCGCTTTTTTAAATTTGGGCCGATAATTATAGTTTTAATATTGAGAAATAACCAGTGTTTAATCTTTTTTGTAAATCAGAAGAAAAATAAAGATTTAAATTGATACTTTTTTTGTAATAAATTTTTCAAGTTGAATTTCCGACTAATTTAAAAAAAAACTAAAAATCGCGATAACTCAAAAATGGTTCACTTTTGCATAATGCATATAGGTGTCAAAATTATCACAAATAGTCACCCCTATCACCTCCTAACGGGAATAGGTCGACTTACCAATAACCCTGTATATATCGAAAACGAATATAGCTGACACCATGTGTCGTCAAGTAGCTAAGTTACATTCGAAAACCAATCATGTTGTACATGCATTCATACGGAAAATTTGCCATGCATCGCGCCAGAATTAAGGTAAGACTTTAATTCGTATTATAGAATTTGTATGTAGTTGTTCCTAGCCTCACTCGTTCCTGTAAAGAAACTTAGATTCCATATCGAAAATTAGAACAGCTTAGGTACGCCATGTCGTCAAATAGCTAAAGTAGTTCCATAGACAACAAACAAGGTATACAAGGAGCCGTATAGTTTTACCATGGAACCACTGGAAACAAGATAAAGAACGACTGCGCGATGTCTGCCTGAGCTCACGATGTCAATACACACGAGCCTGAAAGCGTAGATCTGCGACTACCGTTGAGAAGGAGGAAAGTATGCACAATACTGGGCCGCAACCATGGCGGTTCAAGCAGCGATCGCCGCCAGTAAGTGCTGAAACTGGTACGAACTCTTGCAAGTCCTAGACAGGAACCCTTCTTTTTGTAGTAAATTAATTAAAGGGAGAGTAAGAACAGTCGTTATTAAATATATTGAAGCTGACCAGGTAAATTGTACAAACACTTGGTAATTGTACTACCTATTAATTTATTCTGTGCTCCCTTTACCAACTGATTTTGATTTATGATTTTCGGTTTCAATATATTTCATGACGACTCTGAATAATAATAGAGTTGTTACCGGCTTAGCAACCGACGGGAAGGGGTTCCTGTAGTCGTCTTGTTGCGTGGATACGTAGTCCATCACGCCATAGTCAGGCGGGAGCTGTACCAAGTCGGCGCTGGCCATCAATTTGTTCCGTCCTGGGGTACTAATAAAGAAAAATTATACGATATTGCTGCAGCGTGACGTGTTATCGACATCGATTTCAAATACCCTAGAACTCTAAATACTACTTCAACGCTTAAAATGTACTTAAAATCCGTCTAAATACAGTTGCACTCGCAGTCGCGCACAGAGTACTTAATCACTTCCTACTACGTGTGGCGCGCTGTCAGTCGTCGGGTTAACCGTAGCGTAGTGCTTAAGTACTCTGTGGGGTCAACATGCCTGAATCCAAAAATACTTGCCCATCTGTGTTTGGGTTATCAATTTACATATATGTACCAAATTTCAACTCAATCGGTCCAGTGGTTGCGGAGAAAATTGGCTGTGACAGCCGGACAGACAGACAAACGCGCGAGTGATCGTATAAGGGTTCCGTTTTTTCATTTTTGAACGGAACCTTAAAAACCATACAAATTTAACTCCTAATCAGTGTTTCTGCCGGCCCGCGGTCCGAACTGTCCGTGTAAACGATATTAATGCGACGGATAAAACTACCGACGATAACTATGACATCAACATTATCATCTCTAACTTGCTACTCTAACTCTATATATAGGTATATATTTCTCAGGATAACCAAAAGTGAAAATCGCCTAAATAATAAATAAAGCTTGTAAAAATACAACCGAAGACGTTACACATAAATTCATGATGCTGCTGTTTTCTTTCTTCGCTGCGTCGGTAAATGAGGAATCAGTTGTAATTTTGCAATTGCATTTTTTTATCGGGAAGACATACAAAATATACATGTGTATGCAAACTGTGCGCAATTTTTTGTCTTGTTTATACTTCTGAGACTTTTGTCGTAAAGTGAATAATTTATAAAAGAACCGATTTTGGCACCTTTAATTCGGTCGCAAAATTAAAACTATGCTCCAGCTTTTGTAAAGCTAAGGCCTATTGAAGTGCCTAAGGTCCCTACTGACGATATAAACAATATGTAGCTACAGTTAGGACTTACCTACGGACAGCGTTGGCTTTATTTCAGTCAGTTAAAGTTACTCGTACTACGGATTAAGAATCCGCCCTTAGTCATAATGGGTTTAGTACTAAGTGATCGAACAGTCTACTTACTCAGTGCAAGGGTAAGATGTGAAATTAACGAGTGGTTTGAACGAGTACACCGGGTCAGTTTTTGTGAACACCTCGGCGAGCATGTGCCTCGTCTCGGTCATGCCGGTGCCGACGTCCTCGGTGCCCAAACGGTTGTAAGTGCTGATGGAGTTATACAGCCTATCTCGATAAACATAATTATCTATCTTTTCAGCATTACCAAAGTTACCCCAGTGCTCAACTTTAGTCTTCGGCCCATACAAATTTTTTGAAAAAAGTATCTGCTGCGGTTTTTTTGGAGTCGCGCATTTACTCCTCATTTTTATAAAGTTTAAAGACAATTAAGTTAATAAAACACGTATAGGAAATATTATTTCGGTCCAATCCAATCCAATTCTGGGTTTAAATGGCAATCGGTCACAGACTAAGCGATTATTTCGGTCGTGAATTTTAATATTTAAACGCTTTGACATGCGACTGACGCTGGACTGATGATTGATGATTGTCACTTTTGTAACTTAAAAAAATATTATACGTACCTACCTGGACAATTTGCAAGCTGTGTAAGTAGGCTGGCTAATCAACCTACTTACACATTTAACTCATGGTCTGTCGGAATCTCATGACCACATTGATTTACCTAGTATATACTAAATCAATGCATGACCATGACAAATTTTAAAATAAAAATAAATCGATTTTCATATGGCAATGTTGCCTGTGATGTTGCTTTTCGCCCTGGGCTTTCACTTTCGCCTGTCGATCCAAATTTGACCACTTGTCAGAATTATTTAGTTACCTACTTGTTTTTACTCAAATAGGTACAGCCTTAGTTATCAGGGAAATGTCCTAAGAGCCGTTCAATGACAAGCGAAAAACTTCGTGAGTTTTGTAAAAAAACGTAAGGATGTAAATCAAACACAATCTTTGATTCATGTCGTGTTAATCAATGAAGCCAAATAACATAACAGATACCTACTTTAAGGTCCGTTTTGTACATTTATGGGGACGTTACTTTTATCATATCACTCCATTTGGCTTTTATGTCTGAACTCTGACACGTGAATGCCATTTAATTCCAAGATTAGGTACCTATTGCTACCATACGGCAAATCGTAGCTGCGCGTCATGATCCCGCCGTCGTTGGATATCTTATTCGCAAAACATAATATTCTCAAAACATCATATTCGCAAAACATGACATTCGCAAATCATCATATTAGTAAAGCATTATATTAGCGAAACATCATTATTAGTAAGATATGAATTAGATAATGTTACTGCGGAGCTCCTACAGTAAATCTTACTTAACTTAAACTTACCTATGATTCTATAACCAAACCCGACTATTTGTAAATATGTTTTGCGAACATCGTAAAATTAGTTTTAAGAGTTACGTAGGTCATCGTTACTAATATTGTAAATGTTTGCTTGTTCCATCTTCACGGCATATATAGTTAATTTTTATACAGTTAAAATGATTGTAATTTATTAAAAATCAAATTTCCAAATATATAACAATATAGGTACTAGGGTAAGTGTACCAGTGAATGAACACCCCCCAGTGAATGAACAAAACGCGGTTTTTATCAAAGAATAAGCTTTGTAATAGAGAACATTCCAAGAAGTTGTGTTTTATTAGTCGGGTAACTCTTTATTTAGGATAGCAACATTATATAATCTATGGCTGGACTTCCTTTTGGTGATGGCGTCGAAGTAAAAAGACCGTGTGTCGGTGTGGCTCGAAATAGAAGCGAAAAATATAAGGAAAAACATGAGTACCGGTTTGGAAAGTTTGATATTATTCCTATTTATCTCATGCTTACTGTTGGTTTTATATTTGTATGTTATGGTGAAAAGGGCAAAGTATAAATAGGCTGTGTCGGCTTTTGATAAATTCTAACCTGTTAATTTATTTTAAGGTGTTTACAGAAAGGAATTATAAAAATACCTCAATCCAGTGAATGAACAAATGTTCATTCACTGGAACATATCGGGTTTTGAATTTTTAAATAGTTTTTGCATTATTTTGCTACGAAACGATTATTTTTATTTAATCAACACTAACATACATTCATTTTAAATCACTGGTCTAGTATTGGAACAGAAATTTATGTTTAAATCTATTAAAACCGTTTTGTATTAAACAGACATTTCTTAGTTCATTTACTGGAATTTAATTGCTAGTGAATAAATGACAATATTTTGCCGTTTTTCATTCAATAACTTTATATTCCAATGAATGAACGGGATTTGTTTTCTTAGTTCATTCATTAGATCCGGGAGCCAGTAAATGAACAACTTTAAATTTACTTTTAAATTTATTTTTTTATAGAAGAGTCAGATATTACTTTTCTACGGTTAAAGTATTATAATTAATAAAACACAGCTAGAATTGATTTTTTTAATTTACCTACTAAATAAAGATTTTATAACAAAAAACATTTTTTCATTTACTGGGACAGGAAACCATGTTCACTTCTATTACCAAATATGGAGTGTTCATTCACAGGTTCGTTTTCGTTCATTTATTGGGATTGCCTGTTCATTCATAGGTGATTTTGGCAAATTTTCAGAAAATCATTTTTAGTTTTCAAACTACAAATAAAAATATGTGTGAATTATGCTTAAATGATAAAGGACTATATGCAGATGTAAAAATTAAATTGAAAGTAACACGTCTGTATTTTAGATTTGTTTTAAAAGTAAGGGCAAAGACACCCTAGTTCTTATTCGTTCATTCACTGGTACACTTACCCTACAATCAAAACTAAACTTAGGTATTAAAATTAAAATAAAACTAAGCTACTCAAACATTAAGGATGTAAATAATAATCAACACTATAAAAAGAACACCGCCTCTAGATAGTTAATTGCACAGAAGTGATATTATATGTTATCTTGAATATTGAATAATTCCCAAGAAATAAAGACTTCTACGGTTACGCTAGGCTAAGCCTAGGTAGAACAACCAACCAAGCTTTCAGAATCTGGTCCCTATAGTTATTCTATTCTTCAGGTTAACAGGTTCAGGTACCTACTCGATAAGGAAGGAATTGTATGGTATTTCGCTTTGGCACGAGTGCGGTGGTCAGAATTTGAAAAATAAGCATAAAAGACCTAAATCTCATGACAATAAGGGAAATTCAAATTTAGGGCTTGGTGGTTGATTTAACCTTTTGAACGCCAAAGACGGCAATTCACGTCGGCAGATTTTTGTGCCGTGGACGCCAGACTATCAGCGAGTTGTTCTAACCTTCATATATTTTGTTGCGGCATATGACGTCCGTGGCGTCACGGGCACGTAAAATAGCAATCGACCGTGGCGTTTAAAAGGTTAAAGGTCTTCACACGCCTTACATACATACATAAACGACCATTGTAAATGAACCACGCCTTGATTCCCAGAGGTAGGCAGGCAGGGTAGGCAGAGCTAAAGAATTACCAACTCGAAGAAAAAAAGGTCTTGATACTTGATTTCCCACCAATTCCATAAGAGTTTGATGTGCCATATGGTGGACTCAGTCCGCGTAGAAGTCTTTATTTCTTTGGAAATTGTTCCATTTTCCAGGATAAAATTTAAATGTCACGTCTGTGCAAGTAACTATTTATTGCCGTGAAGATGGAACAAAGTGTAGAGGGACAGAAAAAAACAATATTTATAAATAAGACAACGATATAAATACTTTTATACAGAAATAAATACGTAAATACATAGAAAACATCCAGGACTCAAATATTCGCGCTCATCACACAAATATCTGCACTTACTGGGATTTGAACCCAGGACGCTAGCTTCGTAGGCAGGGTCACTACCAACTAGGCCAGCGTGTCGTCGTCACAACAGTAAAACAATAACAGTTAATACCTACCTAACCCTTAAAATTAAAACCAACTTTGGACTATCATTTCTTATTGTTTAAGTATTAAGGTTAAATTAAAAACAATCATGTGCATTATGTATGTTTATTAGGATTTAGTTGAAAATTACTTCAAAAACTGAATGACGTATAGTTGCTTAGCTAACAAAACTTACTTTATTTTCTTAGTTTTTATTAGTATGTGACATTTGTATTCAATGTTTTTAATTTATTTTTTAATCAACATAGATAATATTGAAATACAAATAGAATAGCTAAACTGAAGTGGCAGTGGGCGGGGCACATTGCTCGCAGGACTGATGGCCGATGGGGTCAGAAGGTTCTGGAGTGGCGTCCGCGGACCGGAAGACGAGCTGTAGGTAGGCCTCCAACAAGATGGAGTGACGACCTCGTCAGGATCGCGGGACCGCGGTGGATGCGAAAAGCACAAGACCGGTCTGAGTGACATGATGATGATGATGATGAGATAATATTTTAATGTTCAGACTTAATACTTAATTTAATTTTAAGATGTGTTAGATTGTTTTATATACTCATTAGTTTTTTAAGATTATTATGTTCACACACAATTATTGAATTGTTTATGAAATAAATTAAAATGAAATGAGATGAAATACCGCACAGACGTACTTACCCTATTGATGTATCTATACAATTTTGAATTTTCTATTAAGGCGTGTCCGCTGCGCCAAAAAGCTAACCAAATATGTAGGCAAAATATGTTTCAAAACATGTTTAGGTACAACTGCACGTCCATTACGACTTTGGAGTGAACAATTGTATTGTTTGTCATAACATTTCACTTTTCTTTTGACAGCCGTCATCCCAGTACATTTTGTCAAATTATGAGCCGCTCCGTTACCAATCAAATAAAATACAGCGTCTTTTCTGTATTCCACTCCATTGCAGATACCTAATTATAAATTAAATAATTAATGCCCTATTTGACAGTTCTTCACTCAAACTCAAAACTTTCCAAAACCCCTGCAGACGAACGCGGGGAAAGTTTTCCATCTGTGACGGACAACATGTTTCTGTGTTTTTAAACAAAAAACATTTTGGCCACGCCCCTATTCTGTTTGGAAACATGTTAGATGATTTAAAACATCGAAAACACGGTGCAGCGGACGCGGCTTTATATTAAATTAACTCGTAATTCATGTTCAATAGTTGATTTACGCGGTTTTGTTAGCTAAGCGACTGAAATGTGAGGTATTTCTTTTTTTTATATTTCTCATGAAAACATGAAGACCGTGCCACACAGGTGGTGGCAACAAATAATCCTGGAATTAAATGGCACCTCATTATTAAGATTTCTAAATGGACTTTTACGTTTCAAGCATAAAAGCCAAATGGAGTTATAAGTACCGTTGCTGCAAATGTACAAAGGATCTTAAAGTATCAATATTATTTGGCTTCATTTACTAGTCTATATAAACACGACACTAAACCAAATATTGTGTGATTTAGATCTTCATGCGCACAATTTTTACAGTACACACACATGATTAATGATATTGTTCGCCTGAGATCGAAGGGCTTTAAGGCCATTTTCCTGTTTTATAGAGCTCTGACTTTGGTGTGATATAATAGCTAATAATATCACACCAAACACAGAGATCTATAAATTGCACACCTTCAATTGATTTTACAACCCTTTTGTTGACCATCCACTGCCACACCCACCACTAGAAACAGCTGCTAGGCGCCCGGATTAATTAATAATGATAGTATATTATGTCATACTAACTAGAGGGGTTTCATTGCTCTATACATTGCAAACCTATTTCCGTCGCTCTTAGACCATTGCCGTTTCTATGTAATATAGGGTAAAGTCACCAGTGGTCAGCCAGAGACCTGTAGTCGGCCTCTGCCTATACTTTGTATGAGTGGGAAGAGTATGAAAGATATATTTTCCACTCTTTGCACTCATATAAGGTCGAATACTGGTCACTGGCTGACAACTGGTGACTTTACCCTACGCAATGTTGATATTTGTAATCAGTAAGCACGTACATTAATCGACGGCCCTCGAATAAGGCTTCAAAGAAATACCTATAATTGGCCTAATTTGATAATTTCGTAGTTGTTTCACAGCTTGTATAGTTGTATAGGGTAAGAGCACCAAAAGATGAACGATTAAGCGACTACACCAACTTTAGACAGTTTATATTCAGTGAAAGTAACAAATTTCACCCTATTTAATTTTTTATATGGTACAGTATATGGTCTAGATTGAAAATGACTATTATAAAGCCTGTTATTATATCTCCGTATTTTTCTAAAAATCATTGAAACCAAAAATGTACCGATTTGCCCAAAAGATGAACAGCGTGCCCTAATTCTGAACGGTTTGGGCCCAAAAGTTGAACTAACATAATAAAATACCTATATCATTTTAATTCTATTCACTTTTAGCAATAAATTGCGAGTTAACGAAATATTCTTTATTTTTTAATTGTTTACATTTATTTAATATTACTTACGTACATAAGGTTCCTATTTTTTATGGTTATTTGTGTCATAAAAACAACGAATTAGTATTTTTTATTAATAATCATTAGCAAAACTACTTAGTTACTTATCTTTTTAAACAGATAAACCGACAAAAAGTGTTACTTTAACATTTATAATATTAGTAAACATTTCCATAAATACTACTAGTATACTACTACTAGTGTTCATATTATAAAACTATGCCTAAAAGTTGAACGACTGAATTTACTTAGTTCAATTTTAGGACACAGAATTTATCAAATGAACAAACAAAATCAATTAGGTGTTCACATATTGGAATAGAATCCAAAACATGAACTAGTAAATTTAATTCGTTCAAGTATTAGGCACACATTTTTTATTGAACAGTGATAGTTTTCATAGTATTTAAAACTCCAAAATCATTGGATTAGACATCAAAAGCTATGTTCATCTTTTGGTTTAAAGATACAAGACCATTTAACGATCATTTTAAGTTCTAAATTTTCCATCTGTCATTTCAGTACGATTTATTAAGAAGCTTTAAAAAAAGTACGCCTTGCCTAGTAGCTGAACACCGTTCAAGTATTGGCTTAGGTATACATTTTTGAAACCATTACTTGAACGGCATATTTCTCGTTAACTAACAAGAAAAATGAAATATCGTATAACTCCAATAAAAGAGTGATTAATCAAGAACACATACCAAGCAAATCCTTCTAAGACTGACAATTATTGAATTTTATACGTAATTAAACGCTTAAATTTGGAGAGCGCTGTCCTTAAGTATTTTCCCATACTATCGACATTTTCGGCGGGAAGCTCCAGAACGACGACCGATCACGGCCAAAAAGAATATAATACTATGTTAAGATTTAATGGAGGTGTAAGCAAAGAGTTGCTGTTTAAGAAAAATAAATTCCGAACTATGTAATATTTGTCACTGTATTGGCTTAGGTATACATTTTTGAAACCATTACTTGAACGGCATATTTCTCGTTAACTAACAAGAAAAATGAAATATCGTATAACTCCAATAAAAGAGTGATTAATCAAGAATACATACCAAGCAAATCCTTCTAAGACTGACAATTATTGAATTTTATACGTAATTAAACGCTTAAATTTGGAGAGCGCTGTCCTTAAGTATTTTCCCATACTATCGACATTTTCGGCGGGAAGCTCCAGAACGACGACCGATCACGGCCAAAAAGAATATAATACTATGTTAAGATTTAATGGAGGTGTAAGCAAAGAGTTGCTGTTTAAGAAAAATAAATTCCGAACTATGTAATATTTGTCACGATTTAGTTATGTGATTATTTCGATCGAGTGTTCAGCTTTTGGGTGTCGTTCATCTTTTGGTGCCCCTACCCTAGTTTAATTTGTTACAAAGAGTAATTAAATTATACAAAGTTTCAAGTGACCAGCTCAACCCGGTAACTTTTTTCCATACTAATCTTTTTCCCTCCTTTAATTACCATATCTTAATCTTACATGTATAAACGTGGTCACCGTTTATTGAAACCTTTTAGAGAAAACCGCATTAGCATTGGTTCAGTGGTTTTACAATTGATGCGAGGAGAAACAAAATTAAACAGACCGCAGACGGACAGAAGAGAGAGTTGGTAGGAACTCTAAAAATTGTACTGCTGTCTGATGCTCATTCTGAGGGCCTCTAGTATTTTTAAATTCATATAGTCTCGAATGTACAGATTCTTTACCTTCTACAACTTTGATGTATAATTTTAAAGATTTTTTTCGTCGCAGGTATATACTATACGGAAGTTAATGCGTGTTGACGAGCTTTTAGCATAAGATTGATGATTAGGTTAAAAATAATGTGTTGAAATTCGGTAGATACCATTTTAATTTTAGTACAAAAATGCATGCATGAGAAAACTGGGAGGGATTGTAAGGTAGCAAGCCGGAGACGCTATTTGCGCAGATGTGCAGAGTTCGGCGGCTGCTCGGTCTGGTTCAAGGTGGAGCCCTCCATCAATTCCCTCAACCGCGCGAGGGCCTCCTCCTCTTGCAAGCGAATGCTCTCCTCCGTACATACAATGAACGCCTCGAAAAACTCAAAAAATGTTAATTCAATGTCCAAATTAAGTATTTTACGCTTTTTCATGAGCTGTGGAAATATCTTCGCAAATATCCTAATGATTTTTCTCGATGTAAGGTTGCCAAAGTTAAACAGGCTGAGATTGGCGGCATTCTCGTCCGGCCTGTCATCAGGGCCACATTCGGGCGGCTCCTCTGCAAACAATTAATAACATTACTTACTATAATCCGTGCTAAGTATAATGGTGCACTTATACTGGCAATTTATAGCCGGCAAAAATGTCTTCTTCTTTTCTTTTATGATAGAATAAGACGATTGTTACTTACAGGAAAAGTTTTAGCGGCTTTTTTTGTCTAGGCCCTCTGTAACACTAACGTAATGATTTTCAAAAACTGACAAATGTATGGAACACGCACAAGCGGCCGGCGACGTGATAGATCGCCAGCTTTAAATCAATCCTATAAATTTTGTCAGCTTTCGAAAACTTTAGCAATATACTCCGATGTAGGTACCTAATAATAGTTATTTTCATAATCGTGTTATAATAGAGAGCTTTTTAGTCGAGTACCGTGTTTACCTAAGTAAGGTACGAGATTAAAAAACTTGATTATGACACTATTGTGAACAATACTTTTTGTACGAGTTCATTAAAATTAATAATTTAAGTCATTAATACAATCACCACCACATCGACATTTGTATCAAACCACGGCGTCCGTAATTGTTGCAGTACTGTGCTGTTCTGTTGGCTAAAAACTAGCCAATCACAAACCGTAGTTTTTTTTTTTTATGCCCTGGATACAGAAGCAGGTTTAAATAGACCTCTACCACAGATAATAACTGCGTTTAGTTTCGACCTGGATTCGAGCCAGATTTAGCCAATTTGATAAAAATGTATAATTACTAAAATTAATGATAAATGTTGATATAAACTTGAAATAGGTATAAAAATAATGAAGTTTAATGAAGCGTATAGGTTTTGTGTAATGTAAGTTAGTTTATAGCTAATTTTTAAAGATGAAATTAGAAACCGATTTAATTTTTGGCTGTAAATTAAACCTCCTTAGTTAGAAATGATGTACGAAAGAGTTGCAAATTTTAAAAAGAAAGTCATTACTCCCTAGGGATGACAAACTCGCCATAATTCCCGCGGGAACAATTTAGGCCATTGTCCTTCTGTAGGTATACAGTCATGGAATAACACCATTTACGAGCAAGTGTGATGAAAAAATAATTTTTCGAGCCGTCACTATTCTATACGAACATTACAAACCCGCCTCGACACAAGTTATTTATTTTTCTCGAACATGCAATGTAATGTTGGCGTTATGTTAGTTATTTTTCACTTCTCATGCTCTTAAAATGCTACTTAAATCTCTGCGAATCGGGACTAAAGCTCCTTATTAATCTCTAGGGATTAAAGTAATTTTTTTTAAATTTACTTTGGAAACCCTTGAACAACCAATCACGGTGTCTGTGAATGGAGGATTATCGCCATTTGCAGTGATTGTGTATGGACCATATTTTTGTGTGTCGAAATAACCTCAAAATGACAACTGTGCAAATATATTTAAAAACAGGATTTAATTTCGTGAAATAATATTAATTATTACGAATATGAATCTATTTAATCATATTAAGGCCGAACTCTTTTATTATGCGTGGTCCAATTACTTTTAAAATGGTTTCCAAGTTTGAATCTGTTGGCTAAATATGCAAGCATTTAAAACATCACTTTACAAAAAAACCGCGGAACTTTTTTTTCCTATTTGTATTTTGAATAGAAGTTCATAACTTGTATTGAGCGTACGTTGTTAAAAAAATTCACCAATTAATTGTGCAACTTTAGAAATTACGGACCAGAAATGTCATCATCATCATCCAGTGAAGAAGAATTAACGCCTAACTCAAGAATGGAGAAGAAAGCAAAAAAGGTGATACGAAATCTTTTGCCGCCAAAATCTAGTGGCATTTATTCAAAAACATACCAAACTTTTATTGATTGGAAATGTGGGAAACAAATAACATCATTATTGTTAGATTAACGATATAATAATAAGATACCTAATTGTTAGTTTTAATTGTTAGAAACTTTTTTATAGTAAATGTTGTAATTTTGTTTAGAATGTCGTTTTTTTCCTCGCATTCAAAGTGAAAAGTAGAGTGTTTAACGCGAGACTAAACAACCACAATGACACTCGAAATACAGCCACCCTCGCTCGCAAGCTCGCTCGCGTGGCTAAACATCTCGTGTCATTATGGCTTGTTTTAGTCCCTTGTTGAACAATCTACTATTAGGCTTCAAAGTATCACGTTGCGGGCGGAACAACTCGAGAGAACTGTAAAGGAATGTCATACAAAATTGAAGGCCTAGGCAGGGAAGTTTTTTTTTTTAATTTAATGTAATCATGGCGGTTGTGTTTATGAACAGGCTACATAGTTTTTTTTAAATATACTACGCTGTTCATCAATCTAAGTTTTTTAAAATAAAAAATCGCAGGCGATGTAACTGTGTGGCGCAGCGGCGGTGCACCCTACACAGCGCGGATGACTGAGCACTGTAGGTTACTTTTTAATTTATTTATTTATTTATTGTTTATTAAGAAACAAACGGTTGTATACATTTAGCGTTACACAAAATATGAGTAAACTTAAACCTATAGTTTCCTTAATTAGTTATAGATAAGACAGCTATAGCCTACTATTTAACAAACATAAACTAAAAAGTTGAGGAAAAAAGAACATATTGATTCTTACAATATGATACATCGTGTAGTGAATACTAATATAATTACTATACAAAAACTTGCACTAAATATATGACCATTTTGGTCCAGTCGAAGTCACAAACATAGTTGCGCTCCAGTCCCTCGTCACTTTAATCCGTGTGCAATTTCATTATATAGCAGTAGAAACATACCCTTAGGTGGACAAGGTACAAAAGCGCAAAGATATTCCCGTCCTCGACCGAAGGTACAAACGGTCATCATAAGCCGAGCGCCTATAATGTTTGAGGTAAGTTGAACTAAAATGTAAATGCTTTTTTAATATTACCTAATTTACAGTTAAAAATGTCAACATCGATCAATTTAACATTATCATTAAGTAGCCTGCACGCACGCCTTAGGTAATTGTTACGTGCATAACATGTTCTGGCTTTGGGTATTGCAAATAGTTCCTTTTTGCGACACTGGCGCTGACGAGCGCGAGGGACCTTGAAATTGATATTATGAAGAAGTGAGGGAGCATCGAGCTGGCAGTGAATTATTTTATAAAGGATGACGGCGTCTACACAATCGCGTCGAGCACTTAATGTTATCATATTGTGATATCTTAAAGAGGTATTATAATCTATGTAAGCTCGACCAGTTCTGAAATCCAGCGATTTAACGATTTTTTTCTGTACCCGTTCCACTCTGTCGACATGGACGGCGTAGTAAGGGTGCCATACGGCACATGCGAATTCAAGGTGACTGCGGACAAAGCTGTTAAATAATATTTTGTAAGTCAATGGGTTCCGGAAGGGCTTCCCTACACGCAAAATAAAACCTAATTGTTTGTAGCATTTAATTAATACTTTGTCAATATGCGGAGTGAAAGTCATTCCGGAATCCATGATGACACCGAGATCACGAATTTGTGATACTCTGTTCAGGATGACATTAGACAATTTGTAATTATAATCGATATTGTTCTTTTTTTTAGAGAAGGTTATAACATGACATTTATCATAGTTAAGAAATAGATTATTTTCTACGCAGTACCTTTCTACATTTAACAAGTCTTCCTGTAATAACTCACAATCTTTAGGAGATTTAATAACTCTGAATAGTTTGGTGTCATCTGCATACAATAAAATATTAGAGTGTCGTATAATGTCAGTTATATCATTGATATACAACGTAAACAGCAAGGGACCAAGGTGGGAGCCCTGGGGGACACCAGAACTGATCGATCTGCTTTGGGATGTAAATCCAGATAGAACTACGGCCTGACACCTATTTTCGACATAGGATTTTATCCACCGAAAGAGACAGCCGTGTATACCGAGACGCCAAAGCTTGACTAGAAGTGTATTATGACAGATTTTATCAAAAGCCTTGGCAAAATCAGTATACACTGCATCCACGCTAAATCCTTCATCCATTGCATCTATAATTTCATTCGTAAAGGCAAGTAGATTGCTGTCGACAGAGCGCCCCTTATAGAACCCATGCTGATGATGTGTAATGTGGCGGCGAGATGCATTAAATAATTGGTGAGTAACGATCTGCTCAAGAATTTTACCGAATTGGCATAACTTGGATATAGGGCGATATTTCTCAATATCACTACTAACTGGACCCTTTGGTATGGGGGTTATCCAAGCCTGTTTCCAAATTGTTGGAACGCACCCTTCGTGTAGTGATTTAGAAAAAAGCATTGCGATTGGTACGACTAAAGACGAGGAACAGTTTTTAATTAAAAGAGGGTGTATTCCATCCGGCCCAGCACTTTTATGAATGTTTACGGAGTTAAGATACTTTAAAACAACGTTGCGGTTAATTTCTATGAAATTTAAGTCAATAGGGGGATCATGAGGTGATATTAAGCTAGCAATGTCTAAGGAGTCGACGTTTGATTTTTCAAATACTGAGTGAAAATGCTCATTAAATAAATTACAAATTTGTGGAATATCTGAAGTAATATTATCTTTATAATGCATAGATTGTGGAAATTTATTTTTAGTAAATATAGATTTAATATAAGTCCAAAAGAAGTTAGGATTTGATTTAATTTTATATTCTGAAAATGATATGTAGGTCTTATAACAGTTAATTTCCATTTTTTCAGCTCGCTTACGTAGAATTTTGAAACTGTTATAGTCGAGAGGATTACCGTATAGTTTCCACAGTTTATGGTACTTACGCTTCTCATTTAAAATCTTACGGAGGGCCCGGCTATGCCAGACCGGCGTCGATGACGACGAACGTAAGATACGACGCGGCACATGTATTTGAATTAAGCTAAGTAAAATTTCATAAAATTTTGTAGTACTCTCCTCCATAGTCATATTATTAAAGAAACAGATCCAATTAATTTTAGATAGTTCAATGTTTATACTTTTAAAATCTGCGGCGTGAAAATTATACGACAAATTTGGAGGTAGCTTAGGGCTTTGAGTATAGACGATTTGTAATTCAAGTGTCAACGATTTATGATGAGAGTCTTCCTGCGTTAATGGGTGGTCGCAAACGGCCACGCTACAATCAGAACTACTAAATATCAAGTCCAAAGTCCGATTATTAGTGTTAGGACAGCAATTATATTGCTTTAAACAAGTGAAAGACATAAATTCCTGTAACAATTGCGTTGGGTAACTACAGATTGTAGACAATTGCATATTCAGTGACGATGAAGGCACCCAGTTAGCTTCCGGTATATTGAAATCCCCAGTAATTAAAAATAGGTCATTTGGGCGATCTATTATGATTTGACCGCAATTATCAAAAAATGACATTAGAGCTTCTCTAAGATGCACACCCGGGGGAATATATATACAAGCAATATTAAAGAAACGTTGATTACAAGTAACACCGCGCGTCAATCGGCAATTATCGGGCTCGAGCGGCAGGGATGCCCACACGCATTCACAATGCGAGCGCGGCGGCACAGGCCAGTCGCGTCCGATCGGTCTATACTCAGAGTTAACTGCTATAGCCACCCCGCCCCCCCGCGTCGCCCCGCTATCTTATTCATGTTTATGCACTCCTAGTATTTGACGTTGTAATTATTGTTTTAATTGTTTTAATGAATTATATGTTTGAGAACACCACTATACATACGTTGCCGTGAAAAGGTGGTTGCCTATATGAACTCGGCCGGCAACCCCCTACTTCCCTGCCTCTACAGAGGCAAGAGAATGTACTATTTTTAGGTTAGTAGGAAAAACACGTATCTTTAAGTTTCGTCATGTTCATTCGTTTTATTAAACGACTTCAAATAAGGAGGAGTTTCTCAATTCGACCGTATATATGTTTTTTTATATGTGTGTTCGCAGATAACTTCGTCGTTTATGATCCGATTATGATGATTATTTTATTGTTAGAAAGGAGATATCTCAAGGGTGATACCATGATAAGAAAAACCAGGATCTGATGAGGTCAGTGAGGAATTGAGGGAACTCCGGCGAACATATACCGATTTTTGTATTTTTAATGACAAGTCCAGAATTTGCATTCAGGAAGTATCATTTTCTGAAGCGGAACTGATGATGGCCACCGGAACTCCTCAACGGTACCGATTTCAAGGGTGCCAAAAAGATATCTCGATTAAGATAGTTGAGCGACTACAACGAAGAACATTTAATTGTTTAAAAATGTCTATTTATTTATTTATTTATTTATTTATTTATTATTATAATTACAATTATAGGCTTGATTGATTTTCCCGCGGCGTTGCTTGAGGCGAGCTTGAAATGTCCGAAAGTTTCATGTATCAATTAAGAAGTGGGACTACATAAGCTTATTATGATCACTAAAAAGAGTTAAATAAAATAAAAAAGGTTTTAAAAAACAAAACCCGCCCTCAAAAACGCAAAAAATAATTTCTTTTAAAATTATAGGCAGGGGTCGTACTTTTTATGCCGATGACGTCAAAATGACGTAATTTTACAAACAGGGTGCTCTGCTTTCACTTGGCAGGTGTTTAGGTATGTTTTAACTGGTAAAAAAATATATAATAAGAAACGACAAAGTGATTATAGTTCAATACAGCTTAATCCCAATGAAAATACGGATCACGGCGGCATCATTTTTTTCACCATTTGTTTGTAACTTAAAATGACAAAATGAGACAATTTTTTTTATGAATTTCGATGCGATAATTGTATGTATGACTATTTAATCATATAATTCTTTATTACAACATAAAACTATTTTTTTGAAATGATAATGTTACTCGATGATTTTTGCCACTGACCTTCTCAATCAAATAATTTACGTGTTAGGTATGTAGCAGATATTTATATTTCCACGCGTCAATAGATTAAACTCATTTTTACATGATTAAATGATTGACGACTAATGGTTTTTATTAATTAATAAATAATTAGTTACAATAAAACCATTTGGAATGAACTCTATGTAGCGTGACGTCATTTTTGCGTCAACGCCATAAAAAGTACGGGCCCTGATGATAGGTAATAGGTTAGTCCAACCTGTCCAACAGAAGTCGCCGACTTACAATATTTTCAACCAAAAGCCGACTTCTGTTGGACTAACTTTTGCGTTAAGTTATTTTTTGCGTTTTTGAAGGCGGTTTTTCAGTTCGAGAAATATGATACTGTGGGCCTCCTCTACATGTCGACAGACGTGTCCGCAGATAAATTCGCGATCCGTCCACACATTGGCAGACGTGTGGACAGACAGATTGTTATTATTTAAAAATAAATAGTTTTGATTTTATTTATGAAAGACGACGAAAATTGACCATTCCATCGAAACTTGTGCTATAGGTACTAGTAGACAATGATTTACATACTTACATAAAGAAATAAGTACTTATACAGATAGAAATATCCAAGACTCGGGAACAAATATTCGTGTTCATCACACATATATTTGCCCTTACCGGGATTCGAACCCGGGACCGCTAGCTTCGTAGGCACAGTCACCGCGTCGGCAAATTGTCAAAAAAGTATCCTATGTCCGTTTTTTTATATTTACAAATGATTTTAAAATAAATGTACCTGTAATAAAAGTAATTTCGTCGCCAAAGATGTAAGTGTTGTGTCCGATCGGCAGGCACGGGTTGGTGGCCTCGACGAGGCGCGGTGGTGGGCGGTCGACCTCGTGCGCCGCGCGCCGCACCGCGCACAGGAACTGGCGCACCGTGTGCGGCTCGCCGATGCTGCGGTACAGCTCGTACAGACTGCGCAGGGGCACGAAGCTGCCGTACCCGTCCACCAGGTGCCCTTTAAAAAAAAATTATGCTTAATAAAAAACAGTACTTACAACAACATAAAGGTACCTACTGCAAATTATTTGGAGACGGCCGAATAACAGATTCGTGCATACAGATCGATTTGGCTAACTTCCTATATAACGGCTATTGGTTGATGTAGTCCGGATTGTGATTTTTTACATTTTAGATGATTTGTAGCTATTGGTTTTTCTTATATAAATACTTAAATATATAAATACCAGGCATTAAAAGGTTACAACGAATTTAAATGGTCAGATGAAGGTAGTATAAATAAAGGTGAAATAGTTATTTGTTCAACAAGAGAGCAAAGTTGGTTTTTGCTGCGAGTGATGATTTTGAATCCCGAGTAAGCGAAGGATTCAAAGATACGAGACGTAAAAAACTTTGGTCTCGTGTAAGACATACAACTTTTCACCTCAGCAGCGAGAACAACACATAATTATCACCTACTCGGAATGGGGACTTTACTTCCCTGCTAGGAGGGATCAAAGTGGCACTTTTCTGTTCAAGGACATTTTGTTGCCAAATTTGATAATTGTTGTTAAGTGCGATAATTTCCTGTTGTTAAATTTGATAATTTCAGCATTTCTAGAATGTGTGAATAATTAAATTTGTTTCAACACTTAGATCTTTTATTTTCCTCATAGGTGATGTGAAAAGCAGTATGTGTCACACGGTAGCAAAATTATTTCCACCTTGGGCGTTAACACTTGAATCCCTCACTACGCTCAGGATTCTATTTCAGAATCCCTCGGTACGCTCGGGATTCAATTGTAAAATCCTTCGCTTCGTTCAGGATTCAATGTACCTACGCCCTCGCCCTAAATATGTCATTTTGCTCCCTTGTGACACAATCTACTAATCCGACTCACAACTCACAAGTAACATTTAGGCGCTTGTATAGGTATAGTGCATTCTATTAGGGGTAACATAGTTCGCTGTGTGATACTAGCACCAAATTTTAGTATGTTGTTTAGCATGTTATTCTATCTTGAAAACCGGCGGAAAGTTCCTGGATCCGGAGATATGATGTCATGAAAATGGCGGCCGCTGTATTTTGAAAACTGGTAATAATTCTGATTATATGAACCCTATATAACATGTGTGAGGTATCAAATGAAAATTAAATGTTTTATAATGCTTTTATACACAACAGCAGCTGAATGGTAGTAAATATTTTAAATTATATAAAAATGTAATCTATAAAACTCACTATTTTCGTTTACAGCCTTGGAAGTATACACTCTACACTAAAACTATGTATGGCAGACATAACAAAAAAATATCAGTTATCTAATAGAATAAACCGGAACGCGATCAGATTTCAAATGTCTTAGATACGCCGTTATTAGTTAGGCGAGCCCTCTGGTCCACACGGGTGTAGGGTGTTAGTTTCAACTAGTTTCAAGTGAGAAAGGAGACTGGGTGAATCACAAAATTGTAACTTTAAAACTAATAATCGATTAGAATACGAGAAAATAACAGTTTTTGCTCAATACCCCCCAATAACAAGCGCTTATATTTGACATTTCTAATTTAAACTTTGCTATTATAGCTCTTAGCGAAACTTAACACGTTCACTGTCTCCATACAAAACAATCGGCCAATGCTACAAGTTCAACTGGGCATTCAGTATGGAGATGTGACCCCATAGTGGAAGCACGGACTCCTGACAAAAAGGTTCATGACCCCACATTGGGAGCACCCGGACAGGGAACGTGTTAACTTGACCTACACATCTTAACTTTTTAAGAACTCTTAAGTTCTATATTGACGGTTACAAGCCCTCATTAAACGCTAGTGGTTCTATGATATGAAAACTGGCCAAGTGCGACCTGAACTCGCGTGGAGATTTATGACACAGTACAAAATATCACATTTGAAATCCTCACAGTAAGACGCGAGTAAACTACTACTAGCGCTATCTAGTGGTATACCTTTTAAGTAACTTTATTAAATGTGTATTTTTTTAAAAAGATTAAACAGATATTATAACTACAGAACTTGTAGGTTAGGTTAGTTTTATAACAATCCAGGAAAGTTAAACGATTTCAGAGACAAATTATTTTCAGACAAAGGGAAATTTCTGACACACGAAACAGCGGAAAAAAGTTTTTTGAAGATAGGTAACCAATCATCCCTTAGGTACCTAATTATCGGCTGCAATTAATGTGAAATGAAGTTGTAAATCCGCGAAATTAAAAAAAATACCATTGTATTAACTTAAGTTTACCTACCTTTGCAGCGATCTGCACCCGGTAGGATATCCAGATCCATAAATTGTCTAAAAGCACATGCCATAATCGTGTCCGGTTTTGTTTTAGGAAGTGTTTTCTTGGCGTACAGCGCACTCGCAACAGCGATCAAGCTATGCAAGAACTGCCAATAGTATATTTTTTCGAATGGATTGTGCGGTGTTTTAGCGATCCATTCAGAATTTTTATAAAATATCATATCTATTTGAACCAGAGTAAAACCTTTTTCGAGCATGTTACAATCATAATATAGTTGCCAAAGATACAATCGTATGAGAACAGGAGTGAATTTGATATTCCTCACGTTGCAAATAGTGGCGTATCTGTGATAAATTCTTCTCAAGTCATTTTCGTAGCACCTCAAACAATTTCGAAGCGAAGTTTCTTCAAAAGTTATTAAATCTTCGATGTCTATATTATTGGTGACTTCTTCCACCACTTCTTTATGCCAGTAATTTGGTGAAACATCGGTTTCTACAGAAATATTGTTTTCAAAAAACTCGTTAATAATACCAGCTCTGATTTCAGCTTCCTTATCTAAGTTCCGAAGTGCTTCTTCAATGTGGTAAATTAGACCAATAGTATCGTCATACATGTCGAAGCGGATTGGTTCTATTATTTTATTATCATTAATATCATTATTGTCTTGAGAAAGAACACTATCCTCGTCATTCGGTCCTAGATTATCATCAATAAATAACTTTTTATGCTGTAGAATTAGCCCACTATTTGTCACAAGTCTCCCGACACCATGCTTTAAGTTATTCTTGAACTCCCCTTTATAATGCGACCCTAGGCCTAAACCCAAATTAAGCACACCGTAGCCATTACGTTTGCCCCTGTGCCAATGACCACGGAAAGCATTTATAGATGGAAGCGACATTGTGTTATTGTAATACGCATCCCAGATGTAGATTCCGTAACCCGACATAACACCGTTTTTCCAAAAACCTCTGTAAAACTAAAGGTTTGGTGGTTAATTACATTTTAGACAAGTGCAATTACCGAGGGCGTAGATAAACTTACATCGTGGTTCGGCCAGATCATCAAACCTTTTCCGTCTCTCACGTACAGGTCCCATTCCCCTTTGTAACCGCTCTTTTCGCAGTATTCTCGTGCTCCGAATCCATGACGAACATTCTGAAAGGAGAAATAGGTACGTCCAGTCAAAGTCATAAATATACATACGTTCGCTAGACGTTAAAAATATCCACACTGACAATAAGGTTTGTGTACCGACTACCGTACCTATCTCAAATCAAATGAAATCGTTTATTCATTAAAACAGGTTTCAATACCTCAAATATCTGTCAGACTCCAAACTTGAACATCTGCGAGTGCGATCAACAAACCGAGTTCGATTATTAAAATAAATTCTCGAAAGAGCTAAATGAACTTAAACTTAAAAATCTGACACAAAACAAGCATAGAAATAAAATATTCTTAAAAATATACATCGGACGGAAGCCTAGCTAGATCGATTTATCGCACCCGAAACCCCCTGCGTACTAACTTTTATGAAAATCGTTGGAGCCGTTTTTCCGAGATTCAGATTATATAAATACAAGAATTGCTCGCTTAAAGGTATGAGATAGATAAATAGATAGATTACTAGCTGTTCCTGTGCTCACTTAGATGGGCAATATTTTTTTTGTAATACATATAGCTTATGAAATTTACAAATAACGTGGCTTCCTTTTGGTAGTAAAAGAATTTCAAAATCGGTCCAGTAGATCTAGAGATTACCCCTTACAACGTCACAAAGGTTACCTCTTTATAATTATTAGTATAGATGAATTATACAAGTTACAAAGCTGGCACCTCTTGAAGTATGTAAGAAACTTTTTTTTATGACCTTTATGATTATACACGACCTGCCAAGTTCCGCTTGGATAGGTCTACTTTTTTATGAGTTGCTTTTCGTCCTTTACCTACAATAACTGATCTCCTGGTAGGTATTCGATCAGGATGGACTCGAAGCGTAATAAAAATAAGTCCATTAAGGGACTGTGGTTGCGTAGTATTGTTTAAACGAGGAGTGTAACACCCACTTGAACCCAATCCCCGTCGTAAGAGTTCTTGAAGGTCTTGGAGTAGTAGATGACGCCCTGGCCGTGCTTGGCGCCGCTGTACCATCCGCCGTGATATGAGCGCTGGCGGCGCGAGTCCACGTAAAGCCCGTGCCCGTGCCGCAGGTTGCCCACGAAGTCGCCCTCGTACCAGGTATCGTCCTTCCATGTGATCATCCCTTTCCCGTTAATTTCGTTGTTTTTGAATTGCCCCTTGAATGAAACTTAATTCTAGATTTTTGACATACACCCCCTTGCAAAACAATGGGCACTTGCGTTTTCCCACATACAATTGCCTACAAATATGACTTTTCAATTTTGACCACTTATCAAAATGTTCTTGACTAATTTTATTGCTAATTACAATTTACTTTAGATCATTAAGTAACGTTTAAACTGATGTAACTCCGTTAAGAACGGACCTTATATTTTATGGCGGTTTAAAAACCAAGAGCTGACGCGCCCATACAATGTTTTACAATTTTGTATGAACGTCACACTTTTTTTTTTTCAAATCCTTACACAATAAATGATTCGTATATCCACAGAGATAGATTGTACATAATTTTAAACCTTAGTTTATTAGTTAACGATAAGCGTAACAAAAAATAAAATTGGTAAAGAACTTTTAGATTGGTTGTCTAAAATGGAAAGTCATATTTATATGGGGGAAATGCAAGTGCCCGTTCCTTTTTGCAAGGGGTGTATTTAACTGTCGTTTAATTTAGCAGTACCTATGCATCTGGTCTAGCCCTACAGTAGCCCATAATTATTTAGGTAGATCTGCCAAGCCTTTAAATGGCATCATCATCATCATCATCGTCATTTCAGACGAAAGACATCCACGTGATCCACGGCACATATGCCTCACCCAAGGTTTCCGACAAGGACCAGTCCTGCGCCGCTTGCATCTTATCGGTTTCCCGCAACCGTCGTCGTCGGTCTACCTTGTTGAAGGTCTATCCACACTGCGTGTACCGGTATGCGCACGCCACTCGAGAAGTCTTCGACCCCTTTGGCTAGCTGCTCTGCGAGCGATGTGCCTCGTCCATTGCTACTTAAGTCTAGCAATTGCTAGGACTAAGTCGGTGACTTTGGCTTTCGTTTGGATCTCTTAATTTGTGATTCGATCACGCAAAGAAATTCCGAGCATAGCCCTCACCCTTGTCCTTTGAGTGACCTAAAGACGCATAAAGACGATGATAGCTGCGTAATAACGAGTACGTACAAAATAAACAGTGCCATCAGCCCATTGGAAGCGTCCTTCTCCATTCATACATTTCGCGGATATATTCCCTTCGTAGAAGTTTCCGTTCTTGAAGTGTATGAGCGCGCGCTCGTCGGGCGCCGACCACCACACCTGGTATGCGTCAGTCTGTGGGTAGAGGTACATTCATAATAATTATATTTCTATTTTATTTATTGTCTACCTACAATGAACACATGCAGTCTAGCTAAATAAGCATGTGAATCTATACTACCTACAAATTCTTCCTACTACTCATCTATCTATCTATCTATCTAATTATCTATCTACTTATATATATAAGAAGGACCGATTTTGGTGAAATTTTTAGACAGTCTTCAGTTTAGCCCATCGGGTGACTCTGTGAAGTTTCGTTATAAACGTTTAAAATACGTAACGTTCGGTTACAAACTTTTTTTTTTGATTTTTTGTGAAGTTTATATGAATGTAAAACTTCAAATAGTTAAGTTTTTATGAATGTAAAAGTATTAAGTGTGCTTGCGCATGCGCGGAGGGAACGTGGTTTTTGGTTAGTTGGCTATTTTGCAGGACGAGCACTTTGGCGGCAATGAATGGCGGCAGGGCGCGTACGGGCGAAGTGCCTAGGTGTGATAATGTGATTATACATATGGAAGTTGGTTAATGTTATAACAATAGACTTTGTTTCGGTTTTGCTGTTTTCATAAAATACGACCTCGGCGTCCCCGACAATATTTGAAGAGTTCCCTCAATTCCTCACGGATCCGTGGACATGTTCTTTCAGTTTTACATTTAAAATATATCGACAAAGTTGTAACATAAATTTAAATGTATTTATTTTTACATTGTATGAGTAATATAACATCGAGTGAGGTAGGTACCTATCATTGGATAACTCTCAAAAATCATTATGTATAGGTATGTAATTATTAATTTTAAAAGAAGATATATATTGCAGTTTTGAGGGCAGTTTGTTTTTTTAAAAACATCTATTTTATGACACACGTTTTTGCTTGATTAGGTGGGCAGAAAAAGTATATCCATATCTGCTATCCACCTTTAGTGGTGACGGTCGTTTGCCTAGATTGTATTAATATCACGATACGGTATAAGAGGCCCAGCACTTGATTGGATAAGATCGTACCTTTTTAATCGCACACAATGTGTAGAGTCCGTTGGATACTGCTCTAATTCAAAATTATTAAAAAAATATAGATCTCCCTATACTAGAAATAGCTTTGGGGTACCCCAGGGTAGCATTTTAGGTCCCCTGTTGTTTCTTATTTACATAAATGACCTACCTAGTAGTCTCACTCATGAGTGCATTTTATTTGCCGATGACACCTCCATTATTATAAAAGGCAATAATCTAGCAACCTACAATGATGAAATGAATAATACACTGGAGCAATCAATAAATTGGTTCAAGAAAAACAACTTAAAAGTAAATGTTGACAAGACTAAGCTAATTCAGTTTCGCACTTATAAGGGCAAACCTCAAGTGTTAACAGTAAGTTTTAATAAGGAATCAGTAGAGGAGGTATCTCAAACCAAATTTCTACGAGTGATGCTTGACTGCAACTGCAACTGGAAGGCTCACCTGGATTTAATCTGTTCTAAAGTCAACGGTTTCGTTTTTGCCCTCAGAAAAATAAGACAGACCGTATCAACACAAGCAGCTTTAATCGCGTACAACGGATATGTTGATTCTGTACTTCGCTATGGTATAGTTTTGTGGGGAAATTGCGCAGGCAATGAGAAAATATTTTTGGTTCAAAAACGCTGTATTAGAGCAATATTTAACATAAGACAGATTGAGTCATTCATGCCGCCCATACTTTATGGAACATAAAATTCTCACTGTAGCGGGTTTGTATATTTTAGAAGTGTGTGCTTTTGTACACAAGCACAAAACTCTTTTTACTAAAAAGCAAGACTTATGCAGTCGCACAGTTCGAAGCCAGTACAAGCAAAAACTGTATAAGCCTTTGACTAAACTAGCCCTTAATTCTAAAAACTCGTATATCATGTGCATTGAAATTTATAATAAGTTACCTGACGCTTTGAAAGAAAATAATCTAAGTAGATTTAAGAGAAAGACAAAGGAATGGCTTACAGATAAATGTTTTTATACTATTAATGACTTCTTAATATGATTGTTATCAATAACTACTCAATTTTATTCAATTTTATTATATGCGACAATTTTTTTTTTTTATAAATCAATTTGACCTGTATAAATAATGTAGGTAGGGAAATGTGTGACACCTGAAAAGGTAGAGTTTGGTGTTTCCAAAATATGTGCAATATTACATTATCTTTGTACTGTACCTAAATTCCACACAATAAATTATTTAATTTGATTTGATTTGATTTAAGTAAGTATTTAGTTTTAAAAAGTATTCTTAAACAAGAAAAAGTTAAGGTAGGAATTGCATTTTTATCTAAACGATACCTATTGGTCAGAGACAGCGACACTTTTGATACCGTCTCTTACACGACGTACCCCACGTTAGCAGGTAATTGATTAAAAACTGCACTTGTTCTTGTACTTACCTGCGCAGAATCCGACATTGTTATCTTTGATCGGCTTCGTTTAGTAGATTTCTTTGTCGCTATAAATGTTTAAGGTGATTAGCAGTTTGCTTTTAAAAATAGTACTTTGTTCTTGTGTATCTAGGTACTAGAGGACACGATAATTAGCTGGTTGAACGTATTATTATGGTTGCTCAGACTACCGTCGGCCTGACGTACGAGCGGGACGCAGGTAGGTTAGACTGAGAAAGTAATTTAATCTCTGTTTTAATACTATGTACTGACTGTTAGTCTGTGGTGACCACTATCCAAGCTGGAATGATTAATAAACGGTATATCTATTTATGGCGTTCATATTATAACTCAAAATACGCCACTACATACGTTCCAAAGTTTACGCAAGTAAGTAGTTGTGTGTGAATCAATTCATAAATCGTATCTTTACTTCAAAGCAATACGTTCTTTTATTTACTTAATGACAGCTATTTACCAGGAGCTTCCTTCCCCTTCCCTTTCTTTTTAGAATTAGTGTCACTTGGCGTTTTCCCCAAATATAAGTTGGGCACGCTCTCGTCTGGTTTCTGCTGCTCGATAACATCCCATGACTCAACGATGCTGTCCAGCATGGACTCGAACATCAAGGTGATCAGCTCGTTGCGGACGCTGCCGCTGGGGCGGGAGAGCAGAGACAGCCCGGACTCGCTCGCCAGGCGCACGGTGGAGGGCGGCCGCGTGTTCGACAAACCCTCGTCTCCTTGGACAGAGTGCTTTCGGTCCCCCCCCACTATAAGGGAGCTGTCGCGGCGGGTCAGCGTCCTTTGAGAATCAATGTAAAACATCTTATTTATAGAAAATGCTACAATAATAAAATAACAATTAGCTTCCTCTATATATTCATCACAGATTATAAGGGGATGTCTAAATTGATAGTTGGTGATAAGGTACTCTCTGGTAAATTACTTGACAGCTAAAAACATTGACATTTGTATAACCATGGAGTCCACATCGAGCCTATATTGATTAGGTGCTAAGGTGGTGTATTATATATCCTCTCCACACCTTCGTAAACTTTTAGGGTTCCATACCTTTAAAGGAAAAAAAACAGAACCCTTATAATGATCACTTTTGTTTCCGTCTTTTGTGTGTCACAGGCATTATTCTAGAAAACCAAACAACGTAGAAACTTGAAATTTTGCACAATGATAGATCTTGATGACGCGAACGCGAACACATATTATATTTATTAAATGTATATATTACATATATACCTACCTATTATCGTCAAACACTGCATAAAACTGGATAATATCGCACAAGTTGACCTGGTCCTAAACTAAGCTTTAATCCTTATAGTACGGATACCAGACAACGATAAACTTACTTAAGACCTGTTCAGACTTAAGTACTTGTCTTAAGTAGTAAAAAACTTTCTAACCTCAAAATGCATTTTTTTTTTATGAAACAGCTATTTTAAATAAAATAAAGCAATCACGGACAAAACATTGGCCAAGTGATGTCCAAAATGTTTTCTCAGTTTACTTTATTTACGATAAAAGAGCTGTTTAGCCAAAAAAAAATCATTTTGAGGTTAGAAAGTTGTAATATAAGACAAGTAATGCCCCGTGATTTCTACCTATTTCCGAGATTGAAAGAATACCTGAGATTCCAGAAATTTTAAGACGACGACGCGGTAGTCTCTCCAGTACAAGATTTTTTAAGCCTACTCAAGACACCTTTTTTAAAAATGGAATTTTAAGTTTAGTAAAAAGATATTCTAAGTGTATTATACTAGAAGGTGACTGTCGAAAAATAAAATGACATTTAATAAAAGTTATTTATAACATAGTCATTGACAGTTTTTATTGAACGCCCCTCGTATACGGTTTGTGAGGTGAAATGTAGGCCCGAAGGATTCATAGATTTACTGGCAATAGGCTAGGTGACACGCACTACCGTAAAAAAAAACTAGCGCCTCTGGGATAAACGAGCTATTGGTCAAATGTTGCCCGAGCTCAAAGACTACTACTCGTATTGTATACTGGTGTCAAATGTGGATAAAGTATGCGTCACGGTTGTACTTATTTACGAGATAAAACGTGACGGATGCCTTATCTAAACTTTGTCACGCGATAAACGCAGCCATATTAGGGCAACTCCCTGATGCCAAATATTGCACATAAAGTAATTACTCGTTGACTTCATGACAAATATGCAAAAACTGACCAAAATTTTGGACTCGTTATGGCGCTTTGCCTGATCATTGATCAAAAGACCTTTTTATAATATATATATCTAGGTACGATATAATATTATAAGGAGAGATTTGTATTTTTGTATGCTTGTAACAAATTTACTTACTCAAAAAGTAATGAACCGATTTAAAAAAATATTTCATCTTTTAAATGCTACATAATCACTGAGTAACATAGGCTATATTTTATTTTTCTGCGCGGACAGAGTCGCTGGCAATAGTTATATATAAAGTAAGTACTAGTTGTACCGTAATTAGTCGTAACCATCTGGGTCTACATTAGTCGAGTTCATAAATATGTATCGAAAGAATCGTCTCAAAAATATGTAAAGAAGTTCTTATTACACTGGAATATTTCTCAATGCACTTAGTTTTTTATTTAAATAATTTTCAGATATTGCGTTCTCCCATATTATTACACTTGACTGTACCGACTCTCCGATAATAGCTAAACAGTTAACGTCCTTGCGGTCCTTGCCCATACTTTAAGCTTATTTAGGATGTATGGGAATCTGGATGGTTATATGGAGGGATCAGGTTCCATTTTGGGAATGAGGGGTTTTCAAATGATCGAGGGTTCAAGTAACTAAGTAGGCTCGTGAACGGTCATGAATATTTTTGAATCGCCATTGATAAATATAAAACACAATATTATCTTTCATATTGTTGTACTTTGAATAAAAATTTAACTCTATTTTTTATTTTGGGTCTGGTCTCGTCTCGATGGAACCGGAATCGTCCTGTACCGCTCTTCGAATTATCAAGCAAATCTTCGTTTATCATATCGCGACCTATGGATGAGAACAAAATAAACGTCAATCAGAGCGTAATATTTATAGGTAGTTAGGTAACATTTTAGAGTATATAAAGATATTAACCCCAGTTCCACAACTTCCACGGACGCCAGAACCGCCAAATGGAGGCGTCTTGGTTCAGGTCTGGGCTGGAAGAGTTGTTGAGCGGCTCGATAGAAACGACGTCACCAGGCAGCTCTGTCTGCGGCGACTCTTCATCTCCCCAACAGTAATTGATGAGGCAGAGTGCAGCACAGAACACCAGTACCTAGGTCACAAATGCTAGTATCAAGGGCGAACAGACTATTATGTAATGCTAATGATATAAATACGTGCACACAAAACTTCCCCAATTATATAAAATCTTTAAGTCATCGGGGCTAATAAACTGTTATTTACATGTTTTTATAAAATAATAACTACATTTTTTTTGATACAGTCGCAAAGCATCCAGGATGTCGACTGTGAAAATAAGACAAATACATGAAATATCAATATTTAATAAAACAATCAAAGGAATCGAGAAAGTAATGAGACAAAACCATCAGTAATCAAATCACGCAAGCCCCGAATGGACATCAGTTTAACGCAAACTTTATCAATGGACACACTTAGGTATTCTTGTAAATAAATCAAGAGCAAAAAGCAAGATAATTCCAAAATTATGATTCGGGTTTTATTGGATGATAATTTAAGAAAAGTAGTTTTGTTTACCGAATAAGGCAAGTATGGAGAAACAGAGTTTAAGAACCTGTTCCATTTTCACAGTGCGTTTTGATATCGCTCGCTCAGGTTTACCTTTGATCTCATCCTTATATTGGATGGGGCGCTACACTTGACTACTTAGTTCGTGGACTGAAACGCGTGAATGCGTAGAAAATAGATTCTGCTTCACTTATATTAACTTGAATTATATGGAGCGGATGTTTCATTTCACATTTGCTAATGTAGTTAAGTAGGTAAAGTTACGTGAAGCAACGGCACGGCAGTTTAATGAAGGAATTAAACTGTTGACCCAAGATATTTTTGAAACCATAATTAATTTTAAAGCATACGTTACAATCAATAAGTTAACATTAATTTGTTAACTTGACGAATTGATGTATCCGACGTAAACTCATTCAAGCAAGACTTCTTACATGAGATTTACTGTTGCGTTGCGTTTTATTAAGTACATGATTGCGCGCCAAAAGTAGGTTAATACCTGCATAATTATGTAACTGAGCAATTATGAATATGTATTTATATTTACAGTCGACGCCATAAATGTATATAGGTAGGTACAGTACTTCAACGAAAATATTAAGCACTTTAGTGCGTTAGTAAACTTCAACAAAACATCAAATGACACACATGACAATGAAATTCACAATGACAAGGTTCTCAGTATGCTTAATTTTTTTATTGGGTTACTGTACGTTCCCAAGACTTCAAATATATCTATACGCTCCTACGCAATTGACGATAATGTCTATGTATACATATTGGATGCGACGGCCGTACAGATATTGTTGCTATATATTATATACCTATGTATTATTCAATTGTTTAATTCAGTTTGCACCGCCTGCCTATTTCTATTGTATATTTTTTAACCTAGTCAGGTTGTATGGAAGAGATCGCTATTTAGCGATAAACCGCCTGTTGTCTCACTATGTAAACTGTATTTCATTTTCTTGTATATCCGTTACTTGATGTATGGGGTGTTTCAATAAAGTGTTTTGTATTGTATTGTATTGCACTTATTGCTTTTGACTGTGCATTCGTATGTACACTGCCAGGTGGAGTAAGAGCAAACCAAAAATATAGGCCCTCCCTAGGTTGGCATGTGATTTGAGAGGTGTTTATAAAGAGGTGGTATCTTTGCAGGTGTCGCAGAACTTGACTTAAATATTACCGTATAAGGAAGCCCTTTGTTTACTGTTCCACCATAACTTTCCAATATGTTAATTAGTTTAGCAGTAGGAGTTACCAAAGTTTAAATGATACTGGTGGCTCCCCTATGGCTAAAAAAGCCATATAGTTTTTATTCCCGAACTTGAAATCTAGTCCTCAATAGTGTAATGCATGTAATGAATGAAAAAAAAATGCTCTATTGGTGGCATCTGGTCTTAAAAGTTGGCGCATTAAAACATAATTTCGAAATCGTACGAGTACCTACTACTGTATATCCAAAAAATAAAGTTACACCTGCTTTTCTTTCCAACGACCTGTTTTCGGTTTCTCGCGCCCATCCCAAAAGCTTAGTGCTTCAATTAGACAGAACTTATTTATGTAAAAAGACGCTATTTGATGTAACTTGGCTAATAGGTACACGTAAAACGCTGCAATAAATGGTTCAAACTACAATTCCTTGGGTATAAAGTAAATCTCAGGGTATCCCAGGTTAGGGTAGACAAATACACTCAATAATTGGCTATAAGATTAATTAAATATTAGTAGTTATTTTTCCATTTTAACCTAAGATTATTTTGGATCGCTTATGGCAATGTCTCATTTGTTTTGGGCAAACTGCATCAAAAAGTGTCTCTGAAAACCGATCAGGGGTTTCTATTCAACACGATTAAAACCACATTGTTTTCGACCTGTTCCCGTGTTGTCAACGGTTTGATAGCTCTTATTTCTTTGAGGGCCTAGTTAAATGCAACACCGCAACAGACAAATACGATTTGGCTTTTATCGACTGAAATAGATGCGCAGAACTGTTTAATTCAAACAGCATTTTGGGTCATGTGCGAAATTTAAGGTGCAACTTATTTTTTTTTCTTATCCCTTGATATTTACTTCAAGTTCTGGGATACCCTGTAGGTATAGATAGGAGTTCCAACGTAAACTGTGTTATATAAAGCGGAACCGGTATCTCATTCTAGTAGCTTCACGTTAATATAGCTTTCTGAAGTTCAAACAGGTTCGGTGACCGGGTTATGTTTATAGTTTACAAGTTGTGAACGAACAAAAACGAACAATTTTAATGAGAATAACGTTTATATTTTGTTCAAAATATAATTTTACATTTTACTATAAATAAGTAGATGTTTTTGTTAAACTGTGACATTTACTTTAATTGTAATGACATGATAATATTAGGCAAGATCATTTACTTATCTAATTATATCTAAATACATATAATATATTTATAAATATATTTGGGGTTTTCATTTTGGGCTACCGTATCATCATAGTTATATATTAACTATTATTTAATTGTGCACAGCTAATTATTAGCAAAGAAAATTAATCAACACCATCTAAAACACCGCAACGGTTATTTTAACTTACATTTTTATTTAAAATTATGTATTCGCAATAATTAGGTACTTGTTTTCTTTTAACGAAGGGGTACGGGTAAAATTGGCGTCGCATAGAAATGCCACGGCCACTTTTGGTTGCAAAACCATAACTTAGACAATTCGCTAGTTTAAAACAGTTAGTCTCTGTAACAGATCAAGTTTTTTTTACATAACAATTAATCAGAAAATTCAGAAATGATAATTTAGACGAGTAAAGATGTCTATACGCCCCTCCAACAGGTTTTGATTGCATTTGGATGCTTGCTTCATGCGTCAATTGCTGGAGGGGCGTTCAGTTTTAAATTAGACAATCTCCACCACAATTTAACAGTTATATTTTCAGCAACCACAGACAAAAATATATACCAATACCCAATATAGAATAACCCCACAAATTAGCGACAAATATAGGTACCTACTGTATTACTTATCAATATAAATCTATAATCTGAAATATAAAAAATATACAATTAGTAAAATGCGAGTTGTATTTTTTTTACTAACTTAAATGGAGCATTTTAAATAAAATTTACGATAACATATACTTACAAAATCTTTGCGTTGTTATTCTAACAATTTCACTTTTTATCACAGTCCTATAACAGTACAGTACAGTTATATTTAATCAATTTAAGATAAAACGTTGTGTATCTAATGCTCTTAAAAGATTTTTTGACTAGTTTTTGACATTGGCACATTACGGACAGCCAATTTGCCTACATACCCAAATTGAGCAAAGTGCTACGAATACTCTAATTTACCCACAATTGACAACGTTTCAACCCATCATTCCTTTATTTCTTTTAAATATCGATTGTAATTACCACTTAGCTTAGGTAAATTGCATTTTATTTTCTATATTATTTGTAGAGAAATAACAAATGCTTAGGCGAAAGAGATTTTCTTTAAAATAATAGTAAATTACTGCATAGAACGGGAAGAAAGCCGTTGCGGGACAAGTACAAGTAGGTAAGCGCCGCCAAAACGCAGTCAAGGCCGAGCTATATACGAGTCCTGCAACCGCACTTCCTGGCAGAGGCTTGTAGTGTTTTGCTAAAACAATACGAGGACTTATAACTGTCCCAAAATTACGTTAAAAAGAAATACAACATCATTTTTTAACGCGCAACTAGTATAGACCTGGAATATAAAAATCACAATTTTAAATGTAATACATAAAATATCAATAAATTGTGATTTAAATGCAGCCAGAAAATTTGAAAATAATGCCTTTTTTTAAGTTTGCGTTGCCCGAAACCAAGAATTTTCCTTGCTGTTTTTGCAACAGTACTGTAAACAATCCCGAGCATGTAGGAGATCATAAAAAAATAAGTCTCAGAAAATAAAAGGTCATAAGAGAGCAAAAACCCGACGATTAAAATAAAAAGTATCTTGATAAAATTGAAAAGTTGTCAATTGACTTAGCAACACCATTATTAGGTAAAGTGGATTTTATTACCACAACAACAACTATTCACAATTACACTTATCTCTAAATTGGTTTTTTAATTTATAACTCACTTTGTACATTATGTGCGTTTTGTAAATTCTATTTATTTTAAGTTTGATTATCTAAAATGAATTTGGTGATTTCTAGCGTTCATTGTTTAATCTTAGGAAGATATAATTAAATAACGTTGAACCTTTTCAGCGCCATTGATGGGAATAACCTCACCACAGATACACCGCCGATGGCGGATAAATCCGTCAAGGTTGACAGCGCGACATAAACCTTCGTGTGTTGACATTTTTAAGCTGTCACTCGCGTGCGAGAGTCGACTTTTATAGTTGTTGGATGACACGGTGTTCAAAAGCTTAGGGCATGAAGATGGGACCGTAAAGTCGTGTAAAACAATTCGATGTAAAACATTCTCTATTTTCATTTCCGACTTTGAATGCATTTCGTGCTTTTTCCTGTTCAAATTTCAGTCACCCTCGAAGGCATTGGCGAATGTATCAGAATGTGTATATTTGTTAGTACAGTCGAGTTACACTTTAGTACCTTATCTATTTAATGTTATATTCAAATCGCCATATATACGAATTATCACAGCTATTAAAGTGACAAGGTACTAAAGTGTTTACATATTTATGAACTCTACTGTACATTTACATTGCATTGGACCATTTCGTTATAGGGTGATAAATCTTACGATTTTAATATTATATGCAGACCAGCGTATGCAAAGTTGACGCCGCAGATACGAATTTACATACGTACGTAGGGTCGCTATTTGTTTTGTACTTATTGTATACGAAAGAGAGAACAAGTTTGTTAAAAAGAAACCAACAGTATTTTACTCCATAATTATGTATACAAATATGGGAATCCTTACTTTCCGAAAGTAAGATAAGAAATTATTTGTACGTACGGTTTTGTGACAAGATTATTAGTGAAGACATTTGGAGACCACCGGTTTGCTTTATTGAAAAGATGTGATTTTAAATATGGTGTTTCCATTCGAGAAGAGATTTATAAAGTAATTTGTCAAACATTTATGCTCTGATTATTCATAGATAATGCCTGTGACAGCCGTATTTCGTAATTTCAATCACTTATATATACTCACAAGCGATGTGTTTAAATAAAGGCGTCGCTAGGTTTGTGCCGATCGATGTAGTATTCATGTAACGTTAAACAAATAAGTGTAATCTATATATAAGCCCCTAGCACGTCCCAACGGGAATACGTCGAATTACCAATAACCCTGTATATATAATCTGAATCTCGGAAACGGCTCCATTTCGAGAAAATTGAAATATAGGGGTTTACGGGGGGCGAATAATTGATCTGTCAGGTTGTCATCTTCGGGAAATTTCATTCTCAACCCGAGCGACCCTCGGTATTACGGGGACTAAGTTTTTATATGAGCTGTCACAGTCCTCTTCTTAGCCTTAGAATAATCAGAGTATAGTGATTTTGAGCTTCTTACTAGGCCATGAAAAAACAACAGCCTTTACGAAAAGACTTCAAACCTGACCTTAAGTGACACTTAATATTTTTGTATGACAATAATATAATAATAGACAAAGTAAATTCGTAACAATAACATAGAACTTTTTTGTTTACTTATTTCCTAGTCGAAATGAAAAGTAGAGAGTTTAACTCGGTTGAAAGTATCATTTGATCACATTTATCCGTTGGTGTGCAATTTTCTATTGAGGAGGTAGACCATCTGGAGGTGACTTTTTTACTGTGGTCGGTCCGGTCGAATGCCGTAAACTCCTAACCCACTTTCGCAGGTCGCATTGGTAGTTGCCGACCGGTTTGGTTCGGGACGTAATTAGGGGTTGGTTTAGTAGAATGGTGTCGGCCCTGTGGCCTCAAGGGGCGCTGGCGCCGGGCGTCCCCGCGCGGGCGGGCGGCGCGGTCACGAGTCGTGCAGCAGGCGCTGGTAGTGCGGGAACACCTCGTACGGCGGCACGTGCAGGCCGAACTCCAGCGCCACGAGCACCGCGAACTCGAACTTCATTAGATCCTTTCTGTTTAAGCGGAACGTGGTTTCGACGCGCTGTAATGAGAATACGAGTATAAACGTAACCTACTTTAAATTGAACGAGAGAAGTTTAAGTTTAAGTTATTCAGAAAATTACCTCTATAAGAGCCTTCAAAACTTCTCCTTTGACATCGTTTAGTTTAGCTGACAACAACAAGCAAGCTCCAGCACACAATTTTCTATTATCTTTGGTAATGAGATTGGCGAGAATCAACTTTTCAAAGTACACATAAGCTTGAGCGACTGACAGCAAGTCGATGCCTCCGCTGTCGTGTTTTGCGATCTTTCGCATCTCCTTCTTAATACTGTAAACGACAAACATATACATTATACATATACATATTTATACGATACTAAAAAAAGAAATGGTATAAATTTACCTTCTCAATTTGCTTAGTGTTAGTTTGAGATGAGGGAATTTCTCTCTAAACTTGTCATTTAATTCCTTTTTCAGGTCTTGCGGACGGACGTAGTCGATGATAGAAGTCATGTAGGAAGTAAATGTGAGCAACGTTCTGTGTTTGCCTGCGATTAGCTCCGGGTCATCTAACACATTTGGACAATATTGTACCTAGAAACAAAAGGAATTTAGACTGAAGTCTTACTGAAGTAGGTAAAGTGAGTTAGTTAGCAAAAACCCAATTAAAAATGATAAGGGAAGGTTGCGTGTAAAGCACGATGAACATTGGATGGGCGGAGATCGCATTTAATGCAGCTCTATTCCTACCCAAAATCTACTTTATTCTCTTGGACAATAGCAGATCCCGTGACAAATCTCAAGTAAAACTTGACTATTATTCTAATTTAACTATTTAGCGGGGTTTAAATAAGTCTTGTAACTTTTAATTGTTATATCTATAATATTCTATGTTTAGTAATATAATGACTTTCGTAAGTTCTGACCAACGTATTAAAACTAATTGTAAAGTGCACAGCAAGTTAGCTGCCTTGAATTACAGAAGAAGGTTATTTTACTTGCTTGACGATATTGTAAATAATGTAGAATAGCATTAATTAAACAATGATAAGATATAAATGAGATAATAATCGTCGGAGTGTAATCAGTCGGTTTAGATAAAGGTATGTAAGGAATATATACATATTTCTGCGGAATTATGGTAGCTTCGTCCCAGTCAAAGGCCTTGCTGTCGACGGTGGAGAGCGGCGGGGACGCGGCCATCGTGCTCCTCTGAGACGACTCGTACGAGAAACACCTGTCAATAACAAACAATTTTCGAAAACAATTAAACACATTCAACAGAAAGTGCCTCCTCCATGCTTTTTCTACAAATAATTTACATGCAGATAATGGTATGGTATTGTACGAAATGTTACATGTAAACCGCATGCATGATCCAAAATAAGGTTGGGAAAGGCTATTCATAATTGCGTTTTCAGTATAAAGCATAAACAATGAATATATTATGTAGTATAAAATGGTGACTTATTATGTAGAATACGAATGCCGTTATTTAAAGGGTAGTTAGATACTTTATATAATGACCAGAGGGCGGAATTGCTCATGGCAAAAATCAAATGTCAATAGAGTTGGAACGTTGAATTTTATCGACTATCGAATAAACTGATATTATACTCACCTAGCGTATCTTTATTTATTAAAAAAACTAAACCTTAAATCCATAAGCAAACAATAATAGACTTCATATGAACATTACGAATAACATTTAAATAAAAGTCAATATAAAGCGATAATTTTAAAAACGAATTATCTTAGTACTGCATTATTAAAACTACCTAAATTTCAATAATACAACCTAAGGATTCAAATCACCTGTGAACTAATTTTCATCGCATAAAACCGTATCGTAATCTAAGTCTGCGCTAATGACGTTTTCCTCGTCTTCTCTGTAATAATACATGACAGTCATATTTTTTACATGTGATCAGCCTGCATACTGGTTCTGTTTTGCATTGTAAATAAATGTATACGTAGACAAACGTGAATTAGTTGCAAATAGACTAGTGGCAGAAATGACAGTTAACTGCCATGCAATTTACTTTTAATCTAACCAAAGAGGTCAAATGGTCAAATAGCTAATCAAAGAGGTTAATGTTAAAGTCAGAAATGTAAATGGTGACTGAACTTACCGATACCTGTAAATGTCGATAAAATTCAACGTTCCAACTCTATTGACGTTTGATTTTTGCCATGAGCTATTCCGCCCTCTGATAATGACTATGTATACAAGTGCTTCTCAGTGTAGTAATTATAACATTTAAGAGGATGTTCCTTGACAAAAAAAGAGACTGAAGCCAATTACTAATTGAATAGAACCTCGCACTAATGCATTATGTTTATGAGTGATGTCGCACTGGATCTCTTGTCGAGCCTAGCCTACACACGACACACCTACCTAAGTGACAAGCTACAACTAATCAAAAACATAGTATTGTAGCTGAATTATTATTAAAATAACATCTACGACAACACATCGTCAGAATCACTTACAAGGCGCACCGAGCTATAAGCGAAAAAATTAAGCTTTGCTAACCATACAGAGCTCGCAGCAACGCAATGTTGTAAATCAACTGAGAATTTGTTGACGCTCTCATTCAAAAATACTACCTACCACATACCTAAAATATTCCGTGGTGGGTATATATGAACCTTAACACCTTTAAGTTAACGCCGTTAGCTTAATCTTTAATTAATACCTATGTTTAGCAAAATCAAACACAAGAAATCGCTTTTTTTTGCCTTTATTATTGCATATATGTACAGAGACCAACAAACGAAAAACAAAATCTAAGAATTTATATATAATGTTGTTCTATAAAGGTTGTAAAGATAAAAATAATGCGAATACCTACAAAAAAACCGATTGATAATTTCGTTAACGTCAACCCGCAGGTCCCCGCTTATTGTGACAACATATCGAATATATTTTAGTAGTACTAAATAGTATAGGGGCTCCAAATCGGACTACAAATAGCATGATAGTGGCCTTTATTAACGGCTAATAAAAAATACTTTTACACGAGACATGAAGGTCATTAAGCATGCGCGAGCTTTGACTTCCAGGAATTATAGTTAGGAAATACGTCTATTTATTGAGGAATACTTTGGTAAATATACTTAAACCAAATTATTACTTAAATAATTATAATAATACGATATGTATAAATGTCAATATATTTGGCAATTTTACCAATAAGGCACTAATCACGATATAATAGCGTTAGCCAAATATAGTGTAACTTGTGCTGCATAGCATAGGAGTAACTGATTCTATTGTTTACCATTTCTTATCCTTGTGTCTCGTCAATAACTTAGTCCTGAAATTTAAATTGGTTAGTGATGAAATGGGTGAATGTACGTGATCGACGAAATGTAAATGCGAATACTATCGTTGCGTTCGGCAAAAAACAACAACCAATAGAAGCCAAGTTAACCCATTTCCAAAATAGGGCACCCTTTACGAGGGGCGTTCAATCAATTCTCGGTATGAGAAGGAAAACAAAAGCATACGATTAGTGTTTTATTCTTATTTTTCTATATTTTGCCTACCCATTTTTATACACTTATAAGATCTGTCAATTAGTTTTTTTAAACCCTCATAAAAATATTTTTTGTCTTTGGTGTCAAAATGCACCACCACCGATACGTTCAACGCTTCATCATGAGAAAATCGATGTCCACGAAGATCCTTTTTCAGGTTGGGAAACAAAAAGTAGTCGCTGGGGGCCAAGTCTGGACTGTACGGCGGGTGAGTAATAGTTTCGAACCCAGATTCAAGAACAGCAGCCTTGGCAACATGAGCAGTATGCACAGGGGCGTTGTCATGAAGAAGCAGCACTCCTCTGGTCAATTTTCCCCTCCTATTCTTTTTAATTGCTTCCCGTAATTGGCGAAAAATGTTCGCGTAGTACTCTGCTGTATAGGTCTACCAGAATCTCATGAAAAATTTAAAAGTAAAAAGAAAAGGATTTTGATATGGCAATGTTGCCTTGCCAGTCTTGTCACTTGTCATTTCAAATTTCGCGGAATGAACGGTTTGTTTATTTTTACCGAAATAAAGTGCTTATATTCGAGAAATGTCTAAAAAACCATTACGATCGCAAGCCAGAAATATTGTTTACCATGTTTACAATAAAATATGTGAGGAAGGAGGTGTAAATGAAACACAATCTGCAATATTTAATCGTGTTTTTCAATTGACCGGTAGCGTAGCCAAATAATATTGATACTTCAGTTACAGATAGACGATGTTACTTATTTATATTAATATTGTATCATATAATTACAGGAGTATCTCGTTCCACGGTAAGACGAATAGTGGAAGAAGGCACGACGCATGATGGTGTATTTTCAACACCAGGGAAAAATAGGAAAGGAGGATGTAAAAGAATTAATTTGGACAATTTCGATTTAGAAGTGATTAGGAATAAAATAAAATAATTTTACACTGTTCGAAAAGAAATTCCAACAGTCGCAAAATTATTAAAAGTTTTGCAAGAGGACATTGATTTTAAAGGAGGGAGAGAGTCTTTAAGGTTAGAGAAACAGCATTAAGTTATTTAAATAATGTAATGAGATATGGGGCTAGGAGACGATCCTGCTTAGTGCATCCCTGAATTTCCAGCGGGCTGTGCTGTGCGTTGTTTTGTCATTCAGTTAATCACGGAAGTCTTTTAAATTAAGTTTTTATAGATAAATTGTATTTAGTTACTTTTAAATATTTTTTCAGGGTCATACTTACAAAAATTGGTTTCGAATATGTAAAATGCCAGTCGAAAAGGACACTTTTGATGGAACGCCATGATATAAAAATTCAAAGACACAAATACGTAGAGCGTATGAAGCAAAACCGTGACGCTGAGGAGAATAAAAAATTAGATGTTATATATTTAGATGAAACATATATTCACTCTTCGTGCTCCGTCCAAAAGTGTTGGCAAAGCCAAACTATACGTGGTCCATCAAAGGAAATTTAACCTGGATCGCGATGGATTATTGTACACGCTGTGGTGGGCAGCACGGTTTTGTACCAAACTGCGGTTTGGTGTACAAAACAAAAAGTTTATCTGCTGACAACCACCACTATATGAATAAAGATAACTTTACCAAATGGATCACAGATAAGCTCATACTAAATCTGAAAAACCTTCCCTCATAGTCATGGATAATGCAAGTTACCATTCTGTGAGGTTGAATAAACCACCTACTCAGGCCAACCGAGTCTCTGATATCAAAGAATGGCTCAGTACAAATAATATCAATTACGATGATCGCTGGCGTAAATGTGAATTACTCGAAGCAGTAAAACAAAATAGATCAGATCCCATCTATGAAATAGATGAAATATTAAAGTCGCGTGGTCATGAAGTTTTGAGGCTTCCTCCTTATCACTGTACTTTAAATCCAATCGAGCTGATCATGAAGCAAAAAGTTGCAGATAAAAATGTAAATAGACCTGCAAGTGACATAAAAGCATTGACGGAACAAGCTTTCTTAGAAATTGGTGAAAATGAATGGCACAGATGCTGTCAACACGTAGAAATTTTTTAAAGTGATTTCATGCACCAGGATAAAATTATCGATGTAATGGAAGAAAGATTTATAGTAAACCTGACGCCCTCATCATCCTCTTCATCTGAAGAAGAGCCAAAAATTTAGGAGGAGTATTTAGAGTTATATTCGAGCGACACCTAGCTACAACTCTCTTCTTATACATCATACATTAAATCACGCCGGTTTCCCAGAGGGTTAGGCCAGGACCACTTTTTAATCTCTTCTCTCTCGATCTCTTCTTATATAATATTATAATAATGTTATGGCATGACATGTGATTGTTTTATTTTTATTAAAACTGCACCGAGCATACACGTAGTTCTGCCTACCCCACTCTGGGATTATAGGCGTGAAGGTATGTATGTATTTAATTGGGGAGAATTCAAGTATCACGACCTTTTAATCCTATTTCCCCAGAGTTGCTAGCTACAAATTTCAGTTTCCCTTTTTTTCATGAGATTCTGGTAGACCTATAATATTTAACCTTTTTCTTTATAATCTATTAATAATATCCCTTCACAATCCCAGAATATTTTCGCCATGATCTTGCCATTTGAAAGGACGACTTTGAATTTCTTGGGATGAGGTGTTCCTTTAACGTGCCACTGCATCGACTCTTGTTTGCTCTCAGTGTCATAATGATGAACCCATGTTTCATCTCCGGTAACATTTTTTTGGAGCAAACCATCAGGGTTTTTGCCACAGAGCTCAATGTAGTCGGAACAACAAGCAACGCGACTATGCTTCTTAAACGGTGTCAACATTCGTGGTACCCATCTCGCACTAACTTTGGACATGTTAAGATGATCGTGGATAATCCCATGTATTGTACCAATAGAATTATTGTTTTTTTGTGGTATAGACCTAACCTTCACTCGAACATCTTCCAGTATAATTTTATCCATTTTTTGAATGTTTTCTGGTGAGGTAGCTTCAACAGGCCGACCAGGTCTAGCGTCATCTTCTATGCTCTCCCTCCCACACTTAAATTCATTTGACCACTTTTGGACAGTAGATAATGAAGGAGCGGGCTCACGGTAAACTAAATCCATTTCTTCTTTAATAGACTTTTGATTTTTTCCCTGTTTAGTCAAGAATTTTATCACTGCTCGATGCTCCAATTTAATTAACATTGTAAAATCGCTCATGGTGATCACGTTTGTTCAGCAGTAGCAGAAAAACAAAAGAACGCGTGGGCTTTAAATTTACTTTTTTTTACTGTCAATTAATGACTCTTAGCGGCCAGTATTAAGAAGTTTACTAAAAAGTTTTGCAAGATACCAATACCGAGAATTTATTGAACGCTCCTCGTATGTTTACACATCCAAAATCATTTAAAAATATATACCACAGTAAATAATTAACCGTTTCAACGCCATGTTAAATTGTTACGACTTATGTCGCTAACACGACACGCTAATGACAGCTAAAAGCCAGAGTTGATTTCAATCTTGCATCATAGACACTCAGGTCTATTTTGCGGCGTCAAGTGTGACGGATTTATCCGTCGTTGACGTTGAACTGGTATTTTGAATATATCCGGCGTTAGTGTCATTGTTGTGGTTATACTTACGTATACGTTAATGACGATGGAAAGATTAAATATAATGACGTTTAATGTCTAGTAAAACAAACAAAGAAATGAAACGTACAAGGGGGTGTATAAAATTCGTATATTGCTTGTGAACCACCCACCCCAACTATGAGTACGTATTGTCTTTGTCTTTTTTTTATCCTTAATCCGGGTGTAGAAATCATATTGCTGTCTTGTAACAACATTATTAAATGCATATGTATAGTGTATACGTGCTGCTTCTATGTAGGTAAATCTATCTTTGACCTTACTTGCAAAATGGATTTTATGTACTATGTATCTGAATAAATAAATCTTTTATTTATGTACGATCATTGGAAGAACATTATACCTATAAATCAGGAGATATTAAACATTTTAGTTTAGACAATTTATAATGACGCATCTAAAATTATTTGAAATCCGTCATTATGAAACATCAAATATTTAGCATGCCAAAGCAAACACGATGATTAACTTGGTAAGGGTAATTTTGAAATCATGTTGCGTTTTCTAAGTGACTTTAAAAAACACGTACCTGGCAATAACATGAGGATGTCGGTTAAGGAGCTTCCAGTTAGCCTTGTCACTGAAGTCCCCCTCATACATTTTTCTGTATTGTTCTCTTGTACACACTCGAGATGGCACCAGCAACTTTGAATAAGAAATGTCTTGACCATTCTCTTCTTTCTCTAAACCAAGAAGATCAAAGGGATCTATACCATTGTCAGTGATAGCGGATAGCGGCCTTGGACCTGAAGTATTGCGTCGTCGAACCCCATCTTTTCGATGATCAGAACTAAAAAATTAAATCACTTCTGATACTGATGCAGATTTAATTATAAAAATAAAGATAAAAACAAAGATAAAAACTAGCGGTCTACCCTCGCTTTGCTTCGGTCTATGTGAGTCTTCTTTATACACAACCTTCCTCTTGAATCACTCTATATATTGATAAAAACCGCTTTAAAATCAGTTGCATTGTTTGAAAGATTTAAGCATACATATTTACATACAGCTGGAAGCAACTTTGTTTTATACCATGTAAAGATAGGGTAAACAGCTAAACTTTTTTTTATATGGCATAGAGAAGGCAAACGAGCACACAGGCCACCTGATGGTAAGTGGAAACCGTGACCCATAGACATTCGCATTTACAAGACTGCAAGCCTAAGTCTGCAAATGAGTTGCCAACCCTGAGGACTAAGATGGAATACCTCAATGCTAGTCATTACACCGGCTGTCTTATCCCGAAACCGGAACACAACAACTATAAGAGCGTACGAAATTTAGGAACATACCGTAGAGGTCGAACAGTTTTGTAGTATGGAATAGTACTGAATACAACACATGGCACCCCTAGAGCGGGTGCAAATATCAATCTCTCATCCCTAAACGACACTCCCTTATTCAAGGGCCGTATTAGGCGTATTTCCTTGATCGAGACTTGATTTTCAGGAATACAAATACTGCTTGTGCGTAATCGGCCTGCAAAAAAAAAAAACTCACCCACAAATCTCAAGAATACCCAGTGTCTTTTAGGTACTACGTATTTAATGGATAGCTGCGGAAACCATTAGTTACTAAGATTTTTTTAGTTTAAATTTAAATGAATGTAAGTACAGGTCGACACACGTAAAAAGAGCTCCGAGCAGCTAGTGGAGGGGATATGTCTGCGCATGTTGTCTACTGACAAACCAATACCGCGGCAGCAAAGCGGATCGGTTTACACTCCCCCCGTCGCCCCCACCTATTTGGCCCGTAATTTTCTCACTGCGTAGGTTGGTGGCACAGGGCTTTTTTTACAAGACTGCCTAAATAAAGGAGTTTTTACGTGCGTCGACTTGTATGCAATCGGTATGACATTTGACGGCAATAGAAATGGTACATGATTGTCATATTATTGACGCGTTGGCCTAGTTGGTAGTGATCCTGCCTAAGAAGGTAGCGGTCGCGGGTTCCGGTATGGGCAAATATTTAAGTGATGGGCGCACGTATTTGTTTCTGAGTGGTTTTCTAGGAGTTTAAGTGGATCCGGTCACTTACGGCCACATGCTTCGAACGGCCACTTCCCAGGTAAGGCCAGTTCTCTGAACGGCCACTTCCCAGGTAAGGCCAGTTCTCTGAACGGCCACTTCCCAGGTAAGGCCAGTTCTCTGAACGGCCACTTCCCATGATAGGCCAGTTCTCTGAACGACCACTTCCCATTAATGGCCAGTTCTCTGAACGGCCACTTCCTCAAACGGCCACATCACTTTTTTTTACATATATCAGAGGCCGGCAAACGAGCGATAAACAAGCCTCTCGACGCATGCTATCCAATACGCGTATTGTCAAATTTGATTACGCATTTTGTCCAATACTCAATTTGTACAATACGCTTTATGTCCAATTCGCTTTTGGCCAAATACGCATTATGTCCAATAAGTGATATGTCTAATACGCATCATGAGCAATACGCGTATTGTCAAATTTGATTACGCATTTTGTCCAATACTCAATTTATCCAATACTCAATTCGTAGAATACGCCTTATGTCTAATAAGTAATATGTCTAACACGCATCATGAGCAATACACGTATTGTCAAATTAGATTACGCATTTTGTCCAATACTCAATTTGTACAATACGCCTTATGTCAACGCCTGCCTATGATCACGACTGTAATTTAAAGCTTAAAGCCAGAGACATGAAAAAAAAGGTTTGTTTGTTATTATTCATTCAATTTATTATTACTAAAATAAAAAAAGGCAATAAGAAACACAACTGGAAATACAAGTTCCTCTCAACTTCAACAAGGTTCCTATTGTAGCAGTCAACATAACTCCTCACTTCTTCTTATTTTATTCTAGTTTACTGCTGTACCTATACTTAACACTTATTTTATTCTTCTTACATGTTTTGAAATTATAGGTAAAGATGTATATTCTATTCTTTTTTTTTTTGCTTCATAAGTAATCTTATATAAATTATTTTATTTAAAAATAAATTGACTGAAATTTCCTTATTTCTCAGTTTTCGCAGAAGCACTACATATTTCCGATCAAATTCGACTATTATTTATTAATTTATTATTATTTATTTTATTTTATTTTTTATTATTTTTTACTAGATTTTCGAATTTTAACCATTAGTTTATTTAGAATGAGAATGAGAATGAGAATGAGAATGAGAAGTTTTTTTTTTTAGAATGAGAAAACGTTTATTACCTATTATTATAGGTAATATAGTTTATTTAGCTAGGTACTTACAGTCAAGGGCAAAGAAAGTAAATAAGTACCCAGTTATATAAAGTTATAAAGATAGTTAGTTAGTTAACCAGGCACGGTAAAAACCAAAAAAACCGGGCAAGAGCATGTCAGTCCATGCTCAATGTAGGGTTCCGTCGTCATTATGATAAATAAAGGACAGACAGACAGACAGACAGACAGACGGACGGACAGCTGTGGTCGTAGAGTGGTCGTTTGGGGAAATGGACGAACAAGGAATTTGGGTGGTGGCCGTCCAAGGAAATGGTCGTTTGGGGAAATGGACGAACAAGGAATTTGGGTTGTGGCCGACCAAGGAAGAGGCCGTAACTGACCAGTGGTCGTTCGGGGAAATGGACGAACTGGGAAATGGACGAACTGCGAAATGGACAAACAGGGAAATGGACAAACTGGGAAATGGACGAACAAGGAATTTGGGTGGTGGCCGTCCAAGGAAGTGGCCGTAGGTGACCGGATCCGTTTAAGTATTTATTTATCTATATAGGTATTTATTTCGTTATACTAGTTGTACTAGTACCCATAGTACATACAAGCTTAGAGCTTAATTTGAGACTAGGTCAATTGGTGTTTGATTTTTCCTAGGGGTAGTATAAAATACTAGATGTCCAGTGTTTGCTTTTCACTTTGTATGAAAAAAAACAAATTGTGATTAATTAAAAAAATATTTTAAAAAAACGACCAAAAATACCACTGAAATAGTTATGAAATTAATGTTTTTTCGCGACATTGACATAAGGGAAAATTACAAATAATCAGATTAAAAAGATCAATATCTCCGAAACTAGTAAAAATCGCTGAACATATATACATAGCGGTTAATTCGATAGCTTCTGCTCTATCAACCCTAGGCGTCTTTAACTTCTCAAAATTTGAATATCTGGTTGTAATTTCTATTTGACTTTTTTTTGTGGAGTAAATCGCAATCTGGAAAGACTAGAAGTTGGTGTTGTTTCGCCTACCGCAAATGGGATTAAGGTTTGGATAAAATTGGTTAGACAAGCATAAGAGCATACAAGAGAGATACCAGAGATCAAGGAAAGTAGAAGTACAAATCCTAAGATTGATTTATGTGCATTTCCCTTGTACAGTCAGCGTCATATAGTTGGTAGCATCCAAAGTAGCCAAATAGTTTGTTACACACCCTTGTTACTATGGTAATAATGACGTGTAACATACTATTTGGCTACTTTGGATGCTACCAACTATATGACGCTGACTGTACAATATCATATGACAATCACTGATTATTTTTCATGATAAACCTTAGAGATAAATGTTGATAAATGATAGTATAATTACCAAAGTTTAAACTTTCAGTGCTGCTCTTATCATCAATGTTGATTCCAGTAAGTGAGGACAGGTGTACTTTCTTGGCTCGTCCTGCTGAATGTTTCTCTCTGAATGACTCTGTGTTTCCAGATGAGCACCTTGTGAAAAAACTTTGAGCTGAATATTTTACACAACAAAAAAAAACATTTCAGAAACAGCTTTTGCATCTGACTCTATCTGCATATGTATGTATGTATTCATGTAACTCTTTATTGCACAAAAATATTAATATTTCAATATTAATATTAAACTAATGTACAAAGGATTCAATCCCTAAATGGGATCTCTTCCAGGTAACTCTGAAGTAGAGAATCTGACAGATTTTATGTAATAAATAGTTTCCTGTCATTCCCCTTGCGACCAAATATATCTTTAAATTGATTGGTTGAAGCAATGACTCATGAAGATAGAGCAAGAAATCTTCACATTGGTCGGTGGAGGCACTGAACCATGAAGATGGTGCAAACAAACTTCACACTAAACAGTTGATGCATTGAACTATGAAGATGGAGCAAACAAACTTCAAATTGATCTGTTGAGGCATTGACCCATGAAGGAGCAAACCAACTTCACATTAATCAGTTGAGCCATTGATTTTTTATTAGATACTAATAAATTAATTTGCAATTTTCGTAAAACCCATCCTAATTAAACTAGTTTTTTTTAAGAACGCTCCCATACAGGTTCATCTGTTTGGAGTTACAATGCCACAGACCGACCCACAGACACACAAGTTAAACTCATAAAACTTTATTGCGAGGGATGTTAAAGATTAGCTAAATAAAAGTACCAATATCAACTTTACTAAGCCACCTAAATGCACAATACATTTTCTTATTATTTTTTACCTTTCCCTGAAAACATGAGTGGCGGCCCCTTTAACAGGTGTGTTGCTATTATTTTGATCGGAGTCGGAACTCGCCGAGTTATTGTCGCCGCCGGCGCGGGCCGCGGGGCTCGCCTGCGGCACTTTGCGCCTCACACTCTCGTTCTTCTCTCTATCATTCCCATTTAAAATCCCAACGGCCTTGGCATCCAATTTCTCACTTGTCTTCGTAACGAGGTGACATAATTCAGTATCCTTGAATGTTCCATCGAGAGAGATGTTAGAAAGAAAAGTTACAGCTGCCAAACGTCTTCTTGCTTTTTCGTACTTGTTACGATGGTTAGACATGGTAAACGTATAAACTGAGAAAAAACACAAAAAGTTCTTGTTGCGCTACCACGCGCTATTCTACTCGTTCCAACATTCCATGATACAAGCCCAAAATCATTCATACACTTATTGACGAAAAGATTATTATCAAATCACTGATCGTAATAACTACATTAACTAGATTTATTGTCACTCTGCCAAAGCATAACTGTAAGAATTTGGAGTCAAATACCAGACATTAAAAATATTAATAGAGGATTGTTCAACAGAATAATCCATATTTCATAATTATTTCTGTCTCAACACAACGATTCCGCAAATAAATTTGACGTCTAAATCTAAAGTAGGTATTTTTCATTTACTTCTTTTGGATGGCAGATAACGGGTTACCAGCTAAGGATAATAAACACCCCTAATTTTGCTTAAATCTAAATGTCATTTCCAAATGTAAATATTTTTATTATTAGTAGGAAGTTCAGTTCACTGCGAACAAAGACCTCACGATTTCCGACCTCAAAAAGGAACCGGGCTTTGATCTTATCACAGTGAAAATACTTTAAAAGTTACCTATCAAAAAGACCATAGAGTAGCTCAAAAAGTGCGTCAATCCCTAGAAAGACACCTTGACAGTATTCCTAGACGTACAACAGGCATTTGTCCGAGTCTAGCATAAAGGGCTACTATTTAAGTTTAAGACCAACCTGCCAAACACTACATTTATGTTTCTCAATTCTTATTTAAGTGAAAGGGTATTTCCCATGCCGTACTTTGAAAATGAAGTAAGTTCGAAGATAAATTAGCTCCATCCCTTTCTTTCGAATCAGTCTCAAATGACGAGTGACAGGAACATGGCACCCTAAGTATCGAATTTAGCGTTTCGTGGTAACCATCCAGCTACATTTTAAGGACAGCTAATCAAGACGAAGAAATACACGCCGGATTCACCGCAAACATGCCACAGTCAGAGGAGACTGGCATAATTACCACATACGCCGACGATACTGTACTTATTCGTGTCTGGTCAGAAATTACTAAAAAGCTACAGAAACCACTTGATTAGGTCCAAAATTGGCAAAATAAATAGAGGATCAGAGTGCTACGAAGTCGAACCAAAAAACCTTTCGCACCAGTGTGATGACACAATCATCAAACCTACATATAGACAAAAACATGAAGAGAGTTATTATTTATTTGGCGATCAGAAGCGAATATTTTAGTACATACCAAGGTGCTTATACATTGCCAAATAATAAATTAACGTGGTTGGAAGTATAATGTATTGAAATGGTGAAAAAAACCTTAATCTGATGCCAAATGTTATGAAATGAAATAGGTCTCTTTTGGGCGAACATTTCATGTCTCCAATTCTTTATAAACAGAACCAACTTGTGGGAAATTTGAAAGCTGGCAAGCTTTATTCAAGCTATTTCAGGCTCAGTTAAAACCATAAAAACGCCGAGCAATGCTCGAAATATGAGTTTATACCAAAGTTATAAGTTTCTGAACGTGTTTGGGCCGTCAAGACTATTTCTGAATTGTATATGTTGTTGTCAGTTGTTTTGACATATGACAGTCCTAATTCAGTGAGAAATTTTACTTTGGAGTCCATATCAAGAAGATTAAGCTGCTAAGTATTGTTTGATAAATCTTTTTACGATGGAGCCCAGTGTTACTGGTTCTTCGTCAACATCTAGAGCGACAAGGTTCATGATGGAAGGCGTAGGAGCTCGTGTTATACGAGGTCCAGACTGGAAGTGGGGCAAGCAGGTGCCGTGTTAAATGTTTAAAACTCTGTTCATCGGTGTCTCGAATCGAATTTGTTTTTAATGTCCAAGTTTACTATACTTCTTACAGGTTTATCTTTGACCTCATATTGGCTATTGCTTTCCTTCCCAGTTCTAACAGGCTTATGTATGTGGAGATCTTTTTCAACATTAGTAAAGTTTAATTGAATGAATTCTCGTTTTGAATAGTATATTAAGAAGACATGTTCTAACTAACTTGTTCTTAATGTTTTGTTTTGTTTTAAGTATGCCTTCCATTGCTTTCAGGATGGTGGAGAAGGGCATGTTGGTACTGTAAGAAACTTTGAATCTCCAGAAGAAGTTGTTGTGGTTTGGGATAATGGCACTGCTGCCAATTACAGGTGTTCAGGGGCTTATGACCTAAGGATTCTAGATAGTGCACCTACTGGTGTGAAGCACGAAGGAACCATGTGTGATACATGTCGCCAGCAACCCATATTTGGTAATTCCTCTGGTAGTTTAAGTAATTTATACTCTAAAATAATTAAATGTGTTATAAAAATATTCAGTTTAAACTTATTGCAAATCATGACATAGCTGAAAGTGCTTTTTATATTTTTAATTAAATGTATATTTAAAATATGTAAAACTAAAATAGATCTTTTGTTGATTTTGTTATTTTTGGTATTTTTCCAGGCATTCGCTGGAAATGTGCGGAGTGCAGTAATTATGATTTGTGTTCTGTATGCTACCATGGGGACAAGCACAATTTACGCCACAGGTTTTATCGCATCAGTGCTCCAGGAGCTCAGCGGTGCCTCGTGGAGCCTCGGCGCAAGAGTAAGAAGCAGGCTGTCAGAGGGATATTTCCTGGAGCTAGAGTTGTTAGAGGGGTAAGTTTCTAGCATTACTTCCATGTATATAATTTATATATCATAATCAGATTGAGTTAGAATGGAACGGGACCTTATGTAAACTGAATATGATACTACATGTTTTAGTAAGCTAGTGATGTTAGCTTTTGTTTTAAAAAATATGTATATCAGTAAAGTTATTGTTTTGTATTTGTTAGAGAAAAGAGATAAACACAATAGATAATTTTTACAGCTTTCTAGCAAAACAGAACTTAACATGGAGTTTATATTGCCGACCTGTTACATGACGGCACAGTGCATATCGGATCTAATTGTCTAATCATTGTCTAATTAGCAGTTTAAAATGCATGTGTCATCCAGATTTATCGGCAGATTTAAATTTAAATTTCGCTTTTGCTGCTTTCTTTTACAGTATTTTTATATTTTGTTTAGAAAGAATCCATGCATATTTCCCATTATGAACAGATTAGCATGTATGGCTATTCGATGTATGTTTGAATAGAGATGGTTGCCTTGTTGTGTAAATTAGCCTCTAAGCAGAGGCTACAGAATAATGCTATTGTTATTGTGTTAAATTTAATACATATTTGTTTGAAAGCACTACATAAAATATAAAAAAGGTACAAGTCAGTTATTCAGTAAGTAGGCTGCACGGGCACTTTCACACGTCAAGAATTTACCAGCGCTTCCCAGCCCATATTACTATTAATATCTAAACTATTTATTAATTAGCCATTGAAGCGTTTCTAATGCTACCTTCCATGCCCATCATCATACCAGCTCAAAACTCTCATATTATGTATGTATTAAGCAGTGAATCTCTTTTTTGCCATGGAGCTTAGAAAAGGACATTGTATACTAAAAATTACTAATAAATAGTAATACATTTTAAAAGATAAAACTTTAATTAAATAATCTAGCAAAAAAAACAATACATTTTTATATTGATTTTTGTATTATGAATTTATGAAACATTTATAAATTAAAAGATAAAAAAAACATTTACCTTAACCTACATGTTTACAAATGACAAATTTATTTGTTTATTTAAGTCATGGAGATCTTGTGGAAGAAGGCCTATGTCCAGCAATGGATATTCTTAGGCTGATATAATTAATGAATATGAGAAGCATTCTTAATGTTTACTTTTACTCTTCTAGGTGGATTGGCAATGGGAGGACCAAGATGGGGGAAACATCAGACGGGGGAAAGTAAATGAAATTCAGGACTGGTCTGCGGCGAGCCCTCGGTCCGCAGCATATGTGGTTTGGGACAATGGAGCCAAGAATCTGTACAGAGTCGGTTTTGAGGGGATGGCTGATCTTAAGGTAGCTTTAATAGCAATGTTTCACATCTTTAGTTTTGTGTTGGGTAAATAACCGAATCATCATTAATATCATTATATAGGAGTTAATAAATGCATTATGAAATATGAACATTTTTGAGACTATCATATAACCTACAAAACTGGCGTAACTGACTGACAAACAATGCATAATGAAAGCTACTGAAATTTGAAATAGTTATTCACACCTCAAAATTTTGTAGTAAAGTTTAGATCCACTGAGAGGTGTATTGATCAACTGGAGTTCCCATTTCAAGCCACATGAAAGTAACTTTCAAGTAATACTTTGATGTCTTAAAATGGGTACCTAACTCGAGTTTAGTTTATCAATACAGTGCTAATTACTTTCTTTTTTTAATTCAACTCGAAACTAGGAAAAAATATATCGGCAAACAATTTACGTCGCAGGCATCCTCTAGTGTAGTCATGTAATACTGAAAATAGTATATATATAATTACCGTTGTAAGTTAAGATCTATTAAAACAATTAGTCATAAAATTACAACAAGGGAAATGGTAATGACTGATTAAGTTATATACAGCTATATGGTATATTTATAGAATATTATTTATTATTATTAACCTATTCCATGCGTGTGATGTTATTGAAATATGAAAGCCGATAGAATGAATGACGACCTGGTGAGTGAGTATTTGATAACAAATAAGTTCATTATTTTCTATATTTGTACTCTTGACATCATGCTGTTAAATTTTTCTTATGTTGCTCATGATTTTTGAGCGCTAAACTTTGTTTATTTCCAAGTTTATTATGAATGTGAAACTATGTTTATTTCACAGTTTATTATATATACTCGTACTGGTCGAGGCCGAGCAATAGCGAGGCCTGCTAAAATACGAGTCAGGAAATCCTCGTTTCCGCCGAGGCATACATAATGCTTTTCTCAAACATGTGAGGAAATAATACAAATACATTTTTAAAAAGCAAGTAATTTAATTATGCAGAATGAACGAATGTTACCGACTGTCAATTGTTTTTAAATACTAACCATAGAAATTGGAATGCAAATTCAAAAAGAAACACACGCACTGTGCTAAAAAAGCGAGCAGTTACCTTGGCTGTTTGGAATTTTTGTTTTGATCCTTTTGATTTTGTATGCAAATTGACAGCATTTTTAAGAAAAATATAGACATGGACGGAAAGTGTTTTCATATGGTTTTTTACTCCTAGGGGTAAAATGAGGCTCTTTCCGTCTTTGTCTTTCAATCGGAAAACCGTTTTTTCCGAGCATGTTTGTGAAAATAGTAGATTGTGTCACAAGGGAGAAAAATGACATATTTAAGGCGAGGGCGTACATTGAATCCTGAGATTCAAGTGTTAACGCCCAAGGTGGAAATAATTTTGCCACCGTGTGACACATACTGCTTTTCACATCACCTATATGAGGAAAATAAAAGATCTTAGTGATGAAACAAATCTAATTATACACACATTCTAGAAATGCTGAAATTATCAAATTTAACAACAGGAAATTATCGCACTTAACAACAATTATCAAATTTGGCAACAAAATGTCCTTGAACAGAAAAGTGCCACTTTGATCCCTCCTAGCAGGGAAGAAAAATCCCCTTTCCGAGTAGGTGATATGAAAAGATATTTATTGTTGATCACTGGCTCTACTCCCTTTTGACTCATCGTCGGCGGTGGGACAAAGTGCCTACACGCCGCCCTAAACTGCCGCACATCCGGCATTTTAGGGGCAATAGTCTATGCATATCTCCACTAATGTAACAGGGGATACATGTTATTTACAGGTAGTGAACGATGTGAAGGGGCAGAACGTTTACAAGGAACATTTGCCGCTCTTGGGAGAGCTGGGCCCGGGCCGCACGGGGCCGCACGGCCTGCAAGTGGGCGATCAGGTGAGAAAGATCTCTTTTAAGTGTGTATCTGTAAAATCTGAGAAAAGGTGTAAACTTCCCTTACACCCTCAGCACACCCCCCACCTTTGAGGACTTTTAGTATGTTCATCTGGATACTGCAAGGTATAACTGTACCAATTTACAAAACACGAATTATTTCCCGTGATTTTATTAGTTTTGTTGTATTACTATTCAATAAAAGGTTTCTCAACTGATGTTTAAATGCTTCATCGGATTGTACATTTTTATGTTTAGGGTAGGCACTGAGACAATGCTTTTTGCATTCAACGATTGCCATTTTTTTTTAACCCGTTTGCGTAAATGGTATACCGAAGGTTCTATAATTGGATTGTTTTGGTTATTATGCAGGAGCCAGTCCAACTGGATCACGGTTGTACTTGTAGTCGCGTCGTGGGACATTAAAATTCATGAAGAAGCTTTGGGATTTTTTTTATCATTTTCTGTGTGGATAGATCAAGTGCATTATGAGATATTTAAAAAAAAATAGATTTACACTTTAGCTATTTAGTAATTTTGGGTGTTAAGTAATGTATAAAGAATTGAAGTTTAAAATGTTTATTGAATCCCAATTAGAAAGTGATAATATATGTGGAACTACAGAAATCAATAAAATTACTCTTTATTCATACAATAAAGTAGTAAAGAATAACATGAGAGTAATTTTTTGATTTTCAATGTTTCCAAGGTTAGTTTAGTTTAGTTTAGTTATTTATTCATCAATGTAATGTTACAATATTAATTGCATTGCATGTCAAAAAAATATGAAATTACATTGGTATCGTCAACATTAATACAAAAATAATAAAATGTTAATAAAATAAAAATAACACACAAATAATCAAAGACAACATTAATAAGTACATAATCAACTAATAAATAAATGGTCAGTTTCCGAAGTCAATATGCAAGAAGTAAAGGTCAAACAAACAATAATAATTTTACAATATAAGTGTCATAAATTCATCGACGGAGTATAATGGATGATCCAATAAAAGGTTTCTAAGCTGATGTTTAAATGCTTCGTCGGACAGTTACAATATATATTATATATTATCATTAAAGAAAAACATTTTGACGCTAAAATAGTTCTACATTTTAAACTTTTTAGCTTTATAAGTACATTTATAGATTTATATGTATGGATATTATTTGTGGTTACAGAATCAAGTATTTAGAGTTGTTGGTAATGCAGTACCTCTGCCTACCCCATTTTGGGAATGAAAGCGTGAGTGTATGTGTATGTAGGTATTATGGTCCGATACTAACCGGTGTAACTGAGACAGAAATAGCGACTTATTTTCCTAATATTTTGAGATGTTATTTACAGGTGAATGTGGACCTGGATTTGGAGATAGTGCAGTCGCTGCAGCACGGGCATGGCGGCTGGACGGACGGCATGTTCGAGTGCCTCGGCACTACGGGCACCGTGGTCGGCATCGACGAGGACCACGATATCGTCGTCACCTACCCGAGCGGCAACCGGTGGACGTTCAACCCCGCTGTGTTGACTAAGGTAGCTTGTCAGTGTGAACTTAGAAGTGAGTGTCTTGGCATGCGTTAGCAATGAGGTTTGATCGTTATGTGCAGAATTATGCGCGCCCTTTTTGCACAAGTATCAATATTTTTAATAATCTAACAGCAACCGATAATTTAAGATCATTTATTTGCGATAAGAGTTTTGTGTTCCGCGTTCACTGTAATGAATCCGTTCATGGCTTAATTCTCTTTATTGAACTTTGTGTGTAAATCTTCAAGTGTTCTCAATTGTGCCTTGTCCTACCGATGGTGCGATATGTATCTCATTTCATGAAAAATAGAAGAAAAAAAAACATAGATAGATAGACAGTGCATTGTGCGTGAAAATATCTTCATACTCCTAGTTTTCAAAAAAGATTATCTCTGAATTGGTCGAAAACTTTTTACAATTTCCTTTAATTATGTATTTTTATCATTTGCTCGCATTGTATGAGAAAAGCATTATACAGGGTTATTGGTAAGTCGACCTATTCCCGTTAGAATGTGATAGGGGTGACTATTTGCGATAATTTTGACCCCCATATGCATTATGCAAAAGTGAACCATTTTTGAGTTATCGCATTTATTCGTTTTTTTTTTAAATTAGTCGGAAATTCAACTTGAAAAATTTATTACAAAAAAAGTATCAATTTAAATCTTTTTTTTTCTTCTGATTTACAAAACCAATTAAACATTGGTTATTTCTCAATATTAAAACAATAATTATCGGTCCAAATTTAAAAAAGCGAGACGGAAAACGAAATTTTTTCAATATTTTTTTCGATCGCTTTCCACTAAAATGCCTTAAAAACAAAAAAAAAACGTTATGAAACTTGGCTTGCAGATTATTTTAAAAACTTAACTGTTTTCTTAGCTCTTCAAAAACGCATAACAAGTAGAAAATTATTTAAAAAAAACCTGAAAATTTAATCATATCACAAAGGAAGCGGGCGGAAACAAAAGTCACAAATGCAACTTCAAAAATTAAAATTAAAAAACATACCAAATTTAAATCATACATTTTTTATTTGCTTTTGTACAAGATGAATTTGTTGTTCCTATGCAAAATTAAAAAAAATATTATCTGTACACGTTTGAGAATGCGAGGCCGAAAACTAAAAAATACATGTTTTTTTATCAAACTCCAACATAAATTACACGAAAACAGAAAAAATTACCAATACATTTGGCGTGCAGATTACACATAAAACATTGACGTTTTTCCAGCTTTCTAACGAGCTATTAAAACTAAAATGAGTTTTGTTAAAGATTTTTGGAAAAAATTGATCACAAAGGAAGCAACAAGGAAGTCACGTCCGAACAAAACTTAAAATTAACTAACTAAATCTATCAAAACTAACTATTATACTCGTAAACATTAATAACAACATTAACTTATGTGAGAATAAGAAATGGACAGCCATTTTGAAAATGAACTATAAAAATCCTGATTATTTCAATTTTAATTGTTTATTAGTTTTAATTTTGTAACTTTTTACATAAGTTAATGTTGTTATTTGTGTTTGTTTGTTTACGAGTAGGTTGTAAAATGGCTGTCCATTTCTTATTCTCACATAAGTTAATGTTGTTATTAATGTTTACGAGTATAATAGTTAGTTTTGATAGATTTAGTTAGTTAATTTTAAGTTTTGTTCGGACGTGACTTCCTTGTTGCTTCCTTTGTGATCAATTTTTTCCAGCAATCTTTAACAAAACTCATTTTAGTTTTAATAGCTCGTTAGAAAGCTGGAAAAACGTCAATGTTTTATGTGTAATCTGCACGCCAAATGTATTGGTAATTTTTTCTGTTTTCGTGTAATTTATGTTGGAGTTTGATAAAAAAACATCTATTTTTTAGTTTTCGGCTTCGCATTCTCAAACGTGTACAGATTTTTTTTTTTTAATTTTGCATAGGAACAACTAATTCATCTTGCACAAAAGCAAATAAAAAATGTATGATTTAAATTTGGTATGTTTTTTAATTTTAATTTTTGAAGTTGCATTTGTGACTTTTGTTTCCGCCCGCTTCCTTTGTGATATGATTAAATTTTCAGGTTTTTTTTAAATAATTTTCTACTTGTTATGCGTTTTTGAAGAGCTAAGAAAACAGTTAAGTTTTTAAAATAATCTGCAAGCCAAGTTTCATAACGTTTTTTTTTGTTTTTAAGGCATTTTAGTGGAAAGCGATCGAAAAAAATATTGAAAAAATTTCGTTTTCCGTCTCGTTTTTTTAAATTTGGACCGATAATTATTGTTTTAATATTGAAAAATAACCAATGTTTAATTGGTTTTGTAAATCAGAAGAAAAAAAAAGATTTAAATTGATACTTTTTTTGTAATAAATTTTTCAAGTTGAATTTCCGACTAATTTAAAAAAAAACGAATAAACGCGATAACTCAAAAATGGTTCACTTTTGCATAATGCATATGGGGGTCAAAATTATCGCAAATAGTCACCCCTATCACATTCTAACGGAAATAGGTCGACTTACCAATAACCCTGTATATGCCTCGACGGAAACGGGGATCGCCTGATTCGGATTTTAGCAGGCCTCGGCGAGGCTCGGCCCGCCAACCACCTCATCAGGCAATTCTCTACTTTCCGGGCCTAGGCTATAATGTACTATTGCTTGGTCACAAAAGAGCCCGCTCTGATATAAGTATGTGGTCCACGTGGCGCGGGCAGGTGTGCAGCGGCGCGCTGAGCGCGGCGGGCGCGGCGGGCGGCGGGTTCGCGGTGGGCGACCTGGTGCAGGTGTGCGCCGACCAGGAGCGCGTCAAGGCGCTGCAGCGCGGCCACGGCGAGTGGGCCGAGGCCATGGCGCCGGTCAGTCGCGCCTCCACACCTCCACACTACCACCACACTACCACCACCAGATGGGGCATTCCGAACTAGACATGTGCACCGCGCCGGTTTCCCGCCGATTTTACGCCGTCGCTGACATTTTTTCTATGCCGCGTCGGCGTAAAATCGGCGGGAAACCGCGGCTCACATGTCTAGTCGGAACTATAGGAGATTCGGGAATTATATTATTAGGAACCATGTTATCTATTTTAGATATAGGTAACAGAAATTGCATCAACGTTTTTAAAAACCTATCCATCCAGGAAAGTAAACCCTGGAAATAACGAAAAAACTGAAATTGCTTTATTTTTCGGAAAGAAAATATTCTGGGTTTAATTTTTGTTACTCTTTGAATACAGTTGTTAAAAGCTTTTATTTAACTTGCGATGTATGTATGTACAAATCAAATCTTATAAGCTACAATTAACCCACTTCCCGGTTTCCTATGAAACTGAAAATTTCCGGACACCTTTAGTTCTGATGACAATACAATAATATAACACCATCGAGCTGGTCTGATGATGGAGACTCAGGGTGGCCATAGGAACTCTTAAATTACACATGATAATAAACCCGTCGTGTTAGGGCTCGTTAGGATCGACTTGACGAGTAGATGAAGAATGTGCAACAAAATGATAGTTTTGACATAAACTTATTTTTTATTTATTTTACACTTCTCTTGCTTTAAAAGAAGCTATATATTAGCTTTTTGTCTTTAGGGATCAATTTGTAGCTATAATAATTATCATTATTATTTGTCTGTATTGAAGTTACTCTTTTAATTTTAGATTTGTTTTCTCCAAATCGAAGTGAAAAGTAGTGTTTAGCTAAAATGCCACAACGACACTCGAACATTTCTTTGCTCGGGTAGTTTAATTTGTCGTGTCATTATAACCTATTTTAGTCCCTGCCCTTGATAAGCAATCTACTAAAATTGACTCCCGCTTCCTTGTCCAAGAACGCGACTGTAAACGCAAATACGTATTAGTCGAAATAACACTGTCGGTTCTTTATCCATTTTGACGCATATTAATTTTATTATCACTTATAATTTCGTAGCTCCCATACCAATACTTACCATTTTGATTGCTTACTCAGACCATGTATTATTCATAATAAGTGTAATATTCGATAACAAAACTTAATTTATTTAACCGACCCAATTATCTAATAGAGCCAAAGAGTTCGGATGGCAACCGTGATTCGAAACATGACTTCCTAAATGATGTTCCGGCGATCTGTTAGCGGGAATGTGCTCGCTGCGTGCAGCACGGGAACAGATGTCGTGACGACTGAATCTGATTTGTGCCATGGAACTACGGTTTTTGTATTGGGCTATGTATGAATGACCTACCGGCCATTAAAATTCAGTATGTACACAATTTATAAAATCATTGAAATCTGATGTGGCGATCCTAAGCAGTTGTTCAGCAGTCGTGATGGTGGTGATGTTAATGACGCTTAATACGTGTTCGTCAACAGACGCTCGGAAAAATTGGCCGCGTGCAACAAATCTACCACGACAACGACCTCAAAGTGGAAGTTTGCAACACATCGTGGACCTACAACCCCAACGCCGTTACGAAAGTGGCCTCTTCCATTGGAAATATTCCGGAAAACTCCTCGGGTAATCATTCGATTTTAGAATAATTTGAATATAATACATGTTCTAAAATAGCAAACCCTTGGCTTGCCTTGGTCGTGGTGTTCGGCGTTTCTGTGTAGCACTTGCTCATGAGTGTGTTATAATAATGAGACCTACATTAATTACGCGCGGTTTCAGGGGAGCGTCTATCGGCGCTGCTGAAGAAGCTATTCGAGACGCACGTGTCGGGCGACACGAATGAGGAGTTAGTGAAAGCCGCTACTAATGGCGACGCGGCGCGCTGCGCGGACATACTCGCGCGGACTGACGCCCACGCCGACGTCAACGGCGTCTTCGGCGGACACACCGCCTTACAGGTACACTCTACGAACCAAGGCTTACTAACACATTGACGTCGTACGTCGGATCAGACAGTACCCAGTGGCAAACAGATGAAGTGTATCTGTAATACATTACATTCTTTGTATTTATGCATATGTACGTTATAATGTAAGTATGTGTATGGATCTACGATTCTTTATTCCACCATAACTTCTAAACGCCTGAGCCGATTTAAATGTGTGTCTGATATCGTTAGAATCCTTTCACCATCCCGGGTGACATAGAATAACTAAACTAACCTTAGTTTTCAGTAATAGATAGAGTGATTTAAGAGGAAGGTTTTTATGTATTAAAAGTTCTGGATTTTGTACGGGTGTACAGAAAACTCACACTAAACGAAGCGAAACTAGAGCGGGGCGCTAGTGATGCATGAAACGCGCTTATTGCAATATTTCGTAGTAGACGAAAGGACTTGGTTGTGCTTAGAAAGCTTAGACTAGTCTAAGCTCCTTATTGCATTAAACCTTACCTCATAAGGTGGCAGATTAGACATATAATAAAGCAATAGATAATACTTACGAACACTCGATAATAGAAGGTTGCGTCGCATAGCCTGGACAAACTTTTTTTTCTGTCATCCTCATTTCGCTATTAGAACAAAAAATTACATCATGAGGTGGCAGATGGAAACGTTTACCCATCGAAAGAGACGCCTCTGGTGATCACAACCCGAATAGGTTGCTAGCCCCAACCCTGGCAGCTTTCAAGGTCAGCCATGTTTTATGAGGCCAAAAAATGGGGTCGTCTACAAATATTATCAAAAATATATGTAAATATAACTCAAAAATTAAAACTGATAAAACACATTTCAAATTTCAATGCCGCAACCTTACCGCCATGCTGGACAAGCTTAAAAACTTTTTTCTCTGATCTCCCAAATGTAACAGAACAGGGTTGTACATTTTCGCTGACGTTTTTCTATTGAAATACCATGCCATGATGTTGTGATATATGATGATAAAATAATTGATGCAATTTGTGAAATTATAACCTTAGCCAGGTTAAAAATCATTAAAATATTAATTTAAACGAATCACCACTCATACAGTTTATTTCCCCATCCGCATTCTGACTGTAAAAACTGGAGAACAAATTATAAAAGAATCGCATTAAACAACGTTTCTAGGTATCACTATGGACGGCAAAAGCTATTGGGACGAACACATAAATGAAAAGAGCAGTAGAATGCTCTCTGCCCTACAAGAATCAGCACAAAACATGTTGCCATCCAGGCATACCACGAGAATGTTTGCTACCTAAATAGAACATTAATAGCACCTACACATACACTTGCACTTGTTTTTTTGCCTTCCTCATTCGTTGTCCTCACCCACTCATTACAAGGATAGCTGGAAGAGAACCCATAAAGGGATAAGTTCACCTTTGTTTAAAATTTATATTCATGTAAGTGTTTTTTTTGAAACTATTTATTTTTGTGCAATAAAGAGTTTACTTACTTTTAGAGTTACTTCTCCTGGACATTCCTAGGGATAATATTTTATCATATCTATTGATACGCGGAATCGTTTTAATGTATATAAATATAAAATGGTTTTAATAATTTCTTGATCAGTCAGTAGTTTACGCGATTGCCAGCTTGTGTTGTGTCTCAATAATAGATTTTTTCTCTTTTGATCTCTTTAATTTTCATGTGCCACATTTTAAACAAAAATAAAGTTATTCTTATTAATATTGTTCTTATTATTTTAAGACATAAGGGTTTATCCAGTAGTATAGAGGCCCTATTTCAGCCCTGTTGCGGCCCTGTTCTATTTTAAAATTTTAGCAATCTTAGGCACTGGTCCCACCGCCGGCGAGTAAGCGATGAACATTCGGCGATTTACTCGCCCAAGAAACGAACATAAGATAATCGCTCCCGCTGAGCCGAATAGCCAGCGATGAACTATAAAAATATATATCTCTCTCTTTTATTTACACGGGAGCGATTTTAGTGACGTGACTGAAACAGGGCCTCTATACTACTGGATAAACCCTGCCGGCGGTGGGACCAGTGCCTTAGTCTTTTCGGAAAATGTTATACATACTTACTAATTTATAGATAGTCTTCTAGAGCTAAGATTTAACTACAGAAATTAAAAAATAAATCCATAGGCATTGCGTTCGGCGCTCAAGGTTGTAATCTTGGGCTATTCATTAGCAAAAATAACAAATTTACAAATAAAGCAGAACTTATAACTAGGAATAACTAAAGCCGCCATCAATGAAGTGTTCGGTAGACCTACTCTTTGGCGGGTAGGTACACACTTAAGCTTGTTTCTAACTCGGTATAAAACACATATGCATATAAGTCGAAACGATGAGGAGCTGATGAAAGCCGCGACATAATAAGTGGGATGTGCTGACGCCCACACAGTTATCAGGCGATTTGATAAGTGTGATATGTTTATTAATATAGATAGGATGGTATTCTTTCTAAGTTTATTATATTAATAAAGCCATTTAACAAACAGGCGGCAGCTCAAAACGGGCATTTGGAAGTAATCCGCGCGCTGGTGGAGGCGGGCGCGGACGCGGACGCGGAGGACCGCGACGGGGACCGCGCGGCGCACCACGCGGCGTTCGGCGACGAGCCCCCGGCGCTGCGCGCGCTGGCCGCCGCCGGCGCCGACCTCAACGCGCGCAACCGCCGCCGGCAGACGCCGCTGCACATCGCCGTCAATAAAGGACACCTCGGCGTCGTGAGGACGCTGTTGCAACTTGCCGTTCACCCGAGTCTTCAGGTTAGTCCCCGTTTCAGTGATTACTTTGGACAACAGACAAAACTTTTATGGAACCAGGTATTTAATAGCGGCCGTATTTCTGGACCACTACTTAGGGATCTTCAAGAGACGAGCATAGTACCTTTTCTCACTGGCCGGCCACGAATGTGCCTGCTCGTCTTGTTTTCGTTGTGTTGCTTTGTATGGGCAGCGGTTATCACTTCCCATCAGGCGACCCGCTCGGACCCGCCTTCTATAGCATGAAATAATAAACAAATTACACATGACTTGTTTAAAACGTCGTACCCCAGGAGGGTGTACGACGAGATCCTATGTTGTTTTTTCACACAACTTTTTAACTTCAACAAGAGTTAAATGAAACATGAACTGCTTTTAATGATTTCACTTTAATGACGCTATTTAAAATTGCATCATGGTTACTTTTTTTACTGACATTTCTGCCCATGTAATGTGAAACAGTGTGAAGAAGTTTTTGAATGTCCAAAGTCTTTTGAAACCGTACGTTGAGGAATCGCCACTTTCTGATTTTAACAAAAGGGTCAGACCCAATTTACAGGACCTACAGTTATCACCAATATGCAGGCAAGCACGTCTTACGACTGTACCAAAATCGAGAACCGATTCTGATTATTTGCAGCAAAGCCTTAAGGAAATTTATAAAAAACTTTGGTACTGACGTATATTTTGGGGATGACACATTTATGTCACGCCCAAAGCCATTTAAGCAGGTTTATACTATACACGTTGACTTGAATTCAAACATAGAAGTGACCAATGTAGTTCCAGTCGTATTTGATCTGCTCCCTAACAAAACTACGTAGACGTATATCCGTTTATTTCAATTAATGAAGAACAAATTAAAAAACAATATTGGAGAATTCAAGGCGGACTTTGAACAAGCCGTCATTCTGGTCATAAAAAAGTATACCCGAAAGTATAGTCAGGCCACGTTATATCGCCAAAAATCTGTCTTGTCAGTTTGGTGAGTTAATTTGCTATGTAAGCTTTGAAATAATAAACCAAAAAAAAACGGATATTATTACCACATGAATATATATATATATAATTATAACGGTTTTAAAGATATTTAATTTTTAAATTTAATCAGTTAATCACGTTAAACTAGTGTAAAAGGCTCTTAATTGATAACAACAATTTTCTTTTAATACGTATGAGTAAAGAGTTTCCAATTGTTAGGTTTGTATACGCGTCAATCTAAAGTGACTTGTACCTGTCAAGTGTTATCTTTACTTGTGTGTGTATGTCACGCCAACATAGACGTATTTGACACTGATTATTAGCTAGGTAACTCTAAAGGCCCTTTTAGAATGACTAAAGATAAAAGATTTCATTATTTTGTTCTAAACTGAAAAAAAATTTTTTTTTGCAATATTTAAAAATCTAATCGACCAATTAGTTTCTATAGATATACCTAGTAATATGCCGAAGTTATCGTAAATCAAAAAAAACACGGTGTATAAGTTCGCCTTTGTACGTACATGATGAACACAGGCGAACTTATCCTTTTAAGCCTAAATGATCTGTTAGATGGGATATCTTTACATAGTATAAATAAATAAAAAAAAACCCGCCGTCTAAAATGCACGAAATAAATTCTTATAAAATGGTAGGTAGGTCAGTCCAACTTTATTCGGCTTTTGGTTTAAAATATTGTGGGACGCCGACTTCAGTTGGAGACGAAGTTTTTTTTTCTTTACCCCGCGGCGACATCAACAGCTACTACCGTCAAGTGATTTCGCCAGTGTGAAGTATATAAGTATAAATCAATATAGCAATAAAATACAATCATGTTTTCTCTAGGAAGATAGGGGGCAACGTTGTACGGTTATACGTAGGACAGAAGGTCAAGATACTTTTAACCTCTCTACCACTGCGAGTCCACTTGAAACGAAAAGTAAGATGCCAGATACACGAAATAAGTCCAAGTCTTCTATCACTGTGCAACGCAAAGGCATAAAAAGGACAAATCACTAACAGAAAAGAACTTAGAACACGTAAATACAAAACTAAAACAAATTACACATCCGCCATCTTTTAACGTTGCAAATGGCCCTCTTATTTATTTATGAAGTTATTTCTTGCATTCTTGAAGGCGGGTTTTTGTTTTTTTAAATATTTATTTTATTTTATGCTTTTTAGTGATCCTTTTTATGCTGTTATGTTGCCCCATTTCTCAATTAATGAGAATCTATAGAACATTTCAAGCTCGCCGCAGGTAACGCCGCGGGAATGTCATAGTCATATTTAAACCTAAATGTGCTCCCTCATAGTCGCTCAAATATCTTAATCGAGATATCTTATCGCCATCCTTCAAATGGGTACCGTTAAGGAGTTCCGGTGGCCATCTGTGGTCTTCACCATCAGTTCCACTTCACCATATAGTACTTAACAAAAGCAAATGCACGAGTTACAGTGAAAAATACCGAAATCGCTATAGGTGTGCCTATAGTATTTGAGGAGTTCCCTTGATTTCTCCAAGATCCTATCATCAGATCCTGACGTGTTGACAATGGGACCAACTAGAAAGTATACCCATTCAAACAACGAAAAAAAATTCATAACGGCCCAGTGGTAAACAAATCAAAGACTCCGAAGAATTGAGAACCTCCTCCATTTTTTGAAGTCGGTTATAAATGAAGTCTGTTCGCTTATATCTTTTAAACCTTTCGACGGATTCTAATGCAGTTTTTAGCAATAGGTTTATGTGTTTAATAAATTCAGGTTTATGTACTGGTGTTCCAGAAAACTCACATAAACCGAAGCGAAGCGACGGGGGGTCGCTAGTCCATGATATAATATGATATTATAGCCGAAGATGACAACTTGATAGTTCGACTGACACTCTGCAATTTCCATAAAAATCTAGAACGCATTTACAAACCAATATATATATTTTTCTCGTATACACACATAACATTCAATTTAAAATAATTAACTGAAGGAAGGGACTACTTACCCACTTTTTGACTACACTTGTTTTTAAAAGTGTGTGATGGTGGCAACGGTTCAACGGTAGAAAACGGATTAAATATTACTAGTACTGCGAAATTGTCATGTAGTACTAGCCTGTTTGTACAACCACATCTTCTAACGTAAGGTAGATTACCTCCATTTAAACTAGCGAAATCCGGTCTATCTCAGAGACATCCGGACCGGTTAGATGTGTCGGCATTAATCCCCGTCTCATGCCGCGGGACCGCCGTGCCGTTTCCGGGACCCGTGTCTCTTGGACTTTTAATCTAGGCGAGTCGAGTTTCACTCGGTAATGAGTGTTGCGACGCTCTCAGACATGCGGTCGCCATAATTGCCAAACTTTGCCCATCCTTAGCTCCCCGCACCCCCCTAACCTTCACTTGTCACGCTCTATTGTTCTCATGGTAACGCCTGTGTTAGATGCCTCTACGATACTAGTTAGAGCCCCTTGTAAATCATAAGTTTAGCAGGTGACGTTGTTATTACGTAGGTATAGTGGCGGGCGTTTAATATGCGCACGAAACTAAATTAAATCTTTAAAACTAAAGTCGTATTGTTATTTAAAATAGTTAACGTAGTTGAACGACGACCAAACGCGGTTTATATTCGTTGGTTTGACTCTGTGTTTCAAACAAACATTACGCTCGTTGGCGCCACTAGGAACGCTGATTAGCTGAGAAGCCTCGGTCTTAGACTTGACTTGAAATGTAACTAGGTTGTACAAATTAACCGCGCTAAAGCTTTCCTTCTCCAACAAAGTTAAATTTACTCGGGTATTCTGTGTTGAATTCATTAGCATTTACGTAACTGCAGATATTACAAAAGCTTAAAATAAGTTTAACAGACGACTCCAAAATTAGAAATGTCATGATAGGCTTCGATATTCCCGGTGCAAAAGTTTCTCTGAAATCTTTGTTTAATGAAATAACTATCACGGGCTCACGGCGTGTTAGCGCCATATTGAAACGCAATTGGGCGTAAAGCTATTTAAATCTGAATGGGGCATTGTGAAGGCGCGTCACCTTGATTCAGCGCCGGCGTCTCGTAGTTATTAAGTTAGAGTGGCGTCGCCCGGGCTGCGCTCGAGCTCTCACAATCAACCTTAACGGGCTAAATGCCCTCCTCGCGACTGTCCTACATACCTACACCACTCCTCCTAATAGACGAACATACCGCGCTATTCATTATTTAGCAATGTTCTCTTCGTTACATTACGAGAATTCAGGATAAACACGTTGGAGACTGAACCAAATGCAGGCAAAAACGACGACAGTTAAAGTTGAATTGATTCACTGAACGTATTTTATAGCACATGGTTTTGATACCAAGAATATCATAAAAACGTAGTTTTTATCAAAATCAAAATGCCATTGGAGATATTTGCAGAGACAACCAACAAATAACACAGCAAAGCGTAGGAACTTTTCTTTGTAAGAAACTACTTCTAGTTTACTAACAAAGGATTGTGCAGTAACAACTTCGAGCAGATAAATATCTATAAATGTAAAAGTTACGTAACTATTATAACAGCTACAGTTCATTATTTTAAATTTCACTATGTTTAAGAACGAATTCTACGCTGCAACGTTTGTAGCATTTGTCGCATTCTACGGCCACAATCCATCTTCGAAGGTGCATAAATTCATTGGTTGCTAGTGGTTAGAATTTCTTTGTGTATGCACTTAATATGTGCTCCTCTTTCGCCGTAAAGTAAAAGACGGTGCCAGGAGTCAGCAAAGGCGCCTGTTACGTAAATATCTGCTGGGCGTGTTGCGAATTGGACAGAATACGCGATGAGGGGAGCGTGTACTCTCTAACTATAAGGTGGATAGAGTTAGAATAACTTACGTTTCGAATTCCATTATATACGTGATGTATAGCCTTATGATTACGTTAAGAAAATTATTTAAATGATAAAAATAGGGAAAATAAAAGGGAAAATAATATGAAGCTTGGAATTTAAACGCGAAGTATAAATTAATAAGAACTTAGACTTTATAGCGTACGTTAGTAAATTTATATCTAAAGGAAGCGGAAACTACCTACAATTGCAGCACCGCGTGTTGCCATTATACTTATACAATAGAGATATGGTGTACATATGCACATAAATCATCCGCTTTCTACTTTAGTTAAACAACATTATAAACAAGCAACAGCCCGGGCGCTTGCCACCAAACGGAAATTCACAGCCCTTCCATTTCTGGTTATGCGTCGATTTATATTCTGGGCCCACTCGCCGGCTGAGAAATCTCATGTTGGAGGTGCTCTTTCAATTTGAATCGGAACACTCGGATCGGGGAATAATGTATTTCGATATCGACCCTCGGCTCGGAGCGGATCCTCCTGTTTATCGCCGCTCTCATTTATTCGGGCGTCGTCGCGCCTTTATTTTTTCAACATAAACTCGGTGTCGCGCTGTTTATCCGCTGCGCGATACTATTAGCAGGGTCTTTGTTTTGAGACGCAGCGAGATTGCGTCGCTCTGACTGGAGGATAATTGAATTGTCACATAATACTGCGTACCGAGTTTTCTTTTTGCTTGTCATTGGCTTATTTCTGACGAGTATACGTGTACATTTGCCTTTACTTATCTTCATGGTATGCTTTTCACTCACTACTCATTAAGTAAATTAAAAAATAATAATTAACATACTGCTATTGCAATACAGTTCAAATATTCTGTATATTCATGTCAAAAAAGACAGTTTTATATTATGTTCTACTGTCACAAGTTGCTATACTCGGCATTTATTTAAATAAGCTTTGTCCAAGCGAGTAAAAATTGGTCTTAATATGCTGCGAGAATATGAATACCATCCCTAGACATTGTGTGAAGGTAAAAGGCCACTTACAAAAGTCGAATGTTACAAAGCAGCCCGGGTTCAAGTTTCTCTGTGCGATCGTCTAAGCAGGAGGAAGCAGTACATTTCCTCCTAGTCGCCTTTGTCGGGCAATTGCATGGAGCGTACACGCGGATATAGTTCGTATATCCATATTATACAAAGCGGCTCTCTTCAATCGATGCACCGCTTTAACCGCCGTACTCAGAGACATTTTAGAGACAATTAACTCGTTCCTTTTTCAAAATATTGTGTGAAAAATCGTCCCTAAGGAAAGATTTAATCATCATTGACTGACTCCTGCGCACAGTTGTTAGTCTCTTAAATTAGCTGTAATTTGTAAGTCGGAATATATTATTGATTTTGATGATTTGATTTGAATACATAATCTGATCAGCTATTATTTTGCCCATTTGATACTTGTAAGGTTGACAGCTGTAATAAAACTTGTTTCTTCAGAGTCACCTAAAGAACCCATAATAAACTCGGCAATATTAACAATAATAAGAGAAAGAAGCCATTTCCGAGGAGGCGAGTTTGTTTTCTCATCTAGCATTCGAGGCGCGACGCGGACATCCTCCGGGCCCTTAACCCGCGCCCTATTTCTTCTATTCCAAAGACTATTTACGTCGTTGTGTTTGATAATCTGCTATTGTTTCGTAGGGCTACGCCTGGTCCCTGTGAGAATTATGCGCGCTATCTTTCGGGAACGTGTATAGCGTGCGAATATGTAATGGATGTATAATATTTATTGTTCATAGCAATCGATGCTAATAGATAAGAGGCCCAATGTTTTATAAAAAGATTCATATACAAGATGCCGCATAAAAGAAAGGTTGACTCCAGGAAACTTAACACGGGTGCTTTTTCAATACATGACGAAAAAAAACCACATATTCTATAATTACTTATTAATTTTCCCGCAACTGAACACTGCTGCCTAACAGAGTGAAAGAATGGAAACAAAAATCAAACTTTATTTTTTGCTTTATGCTTTCTGACTAAATTATGTTTTTTTAATTACTTTTTAAATATGAGTTATGAGGTTTTACTAATCTCCATAGGCGGCGGCAGTAACCACCGTTTGTTAGTCCTTTACCTCAAAAGCATAAATTCCTTGTAGCGGTTCATCGAATCGCATTTCACCTCGAACGTATATTTATTTTTCGGGTTGTGTCTCGATCGTTTACTGTTTTAGTCGTTAAAAGTTTTAGGCGCATTTCACCTCGATCGTTCATTTAACTATCGCGTTGTATCTCAATCGTCATGTTTTTTAATCGATATCAGTTTTTGTCGCATTTCACCTCGATCGTGTGATAAATTATCGCTTTGTATCCTAATCGTCTAATTCAGTATTAGATAATATATTTAGTCGTAATGTACTTTTTCATTTTTTTAGCCAGGTTACATATTTTCTCACAAATATTGAATTATATAATCTATCTATATATATAAAAATGAATTGCTGTTCGTTAGTCTCACTAAAACTCGAGAACGGCTGAACCGATTTGGCTGATTCCTTTTTAGTTGTATTCGTTATTGTCAGGGCAAGGTTTGTATGAAAGAAAAAAAAACCACCGGGAACGTCGGAAATTTGCAGCGGGTGAAGCCGCTGGCGGGTCACTAGTTATAATAATAATTATTGTATCCTACTTCAATGTCGCAATGACAGAATATATCTAATATTTATTAGTCACAAAGATAATATTTCAATGAGTTTAACAGCATTTAAGACATAAAATTACAGGTACAAAACACGTTTAAAAAAAAATGATACAGAATTTTAGTGCGAACATCAATTAACGCGGCACATTAAATAGAGTCCCAAACAAACATCGATCGCGACGAAATGCGTCTAGGGTAAAATACTACACGAAAAATTAAATGCTACAAATGAATTATATTAATGTAAAAAGCCACGCATAAAAATTCTTCAAGTAAAATATTATATTGAAATTTTGTTCATTCGAGATGAAATGCGATTCGGTGAATCGCTACAAGGAATTTATGCTTTTGAGGTAAAGAACTAACAAACGGTAACCACTTTCCATCAGTGTGCCGTCTGCCTGAAACCGTGTCTCTTGAAATAAAAATAATAATACTGAAATGTTTGAAATCCTTCGCCGTAACTTAAGCCGGTCTTCTAACGAATATCCTATACATCATATATGTATAATATAATATGGTTATGGTTTTAAATACAGCGAGATTGATTTTTGCATCGCTAACTGCAGTATTACCTTCGCATGACAAATGGCCCCCGATGTGACTCATCCATACAATTCCCGGAGCCATTTCATTTCCGTTTATATGCCTATTTGTATTCTCTCTTCTTTTGCGGCTAGAGGAGAAATCTCTATTCTTACTAAGACGCTCTTTCAATTTGAATCGAAACGGCCGAATTGGGGAATAATTTATTTGGAAGCGACCTTTTTATTCAGTACAGCTCTCTATGTTTAACGTCCGCTGGGTATTTTCCCTGTTTTTGTTGGCTATGCTCCTTTCACAATTTTTAATGTAAGTTTATGTGGGTCGTAAATCGGGGTCATTTTTCATGTTGTTCTACGGGAAAACTAATTGTAATGCAAATGATTTACCTACACATTTTGCCTAAAAAACACCATCGGTATGTGAATACTGTTTTATTTAAACATTTATTTTGTAAGTAAGCGGAATGATGATAATAATCAGCAGATGGTAAATCAAATTTGATTTAGTATAGTCTTAGCGATTATTTTTTATTTTTTCCAGAAAGATAAGGGAAGAAAGACAACGTCTTATCATTGTCTCCGTGTATATTTATAAAAGAAAAAATATTAGTAAACTTAATTTAAAAAAGTTTTGTGTCATGTTGTCATGCCAGTGTCCTCCTTAAGTTTAACGAGATTATCTGTGCGTCTGTCTATGGGTTTGTAGCACCCAAACGGATGGATTTATAAGTTATTTTATTATTCAGTTATTTATTAAATTTTCTGTACATTAGACTTTTTACAATAAGTATTCAAATATAAAAGTAAAATAACAATACTAATACAAAAAAAATACATTATAAAAAACTTAAACTACGAGTGCCGCCGGCAGCGGGTCAGGGCTCAAGCTACCGCTTGTTAGGGCTGCAGAGAGAGAGAAACCTCACAATGCGTGCCGAGTCGAGGAGTACTGCCTTCAGTATCTGTCCCTTGATCCAGCCATCTAGCGAGATTCTCTTGAGGTGTTGGTCGAGACTCTTCGCTATAAGACCGTTTGCCGAAACTATATTATTATCCTAATATAGTGTCCCATTGTTGGGCAGAGGCCTCCTTCCTTGATTTCCACACCTTTTTCTCTGTGGCAATCTTGGGCCAATCCTTCAGAAAGTGAGCTCCAGGGTTGTTATTATTACAAGCTTTTTATTGTTGCTTGTTTGCATGTTCAGTTCATATCTTTTTTTACTGTTAGGATGGAATGCAATTTGGAACACATTTAATCCAGATGACATTGGTAATTATGGCGTGTAAAAGCTGATCTGATGATGGACTCGGTTGGTAGCAAAATGATCTCTGCTGTTCTTAACGGAGACCTACCGTGTTTGGACTCGTTACATTCGTTTCGAGAAAAAGCTGATGAACGTTCTAACAAAACATTCGGGAAATCTCGTCTCAAAATGATATTTTTAACATAAACTTAAAGCCAAAGAGTTCAATTCCTTTGTTGTCCTAAAACTATCCGCATGCCCGTCAGTCGGTTCATTGGACCTTTTTAAACTCTATATAAATGTAAATAAATAATACCAAAGGCATCAGAATTAAAACAATGGGGATATTTACAAAAGTCCCTAAAGCACAAACATTGTTAGACTATCAGCAATCGCGCGTCGAGTAAATATTCCATTGCATAAGAACTCGTTGTAGAACTGTGTCTTGATTCATGCAACCGACTATTATGATGAAGCTAATAATCACCTCTAGATTATAATATAACTAATCGAATAAACACATGATTTTCTTAAATCGCAGCACCTGAACTACCGCTAGATGCGAAAACTAGATAGTTCTATTAACATATTATAAAAGCTACTCGCGTACAAATATAGAACTAAAAGAGTTGCTGTACTTGTTCCTTAAAAAAAAAGCTTATAAAGTTATATAAAAGAAAATTCGCATATTGTTGGAAGCGGCTTGCTTTAACACTTTCACCGCCAAGCTTTGCCACACGTTACGAGCGTAGCACTTAGCAGCCTTTTACCGCTTTGTAGCGAAAATCCACTACCAACAGAGGTTTGAAAAAATATAACGAGTTTTGAAAACTTTTGTCTATTATTGGAGTTCAACAATTTTAAAGCAGTTACATTAAACCAATTTAAGGAAACATTTTTTGAAATACGACAACGAACGACGGAAATGAGACATTAAGAATTCGACTTGAGTATGTATTTTGGGTTATTAAAGTTGCAACAGGGTATATTTAAATATATTATTAATCATTTAGAACCTTGGATTTGTGGGTGCGAGTTTAAACTTGACCCGTGTATTTTTCTTTAATCTTACAAGCGAGCAAAAAACGCATGAAGATTATTTCCAATTTCAGGTATCAAACAGTCGCACTTGCACTTCAACGGTTTCCTTACCTCCGCAGCGTCATGTACTCAATATTCATAAGTACTCAATTGATTGGATGTCAAAATGTTAGTTTACGGATACTAAAGTTAATACAGTAATAACTTAATTAGCCTGTCGAGTACAGCAACTTTAAGACGGAAGAGGACTTTAGCTTGTAATCTTATATAAGTAATATTTATTCATGAACATTTTACATGTATTATAATTAAAATTATGTTGTTTAGGATTACATACATATTAGGTTTGAGAGTGAAGGCACTAGGTGCCAGTAGGGCGCAAGTACGACGCAGTCGGGGCGCTCCGACCCTGCTCGGGCTCGGGCGTGGGCTGACATTGCATTAAAAGGAGGAGCGTGACCGCCGGCGCATTGCCCGGCTCTGCCTTAGATTTGTTCCTTCCCGACCCAAGCGTCTTATTGAAATCTAATTTTCGTTAATCCTCGGAACGACTCCAGCCTGCGGGGAGAACCATTGGCATTAATATTGTTATTCTAGTATTGTAGTGAAATACCCTCGTTTCCTTTTAGTCGCACTACAATTTAAGGCTGGGTGTGTACGTATAAGAGAATTACATCGGATGTCGCTTTTGATCGATCGTTAAGTAAAGATTACGCAAACGAAATGTACTATGTAAAACAGAACATTTTCTGTTCTGAGACTGTTCATTTAAAATTGATTCTTACTCTATCGACCGGACTCTATCGCTTGTTAAAGCGAAAGCTTTAGTGGATTAGTCAAATAGGGGGTAGCGTGTTTTTGAAAACGCTGTGTAGTGATTGGTTTAATCTGCGAGCGCGGCGGCCGGGACGTATGACAGGCGCTTAATTTACCCGCGGCGTTGCGTGCTCGGAGCAGCGGTCTTGCGGCGCGAGGCGCTGCTGCCTGATTTATGTTATTTGCACGTAAAGCGGAATTAATGGCTTTATTACTCTTCTGTGTTTGCTGATCTTGGAGCCCGGCGCCGGCGCCTCCGCCGCGACGAGTGCTTTTGAATGAGCGAACCGAACCAACGCGTAATTTATTACGGTTTTCACTAATCCCTCAGAGTACCTACTTTGTAATGCTTCAAGATTAGATTTACTAAAAGCTTCCAGTAAAAAATAAACGGGGTCTTAGCTAAAAGGATTTATTTGTGACAATAACAACTTTCACTTTGTTGAATCCGTGCTCACGGAGGCAAACGTTTTTTATTATTATGACCCAAACGTTTTTTACATGACAATCGTTGTCCAGACAAAAGACTGTTCTTCTGTTTTGTTAATAAAGTTATTGTAACAACTAACTATATTATAGTTATTGCGGGACCTTATTTCCTACACATAAATGAAATAAAAATGTTTCGCTTTTGTACGTGATTGACAGTTTGTTTAAATATTCATTAAGTCTAGACAGTGAACCCGGTTGCCTTTATTCTTTGAGACAAAGAAAGTAGTTTAAACTTATTATCTAAGAACCCTTGCATAATTCAAAGATCGCTCGATGGACTGGTTATATGATACCTAACTAGGCTTCTTATTATTACATCCTCAAGCGCCAGCCTTCGACGGGATCAGCTGGGGTGTGGGGATTGTATTACGGCCTTTTATATGAGCCGGGTATCGCTCCATTGAACGATTTTCGTGGAAACACGAAAACTTCCAAGATTCATAATATAAAAAGGTTGATAAGTTGGCTCGGGGCTAGGGTTTCATTACAGAACATCATAATTCATGTGTGAGTAATATCGCGGCACACACTCGCCCGTGTTATGTCTGGGCTGCACCCGCAGGTGAAAAATTCCAGCCGCGCTCGTTGTGCGAGCTTAGTGTTTTATCTCGGCTTAGCGTTACGAGGATTTGTGGCTCGCTAAGTAAGGTTTTATGTCCCTGAAGCGCCTGCAAGTTTGCTCCCCTGATAAAAATGTATCTTTGATGCTTCGCTTAAATTTGCAGGCTTTAACGTAAATCACGAGCGGAAATTTTATATCAGCTTACACAAAATGAGATGTACTTTTTTAATTATTTACTTTAGTAAGTTTCTGTACTTATTATAAAATGAATAAAATAGAGAATATAATAGAAATAGAATTATTGACAAAATCTGACACAACGCACATAATATAACACAAAAAGAAAGAAAACAAAATATACAGTATAACAAAGTTTCGAGTATCAAATAGTGTCAAATAGGGGATTACTCATTATCATGACGTGGCGTGGCGGACCACGACTCACGACGCTGTTTTTCAGGGGCCCCTATTTGAATGACTTCACGAAATATCTAGCTATCGAGCTGAAATAAGAAAAGTTGTAGTCTTCATTGGCTCGCACAAAATATCTCAAAATTCGTAATTTAGGTATGTTTATTCAGGTAGCGAATAAAGTAAGATTTCATTTCAAAGCCCTGAAGGTATGTTGAATAACCATGTTTTATTTTTATTTTTAAATGTATGGTGAACATAGTAAATATTGTTTTCAAAAATTAAGTTATGCTTCTTTTTGATGTTTCCACGTGGCGTTTGTTTTTTCCACTCTGCATATTTCTAGAAAGATAAAATGATTACTCTTAGCTTACGCTTTTCATTGCCGTTGATAAAATAGTCTATCTGCGCAAAATCCAGGTGTAACATTTTTGACTGGGTATAAAAATTGCATTTAAGGTCTATTTATTTATAAGAGCTGTAGATGTGTGTGTAAGTCGTAGCTCTAAAAGCCAATGACACCAAGCAGCAGCAGGTTTTAGAAACCTGCTGCTTCATACAAATAAGACGTAGGTGCGGAGCCCTCGGTGCTCGAATCTGACTCGTACTTGACCGATTATATTATTCATGTCACTTTAACTGGGACTTTGGTAATTCTAGAACTTTATTTGGTCGAATATTAAAATTCAAGCCATTCGATAAAGATTGATTTTTTAAATATTTATCCCTGCATGTTGCCAGTAATTAATTATAGATAGCTTAGGTAGCCGTTGATAAATAGATCTATAAGTGATCATTGTAATTGGAGATAATTTTAAGTTAAACTGCAATTTGTGAGGCTTATCTTAAGCTGTTGTCAATTGAACAGCTAGGTGAATGCTGGGCGAGGAGCGAGTCGGATATTTCCTGCTCCGGCCCTGCTGCGCCGGAATCACGAGTCGTAAATAACGCGCCGCGCTCTTTCCTGTCTTCAGCTTACGAGAAAACCTTACGATTGTTCGCCTCGATAATATATCATCAAGATTCCTTTCACTCACCGTCGAATAATGCTTCCCCAAATTTCACGCAACTGGTATACGAGTATACGAGCCATACAAAAAGATTTTCATTTTGGTTTCAATGGCGCACCGATGACCTTTTTTTTGCTGTTAGGTGCATGAATTCATCTGGTGCGCGACGCGGATGTGACGCGACTGTCAGTTGTTACTTATAGGTATAGGATGTTATGCGGAGAGAGGTGTTGTATCGAGGCAGCAGAATGGAATGCAGCCGGCACGCCGCGTACCGTTGTGTCGGCGTTGTCGGTCGGAGAGCTTGCAGGCGGCAAACCATGCCGCAACTGCAAACGGACGCCGGGAATGCCGAATACTCTCCACCTCACATCGCACAAATAATTCATACGTACGCAACCGTAGCCGCTGCAGGTGTTAATGGACACGAGTTATTGTTTTGTTCCCCGCAACAAAGTTGGAGCTAATGTTGAAATTTGATTCCAGTTTTAAACAACTTTTACAATTACTTTGTTTACATACTGATTAATTTAAATGAAATTCATTTTATGGTGATAAAGTTAAAATTTTAATGCATTCAAAATATACAGGGTGTTTGATAGTCGAGTGGAGGGGTTTTAAGAGACTATAAAATACACCGCTCATTAGTATTTAGGCATTCGTTATTATTTCCATGCAATTTTATACAAAAACTACTTTCAGAATTATACTGCTAAGTCGGAGTCACTTGATAATTTTGCGTGTACTTTGTATTTTTTATTTAGCTGACTTATCAAGTTTCAAAATGGTGTCCAAAATCCCCTATTTATTGGCGGACAGTCATTAAAAAATCCATAAATCAAATAATGGTTTTGCAAATCGTCGCAATAAGAAGACTGATTTTCTATTTGGTTATTTGGTGCTGTCTTAAGGGAATTTATTAGGCATATACACTTTAGTCGCCTTTATCTCAGGAACCAATCGGGGCGTGATAGTTTTCCTTTAAAATTTGTTATATGTGCTTTCATTTAAGATATTTTTATATTTTTAGTATTTATAGTTTTGGCTGTACAGGGGGCGGGCGGGACTTGACTATAAAAAAGAGCACTTTAAATCTTAATACTTCAGGAACGGATTCTATAAACGAAAAACTGTTAGCAAAAACGCGCAATATTTTTGAAAGACCTATTTAACGACACCCCAGACCTTATGTTTTTCCAACATTTTATTTTACCACTTTTTTGGCGTGTATAATATGTATGTATATTCATGCCAAAAAACAGCTTTCTAGAACCAAGAGTCTCTCAGCTAAGCTGCGGACGGACGGACGGACGGACTGACATGACGAAACTATAAGGGTTCCTAGTTTTCCCGGTTTGACGGAACCCTAAACAACACAAGTTGATAAATACATACAAAATAATTTGGAATATAAGTGAATGTGACGTGTTTTACAAGTCAAGTCAAAGATATTAAATTGAAGGCTATAACTAGAAAAAACAAATTGTTGACCAAACCCGTAAATCTACTAAAACCCAGCACAACAATTTTTATTGCTTTATTCGTGCGAGGAAAGTGGTAGGCGTATCACAAGGTCTCATTTGTTGTTCTACTCCCACTTACCACGGGTCACATAAATCTGAAACTTGCTCATTTAATCTACGTGATAGAACTGACTCATCTATTCGATCGTTGTTGACATTTATTCCAACTGTTTAATTCTCGTGTACCTATTTACCTCCTTGTCAGTTTCAAATTAATTTAAAAAATAATAATCTTTAAAAACAATAACAGAAAGTGGGTATAATTAAAAATATGTAATTCTTAATTGTTAAGTTGTATTGTCTCCAGGGTAGCGCCTCTATTCTAGGCGGTCTAAACCATAACGTCTTTGCCCTGTTATGGTATTGTTTTAAACTCGGCGGCCATTACCATCAATTAAATAACAGCTATCAAAACGTTGACAATACGATAGCAGGTCAAATACGATATGGTTTTTACCGAATCTCGGCCCTGAGATTATACACGGTAAACCTTATTGTTTTTGATGTATTTCCGTATTGTCAACGTTTTGATAGCTCCTAATCAATTGTCAGTTATGGCGGCCGACTTAAAACAATACCATAATACGGGCAATTTTGTTTTGGCCCTGAACGACTTCACCTTTGTAAAGTGAAATAGAAACTAAAACTATATATTCATGTATTGGCACAGGTACTCGTATGTCGGGTACGTACTCGGGAGACACAAGTTCGTTTAGAAACTGCTTTTTCGAACAGCCTATGTTCAATGGCAGTGAACAAAGCTTCAACAAACTGAATCCGCGCGGGCATTTCATTCTTTGATCAGAAAATTGGACTTGTCATTCAAAAGCATGTCGAACATCTCGGAACAGAGCAATTGAACTAGGCGAACTGAACTTTTATTTGTTTTCTAACCGAGAACTTCTAGTTCTACTTTTTGTTGCCAAAATAATGATCAGGAGATAGTTTTTGTCGAAACATTTCGTTATGTAGACGTCGAGATTGACAGTATGTTAAATGGTAAGATTGTATAAAAAGCCCATAGGCCATAATGCAAACAATTTTATTCGATAGAACAGGTTTTATACAAGTGAAGTTGTTTTTCCAAACAAATGAGTTTATTCGATTATGCACTTTTCACTCGAGTAATTGTGACGATATTTGTGACTCATATTTTGTTAACGTGTTCAAATCTCCGCGTGTGTTTGTGCTTCATTTGGTAAGGTTGGAGAAAATAATCAGATTGATCTGCTCTTTGTCTTGGCCGCTATGTTGGCCCACTCGTCGGACGCGGATCGTCAGTGTCGATTGTTTACTTCGTTAGTCGACTCCACCTCTACCCGTTACACGTTGCTTCGTTGAACTTTGATCGCGTTATGCTGGTAGCTGCGTTTGTTATATACTTAAGTAATAGGTATAACGAGTTTAAAGTTTATAACTTATTCAACTGTAAAGGTTTAACTTTTTCTTGTGGTTTTAAAAACGAATAATAATTTCATCAACTGAAATGTTCTAGCAACTAACGAACAATCCGACGGTATCACAGGACATCAAAGACGAGATAAAGTAAGCACCCACGAAACCGGAAAAGAATTATAAGACGTATTTGATCTTTTATTCCGATTGTGAAAATAATCTCAAAGTTGTTTGCATTTGCATAGCAAATACGAATCAACATGAAATATCAGATGTCTTCCAACAAAACAGAAACATAAATTTACGGCAGCAATACTCCTAGATGGCTTTAGCAATATGGAATGTAACGTTTCTTAGTAGTAGGCGGGTCTAGTAGCCTGTAGTGCTAGGCGACACCTGCGTCCGGCTAAGCCTCGCACCGTGCAAATTTATGAACGCTTTCAATGCTTTCAACGTGTGCCACCTGACCCGCCGAGCGACATTTTGCCGGACAAATGCCTCCCTGTCCCTGTTTAGATTGGATACTTATTCTAACTCCTTTTGCCGGCTTTTGTAAATTGCTAGGATGGATAATAAAGATCAACGGTGCTTTTGCGAGAAGTACCTGTCTTTATATTTTGAGATTTTATGATTTTAAGCTTTTACTTGTAAAGGAAAAAAAAGCATTTTAAAACCTGCTGTTGATATTTGTATTTCGATCCTGACGAAAATATGTAACCGCTGCAATTTTTATATCAGCACAACCTGAGAATTCAAATATTTGTTCCGCGCACGTATCCAATTCGCAATATTTTGCTGGTATCGATTCTCAAGAACAGCAACAAATTGCTTTACCCTGCCATATAAAGAAATCTCTCCAGACGGCGAGGAACAGAAGTAAAAAGATAACATTTAATTGCAATGGAATCCTTGGCCGCTCCTTGGACTCTGTAGTCCTTAATAAAAACTTTTTTAATATCAAGCGTTACACTGCCGCGTGTCCCTTCGATTGGAAATACCTATCTGAGCCAGTGAAAACAAAGGGCTTTTTATATGAAAGATTTACCCGTGGAAGCGAGTTCCGGGGCGGCTGTGGATGAAATTTATAGCGAAATGTAATGTCGTCCTGGGGGACGTGTCTCGCGAGGCCCCCGCGCCGCGTATCGTCCTAGGGCGCGCTCGTGTTTCAATTAAATGAATTAACTAAAGTTCACATGTAAATACATTTTATTTTTTATATTTGATAGTGCTAGTACGTCGCTATTTAACAAATCGAATGCGTATCTGACATTGCAGATAAATTACATATATCCCCTACTTTTGTGCTCTAAGGAAAATCCTTTCCCCGTCCTATCTGTAGAAACTTTAATACGTCCGTGAAGTTTTACAATAACGAAATCGCAATCTCAGTTTCGAGATAAAACCGGGTAGGTAAACAGAGCAGGTTTCACGAAATGTGCCAAGAGCAGAGTATTGTTCCAGCGCTACAGTCGCAGGCGGTGCGTGAAACAAGAGCTACCGGGGAGCGATTGCGAGGCTATGCTGCCCGGCTGGATTTGTTTAGAGATACCAGGGCCACTTGAGTGTACGGCCTCTTGTGTTCCGTGCTTGTTTGTATTGCAAACAGCATGTATCATTGTCTTTTCATGTTAGCCTAACTAGTTAAGCTAACAGTAGCTAACCTATAGCCACCAGTGGAACCTTATATGTTTAGACTGAATATATTATTGCCTTACAAAATATGGGATCATCAGCACTAAGTGCATTATCAATATTAGCACAAAGTGAACTCAAAGTGCGCTTCGACAAAAGATATTAAACCTCTTTTGGATCACGTACGCATCATTATGTTAAAAAAAATACAGCATAAACTAAAAAAAGTATAGCTAATTTAAGGTGTAATATTAATCGGCTGTTCTACAAGCGTTTTAAGTAGTTTCGGTTAGTTAGCCATTGTACCGCAATATGCAATTAAATATTTTTATGACCGTACATTTAGAACGTTAAACGAGTGAAGCAGAGCCGAAACAACCATTTTAAAACACTCAGGCGATTTAACATTTGGGCTGTTTGCCAAAAATGTGTAATATTTAGAATTTCAGCACGCATAACTTTATAAGTAAAGTGAGAGAGGCGTTGTTTTAAGTATTCCCAATCGGGAAGCGCGGCGTGCTGTAGCAGGGAGGAGGCGAGGCGGCCGGGCTCGGCCTCTGGCTCGCAGACGTCGCCCGAGAGGCCACAAAAACTTCGCCCCCGCTTTGTTATTACTGCAATGCTAATTAAAATAGCACCGAATAGATAATGGACAGCTTCTGGCAGCGGTCGCCTAATGCGCTGCCTTTACGACGTCACGGTTTATACACTCTTATACTGTCTTTATACGCATTCTGTTTTAATTTTGCTGCAGAGCTAGAAGGAGAGTTGAGTATGTAATTTAATTTAATGTGATAAAGTTAACTATTATGTTGTGTTGTATTATGAGAAATGTTAACCCAATTCGTTTAACAATGTGCTTTTATTTTGAATTTAAATGTAATGATCAAATGAAATGAAATTAACCTTCACCAGCGGTTGATTTCAAACAATTGAGCTCCAGTTTTATTTTGTAATTCAATTGATCGTCATTAGCTAATTCGTTGGTTAAATTACCGGCAGAGTCGTGTAATGCATTTAAAGTCCGCTGGACAAAGCAATTACTTGTCCAATAATTATATAGGTGGTCACAAAATGATACTAATAATATAATAATCCAGTTTCATAGGCGGGTGATAATGGCGCGAGCCGCTCGTTAGCTTCCAGGGAATTACCTATTGTTAATGTTTTAATTCGTATCCGCCCTCGCCGCGCCGAAATTGTAGCTTTGTGTATTTACTCATCTAAATATTTGTTACAAGCCGGACTGTTTCGTTTTAAATAATTAGCCATCTTTTATATTCTCTCTCCTTTGGATGTTGTAATGTGTTCTGTTTGTGTTATTTTTTAACTCCGAAATCAATGATCGTCTGATATCAGGTACCTTCAAATTTCAAGAATAATCTGTAATCGTAATTAAATGTATATAAGAAGCCACAAAAATCGAACCTTCATACATTGAGAAGCCTATAGTATGACTAGGGGAGCTTAAATATTTCTATAGCGATTTTATGGCGTAATTAACAGTTAATGTCGCAAGCCGAATCCGCTGGATCTAATCCTCGCCCGACCTGAATATTTATTATAGCAATGAGTTATAATTATGTATCATCCAACCCTATGGCGTGGATTGACGTTAATTAATATACGACGATCGACGATTTGATCTACGTCGTCCAATATAATCTGGTAACTTTTCCTGATACATCAAGCATCGGTCGATAACCAACCCATGATCGATCGACGATTGATCTATTTGTGTTTTAAGACCTTAACAGACACGCAACGATACAGAAAGTTCATGATAGACACTAGAAAAAGTAAGCATGTTATTATGAACACAGTCGAGCTGCATGTAATTGTACATGTGTTGGTGAGGGTTTCGGCCGCACGTAACTTTGCCTTTTCGTAGTTCGCACTGAAAGCCGCGGCTGGTCGCTCGGCGCGCGCCCGGCCTCCCCCGGCCGCAAACTCACACCAGTCACCTTCACCCTCTCCCGTTCATTGTAACCCTTTACTGCTAGGTTTTTACACAGGTGTTATAAACTTTATTTCCTTCGAACATATGTCAGTATTATTTTAAAAAAATGCCACGTTTCCGTCTGTAGTAGTCTGAATATATATTTCTAGTATTATCGTATTCTGAACTGATAGCATAAGTATTTCTGTCTGTCAATACTATACAGTCTGTATAGTGGTGTTAAAGCTATGTGTGTGACGTCTGCTTGTGTACGATGCTTTTAACGTGAGGATGATCAATGATCATTGTATTGAACAATGTTGCGACCGACTCTCTAACGCTATTAATATGCAACGTGCCTCCTGCAAAGCCTGGCGCACAGCGAAGTGCGGAACGTTCTCAATAACATTTGAATCGCTTCCTGCGAGCCCCTAAAGTCTCATCTGTTAGTCCGCAGTGATGAAATAGAGAATAAGCACCCATTTCCCGGTACCCTGGCCTTTGTGCTTGTGCTTTACTGTCGGTTTGTTTATTTCAGGCGCCTGTCTCGTAAACACTCGCACTGAATTTAAGTTGGGCGTTTGTATTTTCCTGCAAAAGATATTCTTTTGCGATGCTCTCTGTGCTTTGGTGAAAATTTCTTGCTGGTTTATGAGTGTTTCAAGTTAGTTGAGTTTTAGTCAAGAAGTTTAATAATGTGTTTATTGCCGAATTAATCCGCAGCATGGTTTTATGGTGTACGTGCCCGCGCGGTGGTTGGTAAATAGCTGCCTTGATGTCGGTATCATATATTTAGACGTAAAATAAGTGTTTCGGAGATGTGTCGGACAGTGAATGATCCCCGGCTGAGCGCGCGGGCGGCTGTACGTACGTAATTTACGACTCCGGTAACGCCACGAGCACACTCCATATCCAGCGCGTTATTGCCAACTTGAAAGCAAGAATGGCACACATTTTTCTCACATCTTGTAAATTTAGGCGTCTCCCTATTTCTACAGAGCGTTTCTTTCCAAACTCATATCTTTGGTCGTTACTTTAAAGTCATGTTCTTTGTTAGAACTCTTTTACATTAGCAAGGAACTAAAAGGATATTTGTTAAAAGTTTGTGAACAAATCTAAAGTGACATTCTTTAGGATGTCATTTGTTCATATAAAAAGACTTATTTCATAGTCAAGTTAGTCATCGATACTGAAGAAAACTTCAACTGTGCTTGTTAGAGTAGCTTTCATTTAATAAAGAAATTATCTCGAAGATAAGTTGAGTTAAAAAATGTTACAGAGGCTCCATTCTACTCGGTAAAACAATATTGCATTTGACATGTTGTCGTATTGTCAATGTTATGATATGATAACTCTTATTTACAGGACAGTAATGACTGCCCATTTAAAAAAAAAAATTATATGTTGAAAGCAATATTATTTTTCAAAGTAAAATAGAGATGTTTTGAATATCAGGCATTTTTTTCTAATTTGGTAATACCCATCTTGCTTCTATATGTAATCATATTTTTGAAATTATGGCAAGTGTTTCTGTCAAGTGAATAACATATGTTAAGCCGCATGTTGAACGCTATTGTTAATTACGTAAATATGAGATACGTTTAAAAAAATCTGGTCCCAAGTTTTTTTTCAGTTTGTACAAATTCCAACTCCATATTGACTAACAATTGAGCTTTAAGTAAGTATCGTTCCAAGTACCTACTTGATTTCTGGTTGTATCACCGGCGTAGAATAAACGGATTTGTTGTTATGGAGGAAAAAGCGGGGCGTCGTGGCTCGAGTGAACGCGGCCGCCGCGCGCCGGGCGGCAGGTAGGCGGCACACGTGACGCGTGCGATGCTTTTATTACGCGCAGCCACCGCGGCAAGCAAGCGTTTTGTCACCTCGCTTCGAGAACCTTACGCCGCAATAAGAAGGGACGCTATTTTTCATGACTTTTCCCCTTGGCTGCATTTCAACACTCCGGTTCAATGGGTTTCGCCACTAAAGGTACAAACCTTTGTGGGTTATAAAGATATCAAAGTGCTTTTAGTTTCCGCGCGTGCACTCTAAAAGCGATTTTCAAGAAAGGACTCCAGATGTTACTGAGTAGGTAAAAATCGTGTTTAAGTTCAACTATTTATAATACGTGGATGCGGTTTTAACTTCCTGCCTTAATTACTTCTAAGAGCGAATATAACTTTGGTAATATAAGCAATTAGAAACTTATTTGACGCTGCCGGTCCGCCAGCTCTGCCTCGGGCGCAAGAATCGTGGGATGAGCCATTACGTGCTTTCCAAGAAAGAACTTTTCCTTTTAAAAGTCGGCTCTTACTCTTTTTTTAAACTTATTATATTGGATAATTCGGCTGAAAATATGAATATGATGGGCAGAACTTTCGTAATCTAACAAAACTGGGGAAAATTTAGTCGATTATGTCTTGGTGAATGATCTCCTACGGCGTTTAGGTTGGGCAAAAATCACGTTTATCATCTTACATTTCCATTATGTTACTCGTCTTTTTTTATTTTACAAGCTACAATACTGGCTCGATGAATTGCGTCTCTTAAGCTTGCTACCCGCACAACAAAGTACGTATACGGCAGCATAAGACATGCCGCAGAGGCATATTCAGGTTCAGTAAACTTTGTTTTTGTACTTGTGTCTACTCGTTGACACATTCTACTTTTCTTATTTTCCTCAATCACCCAAAGATTCGCTGGAAGAGATCCCTTAAAGGGATAAGTTCGCCTTTGTACGTAACTTTTCTGTAAATATTGTATTTTAATTTCTGTGTTTTTGTACAATAAAGAGTTTACATACATACATAATATTTAGGCTGGTAATGTCGGAAGTGATGAGAAGCGCAAAATTAATTGTCGTAGTCTGCGGATGTATCTTTATGCGCAACGATAACTTAAGTGCGTGAGAGGAAACGTCGACATTTCTCCAGACAAAAGGACAGAACCAGTGGTATTCATATAAGTATATGGGTACTAATGTTACCGTAGTCATCACAAAATGATGGGTCCAACATGCGTATTAACAATTAGGACATATTTATGAAACCTTTATTTAAAAGGATTTTTGCACCCATTATTTTGCGATGACTAAAGTAATTACCTACAGGAAGATCGTTTTTGTTCGCCTATTGTTGTGCTTCACTGTGGGAACCGTTGATATTATTTGCCCAAGCGTCGCATCTTTTTGTCTCACTCAAGAGCCTGGCGTGGCTATAATGTTGCTGCTACTTGATATTATGTATGCGTTCACATATGACAAGTAAGCCGCACGGCGGCCGCGCTCCCCACCCGCGTACATCCGCTTCGTAGCCGCGCTGTAGCCGTTATGTAGTCACGCTGTAGCTACTATGTACCCGTCGCGCCGTAGCTACTGTCTAAAGTGGATCGTAGCTTATAGAAACCAGTGATACGACTAAACTGTCCACCTTACATGCTAGATGTAACCGCAACATAATTATACAATCTGACGTGAAAGCATACTTGTTTTATGTTTCCGATGTAAAGTGGAGGAATAAAGACCCTGAAAAGCGATTATAAATCTAGCAGCCTATTATGTTTGGAAATAACCCACATTTAATATTTGTTTTGAATTTTTAATGGCGTGGGCGGAACGGGCCAGCAGATTAAAATTCTTACGTAAAGATTTTTGGTTTTTTATACTAGCGGTAAGTAGCATAGTAACTGAAGGAATACGCATTTACATAGCAAGTTACTTTATATCTAGAAACATTAACATTACACTGTTCCTGAAATAATATTGACTAACAACTTCTACGAAACCCTCTTAGGAAAAAGTTTTTTATGTTTGCAATACTGACGCTCGATTCCTACGCTGTGTTCCGTTAGATTCGTTAGCTTTGCGAGAGTATTTGCTGGAGGAGGTTTATACGAGCTATCACACTCAGCTATCCAACCAATGCAATTAAACTTGGTAAGGCAGTGCGGGTCTTATTCTGAATCCTGCTCGTTATCGAATCGCAAGTTAGGGCCGATAAATTCAGGCCGCTTAGAGGTATTACGTTGAGAGCTCACAGGCTCGTGCAGTGCCTTCTTAGTGCACAACGGCTTTATTTCATTAAATACCGCGTTAAAACAACTTTTCGTTTCTTTAGTTTTACATCGGAACTACTAGTTCGCGGAAGTTTGACATCGGTGATCGGTAGTAGTCATGTCGTAACTATGAAATGTCGAATATGTGACATGAAGACACACGACATGAAGTTTTGGTCGTTAAATCGAGTGACCAAAGAGCTGAAGACCTTCCTATCTCAACGTATCAGATAAATAATGCAGCTAGTATCTTTCGCAATATGCAACAATCACTTTGTAGAAATCATTTCATTTATCTTAGTAGTTTAGAAAAAACATAAGCGAAGGCAAAGTCCACGAAGCAAACCGCACGCAGATCACGAGATAAGTAAAGTTGAATAACGTGCAATGCACTTAGTGACTCTTACAAAAAGAAAACGAAATCCTATAAAAATCTGTTTTGTAATAAAAAAGGGCCAAGGTGTTCGACCAAAGTCGGCCTACCAAGTCGACCGTAAGATGGGGTCGTTTCAAATATGGTGTTACCAAGTGCGGGTTCATTTGGGAGATAAAGTAAGATAATTGCTTTATTTATCAAAATATGAGCTACTGTGAATATAGATTTTTCATAGTAGTGCGAGTCCTTTATATTTTATATTTCGGTGAATAAATGGATCGAATAAGTGATTGAAGGTATACAATGTGTTTGAAATGAATATAGATTTTAGCATGTTGCACTTCGATACGAAGAATGACACTCACACGAAAATCATTGGTGACATTAGATCGTTCGTTCCATTTATCACAACCTAACAACCACTCGGCCGCCGTTACTGTCAAGTAAATAAGAGCTATCAACACGTTGTCAATACGATAATAGGCAAAGACGGTATGGTTTTTACCGCCTAGAATATCGGCACTGGAAAGTTGTACACAACATAAGCATAAGCAAGCAGAACTCCTTACTGACTTATAGCAGGTCCGTCCGTTTCACTTGTATTTTAACGTTGAATGGGTTACCTATCAGTGATAGTGTATAGTTAGTAACGATAAAGTATGTCAGAAAATGATTATTTTTAATATATTTAAGAGTAGTGTATATGCATCTCCAATCGTGAAAGCGGTATAAACTCCTACGGCCCACCATTTAAGGAAATTTGTCAATGCAATATAAACCTATTATGAATGAAATAAAGCCAATTCCCTAATTTGATAATTAGTCGTACAAATAAAAATAAATCTACTTTAGTTCCTATGCACTAGAACTTTATTTGAATGGTCGTATTATGTACTATTTTTAGTACCAGGTACCTGAGGAGGCTAAAGCTCCTGATAAGTGTCTAATCGACATAAGATACTTCATTCGTTCTTTAATTAATTGTGCAACGATCTGTCCAGAAGCATTGCAAGTAAGATTGTGCGCGCAGTTGATTCTCCTCCATCCATGTAGATGCTACTGTATTACCAATTATGCAAAACGTCTTCCGCGTTGCGGTGCGCGGAGGCAGGGCGGTCGCTGTCGCGCTCTTTCCTCACTCGTAGCGAAATAACGACCTCAATTTACATAACAATGCTCGTCACCCCTTATTCCCTACAGCGACTTTCGCAGGCTGCTCGGCCGGGTCCTCCCGGACCCGAAACTTTTTTGCTTTCGAAATGTGTCCAGTGTTTCATTGACATTTAACGATTAGCTGTGTCAAGTTAACTGAAGTAGAAGTACTGCCGAAATTTAATTATCGAAATGGAAATAACATACAAATGAGATCGTGAGCATACAACGCCCAATTGGGAGTCGCAAGTTGCGAAACCGCAAGCTTTAACTTTTGATTTAGTGATTTTAGTGCGGCAAAAGCATGCGGCGCCGCGGTCGGGCGCGGGTCTCGGCGCTCCGCCAGCGGGCCGGCAGCGCCGCCGCTCGGCGCCGCACCGAACACTTTCGTCCCGATCGTAACTTCTTCGTCCAACTTTCTGTTTTAATTGAATCAAAGTTTTCGGCTTTTTGTGGCGAACTTGCCAGCCACGCACGCTTTCCGAACTCCAATAAACTTTCTTTATTAAATTATTGGAAGTTGAGAAACGTTCGCCTTTGAACGTGAATTCAGAAACAAAATTGAGTACAGTCGTGACTTCCAGCAGAAACGAATCTATTTATTAGCATGGCTATGTTCAGCTCGAGGAATTCAAAATATGTTGGATCAAATGAAATTCGGGTCAAGTATTATTCATAAACAATGGTTCGTCTGCCTCAAGTACAAACGTTATGTTTTCTATTATTTGCAGATGTTAACACGTTCATATAAGTAGTATTGTGGGAGAGCTCAAGAAAGTTTAGGAACAATCTCTGGGTCCGCCGAGAGAATAGTTCATAAAGACGAACGGCTCTCTTTGCCAGGCATTCGTCCGGGTAGCGCATTGTTTTGCGGCGTAGCTTTATCTGGCGCGGAACGAGTTGTCGTTCCAGTAATTTATAGATCTTACCCCGCCCAGGGCTCGGGTATCAGCACAACCGATAGAATCATACAGTAAGCAAACCTTCTTAAACGATGCGGAAACCTTTGGCAACAATAACGATTTGTAATTTTAATGAAATGTTTATTCTAAGGTCTCATTAATTATAAAGATTTGCTTCAATTTATGTTTCTAGGTGGCAAAGAAGTATAGGCCTTTTTAAAGCGCCGATGCGGTACTGCAGGTAATTTATTTGTGTTGTGCAAGGCATTTGGCTTGGGAGCCGCCCTGGTCCGCGGCCAGCCTGAGTGCTTTTAACGGTTACGTAATATACGGCTGACTTGAAATTTAAGTAAATATGCGCGGGCCCCCATTATGTGTGCTGCGTGTTGACAATAGCTTTAGGTTGCTCTGATATGAGAGCGAGTCGACTGCTCTTATATATGATTTTACATTAAATAACATTTTTAAAGTTCACGCGTTGCGTTATAGAATTTGATAGTGAAAATAACGCTTTGTTAACAAATTAAACATGTTTATATTTCGAAATGTTGATTGGAATAGTTGTAGTTATTATTGGCGAGCATTATATCATTAGCTTATTATGATAATCATGACTAGAAAATTTCACCCCACAGTATTGATTGTAATTTCGATAGCGCTCATGGCTATTGGCTACTGAGCACAAATAAATTTCATTCACTAGGACTAATGAGTCGGTTGCACAGCAAATTCAACGCGGGCTTTGTTTGGTACATTCCCTTTTGGTATTTAAAATAGTCGAGTAAAGCGGAAAAGCGCGATTTACTACGCAATTCGCACGTTACGTTTCTCGCACTACAAGCTACGCGTGCTACGCTCGTAGCGCTTACGCAGTGAACTATGTAAGCGATTCGCGAGGCGATAAGACGAGACGCAAATAAACAAGCTGGGCCTCTATTCCCGCCGGTAAAAAACATATCGTCTTCGACCTGTTATGGTATTGTTTTCAGGTCAGTCGCCATTACTGTCAAGTAAATAAGAGCTATCAAAACGTGTTGGATAGAGGTCCAACGCCTCTATCCCGACGGTTAAAAACCATATCGTGGTTGAGCCGTTGTCGTATTGTCACCGTTTTCATAGCTCTTATTTACTTGACAGTAATGGCGGATGACGTCATGCCACGTCATGACCATAACAGGTCAAGGGCGATATATTTTTTACCGTCGGGAATAGAGGCCCAGGGCTCCTCTTATTTACTTGTCAGAAATGGCAGATGTGCTATGGGTTTTACAAATGAATACAGCATTCATGGGATATAGTATATATTTTTACAATTGACCCTATGAGTGACTATCATATCGGAAAAGTGTCCACCTTTTTCCTTTAAAGTTTGTATAGCAACAAGCCATTCGATTTTAAGACTATACTTTAGTTTATTAAGTAGAAAACACAATAATCCCAAGATGAATAACCACTGTACATTCGGCGTAATCTCGGCGCAGTCTTAAATACGAGTTGGTATACATATATAACAGTGTCGCAAAGTGCACACTAAGCATATTTACATGTGCACACTTCAGGATGTAGTTCGGAATCCGATCGGGGCGGATATTGGAGATTTACTAAAGTGTGAGGAGATCCGGAGTAGACTTGTGCTGACGCTTCAAAACTCTGCGTTCAGTGGGTATTTTTCCTTTTTCTGGATATGACCATAACTTTATTATAATTTTGACAGCTGCCAAAATTATAATAAACTGGCTGCTGAAGGCAACTAATATCAGGTTAACATAATGGCTCCATTTTGTCATAAGCTAATTTCAACAGTAAAAATGTAATAAATTTGTAGAGCGTCGGAGCCCGTTTTTGTAATGTGTTAAATGAGCGTCATAAAAAGGCTACAATAGAGTTAACGGCGGGGTAAGTGCAGGCGGCAGGTACGGCGGCGCGATGACAGTGCGATGGCTCCCAGCGGGCGCCGCCGCGATCCTCGTAAATTGCGAATATTAGATTATAAGTACGGACCGCGGCCGGGGCCGGCTCTCGGGGGCTCTACTACCAAAATCAAACTGGAAGCTACGTTGGGTTGGGTCCATCTCTTTCTATCCGTCTTGCTATAATTCCAGGGTGAAAGGGATAGAAGCCTAATTTTTTTACAATAGTACTTCGGGTAACCACCCAGGCGGCGCTGGGGCCATCACCCGAATATCGAACTCGTTCGAGCTGCTTTACATAGCGCCGTGATCCGAATCTCCTTTTTACCAATTCCCTATTGTGCCGTTTTTGCCACTCGTTTCGATGTGCTCTACATTTCCGCTCGGAACAATATTCGCATCCACTTACCATTGAAAACTGCGAGCTTTTTTTTAGAAACTTACAGCGCTTAATATGTTTCATTACTTAATTAGTTAATCACCAATAATATCTGAATTATATGTTTACACAGAGGTACATTGAGAGGCTTCGATAAAGTTCTAATAGCTCGGTTTTATTCTTAACGCAACCATATTATAATCAGTAAAACAAAACAAGGTTCGGGTTAGAACACCGTAAATAACAATACTACTTGTCTTAATAGTTTTATAAAAATAATTTCGAATCTAATCACGAGAAGCTGTTGAATTTAAAATACTGGACAGGTAGTCTTAACTAGCGCAGCCTGACTAAGACAACCCTACAACAAGTCCACATTTCTCGCAAACAAAGATAGTGGCATTGTAATAAACCGGGATTTATTTGCAACGGATATGTGCTAGACGCGGGCGGTGTCGTCGCATCAGTAGAGTAGCGTCTCGTAAGTGTTTGTGGCTTCTTGTTTTACAGCAGGGATCGAGAGCTCTTGAATTACATTTTATTACTAAACTAACTTTTCTTGACTCCGTCTAGTCCTCACACCACTTACCTCTTACCTCCCTCTTAGGTGACCTCTTCGCTGACCTCTTAGCCCATGTTCAAATTTCTGTGTAAAATGTTAAACTTCAACAAAAACACTAATTCGTTTCCTTCCTTCCTCGCGACTTAAACAAACTAGTGAACAAATAAACAAACTTTCGTGCATCTAGTTTATGTATACACTTATATGCGAAATCAAGTGAAAATAAGAACAAGCTTTGAAAACACTACTGGTTTTATTGGATACCGACCTCTGCATCATTCAATAGGGAGTCGAAGTCTTTGCTTGAGGTCTTTTAACCAATAAACCTGGCGCCTCAGGTGGACATTGCCTGTATACTGCGTTAGAATATAAAAAACCATTTTTTTAAAGCTTTAATATCTCTACTTGCATAACGATCAATCGAATAATACCACGTATCCTAAATACTGATAAGCGGTTAAAACTACTGGAGGTCGCAAAGAAACTGGCATAGATACATTTGTACATACACGTACATACAACAATTTATACATACATATATACACCCGAAAAGCATTACCCGCTTTCGTAGGTAGTCGGGTAGAAAAAGTGTAAGAGAAAGTTACACATCTATATTGATGATTGGGTACAATAAGAGCAGTAGTGTCTTACTGTAGCGCGGCGGAGGCGGCAATCCCTCTAGTTTACGGCTTCATTACGACGTCGGCGTCGCGCGGCGCAACTACTCTAATCGCAAGCCTCTTATGTGCTGCCACACCATACCCATTCAAATTTACTACCACAAAAATGAAGCTAAATAGTGCATTTTACTGCAAAATGTAAACATTTTAAATTCAAATTTTAACCGCTGATATTTACCCAACCGACCAGCATTTCAATATCACGTTGGAATGCGGTAATGGGATTCAGTGAGCGGTTAAATTGTTACCTGATGAAAGTTTGCTGGAGAGATCTTGCGTTAAGTCGTGAGGCGAACATCGGCAATGCATTACCGCCACCCGCGCAGCTTCTGCGTCGCTCCGGCCCGCCGGGCCCTTTGTGAGGAGCTTCGTATAATTACTGTGGGACTATGGGAAATAGCTCACCCGGCGCAAAAGCACCTTTGTACTGCTCGACTAAATTAATACCGATAAAAATATCATCGTTAAGGGCTTACTGATCAATTAATGTTGTGTTTTTAAGATAAATTCCTTGTTTTGATAAAAGCCGCTTATGCGGTTACATGCGTACCTATCCTAAAACTTGAAACACGCTTAGATCTAAGTGGAGACCCCAGCTGTGATAAAGAATTATAAACTTGAAAAAAATAGTGATATGGACAGGAATCTTCTGCTCATTCCCCATTTATTACCCATGTTATCTGAAAAGATAACGACTAAACATTATCTTACAATAAGAAAAGTTGCACAGACAAATTGAGGAGGTGAACAAAGTTTTATGATATGCACAGTTATCAGAAATGTTCGAGGCGGGCAAAGTTGTACCTACCTTCGGCGGTTATGGCTTCTTGCCGTGAGACGTTATTTCCTCGCGCACCTGTATGAAATGCTACTTGTCGCTCTTTGTTATCTCGCCTCCCTTCGCTAAATTAAGAGCTTCGCGATTGTGTCGGCTGCCAATAGCATTAGCAAACAAAATAACGGTCTGCCATCTTCAGAACAATTGAGATGATAAGTAGGTGAGTGCCCTCAAGGGGCTGTAGGCATACTACATACATTTCTATTAAACTAAAATGTTGTTCATGAAACTGAAGTTAGATTTTTATAGTCTGATTTTTTATAGGTATTAAATGTAGGTGAACATTTACTGTTCCTTATTTCTGGTCTTCTATTAGTAGGTTTCAGGCTTACGTAGTCAACAAAGAGCCCTTCTAGTTTCGCCATGTCCGTCTGACCGTCTGTCGGCGGTTTTACTCAGATAGTCATGGAACTACGAAGCTGTAATTTGGCATATTTATATACTTATTCAAATTACGCTGACAAAATTTTACAAAAGGCTTCGGGACCCTATACTGAGTAGCATGGGGTGTCCCTCTCTTGCCTGTTTTTTTCTATAACGTTGTACAAAAATACATGTTGCGAGTGGTGATTGTTTTTTTTGATACGTATTTTGTTTTCATTATCTGATCCGTGTACGACCGGGGACCAGCTGGCCTAATTCCTAACGCATTTGCAATCTCAATAAACTTAAAAGTGGTACAATTGTTTTCATTTTGTAAGCAAACTCGCCTTCAGACTGTCAAAATGAAAACGATTGCGATTGCGAGTGCGTTAGGCAATGAGCCTGCAGGGCCTCCAATTAACGAGGTAAAAACCATTTCATTTTTGACCTGTTATAATTACATATCATATTGTCTTCGTTTTGATAGCTCAAACCATTATTATATACCTTGCCATCGTAATTGGTTACCATCAAACCTTAATATTAATGGTAGGTACTGGTATGTATATGCTGTAGCGTACCCTGACAAATTGTTTTTACCCGAAGGCAACTTATTGATCCTCCATCATCTATTAAGCATTGACGTGAACTGATTGCTATTTGTTTCGGTGACATATAAATAAAATTCGACAATGCTTATTAGTAACATATCTCGTAAAAATTGGCTTCGTTTCATTTCGAATTTATAACTAAATATTGTAGGTAGTGGTTTCGTAGACTCGGAACTATCGCAGATTAATTCGAAACATTATTAATGTTTGAACAGCCAGCTCGAATAATATCCGATATTGTCTGCAATGTATTGTGATAATTTAATTACCTGATAATATTTGATGCAACATTAAATGAAATCACTTTTATATTGTTTGCATAAAACAAAGGGATTAAAATAACTGTTAACAATCGATGGGTTGGGGCTGAGTACGTACCTGAAATTCTGGAATGAAAGCCGTATAAATTTTCAATACATACTACAATGAATGGTTTTATTCTTTAATATATTATTTCTTATCAAAAGGACACGTAAATAATGTATTTCTCCTATTAATACAAAATGATCCGAAGTACACCTTAAAACTTTTGTTAACGTTACTTACAGAAGGATCAAAGACTTATTTTATCGAATGACTGTCACTTGAAAATTCCTTTTACATACGCCAACCTGGGAAAAGTTCCACTCAGTTTCGTCCAGCGTGGATATACGTACTATACTTAAGTTAAGTAGGAACTACGCGAGTGGTTGAAAAGTCCAGGGACGCTTTTAAGAGGTTTCCATAATAAATGTCTACTGTGCAAGCGGCTCTGCATCTTGAGGAATCCCACGGCTTTGGAAAATCTTCCATTACTAGGGAATGTTAGTGTAACAAGAAATGGCTTTAATATAGTATTTTTGATTTCCCGATTACAACTTAGGGGATTTGCGCCATACGCATAAGTTTATATTCCGTTAGCGAAAATAAGATTCCCATTAATTTATCAGTAACCTGTAAACTGGTTCAACATCATAGCGTTAGTTCAATAGTATACATACTCGTAATGTAAAATTTGTAATGGTACTGCTTACTGATTTCTTACGACAAAAAGCCATCCACGCGGAAGTGATGTGGGGGAAGCGAGCATGACTTCCGGACCCCCATGCATATCTCGATTGGATGACCTTGGCCTGATGACTGTACCCAGGGTAGCCAGCGTAATATCCATCTTCTCAGAAGGAAATCTGGGTTAATTCAATTTAACCCAAAAAATTAGCCAAAAACGTATAATTTATACTATAGTTAACTTTCGCAGTCAAGGTTTAATCGACTCTACCAATATAAACTGACCAGTTTATGTTCAAACTTTGCATTAAAAAAAACTGCCTCATGCTCAGAAGTGTTAAACTTACTTTTGTAAAATCCAGCCCGTGAAGTTTTGAACTCCAGGTCCAGAAAAAAAAAAAAAAAAGATTTTATTTACCAACGGCAGCGGCCACGAAAATGTATAAAATTGCATTACATACCTGGTGTTTCACTTTTTAAAAACCATGCTTCGACTAGGATAACTAACACCAAACAGCCAAACACTCGTGCAATCAAAATACTTCCTTGTAAAATATTACTTTTGAAATGTCATAGACAAACAAGTTAAACCTTTTCAAACAGCGGTTACCGCGTATTTTGAAGTGTATCAAATACGAAATATTCATAAACGAAATAAATTGCTGAAATATCATAAACGCGTAATAAATGTTATAATTTAAACTATATTTTATTGAAATTAAATGTATTACGTTTAAATTTGTGATTTTATGGAATGCCTTTTTTCAGTGTTATTCTAAATCGTACCTGTTTCTGTTCTTTTTTTTCAAGGAAATTTTGGGACTGTGTTTAATATTATGAACAATTTTGTTAAATTTTCTCACATTTTTGGAGAAAAGCATTATACAAGCCTCAACCGGGGAGGGCGATTGCTGCTCGTATATAGCGCGGCCTCGACTGCGTCTCGGCCACGTTAACTCTATTCATCCCGCAACAGTTATTTTCCCGGTCTCTGCAGTAATGTACTATATATTCCTGCTCTCAATTTAATTACCAAGGTTTGATGCTTTTATAACTGTTTAAAGCCGTATGTCCCATGAATCCCGTTTTAATTACTAGTTTTGATTAATATCATTAAAATATCAATTCGATCAGATATAACTCTGTCTCATCATGGATGGGTTCGTTTGTTCAGTGAGTTGTAAGTGTAGTATTACGTTATTCGTCATACGAACCGAGGGCACCGGGCATGGGGTACTAGCGCCGGCAGCGGCGGCTCCGGAGCCGCACCCTTCCCGGCCCCCGCCCGCTCCCCCTCCCGCGCCCCACATGCCCCGCGCGCCCCGCGCCGCCCGCACCGCCGCGAGCGGGAAAGCCGACTCCAACAGCGTACAGATAAAACGTATGTTCGTTTTATTTTCACATTTGTCAGCGTTCGTTTTGTGCCCACTAACATAAATTGGACGTGGAGGGAAACCTCGCAGGTGAATGTAAAATAGCCGGGTTTTCCCAAGATAATACCGCCGAAATTTTACGGCACCATTAAGGGATTTATTGGTCTTGTCACATTGAGAACGAATGCTATACCCGAAAATAATATTTAAAATATCCGTTTCGCCGCAGGACAATCAAGGTATCGCCTTTCCCGATGAAACAGAAGGAGGCGCTCGCCGCTCTGTTTATTTAAAATAACGACTTTTCGTTATTTGGTCTTGGTTACCGCGAATTTTGTTAATGGCAGTCTGATTTAAAACTTCCCTCATTTATCTTTATTTACGTGTAATTATTATTATTCTACTGAGGGATTGGTAAAGGTGTGATCGTAGCGGTGCTACACGTATTCGTAGGCCGTAGCGTTGTAGAGGAGCACCGCGCCCGTCTGGCCGCTGCCAATAACTGTTGTCCCGTACTAATGGCTGAAACAGGGGTTCAATTAAACGCCAATTCGGACCGAGATAGCTCTGTCAAACGCCACGCATGAGATGCTCGCCGGACACTGCCTCATTTTGTTGTTCATGCGCACTTTGTAAACGGACGATCGATGCCGCACATCTGTATGTAGAGTCAGCCATTCATAAACCTTGTTTAATTTCAATTGTTAACGTGTAAGGGTTAATATAATATGTTAAAAAGTCTAACTGTACTCGGCTTTTGGTTTAAAATATTGTGGGACGCCGACTTCACTTGGACTGACCTACCTACCATTTTATAAGTAAAGAAGTTATTTCTTGCATTTTTGTAGGCGGGTTTTTGTTTTTATTAAACATTTATTTTATTTTATACTTTCTAGTGATCATATTTATGCTGTTATGTAGTCCCACTTCTCAATTAATGAAAATATAGAACTTCTCAAGCTCGCCGCAGGCAACGCCGCGGGAATATCATAGCCATATTTAAACCTAAATGTGCTCCCTCATAGTCGCCCAAATATCTTAATCGAGATATCTTATCGCAACCCATCAAATAGGTATCGTTAAGGAGTTCCGGTGGCCATCTGTGGTCTTTATCATCAGTTTCACTTCACCATATAGTACTTTTCAAAAGCAAATGCACGAGTTACAGTGAAAAATACCGATATCGCTATAGGTGTGCCTCTAATATTTGAGGAGTTCCCATGATTCCATCATCAGATCCTGACGTGTTGACAATGAGACCAACTAGAAAGTATACCTATTCAAACAACGAAAAAGTTTTTCGTATCGGTCCAGTGGTCTCCGATATATCGGGGAACAAACAAAAAAAAAAGGATCCCGACGAATTGAGAACCTTCTCCTTTTTTTTGTAGTCGGTTAAAAATAATATAGTGGTTACAGATGCAAAGGTTCCTTTTATTAACTAACAAACAATACTAACTGTTTTTCTTAATTAAAATCACATTACATATATTTAATGTTATAACAAAAAGTCAAATAGGAACAACATCGAACCTTTCAAACACAAAAACCCTACCGAGAAATTGTCAGACAAGCATCGTCGCCGAGACGACGATATTTTCCTTAATAATTAGCTAATGAAAATCGGGTCCGTCTCTATTCTACTTCATAAATATTTTCCTTATTGCCTGTTACCACGACCTGTCGATAAATTTATGGAAGGGCCGGCGTCACCTGAACTTTTATGGTTTCTTTCTTCGCCACTCGCTCTTATATTTATTACCCGCCTATTCAAGTTTCCACATTTATGAAATAGTGGAGTTGCGTCTAGTAGCGTTTCCATTTTTATTAAATTCGCTATTTTGCAGTTTACTTTCAACTATCCCAAATATATGATTTTAACGAAAAAACTAATTGTCCTGTGCTGTATGACAATAAATAATATCAAAAAAGTTTTGCTCGTTCGTTTAGATTTTATAAATAAAAAGTAACAATTGCACCGGCTTTGGTCACGGGCGGTGCCCACCAGAGATATATCCACCAGTATAACGAGTTATTCCGATTTGCTTTGTTAGCCGCATAAATGTTAGGTAGCGCGAGCAATTTCATTACAGGAATTCAATCGCGAAATCCGACCAAACTATTAAATATCTGCGTCAGATATCCATGCGAGGGAATCGCCAACCGAAAGAAATATCTTTCCGACTGAATTCCAGCAGAATTTATACGAACAGAGTATACATTTCTTTGATTTCCTCGTTTATGTGATGACGTTTTACCCCAGGCTCGATTCGTACCTCATTATTGCCACCTGTGCGTTAGCCGCAGCGATAGAAAAAGCCCTTTTCGTAATTTGAATCTGTGAACTCTCACCTCTGGTATTATTTCCAATAAATGCTTTTTCCCAAAGCGCCATTGTGTTATTGCTGAATGTACGCAAACTTTTATTGCAACTATAACGGTCCTACCCGACGTTGCTGTTCTCAAAGCTATACTATTTGTTGATAGTGGTGTGTATTGGTACTGGTTATCATTATATATGCGTAAGTCGGTTGCTTAAACTGATTTAAATTAGTAAACACTTAAAATAACAGAAAATACCATGACACTTTCAAAAACAATTGGTAATAATTAGCAGGAATGATCCTTCGTCGATGGAAATGTAAATAATTATGTGAAAAGATATATTCAAATGCTTTCCTCAGAAATGTACTCAAATGGGAATGTGATTATACAAGCTCACGGTGCAAGCGAATGGAGGACTCAGACACATTTCAGATCTAATTCAACGGTTCAAACGGAAGAATTTAAAATGTGAATGGAGGTAGAGGCCGGATGAACGCGAGGTGCACGGCTCTAGCAGCTCTCGGCGCTAAATCTCGCAGAGTACATTAAACGTTTTCCGATATCGCAAGCACAAGCTCTCGCCGCGGCTGCGGTCCGGTTGAATAACAAAGAACTGCGTGCCACGGGTATTGAACCACTAATGGACTGTGGGATTTATGAAGCTTTCTCAAAGCTGCGTCACAACGCCCGTGAATGAATAACCGCTTATTATACACATATATATACACATTCATTACATACATTACATACATTACTATACATTATGTGTCCTCCGATTTTGGTGTCGCTGAATGAGCGTGACGAAAATATGAAGCTTACGCGACCTCGAGGCTTAATTCCGTTGTATCAATCATCAAATGTTTGATCGGTATACGCCAAGGTTTATCATAGGATTAATTACAGCCCAATACCTCGATACTATAACACAAAATTTATTAAGCTAATTGCTGCACGCTTGCACTGCAGTTAATTTCGACATTTGTAGCTTTAAATCTTGTGTCGAATTTTCATAATTGTGTAAGTTCGCCGGATGCTTGGTTCTGGCAAGTTTCCACATTACGATCCATGTTGAATCATTCGGTATTCGTTACTTTTTGCTTTAATGCCGCTTTTAATAAAAACTCGTTATGTTTAACTTTCATTTTTATCATTACTGAATGGAGCGTATTTAAGTTCTGCTTTATAAAGGCTTAGTTTACAAGTATCGTGATTGCAGTTATTTGGTTGTCATTCAATACCTGAAAAATATTTTGCTTGAGCCTTGAATAAAGGTAGTGTTATTCTAGTTAGTTGTGCGTAATGTATTGTATTGAAATGAAATTTAGATGTAAATCGGTGGATGAGCTGACGTCATTAGCGTATAATGGTTGCGGTATAAAGTTTTAATTTACGGATTTATATCGAGCAGAGCTTTGAACTGCTACGAGTGTTAACATTATGTTATGATACAGGGAACAGCATCTGCGATGAAGATGTGGAGAGAAGTGTACGATGTTTTTGTGATATGTCGTTTGGATGCCGTCGGCGGCGCTCGCTATACATGTTGCGTCACTTTAGCCGGGGTAAGTCAGCGTGATCGGCTTCGGTCTGCAGCGGGCGAGGCGGCGCGGCGCGGGCTGATGCCGCGCTATATGGCCCGTGAATAATCCTCCCGTAATACCCGACTTAATGGGTTGGAATTTAACAATTAGTTGTTTTCTTTCTGCTTCGCCAATGATGAAGCCTCGCCTGGATGTCGCGGTTTACCAAAAAGTTTTATCTTGTGTTTCAGTACATCCGAGATAATATTGTTTATTTGGTTTTTTCTACGAATCAAAGTTATCCCAGCACAGAACATTATAACGAATCAATTTTCTTCGTATCTCGTTTTCTAGGCGCTACTGTGCTTAATTACCGGCATAACTTGTAATTAAATGTCTATATTCGTCCGGAACCGTTCTGGCATTCTGTTGTCGTTTTTCATGAGCAGCACTTACTTTTAGTGCTTACATTAATTCTGCTGATAAACCAGTCACCCTTTGTTCGTCAACAATAATGCGACGACTGCTTGGCATTTTAATCAAGGCTGACGAATTTTTAGCGTCGCGCCGTACTCTCGGCTCGCGGCGCGTATCGGGCTCGCCATCGCCCGCGTCCCGCGCCCGGCCTCGCCTCGCGGGGTCGCCCACTTTAGTTCCCGGCGCGCCGCGTTGTTCTTATCTTTGAGTAATTACCTTGTTGTTTTGTGTTTGTTATTTCCAGAGAAGCGAACCACTTGCCCTTTTATTTTTATGTGTGGAAACCTCGGGTACCAGCTTCTGCCCCCCCTATCCTGCGAATTATTTTGTTTCTCATATATATTCTGCCAAAATAATTTACATGAGTATACATTGTTGTGGGATTGTTCAATCGTTACCCTGCACATATTGCGTACATTAATTACATTTTACTTTTGATTGATTTGCATAAAGTTACCGATAGCATTTATTTCAAAACGTAAAGTAGAAAAGAAATCGTTTGCCAAAGTTTCCGGGGCGCCGCAGTAGGTAATTCAGTATAGGTATAATTAATTCAAGCTTCGCGTTACGACACTACTGCTTAAAAGAAACAATTCACAGTAGCGTGCAGAAATTTTACGATATCGTAAAGTGCTGATTGGGAGTGGCACGTGATATCGTTGAAATGAAAATTTTCTCATTGCGAAATGTTATGATGGGGCCGTAAAGTGCCATAATTTTGGTGCGGATGTGTCGCTCGGCTGCAGCTTATATGCACCTGCGGAAATTACCTTCGGCGTAAATCAAAATTCTTATTTAGCCTCGGTAGTTGCTACGGCCTCGTCTCGTGCTTAAAGCGGGCGCAGCTGCACCTAGTGTCCCCGTGCACGCAGACGATCCGGCTTAATTATAGCGCTTTTACTAACCCGTTAAACCGAAGTTACTCGCTCATTACGTTCAGTCAATTGAAAGTAAAAGAACATTGTAAACATTCTTTAGCTACCTTAGAACTCTCACCGGTTAAAATAAATAAGTATTTTAACGTTTCCTGTACTTAGGTTACCATCGGAAAATTAATCGGACAACATGCAGACACATAAATAAACATAACGAGGACTTTAGTTTTGTTTATTTATGTGTATTATTAATACAACTGGTACAAATACACATAAACGTCAGCCTAGTCCAGTGGTCATTACAAACAGCGTGGCAATAACTTATACCCGTTCTTCATCGAATACGTCAATAATATTAGCATCAGCGCGTAATGCAGGCAGGATTGCAGGGCGTGAATGCCATGAATTACTGATTGTAATGGCCACCTATGACCCAATATGGTTAATATTTAATGCTGTTATTCTGTGCTAAATTACTACGTGTCTGCGGTTGAGCTTGCTCTAAATTATCCACTGGTACATGAATGTAATCTCACTGATTGCCAACGAATGTGCTGTAAGATTGGTATTTTGTTCCATTCAACACTTGCTAACTAATACAAATAGATATTATAGATATATATCAGCATCTGCTATTGATTGTGAATGTGTTTATTTGTATCTGCGCTAGTAAATAGGAAAACGAAAATCACTCATCAGCTCCTTGCAAATTAATTGCGGAATGACAGAGCACAACGCGGTTCTCTTAATGCTCGCTCACAAAGCGAAACGGCTTGGGCGGCACCGTAGCGGCGCGGGCGGCGCGCGGCAGCCGCGGTGATTATCATAATGACGCGGTGGCCGCGCTTTTTGCGCCGCTCGTCCTATATTACGGAACTCGACACCATTTCTGATTTCGCCGCCGCCCGGCACCGCTCGCTCGCCTTTCGCTGCTCGCCTTAACCACTCTCGGATGCTTATAAAATATGCAAGTCGCCATAATCCACGCCCTAAACGTCTTTTCCGACGCCTTAATTATTCATTCGGTTGGTTTGATGTTTTAGAAAATTGTCGCGGTGCTGGAGAAGAGCGATGCTTTATAATTCAGAAGTCAAATGTTGTAGGAGCAGATGCCACCAGATTGATGGCACCGCCGCCATACTGTTGTCATCTGCACCCTTACCTTCCAGGGTTTAATTCGCACATATCTTAAAATAAAAAAGTTCAATGTAGCTTTGTCTTTGACTTAGCCCCACGTTACTTTAGCGATATTATAAACGTTTGCTCTGTACATCTATATCTATTTTTGTTTGAAGTAGGGGATTTAAACAAGCACCTGGGAGACCTAGCGCCTCGTTCGGGTTGATACCGAGTTTTACTGACAACTTGCTTAGGGCCGAGTTCACCAACCATTTTAATAGACGGTAAAGTCTTAATCAGCTGTTAGTCAATACTACATTTAATAAACCGCTAACCGTCCGTTTGATTGTCGGTGAACACTGCACTTGAAATGTGCTTTGCTTGGCCGAATATCCCTAGATTTTTAACCGACTTCAAAAAAGAAGGAGGTTCTCAATTCGACTGTATAAAAAAAATTACGTTTGTTACATCAGAACTTTTGGCTGGGTGAACTGATTTTCATGATTCTTTTTTTATTTCAAAGCTGATACTTCCCGTTTGTCCCATTCTTATCAAAATGAAGATCTGATGGTGGAATCCATGAGAAATCGACGGAACTCTTCAAATATTATAGGCACACCTATAGCGATTTTGGTATTTTTCCTTGTAACTCGTATATTTGTTCTTGGAAAGCACTATTTGATGAAGTGTAACTGATAACGAAGACTACAGATGACCACCGGAACTCCTAAATGGTATATATTTCAAGGGTGGCGACAAGATATTTCGATTCAGATAGTTGAGCGACAATGAAGAAGCATATTTAGGTTTAAATATATGACTATGGCTTTCCCATGGCTTTGCTTGGGGCGAGATTCAAATGTTCTATAGTTTCTTATTAAATGAGAAGTAGGACTGCATAACAGCATAATTATGATAATTAAAAAGTATAAAATAATATAAAAGTTTAAAAAAGCAAAAACCCGCCTTCAAAAATCAAAAACTACCTTTTTTTTATTGGTAGTCGGCGTCATACAATATCTTTAACTAAAAGCAGACTTCAGTTGGACTGACCTATTACCTACCATTTTAAAAGAAGTTATTTGTTGCTATTTGAAGGCGAGTTTTAGTATTTTTAAACATTGTCATCAGGCATGCTACACAAGTTGCTTAGCGGTAACGCAAAAGATTTTCGACAACTGTCAAATTTTATGGAATTGACGTAGGCGACCGTCAGCGTCAGACAGCTTACGTCAATCATATACCTTTTTGATAATGACAACGAAGGCCGAATGCATCTCATCTAGTCTAGGGCCACAGGGTCGTTAGTGCTGTAAGAACGCAATTACAAACAAACTAACAAATACCCGATCAGTTATAATGTCGCTAAAAAGGGGTTTTAAATCGGCATTCGATATATAAGCCCTTACCCTGATCGAGTATAGGAACTGCACAGTTAATTTATAAATATCATACTGTTTTAGGATTCGGAAGGTGACACGCCATTACATGATGCCATCTCAAAGAAACGAGATGATATGCTGAATTTGCTGCTGGAGCATGGAGCTGACATGACGCTGACGAATAACAACGGCTTCAACGCCCTTCATCATGCTGCACTTCGAGGCAATCCAAGGTATTGTACTCTACTAACCACGGAATAGAAAAAACATTGGAAGTGGCATGAGCTTCGCGTAGTATCAGACCTGTTGTCGCCAATACTCCAACTATCATAAAACAACACGCCGCCATAGATTTTTTTTTTGGTGTACCTATCGTTTTTACGTTCCAAAATAACACAAGGCATGCTTCTGGATTTATTTCCTATATTCGAAATATTATTCACACAACTTTCACGCACAAGCGATAAAACTAAGGTAGGTTAACGCCCACTTAACACTTCTACTGTTTTTTCTGATCCGTGCTAATAACATTCCTAAAACATGTCACATGATGACGTACATGTTATTAATATTTAATCGTCGTTTAGGTCCAAATTGGCCGAGTTATCTATTGTAGGGGCCGTACTTATCTACGGGTAGCTTTATAACTCTGGGTTTATCTGAAATAAACATAACATCGCTTGTTGTCCGGCGCTGTCCCCGGGAGAATGGGCAGTTATGAGCGAGCCTGCCGCACAATAAAGTGCTTAACGGTTCTAATACCGCCGGAGAGTGTGGTCTGTGCCTTATGTGACGTCTTTATTGCACCAGTGTATCCACAGCATATGCGTAAAGTCGCCGACGACTAAATTAGTCACATGAGCTGCCAACGGAATGTGCTTACTGAAACGGGTTGCGGTTATATATTTTATGAAATGTTTTGGGTAAATTTATTAAACGTGTGCTTCATATTAATGAAATTGTAACTGCAGAGTTTTTGTGGATTAATGATATGGTGGAAAGGTAATTGGGATTAACTAGAGATCTCATAATCGAGTATAATAATTTTAAAAAGTAATACCCCTACAAACGGAGAGGTCTTTGTTTGTAGTGGCGTCCCACGAAAATTACTAAAGGGATTTTTTCGAGGAGATTAAAATTTAAGCGAAATCACTCCGGGGTATAAGTCATTGTCCAGAGGTAGCAATTCCATTTTTATTTTGTTAATGAATGCGGTTACAGCATTTTCTAAGAGAATCATAGAAAGAAATCATATTCATGCTTATGATTATGATAACGATTATGAATATTATGATAAAAATATAAATGATGATCATCCTTATAAAAGTACCTTCTGTCGACACGCCTTCGCTTCGCTTCAACTTTTTTCGAACGGAAATAGAGCGACATAATATAGTTTTAAGTTTTGGTACTACAATACACCATGGTGTCAATATTTTAATATCTCGGCTCTGATGCACTTAAGATGTATTATTGCATGAAAAATCTGTTTATTTTGAATGGGTCTATCAACATTTTATATACTACTTTTGCAAGTGACAACACTTTTACCCAAACCCTTGTACTCTTTTGTAATACTATACTTACTTTTATAGTATACATAAGGACAGGATGGCCAGAGATTCGAATAATAGCGCTTCGCGAAGCAATCGCTTTAAATTCCAGTTTTAATTCTTGAAATAATGGATTCGTCTCTAAACCCGAGAGCAAATGGCATATAAAGTAGTCCATTGCGGAATATTGGTCGTTCGTTAGAGTAGTTATGTGCATGATTTTGAATCGAATAAAATGTTTTTTTCTCTTAGTCTGCAAGAAAGATAATCAGCATTAGCTATATGTTTGCAGAAGGGTATTGGTGGGAGTTAGAATAATGAATCTCCGCTGGTGAGTCGTGCGTAAAGCGGTTTATTTGCGGAGGGTCCGCGAGCGGCGTCGGAGCGGCCGCGGCCGGGCTGCCGGGCCGCGCACCGGCCGCCCACATTTATTCAAGTCACGCGACGCGTCCCAGGGAAATAATACGAAATGTGGCTACGTGACCGGTTCATTATGCGGCGGCGCAGAGCAGCCCTCGCGGTCACCTCCGCCTCCGTCGGCTACTTTTTCATGTGTCCGTCCGAGCCGCATATTACAAACAGCCGAACGTGCCTCGGCACACGGACCCTACAGGATTCCATTTTAAATCACTATTAGTTCATGCTCTTCGACCCTGTACGGATTTATTCAGCCTCTTGGAAATAACTAAAAGGAATCTTTGCACGCGGAGTGATCCGAGGAACGCTTGCTATGCTATTTCTTCTAGAACGAGTTTCAGTTTTTGCAGGCTAAAGTTTATACTTCTGGACTGGTTAGAAGTGAGCGCCAGTAACGTTTATTTATCTTACCTCGGCCGGTTCCCTCAGACAAATTAATATAAAACTTATGAAAAACTCGTTTAAATTCTGAGATTGTTGTTTAACGGTAATCGAATTTAAGATTGCCGTAAAACGTTCCAGATTTTATCGCGAAATGAGAAGTCGCTCGCGACTTTTCCCATTCGACAAAAACGTTCGTTTCCCCCTTGAGATGTAAAATCGTTTTATTTTATTACTTCCGCAGTATATCGTTATATCAGGAGCACCCATCCTCTCTGCCTCGGAAAGTTCTTGCAGTATAAAAAGATTCGGAGGAATTTAATCCATCTACTTTAGAAGGTTGTTATGGCAAAGTTTTAGTAAGTACTGTCTAAAGTTTTTCTGTTTATTGATTTTAGAAGTAATATCAAAGGTAAGGTGGTGTCAGTGCTATCAGAGCTGCAAATCCTGCTTAATGCGTTGTTAATGAAATTAAATAGAGGCTGGTGGGGAAGAGGCGGCGGCGCGGAGGCTCGGGGCTCCGTCATTACGTCTGATTAGAAACAGTTATCTCGCGCGGTTATCGTTACAGCTCCCCTAACGAGCCCTTGTAAAACTTCTATGGCAATTTCGCGATACATTACCGGAATACGATAAGCTTCCGGTTAAGTATCCTCGTAAATTAGCTCAGTATCTAACCATACGAAACCGCTCCATTGATTACAGAAACTTTGGCTCCTTGGTTTGCTTCCAATTAGATGTCAGCCGCGCGTTACTCGTCATCCAACTCGTAATATAAATGTAGTTAGTTTGCGTGTTTGAGTTCTGCGCCGTGATCTAACTTGGCATGGACTTAGCTATCGCTGCCAAGGCAAATAAAATAGGAACAAACTCAGTGCCAATGCTGTTTTTATCATTAATTGGTCTTATATCTTTTTAAGCACTATTTACCACATTTTACTAACGCACAAACTATTGGCATTATAGCATCTTTACATGGTTCGTTTCCGTGTGGCTGTCGGGTTAGAAAAGCAACACCCCTATCTATCCACGGGTCGTAGAAAGTGAATAAGGATCTACCATGACTTGACACGAGCCAAAGGAGGGTTCTCGTCCGCCAGGCCGCCGTAAACCTATGCCAAAACTGTAGCACCATGGACAAAGTTAAAAAGAAATTTGTGACAGGACTAGGGCGTGCCCCGTAGGCGACGCGCAGTGGCAGCACCCGGCTCCTGTGGGAAGAGAATTCGGGTTGTCGCACCACCCCGGGTGGGGCCGACGTGCGAGCTAGGAAACCAAAGGAAGTAAAAAGGAGGGATGCAAGCTGGAATGTATGCACTGACTGGAAAAGGAAGAGAGCTGGTTGAAGTGTTAAAAAAGCGACGGGTAACCGTAGCAAGAAACAAAGTGTAAAGGTGCAAAGGCAAGGGAAATTGGAGATGTATATAAGTTTTTTACTGTGGGAGTATGGTAAGCGGAATGGAGTTGGATTGTTTTGGATAGTATGCAAAATGTGACCAAAGCTAAAAGTATTACCAATAATAATGTGGAGAACGGTTCTGAATGTATTAAGTGTGTGTGCTCCAGAGAGTGGTTGACGATGTAGTTAAAGAAACGTTTTGGATAAATTAGGGTACTGTGTGAGTGGGTATACCGGAAAGCGAGGACTTCTACATAGGCGGGGATTTAAATGGACACGTGGGAAGGATGAATAGAGATTACGAAAGAGTGCATTGATATTGGGGTAATCATACCAAATTTGACGCTGCCTTTTTACAAAAATAACAAAACTTTGAAAAAGTCGTTTTATGTATTGGGGTGCACTTTATTATTTCACTTGTGTTAAAAATAACTTAGTTAATCCGCCATAATAACATATATTCTGAAGAAGAAAAAAACAACCCGCTATCTTTTACGGTTCAAAGCCCTTTAAAGCTACGACGGACAAACGCACGGACAGACAGCTTAGCATTTTAATAGGGTCCCGTTGGGCTGCCTTCGCGTACAGAGCCCTAAAACCTGATGTTATAGATGGAGATGAGAGGAGAGAAGAAATGATGGGCATAATTTACAAGGAATGTGTGAAGAAAGCGAGGCTAGCCATTGGTAATGCTAGGGCTAGAGTTAAGGAACTGTAAAACTTATTGGAATCATTAGATAAACCAACAGGTCAGAAGCAACTTTTAGAATACTAAGAACAACGGAAAAGAGCGCAAGAAGTTTTGAATGTCAAGTGTATTACAGATAATTCGGTGGAGCGGTGAAGTAATAGAAAGATGGAAAGAATATTTTGAAAGATTAATGTATGAGGAAAGTGTCTGAAGCAGGATAAATGAATGCTAGGATACAAGTCAGTAAAAATGGATTTAGTTCGACAAGTCCGTATGGCAGAAGTTATATAAGAATGGCAGTGCGAAGTATGACCAATGGAAAAGCAGTAGGGCCTGATGAAATACCAGTGGAGGTGTGGAAGATATTGAAAGATAAAGAAAGATTTTGAAGAGGGTTATAAAGCAAAAAGAAGGCCTAATAAAAAGACATTGATGGATTGTGTGAAGTGTGATATGAGAAAAAAGGGGGTGAACGCTAAGATGTCGGCTAATAGGAGTATGTGGAAGAAAAAGACTTGCTGCGCCGACCTCAGATGATTGGGATCAGGGCAATTTGATATAAGAAAATTATTGAGTAATTTCGTTACACGTGATTTCTTCGCGGACCCCAATCGTGATCATTTGTCATACCCCCCTTAAACGATCAAATGATTTCTGAACGAGCCCTAGGTAGTTGAGCGACTCTGACGAAGCACATTTAATTGTTTAAATATCTCTATGACTTTCCCGAGGCGTTGCCTGCTAGCTTGAAATGTTCAATAGTTTCTCATTGATTGAGAAGTGGGACAACATAACAGCATAAATAGGATCACTAAAAAGTATAAAAGTACATAAATGTTTAAAAAAACAAAAACCTGCCTTCAAAAAAGCACAATACAAACCATAAGCCGAATACAATTAGAGTGACCTACCTACCATTTTATAGGAACATTTTTTTTTCATGTTTGAAGGCGGGTTTTAGCTTTTTAAACATTTATTTACTTGAAACGTTACGTGGAAAATTGTTGGAGCGATCTTATTTTATTTTTATTTTTATAACATACATGTTTAAAGAGATATGTACTCCGAACGTTATTAAATTGTTTCCTAGGAACTTATAGATGTAAGTTTCTAACGGTCAATTTAAAAAGCTGATTAGCTAGGACTACTTTTGTCTTAGCTAATACATTTAACGAAAATTGGGACGAGTTCGATGAACAAGTTAATGAGATATCAAAACTCAGTCCGAGTATTTCGATACATACATCTAGAGGTCTAAGTTATTTGTATTGTAAAATGTCTTATTACGTTGTATAAGGCTCGGGACCAAAAACGAAAGAAGAGTTGAAACATTTTTTATACCGTGCCTTCACCTGTTAGTAACATAAAATATCGCTCCTTTCATTTGGATTGGTTGGTCAGTTGCCTTTTGACTCCCATGCATTGAAAACTTAATTAATTACAGGAGAGCGTCTATGACCCGAATGTTTTGTCATCCAAACGACCTATTAATTAACGGAACTAAGGAATCAGAAATCATTGATTTAATTTCCGCTATAGTCAACAAAAGGTGGTTATGTCTTTGAAGCCTTTGACTGCCTATCATGGAGTGGACTGAATGGACGGAATGGACTGTTTGGACTAATATTGTTTTAAAGGTAAACTTTAATTAAGGTATACCTTTGCAGTGCACATCGACATTCTACTGCACCCTTATTTTATGCTTGTTTGTTGCGCGCTGTAGTATTGCTACGAATGATCCGTAGCTATGCTACGGCGTAGCAGTATTACATACACAAAATAAAATCAGGGGCTGGTTTCAACTCGGCAAAAACCAAATCGTGTTTGATCTGTTATCGTATTATCAACGCTTTGATAGCTCTTATTTTCTTGACAGTAATAGCGGCTGAGTTAATAACAATACCGTAACAGATAAAGTACGATTTGAAGTTTAGCGCTTAGAATAGAGGCGCAGGGCCTTATGCTATGCTACTTTGTCTCTACATGTATTTAATCGTATTGTTATAACGCGGCCGTCATTACTGTTATGTAAATAAGATAACCCATAACGTTGGCAATACGACAACAATAGGTGTAACATTAATGTAGAACAAAGCCTCAAGGCCTCTATTCCACATATCGTTAATATATGATTGACGTTATGACAGGTCTTAAGTTCACCAACGTTATAATTACGGTATTCAAGCAAGCCCCTGTAGTGTCTCAGTTCACTTTTTTCCGGTTTTACTTTTTGTGGTTTTACTAACCGTGCAACCTTATCTCACGAAGTTTTTAGGGTTCAGAACCTAATAAAACCTATTCGAGCTACATAACTGGCAATTTAATTTAATCCGGTAGCTTCAGAGGTTTTAAAGAGAAAGGGTTAAACCACAATAATGTTCTTACTATTTAGTATTGCAATCGTCTAATACTTGTAACTTTGAATGATTGCCTTTACCATATCTAAGCAGTCTTTGCAATTGTAACACTGCCTTTTAAGGAACTTGCCGAATAGTTGGTACATGTTTTCAAAGCAAATATTGGTTAGTCATTTGTTTGCGTGGCATTGTTTTAAATGTTGTGATTAATCAGTCGGGGAATCCTGCGCCGATCGGCGGCCGGCGCAGCTGTGCCGCGGCTCCGCAGATAAGACGGCGCGCGATCCACATTAATCGTCAGCTTAAATATTTTAACGCGTCGTAACATTGATTTATTCCCAGCGTAATCTCGACTCGCGCCTTGTTTGTTCTACGGCTCGAGACGTATAGGTGAGATTAGCCAGCGGCGTCGCGCCCCCGCACCCCGCACAACCCACCGCCGGCCCGCCCACGCATTACTCTTTCCTTAACCGACATCATACTTACAGTTATTAATTGTCCCCGTTGTGTGGGTAGCGCGATCGATTTTCATCTATCTCGAAACACTAGAGACATGCAACACAAAGTTGCCGGTGCTATATAAGCCGCTAAGTCTATTCGACGATTACCTACGTATATATAGAATGCGAGAACGAACAGAGCATTCAGGGAAGATTTATTTGGTCATTGTGCAGCGTTAATTGCAGTGAATGGAGCGAAGTACGATGGTATCGTACCGTCCGGACGACAAATGTTATTCCCCGCACTGACTGTTACGGCGCTGGTACTAAATACTCGCTGGCAAACCTGCATGCCGCGCTGTCATGTATTGTTACCATACAAAAGTGCATTGTTATATTGGTTATGCCAGTTCTACCCATATGTTAGCATGAAACTAATTCATGATTACCTAATTACCTGAAGCGCCGTAGCATAAAGGAAGGTTTGTAATGAAATGTCCTGATAATCTCGGCATACACGGTACGGGTACGGTACTAAAATTGATAAATTCCCGTAACGTTGGTGGGGGCCGTGTTCCGCGAAATATGAATAGCCTGCTATAAAAAGGGTTTGCTGTACGTACCGCGTAGACGCAGATAACTGCGTGGCGGTGGACGGTCGACTGGTCTGGCTGATTCGGAACAGCGAGCTGACACTAAAAACCTGTTGGCATGGATATCAGCGACGTCCGTCACACTAGTGGCAGAGCAGAGCACATTTCTGTATGGCAGATTTATGTCCACAAACCGGCGGAGAGGAACAGGGGGCGCCAGGAGCGCAGGGAGGCGTCCGCGGGAGGGCCTGTTATTGTGCGACGTTTGATTTACGCACGTAACGCTATCACCCTTTTGTTAGGCCGGATACCGACTGCTGTGCCAGTTCCGTTGGCCCGAATGCACTGTCTCGTTACTGCTGTGAAGCCCGTTCGACTTCGTGCATGCGATGATTTTTGTTCGTTTTGTTGTTGTCGCTCTGCTGGAGATTCATTTGTCCTTAAACTGACCGGTTGTTTTTGTAAAGCGGGCGGTTTGATATATTTATATACTTATTTCGTACTCTAGCTGGTCACTTTGTGAGAGCCTGATATGTTTTTAATCTGAGGGCTCCAGCCTGTTTTCAAAGATTGGTTTTAAACTTATAATACCTATTTGAAACATGACGTTGTTTTTTTGTAACTTTTGTAAGCGAAAAAGGAACGGTTACATTCAATTTCAGCAGTCTAAATTGTGTACATTAGGCATGTTACGGAGCTTCGAATCCGGTTCTGATAAGTCGAAACTTCCGATTCATATTGCAACTCCGGTTCCGATACTTTTTATTCATAGGTCGGTCGCGGCGGCGGCGCGGCAAACCCAGTATCCCGCGTGTTTACACATTACATACACAACTCAGTTTTAACTCCGCCTTAGACTCCGACTACGGTTCCGGTTTCGACTCCAATAAACAAAATAAAAACCGCTTGACTCCGATTTCGGTTCCAATAAAACCGCCGCAGTAACATCCTAAATTTTCAGTTTAGTTTAGTTTTTATTCATCAATATTATATTACAATATAAATTGCATTGCATGTCAAAAGATACAAAATTACATTGAGATATATCAATGTACCTATAAGCTTGATACTGTAGAGCTCTAATATAGCTAGTAGACCGAAATTTGAAAAAAAAAAAGGAACTTTTCATTTGTTATTACTTATTAGAGTTACGAGTGTTATAAGTGTTATAACTTATAAGATAAGTTATATATTAAATATTACTCGTAACTTAATTTTAGTTAATTTACATAAAATATATGTCTGTCTGTTTTTTACAAGATGGTGATGTTGTGAATAAAGGCATTTATCTTGATACCAAACAAGTCTGACTTACTTCAAAAAAAATGTAAGTGTACTCGTAGTATAGTCGACCAAGAAGCTCCTTCATCACTTTTCGACCCTATTTATAGATTTATCCTCCCTTTTATTCATAAAGGCGCAATAGCTAAAATATGGTCTGTTCTCATCTGTCCTTATGAAAATTACATTAGACAGAAAGGGACAAAGCATATTTTTTACTGATATAGGTTTACAGTGTGTTTATGAATAAGGCGGTAACCCTCTTATTCATGAACGGGCAATAGCTAAAGTGTACTTGAAATATACTCTGTCCTTATCTGTCATTATGATATTTTAGAAAGGGACAGTGAATACTTTAACTTTAATAGTTTTATTGTCTGGGGGTAAAAGTGGTAATGGAATTTCTTGGTCGACTATACATCAGAAGTTGATAAATCGATTAAAAAATTAAAAAACATATTTTTTTTAGACAAATTACATTTATTTTTCAACATAGTCTCCTTTGAGGGCCAAACACTTGTTCCCGCGAGTTTCCAATTTTTTTATCGCCTCCAAGAATACGTTTTGACAAGGTCTTCAAAATAGGCGTTTAAACCTGCGATGCAGTCCTCATTTGTCAAAAATGTTTGCCCTCCAAGCCATCTTTTTAGATTTGGGAATAGGTAATAATCGCACGGAGCTAGATCCGGCGAATACGGAGCATGCGGAACCAGTTCCAACCCCAACTCGTGGATTTTGGCCATTGCAGTAGTTGACGTGTGCACTGGGGCATTGTCTTGATGAAAAAGGATTTTCTCGGGGGAACATTTTGGTCGTTTTTCCAACAATTCGGCATTAAAACGGTCCAATAACTCTGCGTAATTACGGCCAGTTATATGTAGTTATAGATAGTCTTTCCCTTTTCCAAGTAATCAATCATAATGATTCCTTCGCCATCCCAGAAGACTGTCGCCATCACCTTCCCAGCCGACAAAACAGTCTTGGCCTTCTTTGGGGCACGTTCACCAGTCGCCATCGATTGTTTTGTTTGCTGTTTTAATTCAGGTGTATAATGATGGACCGGATGAAAAATTCCGAGGATTACGCTTCATCATATCCAAACACAGTTTTGAAATTCGCTTTCTTTCGCGTTTTTTTTCGATTGTCAACAAACGTGGCACCCATCGTGCAGACAGCTTTGTCATACCCAAATCTTCATGCAGAATTTTAGGTACTCGATCAGTGGAGATGCCTGTGTTCTCAGCTATTTCGCGCACCTTCACTGGGCGGTCGTCGAGAACAATATTATGGATTTCTTCAACAACATCCTCAGTAGTGACTTCGATTGGGCGACCAGAGCGTGGAGCATCAGATGTGGTTGCCCGATCACGTTTAAAATCATTTATCCAGTTATAAACAGTCTGCAACGTTGGTGCGTTAGTGCCATGAACAGAATCAAGTTCAGTTTTTATTGTGGCAGCACTGCAACCCTTCATAAAAAAATGTTTTATAACGGCGCGAAATTCAGATCTTCTCATAGTTGTTGAAAATTTACGATTGATCAGAGTTAAACCATGGTTATACTGACAAAAACTTGTTTATTTTTGCTGAATTTTTGACAGTCTTCATTTGAAAGATTGTGCCTGCCGGTGTTAATGCCATTTACCAGAAAAAAGGTTTTACAAATAGGTTTTAAAAGGACTTATCAAACAGCCCTCGTTTGTTACTAGACAATAGAAAAACGAATGTGGTTCTGGTGGCACTTAATAAACGTATATTGCACAAGTTTCATCTTTCACTCCTCAGCGGTTTCCTACTTAAATGTCAAGTCCGCTTCGTACGGCTCGCAGCGTGGATGGGTGGCCATTCTATATCGTATTTGACTTGCAAGTCTTGCAACTGCTGTCTCCCCCGCCTTTATAGTTATCTGCAAGGCTTCACATGACTTATTTTTGTCTCACCGCGCAGCATTTTAAACAAAAGTAGGATTTTAAAAGTCTTGCATGATAGGCACTGTAAAAAACCGGACAAGTGCGAGTCGGACTCGCCCACTGAGAAAAAAAACTAATTTCTATAAATCATAAAAATAATCTGTTTAAGCTTGTGCCAATTAAGCTCTTTCATACAAAACTCCACATGACACGATTAACTAAATTCAAAATTTGGACTGCAATTCCTTGCAAAAAGGGCCTGTTTTTTGTGATTTGATAAAAATAGTAGGGTTTCAGATTTTTCCCTATACTTGTAGTTACAACGGAAAATACCCTATAAATTTTGATTCCCTTGAAAGTGTCAAAATATTCGTTTTTTACGGCATAAACGACCGTGTCTTTTTTTACGTTTAGTTTGCTTTTTTCACAGCTTCAAGGGACTAGGCATATACTCAGGTCTACAGCCTGAGTATATGCTTTAAATTTCAATTCTCTATTATACGACGCGTTACCGAGATAAAGAGTCTTGACAGTCAGACGGACGGACGGACGGACAGCAAAGTGATCCAATAAGGGTTCCGTTTTTCCTTTTGAGGTACGAACCCTAAAAAGATATGTATTTAATAAGTAGGTCGAGCACGAACTTTTTTTTATGGCGTGGAGAAGGCCATCTAACAGCAGGCTGCCTGATGGTAAGTGGGATCCGTGACCCACATACATCTGCATTCTCAAATCTAAACATCGCAATCCTAAGATCGGAAATGCATTGCCAACCCTGAGGACTAGATGAAATGCCTCTATGCTAAAAATTTCACTGGTTGTCTTATCCCCCCACCTTAACACAACAATGCGAACACCGTTGCTTAGCGGTAGGAGGAAACTTGTTCTAAACCTATCCGTAAACCGAACCCTTAAAACAGACTCGCATTTTCATAAATTATTTTACATAGGTATATTCTATACTCTATTCTCTACTTCTCCTTTACCTCATGACGATATTAAAGTCAACTTTAATGTTAACTTTCTTTCGCATTTTTTTATAGTTGAATCTTTCGTGTTTGAGCAGTTCCCTAACAGCCATCGGCAGGCTATCGCTATAACGGTCGCACTCGCATTTGATAAGAAAAGAAAGAAAGAAAAACATTTATTCGTGACAAACAACAACAGAGAAAAGAGTATTTCTCTGCATAAGAAGAATGTAAGCACGAAATGGTCCTAACTCTGCGTAACGCTGGCATGTAAGTCAGCGTTTGGCTGCCATTGGAAGCATCAGGTAAAACTACGCAAGGTTGCATAATTATTTGAACTTAAAAAGACGATAACAGCTTAAACACGATATGGTTTTTACCGTGTTGAATAGAGGCCTTGCCCTGTTATGGTATTGTTTTTAACTCGGCCGCCATTACTGTCAAGTAAATAAACGCTATCAAAACGTTGACAATACGATAACAAGGCCTCTATTCCCGACGGTAAAAAACATATCGCCTTTGCCCTGTTAAGGTATTGTTTTGACGTCATCCGCCATTACTGTCAGGTAAATAAGAGCTATCAAAACGGTGACAATACGATAACAAGGCCTCTATTCCCGACGGTAAAAAACATATCGCCTTTGCCCTGTTATGGTATCGTTTTGACGTCATCCGCCATTACTGTCAAGTAAATAAGAGCTATCAAAACGGTGACAATACGATAACAGATCAAACACGATATGGTTTTTACCGTGTTGAATAAAGGCGCAGGCCAAAACCGATTTGGTTTTTACCGTGTTGAATAGAGAGAGTCCCTGTACATTTGTCAGTAGGTATATTTCTACAGTAAAGTATCTCTTTCGTAAAGTACAACAGGTAGGTACATCATTGGTATATTTCCTTTCCAAGAGTTCATTAGGCATGACTGCAATTATAGTTCAAAATGAAAAAGTAACTAAGTAGGTATGTATTGTAGCAGGATAGTTCGAGGCGCGACGGGAGCTTGTTGATTGCGCTGCATCTGCTGCCGGGGCCGCGGCGGCTCGTTACCCGCAATTAGCGCTGCACGCGCGGTAATCCGCGCCCGCATACGATCGCACTACACATTCAGCGAATAAATTCATTTGTACGCAAATTGTATCGGCGCTTGCAATTAAAACTTTGCGAGCGCGAGCTAAGATAAATAACACTAATACATTCTGCTTATTGCGGGGAAGTTGCCGGATACAGAGGATATATTAATGTGGTTCCTAATTTGTTTCGGCATAATTGTTGCCTTTTCAACGTGTACATAATCCCTTTATCCCATATCAAACATTTATTATATGTCGCGGCGCTGGAAACGGTAAGATATACATATACAATTTACGGATTTGATAGGATTTCTTTGTAACGTATTTTAAGAGGCGCCGCGTTATTTTATAGTGGTACCTAATGATTACCTCCTAATCTTTACTTATAAACGAACACTATTAAGCTTGTATACTTGTCCTTATCTCACATTGTGACATTGTAATTTGACAGAAAGTGACAAATCATACTACAGTTACGATACTGAGTAACTAATCAATGTGCGTTCATGAATACAGAGGTAAGATTTACCACATTCGTGGAGTTGACTACGTCTCCAAATCGGTCTTTGCTAAACTGCAGTTAATAACGCTTATCACCTCTAGTGTAGCTCAGGGCTCACCATTTAAGCTGAGTATTTATCGCTTGAACTTTGGAAGTGTTAAACCAAATTCCAAAGCGATAAACCAAGTAAAAACTTTACCAATGTAAAACGTATGGTATTTTTCGCACAGGCCTTATTAACGTCTCTTGTTTATTCCAAATGTTTTTACTCAGAGACATGGAGGTATATATCTCAAATACTAGCGAGCCGCCCTCGCATCGTTTCCGTTTATATAAGTAAAATATCGTTTCTCTTATTATACATTAAATTCTTTTCAATTGTTGTTAATATCTTATCTCGAAGTCAGATATTGTATCCGCGCTTGTAAATTGGACGCGGCTGCGTAGGAAATTCGATATCACAATTAATTATAAACTTTCCCGGGCAGAGTAACGTTCGTAAGGTATCGTGAAAGCAGCCTTTTAAAGTTGCAATATCTGAGTAGTTTAAAGTTGTTAGATACGGGTGTGGGTGTGCCGAGCACGTAAATACGGGCACGTAGTGCGCCGCACAAATTGTGAACCCGCCGCGCCTCGTTGACGGCTAGATACGTTAGTCGGGATGTTCCGGTTCTTTGTGTGCTCAGCCATTGTTCCACTCGCTAATGTTGTTAGTGCACTTTTTCAGCGACTACGCTAATTTAAATACCTCTTCTTCCTTTTGTGAAGAGACTCGTCTTCCGTTTTCCGCGAGTGGCGCTCCCTTTGCGCTTGAGACGCCCGCGTCCGCGCCGGGAGACTGCATTTAAATGAGACACTTAATCACCCGAGTTGGCCTCGCGATTTGTAAAAGCGTCTCTTTTATTTAACAATTAATTATGGGGTTACATATTATTAAAAAAACGGAACACCTATTTAAATAAATTTAAAAGACGAATCCCTAATGACACTCACATTGATTAAAATACCTGTCCCATTGTTTCGCTTGTAAAATAATTTGAATAATACTCATAGATAAAGATGTGATATAAAGCAAAACTTCTGCTTTGAACGTTTGATATTGAATTGAAGCTGAAAGTATTTTTGCTCGTGAAATGTGTCGTCGAGGCTTGCGCGCCTAGACCGCTAACACCCACTCGAATTGTGCAAATATGACTAGGGTAATAAACTCCCAGCGAACTCGGATTTGCCTGTTGGAGTTGTGTACGTGCATCCCCCTCAGAACTCATCGCGCCTTCCTCTCATGTCTCGCGTACATACTAAGTTTTCGCCTTAGAATCGGCTACCCTCCGAATCTTCCTCATACGAATGCCAATAATATTATGTTGTTTTACTTATTTTAGTTTACCAATCACCTTTTATTATTGGAAATGTAACGTTTGTAAATGAGTATAGTCGGCAAATTGAAAATGTTAGCTTGTTTGCGTGCCATTTATCGGTATGTTTTACCATAAAACCTTTTAACGCCGATCGGAGTAAGGTTTACTGAAATTCTGAGTGGCCAAAGCTTTTAAGTTCAATGCTACATTGTTTATACTCGTTGCCAGTATTGTGATGATATTATTAATATGTATTTTTTTAATCTCTGGCATTTATCGGCGGCCACTCTTCATCACACGTTACGTATTAATTTCTATGCTAAGCCGAGTGGATCATGGCGTCGACATGGCTCTCTCTAACACGGTCCGTGTGATGCATGGCGGGGCTTTACAAAGCTCTTTTAATGAAATATTCGCGGCAGCCGTGAAATATATACCAGTTTCAATCACAGGTGAAGCTGCAGCACTGACCGAGCCGCTCTGACGGATGGTTCTCTGATCAAAGCATTAATATTATCATTAGGGATATCGCAGCATTATTAACTTACTCTACTACTGGTACTACTACTATACATATAATAATGTTTAATTGGGTAGACTTGTTTGGTCAAACGCATTGGTATATTTTTGTTCTCTTTCTTATACGAATGCCATAGGGAAGCATAATATTTTCATTTTTCAGTAAACTAATGCTTGAAGGCTCTCTATAAGTCCACCTTAATTTCATTTACGACGATTTAGCGTCTATCTTTTTACCTCTGACAGCTAGGTAAACATGTACAATGCACATGGTGCTCAAGTTGCTGCTTAAAAACCTTATTTTAAGCCTTGAAAACAAGACAATTTGCTTAAGTTAGAAAATGATGCAACTGCCTCTAACATAATGGCAATCAAGACAAATATGTTAGCTATATTAAACAATCAAGTGTAATTATTATTTCTGCCTCGACGCTGTAAAAGATATAAAGAGGATCAGGAGCTGAGCGGCATGCTACTGACTAACGGGTCACGTAAATACCATAACTTTGTTGCTAACGTTATTACGTCAGACGTGAAAACAGTAACTGAGCAACGTGACCGCAATACCAACAATCAATCGGCTTGTGTTTTATTACTCGCAGCGCTATAGTTTTCTGCGGGAGCATTGATTTTCTTAACAAGATTCTGCTGAGGCAATTGATATGATAATGTAACAGCAGAATATATATTGCTGGTGTGGATTGTGTTGATGACATGTTTATGATATCAAGAATGACCTGCACATATGAAACATTGTATTAATGTTTGGTTTGTTTTGGTGCGTATAGGTATGTAGATACTTAATATTTTAAATCCAAGAAAAGCGCACTTCGTTACTGTGTCGTAGCATGGTTGCTTTAAAGTACGTAAGTTTTAATGCGTACTGAAACTCGACTTTGACGATTGCAAATTACTATACCACAGCAGTTAGTTACGTTGTACTAGATGGTTTGATTTTTAAAATAACTACTTACCTTTATAGCCCTTAACCTAACCTAACTAAGATTTTCATTATTTATGAATGTTTTGACCTGACATGTCATGCGACTCTAAGATTTGTCGCGCCGTACCTTTTGAAAACGTTTGTGTAATCCGGGTAATAAGGGTCAGCCTACAAAAAGACTTACAATAGCTCTTGGCATGCAGAGCGGAGCATGACGCGGACGTTATTTTACCATCAGTCAAGATGACAGTTGTATTTTTCGCGACCAACGGCCGACGCTGAGGCGCCGACTCGCTGTCGTTTATCATCGACTCCAGTAGAGTTCTAGTTATTTATGATAACAGGAGTGAAATAAATAAAGTCGTTTATTTGAGTGCTGCGTGCAATTAAGGAAGAGCAATCGTCTGGGTGTGATGTCCAGCGCAGCGTACTTTGTCGCGAGTGTTTAAGAGTAGGTAAAGTCTGTAGCACCCTCAGTATTAAAGAAGAGGTTGCAGTCGGCAGCGGCGTCAGCAGTACGTGCGCCGTACTGCGCTGCGGCACACTCGGCTCCACGTTTATTATCGAGTGATTGCCAGCCTGCGTGATCCGACTTGCCAACTATCCTGAGAAGCGACAGGAACAAACTTGCCTCGAGATTAGCTGTTTTACCACCTGGTGCCGCGTTTTCTGGACTATGATTTGATAGTTGTAAACTACCTAAAAATATTTTCTAACACTTGGGGTTTGTTTTAGTAAGTACCTATTTACGAGAAGACTCCATAGGGGAACAGCCAAAAATTTCGTTTTGTTTTCCGAATATTTCTTTGTCGGAATTTTGTTCAGCAGGCAGGACTTCGATCCATAACATATACGCTTAAGTCGTATACTATATTAAATAAATTTAAAGCGTTCACATTTGTATGGTATCGAATCTTTTTTCTCATAACTTCCAAGTGGACACTTTTTAGTACGGTTATAAAAACGATTTTCATTGAATAGACACGGCATGGCAGAGAAAAATAAAAAAAATATACGGTTCTAATCTGAGAGTAAGTACCTCATCCAAATGCATGAGCATCTTGAAATGACATAAGTAAACAATTCAGTAATAAACAACGTTTAAACCCATACTAAGATAAATAATTAAATCAAATCTCAGCTTCATGAGCTGTTTGATATAACTTTGTCAGTATTCAAGTAGCCATCGTTGTTTTATACGATTTATGACGAAACATGGCAACTCACTCCTATTTTAACATTCTTTTAAAATTAAGTAAGATAAAGAGACAGATAAAAATAATAGGTGATTTTCATTTTTAACTTATCAGATTTAAAAAGTATGACAGCCCATACATCGCAGACGCGAGCGTTCGCAGCGTTCGTCGACACTTTGACAGTTAGTAGGGGCAAGTCTGAAATATCGGCGTGCGCGGCTTAATCGCTCAGCGTGCGATATTGGCGTTACATCATGTTGTCAGCGGAGAGAAAAATTGCCGCCCTTTCCCTCACCCCGCACCCCGCAACCCGCGGGCGCCCCGCGCGCCTGCTCGCCGTTGTCGACAGCGCGTTTATATTACTTGGAGATTTATTGTAGTTTTACGAACGCACATTTATCTGTATTCTATAGAAAAGTACTATCTATAGCTAGTACCGCTCGTGACCTCCTAATTGACTTTCATATCTCTTATCGATATAGACATTGTGCAGTGTTGTCGCTTAGTCTGGAAATCGTTGCAAATATCACGTCACGTTATATGTACATTTCCAGTTTAGAAAGTAAGAAATTGGAACAGGAACGAGCATAATGCGCGCAGTCGTCAGCGCCCGACCGGGCCCCTGTTTCCAGAGTCTGTAATGTAATTACACAGTTCGTTACTTTCCGAAAGAAAGAAAATGAGAGGAAAATACTAGGGCGATGGGTGGCCGCAGGGCGTGCCACCAACTTTGTCAAATTCTTGCTAAATAAATATCTGTAAAATGTTTTTTTAAACAACATAACACCCAGGCGTACCTATGGTTTTAAAGCTCCCTTTCTGATATGCATTCATGTAATTCAGGATTACTAGTAGTACCTAATGGTTGGCATGTAATACATCTCAGACCTAATGGAGACATACTAGGTAGGTTAAGCTAGCCAATAACTCATGTGTTTTGAACTAACTAGGCCGTGAACGGGACGCACGAGTAGAGAGAATACCTTAAGTTATTGGTACGTTACGATTATGATTTACCTAAGTGGGGTCGCATAATGATTTAATCGCTTATTGAAATAATTTTGGAAAAAAAAGCCACCGTTGTGTGGTTTGGTGACTTAATTTAGTCAAACGTTTCACATCGTCAAGTTTCGCATCACACCAGTTACTACACCTACAATTTAGGACATCTTTCTGACATACCGCCAACCATTTCAAATCTAATCTCAAAGTTAAGGCTTTAAGTTGCTGCAGAGAGTTCACTTCTTTTACTCCTTTTCCTTGTACGCAGAAAGTTTGATGATGAACAAAAATAAGGTTGGTCCCGCTCACAGATCCCCTGTGTTTTAAAAACATAAGTACCTACAAGTCGGAAGCCTTTTATGCCTTCTTTACTGTCAGTTAAGATTATGTAGGAATGCTGTAAAATATGAATGTTCATTACACAACGTTAGTGTTTGTCTATGATCCGCTTTTCACCGATGTTGACTTGCAAAACTCAAACAAAGCATAAATTAGGGACGATTATCCTCTCACCCGAGCTGCAGCGTGCACCTAGTAATTCTGAGTTAGTACCTAAGGATAAATTTCGGTCGAATAGGAATCGAATGAGAACATTCCTGCTATCGATTGCAGCGATTGAATAGAGTCGAGCACAAGAGGCGCTCGAATGCTTAGATATAGGTATCTGTAGTGGAGTGGGTAATTGTACTAGTAGATTGTCGTGGTCGAGTGTTCGGCATGGTCCACGTGGCACAAGATTGCGGAGGCGGTGTTTGCTCTTTGGCGAAGCCCGCAGCGGGCTTCCGGTTCAGCGAGCCGTGCAGCGGCCGCGCGGCCTCTCGGGTCGCGTCTCCGGCCAAATTGAAATATCCCCGCGTCCCTGCTGCCATGACCTCCGATGCTTGCACACTACCACACCCGTCTATTATCCTCTCACATTTACTACAAATGACCTTAGAACGATACACATGGAAATCTAATAATGTGTTTAGTCTAAGAACGCGTAACCGGTTTTTACGAGTTGGCTTAGTTATCAGTATAATTTTAAAAGAAGGTCGATTCTTGGTACTTTTTATGCAAACGCTATTTGGTCTGTAAATAACCGATGATACAAGAAATATCTATACAATAAGCCACTTCGACAATGGATCGTTAAATTTTCATCGCGTCGGCGTTCTGGTTATGAATTTCATTAAAGTAGACGTGCGGCAGCTATGTTATCCTAAAAATTATATATATTGTCATAGTTCTGGAACGATTCAATTTCCGCAGGCAGACAGGAGCGGAATTTACGTGTGCGCATTTACATACCAACGAAATTATTTGCAAGCTATACCTTCTCAAGCGATTTAGTCCGCAATCACTCTTTAGGTTTTCAATTTAAAACATTGTTAGCTCATATTACATTCACGGATTTCTGAGTACCGTTTAATGACAACATATGTAAGCTAAGTCTTTAGTCTTTGTGGGTAAGGTATTAAGCAGATTTTACAGGATGGACAATACTGTAATGCCAAATCCTTAAATAAATTTTAAAAAATATTACCTACCTACCTACCTACCTACTTATTAAAAAGATTACCTATTTTCAAGTAGGTAACTTACGGATATCTAATTCAAATTCTGATTAATGAAAATGAGTAACGTTTTATGTACGCATAGTATGCCGAAGACAAACCGCAATAAAAAAAGGTTAGATCTGACGCGTGCACACAATGTTGAAATCGATAACCTTTGTAGAGGTGGTTTCCTTACGGAGCCCCTTCGCAGGTAATCCTGCCCACTTGGAGTTATTGCCGCCGAGGGAAGGAAAGATTACCTCGGCGGGAGATAAGAAGGTCGACGGGGCTTCGAGTGCGATTGTCCCCGAGTCAGGCGTCGAATTGTGTCAAGTGAAGCGGCAAATTGAACGGCCGAGCCTTCTGCGCTATGCTCACTAATCGTCACATAAACTGTCGCCGCCCTAGCTTTTAGTTACGCAACGTGGTTTCTTTTGCAACAGAGCTGGCCACCTTTAATACCTGCTCCATTTATTGTTGTGACCTCACTCGTACGATGGGCACAAGTGGTTGTATCTCGTATTCTCAATACACAAGTTAGTCAGTTTCAAATACATATTAAATTATCGCTGTGGAGGATCTTGTTGACTTTAGTTTCAATACGCGAATATTTCAACAGAACATTAACCCTTTGACAGTTAGAGAACTATAATATTTCTTTTACAATATTGTTATTAATGTCACTAAGGAGTTAACTATCCAGAAAAAGTAAATAATGTCAACGTAGCTACGAAAATATTGTGTGGCTAACGATCCAAATAGTGATTAAAGCTTATATAAATCCCTGACGCTTTTATAGTCCGCGGCGCATTTAATTTATGCCTTTGTGATTTATTGTGATTAAACAAAATAACCATTTATGTAAATTATGTTACGAGCCGCGGTTACGGTCAGCCAAAATGCAGTAATCTGTGAGACTATATTATGAAAAGCAGAATGTTACTATCGTGGAAGCTGAATATTATTGTAGGTAGGTACTCGTGTGTCTGCAAATATTATACACGTCGCAAAAAGAAAATGCAGTCAATTTTTATTTCTTTTACGCCATACTTTTTCGATTTCGATTGGAAGTGGGTTCAACAGGTTTTGGCTTATCAGCGTATGCGATTATTGCTTAGAATCCTGAGCTTGAGTAGGTGGTTTGAGACCCATAAACCGTAAACTTTAAATTTAAGTCATCTGTCGAATGTTTGTGCTTCCCAAAACCGTGTTTGGTAGTTCTCCAAATCCAGTCATATATGTTTAAAAATGACTGACTGCTGAGTTTCTTGCGGCGTTTCTTGTCAGCAGTTGTCTCCTCTTGGGAAGTGCTGGTAAATTCTTGACGTGTAAGTGCCCGTGCGGCCTACTTACTGTTTTTTTTTATCACCGCTAAAAATCGCACAACGTGCCTCGAGGTAATAAAATATCCCTATTTTATTTTTATATTACAATGTATCGTATGATGAACATTTTTGATGTGTGTACGTGGCAGTGTACTATTATTTTACACTTCGGGTTGTTAAAAATCTCACATTTCAATCTGTTGAAACAAGCCGAGCTCGGATTGGTTCTGTTAATGAACGCTGAAATTCATATCGAGCTGTGAGGTACAAAATTGTGAGTGACGCTAATGATAGCACGCTCAGCAGTAGCGGCTGAGCGTCTTTCCAATTACGCTCGCTGACCGACCGGGCTGGCGCAGGCCGCGTGGAGTCACGCTGCGTTTCACTCGTTACCGTCACGTGCCACCAACATCTGGACCTAGCCGCCCGTGACAACTTCTTGCCTCCAACTCTAACAATTATGTTACGGTTTTTTTTGTCGGTTTCCGAAAACTCACGCAGTTCGAAGTTGTTCTATCATTTGACTAAAAAAATTTGCACCGAGACAATCGAACTAGAGCATATGCATTATGTTAATGTATCTACACACACATCATAAGTCTATTATACATTACCTTTGGTAGTAGGTGACAGCAGTGACAGCTGTACTCTTAGAGTAATTTTGAAATTACGTTATCAAATATTATAAAGTAATGAGTTTTAAATTTGGAACATCTTCCAAAACGAACACAATTGAAATAGGTCTCTGTATATTTTTAGTATGATTTCGAAAGACAAACTTGTATTCGTGTTTTATTATATACAAAAATAAGAACATGAATAGACAAATTAACAGACTAACAGTAAGTATAGTAGTATATGCCTTAATATTTGTTAAACACGTTAAAGGTCGTTACGCCCAAAATATTCAGTGAATAAAATTAGGATTTTCAACAAAACACTCCACGTGGAATTTCGTGATAAGGTCGAAGTTTCCCCTGCTCGCAAATTACACTCCAAATTTCAGTGATAGACAAACTTTGTTCAATTGAGATCACTTCAACGCTCTTTATAGCATTTCCCTATTTCATTTTCCACAATGTCCGAAGGGAGTTGTAAAGCGATACGTTCTACTAGATTGCTCTTTAATAATTACGCTGTTATCGATTTTCTCTATTATTTTTTACCTTACCATAATCTGAAAACATACTCAAAATAATGTGCTATTTCTGTATATTGTAATGCAATTACAGTTCAGCTTAATGTTTTAACTAAATATGGTATTGTTTGACCAGAAGAGCAGCGTTCTAGTTTATTTATAGTAATAGAGCTCTTTACCAATCGTTCAGCGTAATAGAAAGCTATCTGGCGGTTAGCACCAAGCCTCCACTACGCGAATGTAATGCACCCACTCGCACTCACATCTGAAGCCAACTGGTTCCATTATGAGATTGCCCTTTGAGTAAAATTTGTTTTCATTCGTAATATAAAAGTTCTTTTTTTTCCGCAGCACTTTACGAAGCGTGAAAAGTATGTAATGTGCTACATTGGAATATGATGTGTCTTATCTTATTTTGATTGTATTTGTACTATTTATCGAATATGTAATCATGTATAGAACTGTGGATGTTAACCATGCTTAATTTTATTTATACAATGCTGATTTGGCGTGATTACTTATTTCTTTTTAGGGTGTATATAGTTAGTTTTTTTCACCCACGTCTGAGTTATCTATTGGTATGTATGTGACAGCTGAACTACCACTAGCTGTAGCCTGCGACGCAGTCTGCGTAGAAGTAGTTTATAGCTACTAGCGGTAAAACCTATTCTCGGTAAGCTAACTCATAACCACATTTCATTGAAATCGGTTCAGCGGTTTGGCCGTGAAATAACAGACAAAGTTACTTTCACATTTATAATATTACGTAGTTTGGATCAGAAATGAGATATTGTACATTTATTAAATTAAAACCAAGCAGGTCAAGTGAGAATCGGAGTTGCGTAACTAGGATTTCATTTTTAGGGTTCCGTAGTCAACAAGGAACACTTGTAGTTTCGCCATGTCCGTCTGTCCGTCTGTCCTCGGTTTAAAGCGAAGACCCTTGGTACTACAAAGGTGTGTAATGTGGCATACCTAGTCATAACATTTAAATCACGCTGACAAAGTTGTATAATTATTGGTACATTTTTAATGAGATACTTGTATTACCATCCTAACAATGTATTTTTTTTCTTTAACATAGCTACGCACGCCTTAGTAGTTGCCGTTGGATATAAGTATTTTAGAAAATAACATGAGCCTTTTATGATCCTTCTACAGATTTATGATTCTGTTTACGAAATATTGAGCTCTAAATTGCATTTCTGATGGAGTACCCACCTAAAACTATAAATTCTCAAAACCTGTAAAATATCTCGAATAGAAACGTATTTTTCACGAATTTATAAGATAAACGACGAACTTGATTTAACGAGGACCGGCTAATAGACACTTGAAAATTTCCTCGTATTTTTTCATAATGTTATAAGATTAAAGTTTTCTTACATTGAATATCAGCTGGTCACATGGAAGTAGGAAAAGACGGCCAAAAGAATTATTCGACTTTTATCCGACCACCTAAGACAGAAGGTGTTTTCGGGAGTATACGTAATCTCTGCGTGCGTGCGTGCGTGAATGCGTGCGTGCGTGTTTGCGTGCGTGCGTGCGTGCGAACTTGCGTGCGTGCGTGCGTGCGTGCGTGCGTGCGTGCGTGCGTGCGTGCGTGCGAGTGTGTGTGTGTGTGTGTGTATGTGTGCATGGGTGGGTGTGTGCGTGGGTGTGTGCTTTATTGTTTTTTTATTCGTTCTGTGTTTACGGTGTCAATGCGTCAATTCCTGTTGGTTCAAACTTTGCTTTTACCCAGTAAAATCAGTCAGTGTCAAAATAGCAGTTAATAACTTCTGCGCGGGCGGTGTCGAAGGTAAAAGCTATATTTTCACTAATGACCAATATTTACTGGATAACCTATTAAATAGACAAAATCCTCCGATATAACGGCGACCCCTACTTTCAGAGTTGATATCTCTTAAACGGCCCAACCGATTATCATGAAACCTAGCTAAAATCATCCCCACAAATTAGATTTCTTGAAATAAAACTGACCGAATTGGTTTATCCGTTTGGGAGCTACAATGCCACAAACGCACACATAACACAACAACACAACTAAAACTAACTTCAACAGAAACTCAAAAAAATCAAAAAAAAAAAACAATCTTAGTATAAAAATACTGAATGTATACCACCGAAAGTCCTATTCTGACTGTCGAATGGCATAGATATACAAATAGACTTATAAGTAGGAACACTCATTAAACTTATAACAACCCTCTTTTTGTGCCGCGGGTTAAAATTCTCTTGTACCAACAAAACAAGACAATTAATTAAGTTTTTAGACTTTCTTTTTGATACACTTGTTTAATCAGAATATGTAGATACGCATTGATGAATTAACACAAGTACCATGACTTAACTATCTTTGTCTGCTACCCGAAGCCCATTTTCAACATTGTCTAAAGGAGCGTCCGCACTGAGAGCATTCGCGTTTAATGAGCATTCGGCGCAACCATCGAGTGGTGTGTAAGCAGTATAACGCTCGGCTCAACGTCCATACCTCTCGAATATTCACGGAAATACTATCAGTGAGGATGCTGCTTAAGTTAAATTTTAAGCAATCGATTTCTATATCACTAGTCTCAGTCACAGTAACCTTGGCTTTAAATCAAATTTTCAAGATATAATTCGCTATTTATTTCTTTACGTATAAAAAGAATTAATCGCTTACATGGTACACAAGCACGTTACATACGTCGTCGATATGAGCAAATGGCTGTCTGTAATGCGCGACACGGCCTATTGTTCTCTAAAATCTGTTGGGAACATTGTGCTTTTGTGCTAGAAGCGTTCGTTTAAGTCGTCAATCAGGTACATAATTGATGGTGTGACACTCTGGCGGCGTCACCGCCATTCAGCGGCTGGCTCGCTGACGTGGCCGGCGCACTCGACGCGTACGTGCCGATCGCCGCTACTTCGCACGATAATATCGCCGCCGTTATACCGATGACACCACCATCCATTATATATCCATGTGCTATGTCTATGCACCATACTGCCGCGGTGCATTCCTCTACAGATTTAGTTAGTGTGTATTTTCATAATGATTGTTTAGTCGGGACCTTTTCGTTCCGTCACTCATAGATTAATTTACCATTATTACTCCATGTTCGCGTACTTTTAAAGGTTGAGCATGGTCATATTTAGTTATTTATTCTATAATCTGTTATTTATTCTGTAATCTCTATATTTTGATGAAAAGCACTTTCCGTCAAGATACAATGTGACTGACTGATGCTTGTCATTGTCAAATACATTGATTATTTCGAAAAAAAAATTGACATGGTAATGTTTTGCTGTGTGATGTTTTGATACATTTGATTGATGTAATGAAATAAGAGATTTAATTAATTAGTTTTCGTCACGGTCGCACCTACCCACGGTCGTACGATGATGATGATCAATATACTCGGAACGAGTTTGTTTAACCTTTTTCATTTTCTAATTAGAGGGAACATTAGTCTCATGAGTCATGACTATCTAAACACAAATAACAGTCAGGTATACTTGTTATTGTGATTGGTCTGAATAGAAGGAACAGACTTTAATTTAATTACTGTCGCTGCAAACGTATGTGTCAATAAGGAGTAGGTACGTCTATTATTGTGTTGTTTGTTGATTGAGAATAAAAATTGTTAACAATGCTTTATTTAATCACATGTTTGTTTGTGTGTCAGTTTGAATAATTCAAATTTTGCAAGCCAATTTAAAACCAGCTCCTGTTATTGAAATGTGCTTGAATTTGGAATACATACTTACGTAAACCCGACTACAATTCAATATTCATATTTTTTTAGAGTTGATCTGGTGATGAAGTCAGAAGGTAGCAACAGGATCTCCGCCCCACGGAGACCACAGTTTTGACTCGTTAGTTTGGTTTCGATAAGCTGATGACCGATGATTATTGACCAAACAGTATTTTTCAACACCTGATACAATGAATATCATTCTATCTAAAACGCATATCTTCGTTCCTTTCTCAATTGCGTTCTTAATATGACTTTAATATTTGTCTTATTTTTGTTACTTAACTTTAACAAAAACTACAAAATTCTAAAAATTGTAATACCATCTTAGTATAAAAATAAATACTGAATGTATACAGAAAGTCGTATCCTTACTGTGGAATGGCATTCACATACCAGTTGTCAGCACTTTTTTTACATTTTTCCTTTATTTCCAGCCGAGATAAACAAACGAGACAAAACCTATTTGTTGTTTCGTATAGCGTAATGTAGGTATGTGCGAGTGTGCACCGGTTCTCGTATATTGTGTTTGAAATTAACCGTCATAACAAAACCTTTTGTAGTGGCGAGTCATGTAGTCCAATTACCATGAATTATGAAAGTACCCAACAATGAAATTATTCAAATTGGGAAAGTTAGTAGTAACAAAAACACCGCGTCGACCCTTGTATCGCGAGATACGAGTATGTTCGGGGCGGTGTGCTAACGCGGCGCGACAATTATTTCCGTGTACCATAATCCTGGTGTTTCGAGGTGGATATTCTCCTGGGACACGTGATTTGGTCCGGTCGACGGCCCCGGACACCTCGCTGAGCGCTCGCCTCGTCACTCCGCCGCCGGAAAACTCGTATTAATGTAAATTGGAGTAATCTGCCCTTGCCCTTCCCGTCGCAAGCCCGCCGCCTCCGCGCCGCGCCGAAACAAAGCGCTCCACCCCCCGCCTTTATCACTACTAATTTAACAAATTAAAAAAAAAACCTCGATTATTCGAATTAGATATCCTTTCATCCTTGGCCATACGTATTTCAAAAAGATGTTTCATTACAAATTTAACGAGTGACATTGACAAATATATTAATGAGATAAGTTAGGTTGTGATACTTGTGATAAATTTGACGACGCGCTGGCCTAGTTGGTAGTGACCCTGCCTACGAAGCTAGCGGTCCTGGGTTCAAATCCCGGTAAGGGCAGATATTTGTGTGATGAGCGCGAATATTTGTTCCTGAGTCATGGATGTTTTCTATGTATTTAAGTATACATTTCTCTATATAAGTATTTATATCGTTGTCTAGTACCCATAGTTCAAGCCTAGAGCTTAGTTTGGGACCAGATCAATTGGTGTAACACTGTCCCCTGATATTTATTTATTTATTTATTTATTATTCCTGTCGAATGCTTTTTGTGTGTGTGTAATATGATAATTTATTGATGGTTAATGATATGTATACCTCTACAGGTACGTGTTCCCGGCGGTCTCTTATTCCTGACCATCGTGTTTTGAAAGGTGGTATCCGACGACGACAAGGTAGGTACAAAAGCTTGTAAATATAATTATGAAAATGAATTTCATTAAGACGTTTCTCAATATTAAATTATCATGAAGTCCCAGACTTGTAATTGAATTAACAGCGGGGAATAAAGCTATAGTTAACCGAGTGACTTCGGTTTATTACGTTTAATTATATCGCTGTAGATTTTAGGCGTTCGCCGCGAGTAGATAGGGTCAGAATATAAATTCCAAAGTTATAAAATTGGCATTAGTTCGTGTCGCAATTCCTCAAGACACGCCTCCGCCGTTCGCATGAAAGTCGTAAAGAGAACGGGGACATTTGATTTTAAGCCTCGCGGACTATAAGTGTTATTTCTTGGAGAGAAGTATTATTCTGCGAGAGCAGCGCAGCGCCGCCATCTCGAATGCTCCATTTAGTTCCAAAGTTTTTCTCGTTTATCACCGTTGGGCTCTCAGAGGCGGAGATTTTTCCTTTAGATTTGTTGTCACGCCAGACCTTTTTAATGGACCTACCTTCCTTATCGCGCCGTGATTAAGAAGAACTTGTTTTGTATTTACCTGAACAGGTTTGTCGGGAATTGCTCTCGCGTCAATAGTTTCTATCTCATTGTTTTATAGTTGTTTAGAGTCTGAAACATAAATTTAATGATCGCAGTTTTTTGTCATAGTTGTAGTGAGCTTGTTGAAATAGAGTACATTTAACCTCAATTGTTGTAGGTGTACACTGAAATACCGTTAAAAAATCGACTTATCTGATTTATGTGTTTATTATGTTATTTCAAATGGAATGTCATTAAAGAGACGATCGATCAGATTGTTAGATACGAGAAAGTAATTTAGTTTCCTCGCAGAAGGTACGTAGTTAGTTTGCCACTCAGCTGGTAGCGATTATAGACTCCTTTTAGCCGGTAAGCCTGTAAGACATAGACAGCGATAAAAGGTAAGGGCAAATTAGAACAGAGGTGGTGCATGGTCGAGCAGGTGCGCGCGCCCTCCTGCGCCGGAAAGCCACGGGCTCGGCACGCTCGCCGGCTCACCGCGTGCTGAGCAAAGATAAAAGGATTAGCACAACCCTTCCTTTCGCCTTTCTATCACACTACAATTATTCTCTATCTCTCTCTCGCTCTCTCTTTGACTCAATTCCCGCACCTGAGAAACCGCTACATCATTAACCGCACTGCTTACGATTATGTTATTTCAAAGTCTTTCTATACTTACCTACTTGTGAAAATTTTGTGAAACCTATCGGTACACCGAAAACACATGAAATTGAAAAGGAGGTTCCCGGAATGTGGATGCGTCATCAAATATTTTTGCTATAGAGAAACCTAAGCAAGTTTCATTTGTGAAAGCGCTCTCCGATGAATTTATCACCGGAGATTCTTTCCAAGGTAAATTTCCAATTTATTGAGGACGATTGCCTACCGAGGATCGGATTTCAGCGCATCCTTGTTTGGCTTTAATTTATAGCGTCTCGAAATAGGCTCACTAATGGGATAACTTCGTTTACTTTGGCCCTCTTCACCTTGATCTAACGTTTTTCGATAACAATTTTTAAATGTTTAGGTACTTTATTAAGATTAAAAAGGTATTTTAATAAAGTGTGTCATGTTGGGTTTTGGTATAAGTAAATGAATGTTATATTCGGCGTAGCTACACGCTAATGATATAACGCAACGGTAAGGTAGGTGCCTAATTAAAAGAAACGAACCGGGTTTTAGTTGTTTACAAACCGTGGTGTAGGTAATTAAAAAGTGTTGTCATTATTGTTGGCGGGGTGTAGTCCTGGCGCGACGCGCGTCGCGAGCCTCGCGAGGTGAGCTCGTCTCCCCTGACAGCTCGGCGCGGGTAATGACGACCGGCGCCCGACGGCCTTCGCTCAAATGAAAATGCCTCCACAACTTTTGTACTTAAACGGAAAAGTTAATGTGTAAACTCCGTTAAGATCTCGATGGTTTAATGGCTATTTTTATGAATAACCAAGGTTACCTTAAGATTTATTTCTCTAACAAATTCATGGATTTGGAATGTTATTTAAAAATATCTTTAAATTAACTGAATTTTAGTACCAACAGGTACAAGTGAGTTGAATATACTTGTGCTAATTTATAATTACCTAACCGACCCCTAGTGGAATTAATTAAGTTGAAAAAAACATTTACGTTTCCGTTAACGTTCTAGCTGGTGGCGAAATTTTCATAAAAATATAGTTAAGATGATTTGTGATGTATAAAATGTCTGGTTTTCGGGCAAGTGGCGCTGTAAAAATGTCAGTAGCTCGGGATGGGGAGGCTCGCGTAAACAGCTCGGTAAATCACGAGGAGTGTGCGCCACGACTCGACTTGGACAATATTTGTGCCAATAAAATCCTCCCTAACAAAGCTGTTGTTGTCAACGGAAAGCCGCTTGACCTGTTTTTAGTCTGTCACGGATTTGCCGTCATCGTGTTCAATCCCGATAAACAATCCGTAATATTTTTTTCTCTTTCGCAGCAAACCTTGCTAATTTGTTCACAAATCTCTTATTTTTATAAATGCAGAGGAAAATATTTTTGTAACATACAATAAATGTGTGGTCTTCACTGTAAATAATGATACTTAAAAAATAGGCTACAAAAGCAAACTTTTACATATAAAACTTGTGCCACCAAGTAGTTAATGTTATGCTCCTACATTGCTCGTATTCGCATGGTACAGTTGCAAAAATGCCAAAGTTTCCCTGCGTTACTAAAGTGGTACGTGCTCCAATGTAATTTATAAGTGCACATCGCGGTGAGTAGGTACTTATTCGTCGGAAGCAGTGTGCCAGTTAAGAGATATCATTGTTCTGCGAAGTTGGTGAGTCTTGTATCTTAGTCGGAGAGTGCTGTGGGAGTTGGGGCCTCGGCGCCTGCCGCCTCCGCTCCGCCGCCTTGCAAACCCTCGGGCGAGTCCCGCGCGTGCTATTGCACCGTAACGACGCATTTGCATCTATGTTAATAACTCGCCCGTTTATTATTCCCCTTATCTTACATCTTCCACAAATTTCGGTGCTACTCAAATAATCAGCAACCGAACCTACGAGTAACTCAATTATACTCCTGTTGTTGCTTCATCTTACAACGATACCGGCATGATTGTTGATGATTACAACCAAATTGCTGCGTTATGATGGAGAAATATTAATAAACTTGTTTATCCGAGTCACCCGACTTTCTGGCTTAGTGCTATTCCAATAACTTGAAAAACTATCATCGGCAGCTCTTGCGGGTGGATAACTAATAAAGTAAGTTGGAGAGGAAAAGTAAACTAATATCGGGTGGTTGCGCGGGTCGGCCGCCGGTGGCCGCTGCCGAGCGCCGCCGGGACGTCATCTCCTTCGCAGATTTATTACTTTTAATATGAGCACTCCACTCGCCATCTACTTTCTATGAATTACTTTCCAGGTAACCTATTATACACTTCAAACAAATACTGTAATCAGTTTCAACAAAAATAACAAATGATTCAAGTAATAAATAACAAATGATTCAAGTAATAAATAACAAATAAAACAATTATCATTAACACCTCCCTGAGTTCTTCACTTCAAAAGTCGTTCCGTTTCTTAAAATTCTCGAAAGAAGTTTCGGTACAAATTAAGAGCGAATTTCACTCCGTCCGTTTGGCCATTAGTAATTTCAAAGTTTTAATGAATTTTCTTCCCTGACATTGAAAAATGAATTTCAACCTTTACTACCGGTTCTGCCGCTGAGGCTCAGCATGATAACAAATCGATATGCGGTTAACGCGACGACTCCATTTTCGACACATGTATTTCGCGAACGCGCTCGTCTTGATTCAGGTTACATTGGTGTCTCAAAACGTTTTGCTATATTTATGTGGATGCAATACGAAATGTAACAGATTTTATATCTTGAAATTAAAATATTTCCGACGTATATTTATTAAAAATTTAAATAGTTTTATTTGTTTTATTATCGTTGGCTATTAGGGTACCGTACTACAAGCTCTTAAATCATGGCAAATTAATTTTAGTGAAAGGGATAGAGCAGTTGGAGTCATATCTCTATCCCTTTTATTGACTGGAATTTGTCAGGTTTTGAGAGATCGTATAGCGGCATTTTTTTCTGTAAAGGGTTAAGTATTCAATCGATGGCAGTGATTTGAATACGTAATCACAAAATATGTCCGATGAGAGGTAGTACGGAAGCAGATAGAGCCCCGCCCGCGCCCCTCATTACCCGTAACGGTGCCCCATTAAGCGCACGGGCCGGAGTGCCCCGGACCGTAGTTAATCCACGTCCTCATTCACTGTTATTTCGAAGGTCTGATCTAATCTAAACGGGGCTTAGGATCCTACAATGCCAGTATTTCGCACAACTCGTCCCTTTTATGTATTTGACTATCCTCATACCCGGTCCCGTCGGTCGGTTGACGTTTGCCTTTGCTATAAAAGGAAATAACACTTCCGAAACTTCCGATGTGACGCCGTGTTAATGCCTTTGTATGAAAATTAATTTGTGTTACTCGACAGCGGCGACATAATTGCGAGCACGCATACGAGATTGAGTCAGGAAGTCGTTTAGAATGGGGTCGAGGAAAGCGTCTGTATCAGGAACATCTAGTCACAATACAGATATTACGATAATGCTGACGCGAGCGGCGGCGCCGTGCCGGTCGCAAGCCGAAGTGGAAGGGTCAATTTGGAAGCTATTATAGGGGGGTGGTTAGAGGCCTACTTCCGGCGGCTGCACTAAGCTGCCCTGTACCAAATCCTCCCGCTCGATTAGGGCCTTTCTGCAACGCTGTTCAGCTTCTGCACATTTAGCGTAACCACATTTGACGACGACATTATTTTCCGAAGTTTAAATACTTATTATGTTTTAGATCGTTTATTCCCACCCACTAAGATTTTAGATATTCATTAAACCTTGGGGTCCTTATTTAAACAAAACAGAATAAGCAAAAATTGATTGAATCCTTTTGATGAACTGGCTTAGGAAATTGCTTTGCAGGTGAAAATGTTTTAAAACTCCCTCGGTCATAAGCCGATTGCGGATTACCCTTTTCTGTATTTTATGACCGTGGAGAAAAATGGAGTATTTCGATTACAAATACGTTTATGCATTTCTAGCCCGCTTATGGCATTTCTGTGATTTTGTTTATTTAACAGTCGACAAAAGTTGGCCTGTCTGTGCCATCGTGCGTGGCTCCTCAACAACCGATAGTGATAGCGGCAGGTGATTTTAGGAAACCGGCCTACACACATGTAGAAAATAACGAAAAATATGATGTCAACTCTCTAAACGTGAAACTGTTGGGGTTAAAAAGCAAATTGTTGTATGCATATTATTCGTTGAACTGTTATAGGAAAAAAAATCGTTTACTTAATAAGCTAGTTTTATAAATGTTGTTTAAATGCCATGAAAATAAGAAACGTCTGCCATTTTTTGGTAAAAAGTCAGGAAAAATATTTTATGTTCATTTTATTTTAATAAAATAAATGTTGTAACTAGGTACTATTACATTTTTACCGAAACTCCGTTATCGTTGAAGTCATCTATCGTTATTCCCTTGTGGATAAGCCGATTTTTCGGTTCGATCCTATTGATGCGTTGAGGCGTTATACCATGAAGACGGAACAAGCACACAAACACATTCATAAGTAAAAAAATAAATGGGATTCAAATCGTATTCTTTACAGGTGTACTTATTTTAAATGATCATCGTAGGTGTAAGTATAAAGAAACTGGTTCAACTATTTGCGTTCTTTCCATTTAACTTAACCCAACTTTATCCTGCTTAGGAATTTTCTCGTAAACTATAAAAACTAAGCGTTTCAACGGTCCTGCGGCCGTGGGGTGGATGCATCGTCGGTGTAGTGCTAGTGGAAAAGCGGTGTAGAACATTGTAGCGGCGGCGGGCGGCAAACGAGGAGTTATGACGGCTGCGGAGGATTACGTGAGTGGATGTCGTAATAAAGCTTGCGATGAAGCCGTTACCCGAAGATAAACGTAAATATCTCTGGGCTGTCGGCTGCTCGCGCGCCCGCCGGCCGCCTCGTACTACACGTAACTACACCTCGCACCAACCCTATTGTCTTCGTGCTTACTTACACATAGCTACTTATACATTGACATTAACAAATAACTGCATAAACTCACCGTGTTGTTTTTTCATTTGTATCATAAAATATATATTAAAAGCGTATCTAAACCACATTTGTTTGTGCGTTTAAGTTTTCCACTTTAATTTTTTGGTTGTCCTTAACAAATACACAGTTTTCTACAAACACCCTTTATCTTACCTAACCACATCAGCTTTAAAAGCTTTCGCTTTGAAGGAACATAATTAAGTAATTTAACCTTTTTTTTTCTTTTAGGTTAGATATTTGTCTTAAGATTACTTTTTCCAAAAATCTGCAGTTCAGTTTTCAAGGATCGATCAAGCTGAAACACTGATGTCGTGTACTGCTACTGCCCTTTGTGTTCCGTAACATTGTGTGATCTCTCTCCGGCTCTTATCAGTAATTCTCGTAAATTAATTACATAAATCTTGTTTGCATACGTCTTAAGCGTATGACACGCCGCCATAATTCAACCAGAGCGTAGGTTTACACTGCTAATGAAGGCGGACTACAATAGCTGCTGCTACAATACGTAAGGGGTGCACAACTGTGTTTAAATTATGCCTGCCCTACACATTGAAACTCTAATTATGGTCATTAATTGTTTTAGTTCTCGTTACCAATATATATGCATCAGGGACTGAACTCTGATTTCAAAATTAATATTTTTTTAGATTTCGCAGTTTTCCATTCGGTACTACCTCATTGATGTTATTTCTAAACAACAATACATACAATGCCCAACATGTAAAATACCCTGCCGGCTGCTTTCTTCATAGCTATATTCTGGGTAAGCTCTATTCATAGACGACTTTGTCCTGATTCTTTCTCGACTTGCGTAATGAACAATCTCATTTAATGTTTAAAAAAAAAAGACCTTAAACAAGGTGTAGAAAGTAAAGACGTAGAACGTTTACGGCGTAGCACCCGCCCGTAGCAGATAGGTACTTTATTACTTTCATTACCTTCTAGTTAGTTTCTCAAAGGTACATATTTTTGCCTTGTGACCCATTTTTAAAAGGGAACTTGAATAAAATCATACTCATAATGAATGACAAGCATTGAATGATTTTAAACATAAACATTCTACATAATAAAAAGTCGTATAAATAAAGATGCCTGGTGGATCTCGACTATTCGCTATAATACTTTTAAAGTAGGTTCCAACGGGTCCTGTCGTCCTTCCGTGGGATGCGCGGCGTGTTGTCGGGCTTCCTTCTATTTGGTTGAAGGGGCGACGCCGGTGATTTCCCAGGGCGTGCGGCGTCGGGAGTTGATCTGCCGGCGCGAGCGTCGCCCGACGACGCTCGCGGGCGCCGGAGCAATAAGGCAGCCGTCTCGGCAGACCTGACGCCTCGCGCTGATCTTATCTCAACACGGGTCTTCATTGAACAGGTCACCTAACTTGCATCATAGTCGACATTTGATTTAGCTTTGCCAATATTAAATTTATTAATCAAGTTCTTCTAAAAACCTATCTTAGTACCTACACAGACATTAGTAATAAATTATTCATACTTCCTGTCCCAAACGTATGTTCTCAGATTCGATCTGATTTGATTCAGAACCTGGAGTTTTAAATTGGCATCGATTTTAATTCGTATTGACATTGACATTTCATCATATTATAAGTATATTGCTACTGTATATTGATTGCTACGTGTTAAAAGCTTTGTTGTATAAGTTCACTTGACTTACAAGCTCTAAGGAATTAATATTATCTCTTTAGCTTTGTTATTGAATATAAATTGCTAAGAATTGGATGATGTCCAGAAAGCTAAAGCGTTGGTTTCATGCGAGTTTTGTAGCTTAGCACGTTTTAAATAAAAACAGCTTTCCTAAATGGGAAAATGCAATATCAATTTAGCGACGTTGATTTCAATCGAGAGGGGTTTCTGTCTCCGCGCCGCGCAGAGCTGGAGTAAATGAAGAGTGCCTTACGAGTCGTTGAAATTTCGCTGCGAGCGCTGCAGCCGGCCGGGTCGGAGCCGGCTCGGCGCCCGCCCCGGCGCAGCCCCGGCGCCCGCACCGCGTGGTAATCAGCTTTTGTGCGCGGTAATTGGGTGTCTGAGCTGCCAACCGAAGCATTTATTCCCGATAAATTGAAAACTGCTTTGTGCCTGGAATCACTCGAAGATGCCGGTAGCGTTTTTCTTACTTTATAGAAAGACCGCGTGATCAGACTGAGTCATATGTATTACGTTCGATTGGAGAAGCGTTTTCTTTGTCATGCTTAGCAATACAATGAAATGCCTTTTGCGGGTGATGTAAAGGCATTAGAGATTGGATTAACAAAGAAAGTTTCTTTATTTTTCACGTTTGGAGATACACGTTCATCGGCATAAAATTAAACCAGTTTATTCTGGTAACTTCATTCAGACGTAAAAATAAATATGCGTTTAAACTTCCTGACTTTTAAGCATATAATATAGCTATAAAACACCATGAATTATTATTACATGTAAATTGAGAAATTATTTGGTGATAGGAGTAATAGTCTCAGTAATGAAAATATTAGGTCGTTAGAGATATTCCTCCCCCGCAATTGTAGGGTCCTTACCTGAGTGCGCCGTGGAACGGCATCATTTACATATTTTAATAAAATAATATCGCAACTGAATCGTAACGGAGAACCTGATTTAAGTTCTTACCGCGATGAATGTAAATTCGCTGCCGCCGCCGCCGCAATTCCAGATTTCAATTCTGGAATTAATGGCTGCCGTCGTGGGCCGGAGCTCGTCTAATATTTGCGTTACTTCCGGAGACTTCTCATAGGAATGGAATAAATTAGTGCCAATCAGCGGGAGAGTCGTGCGCCACAATGAGTCTCTCGAATCAAAAATCGCAGTACGTTCCGCCCGCGAAGCACGTTCGCTCGGATATTGATTGTGAGTGTTCACACGCATCGAGTTCCGCATGCGGTGGAATTGTTTTATTTTTGCAATATTGGATAGGCGCTGCACGGCGCCGCTCGGCCCTGCTAAGCGTGCATTAATATTGTCAATAGTTGGAGTTAGTGGAAGTGAAGTACGTGTTCCGCCTGCCGCTATCTACGGCGCAGCGCGCGGTGAATTCGAATGGCTCCTCACACCGCCGCCCCCGGCGCGCGCCCACCTTGCGCCCTCCACCCCGTAACGCCCCATAAACTCGCGTCTTAATTTTAACTTTATTTCTTACCGCTACCGTGTTCCAAGAAAATTAAGTGTGAGAGTACAACTGGGTGATTCACAATGGTATTATCCTCAGTTATCGGCGCTAAAGCGGTTACAAGCTGGTAGCCTAAATCTTAAATCAAAACCTTTCAGCCGTGCTACCACTTTTAGTGTTTTAACCAGAAACTTCAGTCCCTTTCCTGGTTTCAGTTATCTCTCAGAAAATTAACATTTTCGTCTTCAAAGATTATATTTTATCAAACATTTGCAATTTTGCAACCCAGCTCTCCGCCTAAGATTTATATGGTGTGATTTTTTTGTGCAATCTGTCCCATGAATTTGTAAACGTTAATTATTTTGATAACAGAAGTGATGCGTTTCGCATTGTAATGTCATTTAATGTTGGGTACCTACTTAATGTGCTTTAAACAGTTCCAGCTTCTTGTTGAGAAATGCTACGGAATTCAAGATAGAATTGCTTTTACTTGAAACTGTCTTCTTTAAAAGGAATTTCTTACTTTGAAAAGTTAGACATTCTCTTGGTACCGATCGGCCTCACAGAAAACGAATTATCTACCCAGCACACACAGGTGGGTTGAACTTTCGAAACACGTGAATACGTAGCGGCGGCGTGGCGGTGGCTACAAAGCGCAGGGCTGCTAAAATAAGAATATTATTATGATAGAATCTTTAACAATCGGTTAAAATGGTATTCACAGATTTTTATACATACTAGCTTTCCGTTCGCGTCTTCGTCTGCATCAGAACTTCCTTTAAAACTACAGATACAGTTTACATCACCTTCAAAGGGTACATTTTTCCATGGGTTTATGTTCTGGAAAAAGTAAGCGGTCTACATAGACAACTTTAATTTCAAAACTCTAACCTTTAAAACAACAAAATTGCCATTCAAAATATATTCACTATTTTTCTTTTACCATTACGCGTTTTTATCGGGCTTAGGTTTAAAAAAAACGTCCTAAGTTTTTTACCAAATTTCCATACTAACATTCACCTCTCAATAAACCAACTTAGGAGTAGATTTTTGTGAAACAACAAAACTGCTTAATTTAATTGGATAATGTAATTAGTAGAATCATTACCCACTTTCATGTCATGTACATAAGTTTAAAAATTACTCAAATTCGATACAAAATTTACAGTAAGTAGTCTAAGATCCCAAGCTTCACCCGTTGATTATTACAAAATACCTAACTCCCGTAAAAACGTAAGTCCCCTATTTAACATTTAAGGGATATAAAAAACACTGGGTGAAGGGCAATTTTGTATGGACCCCGTCCCCCCCCTCCAACAGTAACGGGCTGCAGGTCTATGTGTTCATTAGGACCCAATAAAAGACAAAATACTTATCTTCGTAGCAAAATCAATGGGAATTTTTTAATGAAAACAAAGGGCCAGGCAAGGCAAATCATCTACATACGTGTTCATTTTCAAACAAATTCCATAGTTCCATACGATAAGATTATGATTTTTCAAGAAAACCCCATACATATGGTGATCGTCGCCATAGAAAAAATACATCATATTGCCAAGATCTATAAACTGGCACATTTTCATCACTGTTGGTGGGTGGGGACATTTTTACCCATCGTCCTTTGCATATACATTCTAGTAGCTGGCTCAAAAAAAACTAAACTTTCACCCTGTGGGGGGCTAATTTTCAAAACTTGTGTTTTATCTATAATGGTCTTGAGCTTCCGCCCCCCAATTCTCGCCCATAGGGGTTTTTTTTTTCAATTTTTATTCATAGGTATTCATAGCCTAAATATCAATTTCCACTTTCACACTTGAAAGATGACCAAATTCCTACACAAAACACCTGCCCCTCTTTTTCAAAATCGCCGATAGCAATATTTTTTCATTATAACTAATTAGTATTTTGGGCTGGGCGATGAGTTGTCAGTAAGCCAAACGGAACATTGCCTTTTATGTAAAGATCAAGAAGCTTGTTACAATACAAACAAAAGGTGTACTGGATGTTTATTAAAGTGTAATAAAGTAACATTATCAAATCTCAAGTTTCATCCATTAACTTTGTGTAAATGGTGTATTTATATTTGTACGTACGTAGGTATGTAATGCAATGTCTTGTCATGATGGGGCCACGCCTATAACTGAAAGTATATTTACGCCAAAGAGTAAAGTTAGGAATTATTTAACATAAACTCCAAACACCACTAATCATTGCATTACACAGCATAACATTAACACATAATAAACGAATTAATAAAATGACGTCCTTGTAAAAGTTATTATAGGATATGTGAAGATAGACTTCTCTGTTGACTATACTTCTTTAAATTAGTCAATACTGATATGAATGAATAACCTACCCATTTTCTTAGCCGTAGTCGAGTAGAAATAGAACTAAAACATGACGCATATTTTTTTTATTTTTTTTACTGCTATTGTAAATTTTCTGAAAATAATAAAATTTGCATAGATACATAATTATCCTAAATCTCAATCTGAGACCTTAATTATGCGGAATCAAAATGTTGCACCAACACCCCTAAATATAATTAACCATAGGACTCGTATGTAGTCAGCCATCCAACAGCTTAGCGCTTACAGGAATACATACATACTTGCTATTCCAAGCGATGACTCGATAACGCAAGTTAGACTCGCAGGTATAAAGTTGGCTCATCTTGTTGGCCTACCGCACCGTGTTCGGCAACAACAATAATATGGGAATAGATTGGCAATTCCGGTGGTTACGTATCTGGTTATTGCGAGTTTCCATCGAGAGCACGTCGGAGCGTTCGGAATTTTCTCAAAGGTGGAAGTTTTCTCGGGCGCATGCAATTTCGAAGTTGCACAAGGGGCCAAGTCGAGTCGGTTGGAGTCGACGGAGAGGGGCCGATTGCGGCACGAGCGAGCCGCGGGCGCGAGGCCTCCTCGGCCGAGTCGGGCGCCTCCGTGGGCTGGCGTAGCTCGCGCCCGTCGCCCACGGCGGGACGCTCCTCGGTCGCGCGACCACTACACAATAGCGGTTATTGGGCCAATCGCGACGCCCTGTGCGATTGCCGTCATGCAAATAAAATTCTAAGGCTATGGACGGACAGCGCTGCCCCTCGTTATTATTCGGCTCTCGCGGAATTGCTTTTATGCCCCTAATGGAAAAGAGCTATTTATTTCGGGTTTTTGAAAAAGCCCTCCTTTTACATTTTCCTTGTAATACCCGCATTTGTATAAAATATTACTGAAAAAATATAGGATTCTGAGCTCGTTGTTTGATTTAGTATAAGGCCTACTCCTGTAATAGATTTATAGATGGGTTATTTTCATATCTTGAATCTATATTCATACGGGCAATCAGAAAACTTTAGTCTCTATTACGTAAACTCTGTTGCACTTATCACAAAATAGAACTTAGCCGTACCTGGAGGTGACAGCGTAGGTATATTCAGTAGCAAAAGGGTACCTCTTGGGAAAAGTTGCATAAGTCCAAGAGTCAAATATTGCAGGCTTGCTGGGTAGTATTGATAGTTAGAGAGAGGGCTCGGCGCAGGCAGCGCGCGACCTGCTCGCTAAAATGATTAGAGGCTGGTCGGGGGTCGCCAGTCGGCTGCAGCGGCTGGCCCTCGGCTGCGTCGTTATTTCATTAGCGGCTCGGTCGACACTTGTTCGCCGGCCATGCCGCTGCAACTCCCACGTGCCTCTCTCCGCCTTACGAGCCGAGAATCTCTAATAAGCAGCCCCAGCACGAACCTAATTCTACAAATTTTCTACAGGTTCGTTAGCTACTTTACTCGTTGTGTTTATTTTAAATCGAAAACCCTTTGATTTTGCAGAGTAAACAGTTTAAATCAAATAAACACAGTATTTAATTGTAGCTGGTTAAAAAGGTTGTGGTGGTAAGACTTTGTATAGGGTCCGTTCAGATCGCCATAATTAGTTCTATTCCCGGAAAAAAGTATTACCTATACGTAAAGTACTAAATATGATCTCAAAGTGTATAACAATAAATATCACCTATTGCAAACCTTCGCTTTCTTGACCAATCAAATCAAATCAAATTATATAAGAGTCCCATAGGAAATAAAATATATAAAATAAAATATTTTAACTTTAATTTGGCTATGCCCAAAGTTAGGAAACTTTAATCATAGTGTGAAAAGTAATTAAATAGGTTAATTATTTAAGTCATAAGACATATTAAAGCATAATTATTTGGAGTTTGGTACTAGACAAATTATAATTATTAATTATAGAAAGCAATTTATATACATTTACACATCACGTATCCGCGTGAATAAATTCGTAATAAGAACCCTCACAATCCCGTTTGTGGCATAATGCACATGTATTAAAAGCTATGTAAATATTAAATGTTAACTGAAACACATTATTCACTTAATACAAAAAAAAACAGACCGTGAACGTAGCATTTTCCGTAAAACCAATATGAACATTGAGCTAATTATAAGATAGCAATATGTAACTCGAAACAAAGCTCCCGGCTGCCAAAAGTTAAGCGACCACAAGAATAATCAAAAGGAGAATGGATGACCACGTGCGATTTCATTTATTTATGAGTTATGACACTATATGTATCAATTGGTATTAGTTGTTTAATTATAAAACTCGAATTATGATATTTAATTCTAAATATGTATAGTACATTTGTTTAGGGTTTCTTGCATTAGGAAAGGTTATCGGAATTTAGGAAAGGAGCAGTTTTTAAGGGCTTGCTACGTTAAAAAAGTACAGACCTGTGATAGAGGAACGGACAATAACGGATGGTGTAGGCTTATGGAGGCAATGATGACTAGTCGTTTGTCGAAATCGGTCCATTCGTTCAGTCTCTACGAGGAGAGAACAAAAAACCTTACATACATCCTTGCATTGCCTGCTAATAAGGTTATAAAAGATATAATTGAATTCCAGCCATATTAGTAAACAGCAAAGTAGCAGTCTTATTACTATGTAAAAGACAATAGATACTTCGTAGGTATTGGTAGAGAGCCTCAGTCTGCAGGCATTGTTGATTTATAGAATTTGCAAGCTTCTGCTCAGCTCCACAATAAAGTTTAGGGGTGGGTCGAAAGCTAAGCGAGTTATTGCAAGAAGTGCCGTAGATATAACACTGTCTGTGCTATCTGACGTTAATTTGTCTGCATTCGACCTTACAGCTAAAGGGACGAGACAGTTTTGTTAAGTAAATATTGTTGGAACACTATATAGCCTAGGAATAGAAACAAGGCCCATATTTACAAATAACTTACAGATTAACATATATAACTTAAAATGAACACGACCACTACACTTTCGCAGTGTCTAGACGGTGGTGGCCACGAAATCGCCGAAACACGGTATTTGGTTGAATTGACAAAGAAGCTTAGTAAAAATCCTGTGACGTGTTTTTACGACAAATAATATTTTAGTGTTATGCCATCAAAGCCGAGATTCTAGGCGGTAAAAACCATATCATCTTTGACCTAAGTATATAGTATTGTCAACGTTTTGATAGCTCTTATAATTACTTGTCAGTAATGGCAGCGGAGTCAAAAACATTACCATAACAGTAGTTTGACTACCTTGGTCCTTGATAAATGATTTAACTGCTGGACCTAAATCCAGTATGCATTAAAACTAATGTAATTGATGCGAGTGGTGATAAATAAGTTTATTTATTTATTTATTTATTTATTTATTTATTTATTTATTTTCTAAACATACAATTATCATTACAGGTTTATTCCCAATGCGATATTGTTGCAAGGTTACACTTACCTACAGTACAAAAAACCTTGAATTATGCTTAAAACTATTTAAAACAATAAGATATTTTATACATCGCTATTCTTGTGAATTCACTCATGGTACAAGAGAATAAATCCACTTCCGCGGCTATAAGGTTCAGTGCGCGCAGGGCGCGCGTCAGCGGCGCCTCCCGCAGCAGCCGGGTGCGCCCGCGCGGCAGCGCCAGCAGCGCCGGCCGCCGCCGGCCGCTCGCCCCGGCTCGGGGGACACACAAACTCACTGCCCCCAGTATATCCGGGTTGTGCAGCTTTCCTTTAATAACTTTAAAAATATATGTAACGAGCGCGAGATCCCTTCTGACCCTGAGGTGGCTGTATCCAACCATGCCTAATATAAACAATGTCGGATACCTTAACGGATAAAAAGGATAAACACCGTATTGCCTCTTATACACATATCTAATAAATTTATTCTGTATCCTCTCTAACATGAGGACATACTTTGCTTCATGTGGAGCCCAGATTTCTGCATTATACTCGAGCTGGCTCCTTACCAAAGCGTTATATAATGCCCTAACTGCCTTCATATTTGTAAACCCGTTTGCCATTCTGAGTACGAAACCCAGATTTCGGAATGCTTTTTTACAAATATTAATTATGTGCTTACGAAACGTTAGCTCAGTGGTAAAATTAACTCCCAGGTCGCGTATTTCAGCGACCCTAGTGATAGGTATATCATCAAGGGTATACGTATGTCTACTCCAAGAGTGTGACCTTGAAAAGGTGATGGTCATACACTTTGAAATGTTAAATTTTAAATGGTTTTTTTTGCTCCAGTCTAGTACTCCGTCTATATCTCGTTGCAGTCTGTCATGATCTTCTTCATTATTTATAGCAAGAGATAACTTAAGGTCGTCCGCAAACAACAGACACTTGGCGTCTCTTACTGCTTTAGGCAAGTCGTTTATCATTAACAAAAATGCTAGAGGCCCCAAATTACTACCTTGACCTACCCCAGATCTAGTAAAATACGATGTCGACCTATACCCTTTATAGTCTACGTACTGCTGCCTATCTCTCATATAGTCTGAAAAGAAGTTTAGTAAACTTGGAGTAAAACCGAAGCCCGCAATTTTTTCCAGTAAGACGTCGTTATCAACGAGGTCGAAAGCTTTTTTAAAATCAAAGTAAGCCGTATCGACTTGCCCTCCGGCATCTACTATAGGTATTATATCGGCTACGTAACTAATAAGATTACTCGCTGTGCTTTTACCTGGTCGAAATCCATGCTGCTCATCAACCAGCTGCGAACTAACCTGATCGTAAATGCTTTTATGGATAATCGATTCCAACACTTTTGCCGGCGCTGATAATACCGCCACAGGCCGATAGTCCTCCACGTTAGTTCCCGAGCCTCCCTTAGGCACCGGTATAACGCGAGTTACTTTCCATATCTCAGGAAATACTTCACCTTGAAGACAGAGATTAAATATATGCAATAGCGGTTCTGATAGCACCATTCTGCAATCTCTAAATATGTAGGGAGGAATGCCATCCGGACCGGCAGATTTTTTAGGTTTAAGTTGTTGAAGGGCTTGCCGCACGTCCTTTAATTCTAACCTGCCAATATGGACCCGCGCCGCTCCGTTTTCAGTACCCGCTTTGACTATTGCGCTCCTTACATCTAACCTGGGCGTTTCTGAGCCATACACGGAGTGGAAATAACAGGCAAATTCTTTGGCTACTCGCTCCCCTGTCAATGCTTCGCCGTTTACAAAAATGTTTTTTGTATTTGTATTACTTTTTTTAGATTTTATATAACCCCAAAAGCATTTAGGGTCTCGTAGCATGTTATTCTCTAAACGCTCCCGATATTTTTCATACGCTAACGTTATTTTAACTTTAATTTGAGTTCTACACTGAGCGAACGCATCGTAATCTACTTGTAATTTACTTGTTTTATAAATTTTATGCAAAATACTTTATGCAAGTTCTACCAGTTCCGCCAGTTGGTGCGAACTGCCCCTTTAATTATGAAAATGTATGCGAAGCACATGAAAGTTTGTGCAATTATGCCGGAGCCGCCCTGCGCGCGGCGCCGTGCAGTGGCCAACCGCGTCCTTAACTGCCGCACTGCCTTATACAAAGCTATTCAATTACGTTCTTACGGTAAATGCAGATTTTCCACAATTTACTGTTGTGAAAAACAAATAGCGATTTAAAAAAAACAGCGTATCGGTTAGTGTGCTGGAAACCTATTTTATTGTTTTAACAACGAATACCATGCGTAAAATTAACAACCCACTGCACTACACTGGATACACTGCATGCATCGATTGGTATTGAAGCAATGGATGCACCAATGGAACCATTTATTCATGTCTGATGGTATGGAATGTAAAATAAACCAGACATAAACGTCTACTTGTTCTCATATCGTTAATATTAAAAGCAGCTTATTATCCAGTGGATTAGCCACTGCAAAATATCTAGCAACTATAATAATAGTGGAAGCCGCAAGTCATTCATCGCGGGGTCAATTACGTCGCAATAAAGTTTTTAGTGTTGCACAAATTGTCGATTTGGTCTCGCTGACGGATGGCCGCGAGTCTGGCGCCGGCAAATGAGCACACGATAAAATTATCGTTAGCGGTAACGACATGAATAAATGCAAGAGGGTGGTCTACGTCGAGCACGAGGAGCGGGCCCGCCTCGGCAGTCGGCACTCGTTAGGGCTCTTGTGCCGACTGCAGCCGCTGCCGGAACCGCCGCGCTTCAAATCTCGGCGCTTCGTTAATTTTCTTTACATCGGACCGGTGAGGCCGGCTGAGCGCCACGTGTGCGGCTTGCCAATAATATTCACATTTATTATACCCATCGCGCAATGAATTTTCACTTAATTTCATTTTCGATTACCTAGGTATGGTAACTTACCTTAACTTATCTCGACTTCTCGACTGACACCTCGTTCTCGTTCTGTACGTTAACATGCAATTCAAACTTAAAGAAATGTTTAGTCTTAACTAAGACACTAAACGTAAGAACCTTAAAGTAGATTTAAATATTATGTCACTCCACTCTAAAGTCCGTTAACAGTTCGAGTCTACTCGAGAAATTAAAACCTTATATTATAATTTTCCTAAGTATGTAAGTATGTTGCGAGTATTAATACTGCCCTTTCAAAACGACACAGAAAAGTTGGCTTACCTTCATGCCAAGCACACTTGGTTTACGCCTTTACGGTCTAGAAAATACAATCCGCAGCAACGCCGACGTGTAAACAAGCTCGCTGAGGCCTGGCTAAACTGCCCCCTGTCTCGTTTGGCTCAAACTGTCTCAGCATCTTCCGAGATAGAATTCAATGATTTATAAATCTTCGAACCATTTGCTCAGCCAATGCGAGGAAATCAGAAAGTTAGCGAATCCCTGGTAGAAGATGTTTTTGAAATTTTACATAGGTAACTCTTTTCGCTTCTCGTCAGTTGGGTGAAACAAAAGTAGGTGATTTACCAGTACCTCGAGGACGAATTATTTCCTATTATCGAATTAGTAACGTATTTGTATGGCGATTGGAACAGCGCCTTTGTGCCCTTATTTAATACTAAAATTTCCTAGAACAAACCTTACATTTTTGTATCATCACTAATTTGTAAAGGTGAAACGTGAGTTTATTTTAGAAATTCGTGACCTGAAGAGATTCTTAAAACGATAGTACAGTCTGTGAGCACTTAGAAGGTGCTTCGGGTTTGTACTTCTCTCTCACTCGCTCTTAATATGATCATATGCGAGCAAGTGAGAGACAAATACAGACCCGAAGCACCTTCTAAGAGGAATCGCACTGTACACGTTTTCGAATAGTAAAGAGGATTCGAAAATGTGACGAGTGACTAAAAAGTTGGTGTTTGTGTACGACGTATGACGTATACAAAACGTATGAGGGTGTAACCATGGGTGAAAGAAAGGAGGCACATATTTAAATTGGGAGAATCGAGTTTCGGAAAACTATCCTGCTATAAGGAAGATTTAATTAAAAAATATATATGTATGTATATAAACTCTTTATTACACAAAAAACAATTCATAATAATAATAATATCATTATATGTATCTGTATTCAAAAAACGAACAACTTAGGTTTCTATAGGCTACAAAACTCTGGCACTGCTGCTTTCAAGGTTACCAGCAAAATGTAACCCTTATTGTATGAAAGTATACTGAAATCGCACAATGCAAAGTTTTGAATTTGGTTTTGAAAATGCTGACAAAACGATATAAAAGTTTACTATGACTAAAAAAGGGTTAATGTTAAGTTTCCTACTATAGAATCTAATTTAAATAACCCAAAATTACTAATTACCATTATTATGTAAATTTATCCACCCGTCGTAAAGATCCTCAGGCGTCTCTCGGCTGTATTAGTATGTACAGCAATTATCGGTTTAACCCCCAACTCAAACAAAGGGTGTTTAAGTTAAACAAGTGTGTCTGTGTGTCTGTCTGTCGCAACGTAGCTCCCAAATGGATAGACCGATTCGGACGCGGTTAAATATAAAGAAAAAAGAGCTTTACTATATAGTACGAGTATATACTTGTATAGATAGTGCTAGTGCTTAAATCGTCTACATAATGTTGTAGTAATCTTCTAACATGTATTTTTTGCCTGATTGAATAAGTCTTCGATCAGCATCAATATTAGTTTTGGCTACCTCTCGCCGGCCGGCTCTTAAGTAAACCGTTCTGGGGGTGAAGACGTCCACATATAATTAATTGTGTAACACAGAGTAGGTATTCCTTTCTAAATTTGACCAGATTTATTTTAACTTATACGACAGCAAAAATATTGCAAAATTGCAAACAAATAATAAAGATAAAGAGCAATACAAATAGAAGTAGTGATTGGAAGAAAGCGATGATGAGGAATGTTTCTTGCTTACAGTTAAAGGCAACGATACAATTAGGCCTTACTCATATCCGGCCTAGACGGCCTAGTACGGGGTCAATTACCTGATCCTTAAAAATATTGAGTGTATTAATACGACTCCGCTAACTAAAAATCAAGCTTTTAGGATATTATTATTGACTTACAGCTATGAAAAAAAAAACTAGTTATATGTATGCGGTTCATGAGCTTGAGCCGGCGAACCTATTAATTATACTTTATTCTGTGAAAAATCACAAGTATCATAACTTAATAATAATAATTAGTTATTCAAGGTAATCAAGAATTGAAATATGACGTATCACTCAATTCAAGTTATTAAGATTTTTGTGAACATTCCGTCAAATAATAAATTATTTTTTCTCTATAAAGTTTATCATGTAAGCTTGTGTAAAATTCAGAAAGGACGCTTCACTCCATATAAATTCAGGACTAACCGCCCCAAAAATATCAGCCAAACCAACGCTTAAAATATTGCGCACATGAGGGTTGCACCTAAAAGTGTAATATTTATTCTAAACAATGTTTTCATTGCTGAGGATTTAGCGTGGTTTCTGTAAATCTATGACGCGTTATTAGTTTTTTTATTTTTTATTTTAGCCATAAACCCGATCACGCTTCGCTGTGGCTTTGTCAAAAGATGTCCCAGGCCTTGACGTAAATATTACATTAGAAACATATTCTGGAAAGCTTTCTTATGCCGTAATATTATTTAACGTCTAAGTTCTGAGACGCCCTATAAAAACACTGTCGTATTGAAATTAAACGTGTCAAAATTGTAAGTTGATCGATTGACTACTTTCGAGATTTGCGAGTTGCGAACACAAGCATACCTGCGATGGCAAAATTTTTAAATATGAAGATATTGAGACTTTTCGTATTTCACGTGAACACGATATAAACAAGCAGTACATATAAAAATAAACTGGCCAAAACTTACGTATATTTGTGTTGATTAATACAGAGCGACCGCGCGGGCGGCGGCGGTTCGTAATTTTAAACGTCACGCATTTATGATGTATACTTGCAATTTTCTCGCGGGAGCACGGAGCTGATAGCCGTATGTGCGGGTTTAACGCCTGTGACTCCGACGCCAGCGCTTTCGTGCCTGGACTTTTATACGATGACCACCAGTTCATAAAGTAATTTTATCATGGTTTATTACTACAGTTCCCCTTATTATAAATGGTTGACACGGCGACGTCAGTCATTATTTAACGGCTTATTGTGAAAGTGTGGTGCTGCCCACCCCGGCGATTACTCAAAGCCGTGATGTAAGGCCTCGCAACGTAAAGACGCGATTCCAAGTCGCACGTCATGTCACGTCTCACGTCCGCCCGCCCCGCGCCCCGGAGCCGCCCCGCTCGGCTCTTAATCGCGTCGTCATCGCGAGAAGGCTACGCCCGTGTCGCTCCGGTTCGCTGCTGCCATAAATCAGTCGACACCATGTGATGGATGATGCATCTACCTCGAAAAAACAGTAGCTGCGAGCTGACTTTATCTCTTATTATCCCGACAATCTACATCAAAACGATTGCTCATACCTTTACAAGGGGCAACTTCATTAGCATGTACACCATTAATAAATCACATTAACAAAATACTAATGAAACTGTAAAGTAGGCTTAGGTCAATGCCTCCAAATAAATAAATAGTAAAATCTTAATCGTATGGTAGCAACTGTTGCACCTTTAATCTTCTGTTCGGTTTCGAATTCGACAAAAGAAAATTGTATATGTGACTGCTTAATTTTGCACTTGGGAACCCTTGATTAAATAAAGTTTTGGTACACTGACTGGGGACGGGCCCTTCTTGTACTCCTACGCCTACACTGTCAGTCTATGTTTCTTTCTGTCAGTGTCAACTATTTTATGCTAATAAGAAAAAATAAACTTTCCATACTTTTAGTGCATATTTAATTCGCAGTGAATTTAAAAAAAAATGTACTCGTACTAATTTAACGGAAACACTCAATTAACTCACAAAGTAAAATACTTACACCGAACAGCAAAAATAAAATATTTTACTACGTCGTATTGAGTTATTGTTCTAAACGAACTTATTATACCATGTTGAATAAACATTAATTAAACAAAACCAAGGTACGGAACCAATAGTTCGCTTGCCTGACTCGTTCTCGGTTGGCATGTTGATGTATTCCACTGCTCTTTGGCCCCTAATTATACTTGGTAATCGACTGCTACCAATTATTTTTAAATGCTGCGTGCGCCCGGTTGTTTCACTTTGTGAACTAGTCAAATGATGGGGTAGTGGCGTGTGTATTGAAAATGCACACCCGCTCGTTAGGCGCGGCCGGCGGAGGCTGCGGTCCAGCGCGTGACGTCACGTCCGCCAGCACCACCCGCGCGCCCTCATTAGCATACATTATATTCGCCATTACGCCCAGCGCCGCTGTGGCTTGTTGCGATGTTTTTGATGATACGCTCGTGCTGGGACACAACGGTACATATTTTATACACACGGCGGTCCGCTGTGTTTTTAATTGTGTCGTATAAAAAGTTTATCTTTGTCGTATGTGGTGCAGTATGATACGTAGAGTGGCGCGTGTTGAATGGAAGCGAGTGAGTGTGGCGTCGACGGCGCGGCGGCGCGTCGCGCGCAGCGGGCCCCCGCGGCGCGCTGATTTACGTGCCGGGGCCGCCGCGACACCTGCCCGCGCCTACCTCTGCATTTCAATATCACCTACACTACGTCTACCTAACGAAAATTAACAATACCTTGCATCCGTGTCATGTAAACAATCAAGCCATATGATGTTACACACAACTAACCGTATTACAACAACCAATAGTTTCAATCGACATAATTTAATTTGATCACGTTCGTTTCCCAGGCTGCTGTTAATTTTTAATAAGCGATCGTAATTGTATAACATTCCGTCGCTACACGCGTAAATCACCAGCCTGCCGGTCAGCGAGCGAGGCAAATATTTGCATATCGCGATTGATGCGAACCGATCAATACTGCAAATAATGAAAATATCACATGAAGCCTTCACATGCAATTGAAGGCAAAATTCGTTATTTTAACTATAATAGCTAATTAATAAAAAATAAAAACCATGTCATCTATAGCAATAATTTTGAACGCAGTCCTCTACTATTTTAACCTGTGAGTTAGTTTATATTTAATGGACTCGTAACTACAGAATGATACTATGCCAGTCGGCACTGAGGGGACCCTCAGACTCACTTATGAAGCCGCGACATATATAAGAGAAAACGCTATTTGACTGAAATTCTGAAGAACAGGCGGCGTTTGTTAAAATTAGTCGTGAAGTTATGAATCATGTAGGGTGACGGCACCTATGTTGGACACTTAACTCTTAATTCAATGATGTAAGATTATATATTGACTGTCTCAAATTAAATGAATAACTCATCTTCTGTATCATAAGATTTATAAGAAACAAGTGTCTATTATTGGTCCTTGTCCATTAATGGTTCGATCACCCTAGGTACTTAATTTACCGATTTTAGTATGTTCACTAAACATTACACACATTCTGACCTAATAGGGCATAGCAATGAGTTGCAAGCATTTGATACGCCTATCCTGTGTGTTACCAGAAGTGTTATAAATAAGTATCGACGGACAAACTCACACAAATTAACCTAGTTCCAAACTAAACTCTAAGATTCTACTAAGGGAACTAGACAACGATAAACATAGGTACTCAAATAGAGAAATACATACTTACACATATATTCACCGATTTCTCCGTCAATTATGAACTGATCTTAAAAATCCTTTTTTTGTTTGTTAGAGTATGCTTCCGAGGTGGTCCCATTGTCACCAAATCTGAATTTGATGAGGGAATATGAGGTATTGAGGGAACTCCTCAAATATTATAGGCATACATATAGTGATTTTAGTATTTTTAGTAACAAATCCAGCATTCAGAAAATTTCATTTGTTGAAGTGGAACTGATGCTGAAGACGTTGGATGCCCAAAAGAACTCCTCAACGGTACCTACTTCAAGGGTTGCGATAAGATATCTCGATTAAGCTAGTTGAGCGACTATAACTTAGAACATTTAATTGTTTTATTATGACTGTGGCTTTCCCGCGACGTTGCTTCCGGCGAGCTGGAAATGTCTTGTAAGTCTTGTTTCCCATAAAACCCCTTGATTAAACAAAACCAGTGCGCAAACAATCTTAGATTTCATTTGCATGTTCGTAAAACGTGTTATATTATCAAATATCACAGCGTTGTCGGGGCTCTATGCCCTCAAGAGTGGCAGCTCATTCCGTGCACGGTTTAATTTCCGGAGGAGGGATCACTCCCAATGAGGCAACTCGGCCTATTATCTACGACAATATTAGGCTCGTGTTAACTTCACTGCTGAAAGCATATCTACCTATACATACTAAAAATCCCCTCAGTTGTCACATTGTTCTCGAGTTCCGCGCAGTAGCGTTACTGTAAATGGGGTTTGCGTATTTACGCAACAAGATACGTTATTATACCCTCTCCGGAGACGTTGGTTCTCCGTCACCGAGGAAGTTATTAAAGCGGCAGGGAGGCAATATTCGGTTCTCATCGGAGTCATAAATATTTTTTATAAGCGCAGAGAAAGCGGCCTTACAAACAACCACCGTACAAAAGCGGCGCAATCAAAATAACACATCGGCGGCGCGCCGTCCAAATTGCTGTGTCAGAGTGTTCTCGCCCTGATTGCTCCATTCTGCTGCCGGCTCCCAGGCCGCGACTTCTCTTCATTCGCTTATGCTTGCTTATTATTTACTGTCCGCTTAAGCGCTCCCTCAACACCGCAATCACTTATTCATAATGATTTCAATTATACATTTGTTTCGCTACAAACGGCCACGGATTGTGTTCCTACGTACTGAGTTGCTTTTATTCTGCCTAATAGGTGTTAATTTCTATAGACTTATGTTTTTTATACCGATTTATTCATCAAAACGTGGCGGCGGATGTATATCTTTCCAATTGAAGCAATTTAGTTTTTTTGTGGTCAGAACTTTTTCTCCCCTTTTTGACAAGTTTATACAACATATTTATTTCATCTAAGAGCTGTGGGTCGGCACAAATTAATGAATTTAACGTAAGTAAATACGGCAGAGCTAGTGTAAATACAACGGTTCAGCAGGGCGTGTTGCGGAGCGCATACTAGATGAGCAGACAGCAGCCGCGCCGCCGCCGCCGCGCCGCCGCCGCGCCGCACCGCTGCCGCGCTATCGTCCCTCTAATTCAATTCCTCTCTCTCAACAATCCAACACCTAAAACATCTAAGTCAGGACCCCGGATTTGGTATATTACAAGCCGCATTAAGTGAGCAATTAATCCGCATCCGAAGTGAGTAGAACCAGGGTCGTAAGCTTTCAGACTGCGACCAACTTTGCGACGAGCTAATCAATTGAGCTAATCAGTGCAGTTGCTGTAACCGCTAACTGTGTGAAGAGATGAGCGAAGTGGAATAAAACGCAGTCTAATTCGCACAAAGCGAAATTCCGAGAAGTATTATGTTGGCAATGCAATAAAAAGCTTTAAATAGTCAAAACATAATTATGTTTCGTTTGTGTATTTAATAAATAGAATATCAGCTACTGGAAAATGCCTCCTCTAATATTAAAAATATCCAAACCCTGCGCAACATCACCATCGACACTTTCAAATTAATCGCCGCATTGTGCTAGAAGGCCAGATTACATTCAATATTTTATATTTCCGCTTAATTAAAATCAAATTAAAGTCCATGGTAAAAAACTCGTACTTTCAAGAGCCAGTCTTTTCACCTTTATTTTAAATGATTAAATACTTGAAACACTTCTTTAAATGGTATCGATACGGCTAAAGATAAAGTAGAGTGAAAAAAACCCAGACCGCAGATTTCAAAGGAAGGGTTGAATACTGAGTGTATGATATTTTTTCTTGACCTCACGTTTAGGCATGTTTCTTAAAGTATTTTGTTAAAATACTTTTCTTAAAAGTATGTTTTGTTTGTGCCTGCTTTACAAATCAACAAATTAAAAAAAAAAAATTAGATCAAATTACTGTAAAAATAGGTAATAAGATGCATAGTTTTCCTTTTCCTGTTCTGTGGCTCCAAGCACCGAGAAAAACAATAATGATACAAGGCATCGCAGTTTGAATAACGCCTTTCCAAATATCAATAGAGGATATTAGTTTCTGCACTTCTTGCTCATAAAACGTGTAATTATTCGTATTTTTGCTGACCAACGCGTCGCAAATTTCATCGCTGAATCCTTTATTTACTCTGCAAGCTTTGTCTAAGTTCAAATTTCCCATTGCAAAACGGGAGATCACACTTGGTTTAATAAGTCCGGCTAGCAAAGGTTCAACAGTGATGTTGTCTTTAATGTGTTTTAATTTCTCTTTGAAATTTCTTTCCTGCTTTTTCTTTTCAGGCTTATTAAGTGGGTCCTCTTCCAACTTTTCCTTAGGCTTACATTTTTTCTTCCGACATGATAGTGTTTGGATCAACGATCGGCTATTTAGTCACAATTATTACAAATGTGTCGAGTATCGCATTGTTTGCCTTCTCACTGTTGACTGAACTCTTTCATTCATTAGCTTGGCCGATATCAATTACCGCAGATAATGATGCTTGTCTGCAGTCGATTGCAAGTTTTTGTTCGGTGCTACTGCAATTAACACGTTACTTACAAGTGATACCACTTAATACCGTGTTTGTATAAGGAACTACGTTCAACATTATATTCGTTCAAAACAAACAATGTAAAAATAAACGTACTTTCATGACAGTCGTAAACTATGATTGTAAACCTTTTAAATTTATTTCATTTTTATTCCGCATCAGTTCCTTTACGCTTATAGGTACGTAAATTAAAAAAAATGTATCCGTTTAGATCGTATGTCACAATTAGTTTAATCCTGTTATAGCGGACACACATTGGGCCAGAATTGTGGCGGGGGCTTTGGTCTGTCGCAGATCTCATCGGCTTGTTGCGCTACAAGCCGGAACCCAACCTTAACAGAATTAAACATGGTTTAATTTCCCCGTTGAAGTTTCGCCGAAACGACTCCGCCTAGTCGAAGCACAACTATGCCGGGAGGAAATAAAATAGCCAGGGAAGCGATGCGGGCGTCGGACGGAACGATTATGCAGTCGAAAATAATGGCCGCCGGTCCACATGCACGTTTTTGTTTGTGGTCTGTGACGCGATTTATACGCGAATTTCTACCATCGCTAAAGTGAGCACTATTCACAATAATTGCTTCAAACAAAATTCCCTCCCTTGAGCCTTTTGTTTACGGTTTATGTTCACATGGTGCACACGTGATTAATTTTACGAACGTTGTTTTGAACGAGGCGTTTAGTCAAATTGATTAAGTGAGACTTTTTCCATAACGATCGACATGACCAGTTTTTATCTATATTCAATTAGAACATCCAAACATTACGTTTATGTCACTGCAGTCTTTGTGCTTAGGCCTGTTTTTCTTCGAATGGTTTACTTTAGTATCGGTAGGTGGTATCTGTATAATCCAGCCGGTGTGGTCTGTAAGCGTAACTTTTAATAGCCTTATCAGTACTCGGGCAGACCGCGGCGCGCTTGATCTCCCCCTCCCTGCTCCAGATGCCGCGCCGTACCTCCCTCAACCTTTATTAACGGTTACAAAGATAGGCGAGTCAACCTTCTTAGCTATTCTTTAATACAATTTATTTACCTATTTCTTTTCTCGGCTAAAATGTGTTCATGAAACGCTACGTCGATAGCCTTTTGTAATGATGAGGTACCTTCGTAATAGAGGATCTGCCATTTATGGGAATGCCAAATACCTGTATCATTTAACAGGTCGTTATATTGTGATAGAAACGGTAAATGTAAGCAGATTTGTCCGAACTACGATGCAAGGACCACTTTACGGCATCGGTAAAAGAGTTCACTGCCGTTAAATCTGCCATAAACAATAAAATTTGCATTTATTGGTCGTCCACAGTGTCGTAAATTCACGGCGAGCGATCTGCCAACGACATTTTGAGTGAATATCGTGTGCCATTATACTAGCAACAGCACTGCAAATGGTGGAGTTTCGTGGACGCCTATGCGCATTCATTGAAATCGCAAAATAGTCGTATCATAGGTAAGTAGTCGGCCACGGAAGCAGGCATCGGTCACCGCCACGCATCCCATTTAGTTTTCTTCGTACTATACACCGAATGTATAACTGAAATGTATTGACTTGCATGGTATAAATTCTAACTAATTAGTCAAAATCTCAAAGATCTAGAGTAACTGCATTTCTATGCAAACAAGAAACGAAACTTTACACTCACGTCGAGGCCTAAGTGGGTGCGTAAGTCCAATAATTTAAGGGGAGCGGGTGGTCGTAATGTTGGAAATTTCCAACAGAGTACGCCTCGAAAAGTTGGGCTCTCGTGGGTCCGGCGGACTAGCTAGCGACCCTTACTAAATTGTGTTGTGCCACACAAATACATATGTGTTTAGTTTTGTTAAATTTACGTTATCATATTTGCTAAAAGCGCGTCCAAACATTTGGGTTCAAATTACTGGCTTATATCGGATATTGTTTGGTTTGTTGTGACCCACATTTTAATGCATTACCTTTGGGGTAATACCGAGGTTATTTGTGATCTTTGCGGATAAAGTCAGTGGAGAAGAATAGCAATTAATAAATAGTGAAATATACGAGTATCAAATAATATTTTTAATTAGTTGCTAAATAACCCAATGCTGTAAACCAATCAGTAACCAATCATTTGTATGTATTTTTTTGAAATCGGATTTCAGCTTTAAATGGATTAGGTACTTATACTTTAGAACATCTAAAATTATGTGTATATTGCTGCGACATGGTATACTTATACCAAACTAAAATGTGTTGACTAATCTACTAATTTCCCTAATTATTACATGTGACTTGCGTTTTATGTGCCCATGCCTCAAATCGTATTACGTATAATTAGATTCCATTGTGAATTTTTCGAGACACTCCAGATTCAGGCTCGGCAGTTTCGTCTCTTTATCAAGTTTAACTGTGTGTAAAGTGTCGTAAATGTACTGGCAAACTTCTAACCATTCAAATTTATGATACGCCATTAGAGTGTTCCCGCTTACCGGTTTCCTCAGGTGTCCAATGTAGGTAGGTAGGTATCTCAATTTATTCATACCCGTTTATTTCGTTTTAGCTTCTTACTTACTGTAAGAATGGCCTTGGCCATTAAAATTCTTCTTTTTTTAATAATGGCGGTCCTCCGCAGTATTTTGCAGTAGTAAATCAGTGGGGTGCAGATGTGTTTTTACACGACTGCCAAAAAAAAAGTTGTTTTCAGGGTTCATGTACGAGTATGTATGTATGTAATTATTCTTTTTTCCACCATAACTTCTAAACAGCTGAGCCGATTTAAATGTGTGTCGGTATCGTTAGAATCCTTTCACCATCCCGGGTCTTAGGTCTTAATGTAACCATCTCAAATATATACGACCAAAGTAGCATTATTAAACGGGTTATATCAAAAAATGCAGTCGGGTTTTTAAACCTTGCTTTTCGTTTAGTTATTATCTTAAAAAAAACAATATTCTAATTATTATCTTAAATATTATCATTGTGCTTTATCTTTTTAGTAACAGTCACTAAAAGATAAAACACAATGGCTTAAATCTATGAATGTTTTATATATGTATAGATTAATTATGCATTTATTGCCGTCGAATACGTACGTGATTTATTGCGCGATCAATTTTAATTGAACAATGCCGTTCTGTCCGTAAAATATTATCGGCGCACTATAGCTCGCTTATGCAGTTCGAATTATGTGATTTAATAAAAGGAAATCCACTAAAGGTTACTAATTGATTTGTGAATTTGTTGAGGTGTCTTGGGTATAAAACGTAGATAGTATTAGCGTCTCTAGTCTGTTATCAGGCCAATAGGATAATGTAATTGGTGAGCACGGGAGTGAGTGAACAGCGGCGAGGGCGGCGTGGCGGTGTGGCGGTGACGCGAGTCAGGCCGGAGCACGAGCACAATGGCGCGATGGCGCGGCGACGGAACCGGATAACACCTATTGCCGGCGGCCGGGCCGATAAGAGCCGCGCCGAGCCTGCGCCGGCCCGCGCCGCTCGCCGCGCCGCCCGCCCCTGATTTATGTACGACGTGTCTCCTTTTTAATGAGTCCGTAAGAAGATATCTTACACAATAAATTTCCTGGCTGTGACTTGCCAAAATGCTTCCACGTCGATATCTGCAAACAAACGCAATCCCTTTCCGTTAATCTGCCGAGCGGCCGTATCGCCTATGTACATAAGTCGTGGTTATCTCGGGTAATGGCCGTCTATCTAGTTGATCTGCCAGTTTTATTTATGGGCATGTTTTCCTTTACGCGCTTCTTCCAATTTGTGGAGAGTGAAAGGGATTGTTATGAGGCTGCCATGTTTCATAGCAATAAACATGTGTATCCAAAGTAAGGACATTAACTATTTTCTTTCAGTGTGTTTTTATATCACGTGACTATTGTTTTCCTCTAGCATTGTTAGTGCTGTTTTTGTCGCAACAAAGAGCAAAATAGTCCACAGTACCAAACGATATTACGGCGGTTCGCTTTGTTGTCGGCTGACAATGATGTTTATTTCGTTCGTTCCTATAGCGTGTTTTCTTGAACCTAAACTTGCATGACAAACACATCAGAGAGCTAATGTTTTGGGGTGATGATGCATTCTTATTGTATAATATAAGGATATGACGTTTGTTTGACTTGTAGTGATCGGCTGCTATAACGTAATAAGCAGCCAGGCGCGGGCCGCGGGCCGCGGGCAGCGCTGGCCCCTCGTTACGGCCACCGGCGGCCGCGCTCGTTTTGTGTAAGTAGTGCGTTCATCCTGTTAAATTTATAGCCGCTTTTATATCAGCCGTTACAGAGGTCCCCTTTCCTCCGTATCGGGCTGCGCGGAACCCGGCTTAGTGAACTCGCAATTACGTTTTACCGGCTTTGACTTCCACGGAGACTTTTGCCGCTCATCGAATCGTAATGGAATTAGCAATCCGAAGCTCTTTTTTAATTTGAGTCCTATCCTTGTTTTAAATGAATGCTTAGCCCAAAAATGCTTTATTTTTAACACAGCTGCTATGATAGCTGATGACAATTTTTTACAGCCCTACAAAATAACATTAACGGTTAAGATATTGACCATAAAAGGGAATAAATTATGCTAACATTTTAAAACCTAAAATTATGTTGATGTAAACTCACTCAATCAATCTTAAACAGATGAATGTTGGCACTTGGCACATAATGAACCGTTTATTAGGAAATAGGATAATTCCTTATCGAGGATAACTTGATGGTTCCCAATAGAATAATAATAAACAATCCTACACGGACAGAGTCGTGACTTATAGCTAGTAACGAGCATATTGTTTTATGCACCGCGTAGCAAGTGCTACGGCCGCCGTAGCAACCAACTGTGTTCTACATTTTGCTACGATAGCATGAAATCGAACTAGGGCTCTATTCAACACGGTTAAAAACACCACAACATTACACGTAACACGTCAAAAGCAATATGGCTTTGATCCAGTAAAATAGAGGCCTCATTAATGTTGTATTAAATGTTCTGCGCCTCTATTCCCGACAGTAAAAAGCATATCGTGTTTGAGCTGTTATCGTATGGTCACCGTTTTGATAGCTCTTATTTACTTGACAGTAATGGTGACTGACGTCATAACCATACCATAACAGGTCAACTACGATATCGTTTTTACCGTTTTTTGCGGGTGGTAGGACCTTGTGCGGGGTCCGTCCGGATCGCTACCACCATCTTATCCATTAACCTACCGCCAAACAGCAGTGTTCGCATTTTTGTGTTCCGGTTTGGGGATAAGACAGCTGGTGTAATGACTAGCATAGAGGCATTCCATCTTAGTCCTCAGGGTTGGCAGCGCATTTGCAGACTTAGGCTTGCAGTCTTGTGAATGCGAATGTCTATGGGTCACAGTTTCCACTTACCATCAGGTGGCCTGTGTGCTCGTCAGCCTTCCCTATGCCATAAAAAAAAAAACCGTCTGTAATACCGGCCCTGCTCTGTGTAGATTAAATTTAACATTAATCTCGGCCACTATATTATATCATATCATAGTAAATGTAAACAATTATTCTAAGAGCCCACGACACTATATATATTTAGTAATTTCATTAATGGGGGAACACGAAATGGGAATGCAACAATTCGAAAAACCTGGCAAAATTATTGTTTTTTAGTTATAAAATCGATGTATAAATGCAGCAGTGGTTTTTCTTACAAAGAAATTGATGATGTTTCACTTGAGCTTTGGTTTTTTGAGGAGATCGGTCATACTAGATACTTAAGTACCTACGAGGCGTCGCTTATCATGCTGCTGCCACTAATTAGGCTAATCATGGGGACTCGCAGCACTGCATTGTCGTATATTCCTACCCCTCCCCTGTTCCGAAGAAGAAACGAAACTTGGGATTCTTATTATCATACCACACATCGGAATTACTACAAAAAAAAGCTTAGCCAGGTTTTACGCATTGCAGCGTTGCCATTTCGTGTTCCCCTATTAATGACGTGACTAATTATATATATATATCATCCGGTAGTCTTATAGAACTAGGTTTAGTGTCGTGAGCTAAACTACTACTAGCTACTAAATGTTTGTCTTTCAATCATGCACACACTTCACGGATTTGAATTCAATTAATTAATACGTTGCCAGTGTTTTGAATGAAAACGTAATAAGTTAAAGTTCCCGTAGAAAAAGAAACAAATTCTACGCAGACAAAGTCGCATATATCAACATGAAACTTTTTATGATCCAGAATTATTTATTTGTAAATAATAAACAACATTAGACTTCGATCAACGAATATAGTCCGGAAAAGCTTTTAAATAAATAGGTAACGTGCGAAGATTGCTCCTCTGTATCAAAGGGAAATTGCAGTGGGTGCGGTGCATTAAAAATAAGGCGACACCTGTGCAGCGGGGGCTCATCCAACATGCATGCGCGTGCAGCCGGCGCGCCGCGCATCTCATTATGATGCGACAGCCTAGCCGCGCCTCCGGGACATACCATACCGTGCAATCATACACTAATTGCGCAATTACTAACCTGCGGCCTCATTACACGTTGTCTTTCCTTAATTTTTAAAGTATCGTCAACGTTAGCGCTTATTAATTTGACATTAAAGGTTTCAGAATTACAAACAGTAGGACAATAATAGAGGTAAAAACAGTGTAAACGCCCTGTGCCTATTAAATGTCAAAAATTGGTGATGATTTTAGATTTGGCACGCAGGCAAGGACTATACGTATTAAATAAATTAAATTAAATTTGTCTTCTAATAAATATATACGAAGACGTATCTTTATAAAATTCACAAGCATGACACAAGCAAAGGCATTTTGAAGTACGACATTAAATGGGAAAGAATTTATGTAGGTGTACCGTGTACCCCTCGAAATAGGCATTCCTAATGTTCACGTTATTTGAAACGACATCGTCTCTGAAACACGCCTTACAAAACGAATTACGATTAATGTGACAAAGGCCTGAACATCTTTGGGATAGGGAATATTATAGCTCAGAGAGCGCAAAGGAGACCCTAATGCTCACGAAATACCGATTTATGCCTCACGAAGGTTGGCTCGTAAATAGAATGATTTCGACTTTTAGCTTTGACACTATATTGGTTTTGTGGTTATTACAGATTGTGTGATCTGAATTAAAAAATAAGCTATGCACATGAGTTTCCACTTACAAGCCTTAAAAGCTCACCACTGTGTTTACCTTGGTGTTTCTATCTGTTCTCATTAACAGAGAAAGGTAGGTTATAATATAATACTCCTTACATTAGGACCAATTCAACAATAACGCAAAGATACAAAAAACAGCCACGGTTACAAACACATACATATATGTATATATGTATATGATCGTCAAATTTAGTGTCCCCCCTCCACTAATCGACCTATGAAAAATAGATTCACTTGCTGCATTTTGTCCACTCTGTAGGGACTTAAAAAGGCCTTTGCTGTACAAAAGGTGGAGTATAGATTTTATAATGGATATTGTTAAGGTCCTAATAAAAATCCAAGTTTTCGACCTCTTGGGAGGCATTAGCCACCATCATGAATTGAAGGTGCCAAAATTGATTCTTATGTTAATAATACCTCAACAATTGATTTTACGACAAAACTGTGTATGAAAAGAATATAGAAGACAAAATTGCATACAGTTTGTGCATACATGTTTATTTTGTATGTCTTCCCGATATGTTGACTGTAGTTTTTATTACACAGTCATCCTCTGCTTATCGAGACCAACTAACGAACCGAAACTTGTGGGTCTAACTAAATAATAGCGGAGATCCTGTTGCCCCCTTCCGACTCCACCATGAAACCAACTCTAAGACACCGTAATACTTCATTGTTAGTTATAGGGCTAACATGTGTATTCCAAATATTACCCCATTCCAATAATCGGAAGAGGTTTAAAGTTCACTCGCGAGATGTGACACAAAAATACATACTAATACACAAATGAAAAATAGGACTGTAGACGTAGCGTAGCGTCACAGCATAAAATACACCATGTTGATGTTTTCTTATCAGCTGGCGCTGGAAAATGAGGAATGACTTGTAGTTTTTTCGCAAACATATTTACTTCCGTCGCTTGTAACTTTATCGGGGATCCGTACAAAATAAACATAAATTCCCAAACTGTGCGCAATTTTGTCTTATCACAAATTTAAACATTTGTAATAGAGACTTTTGTCGTAAAGTCAATTGTTGAGGAACTTTGGCACCTTCAATTGAAGATGGCGGCTTACGAAAAAAACTTGGATTTTTATTAGGTCACTATTATTTAACAACATAGATCATGAAAATGATATGCTGCACCTTTTGTAAAACAGAAACCCCTACAGATTGGACTAATTGGGGGGATTGAGTTCAAGATTAGACGATGTCATCTCACCTAAAAACCGTTTCTCTTTTTCACGGGATACTCTGATAAAAATACAACTACAATGGGTCGAAACATACGTGTAACGAGATGCTAAGTACCGTCTCATAACAATCTTAACAAAATGAGAAAGTTCTTAATTCGTATTTGTTTGACAATCATGAAAGATGGCTACTTGAACTGCTTTTATAAAAGAAGACTGACAGACTTTTGACTATTAATAATTAATATATCTGATTCATTTTGTATGAAAATAAGGATACTGGCACTGAATGCAGAAGAATGCTGTTAGCACAAAACTGGTTTGAAAACTTGAGATTTACTTCTAAATTGCATTGGATGACACTGCACTATTTTCTTTTATACCCGCCTTTACGATATTACAGTACTGTTGGCAGCATAAAAACTTATGCACTTCCTTGCATCCTCGGAAAACTGCTTGCAGTTCCTAATTGCAGTTGAAATAGTTCTATGCTTATGGCTTTCTTTGCTCGAATTGTATGCAACGGATAATGTCAGTAAAATTAGTTGAGCATACAGTTTGTGTAAGTATATTATTAAGCCTTGGATAATAAATATCTTAGAAAACTTGTTCAATAACAAGAATACACGACAAGTTTTAGGCACGTAATTAACATTCGCCGAGCGTGCTTTCTGTATCGTGTATACCAATTTTGTACCGTAATTCTTTGGACACGTACTGGCATAATAAGATTTTGTTTTGAAGATATAAAGAAATAATAGATGGTGAAAGAAGTAAAAACCTGTTGGTTGTTACATTTTTTCCTTACTTTTTGTGTGGAGATCAGCCCCTGCAGTTTGGTAGAATGCTGCCTCATTTTGTCAGTTTTATCTTCCATAAAATTTACTGACGTGATGTTGTTACCCCTGGCAAAGATGTGAATGTGCACGGAGGTAGTAAATGTTATTTTCATCATCTTCAGCCTATAGCAGGCACTGCTGGACAGGTCACTAACATGACTCGCCAATTGGCTCGATCCTCTCCCCTCCTCCTCCTCTGTCTTGCAACCGCTCCCAGCAAACAGTGTCTACCCGACTATCCACAGTGCGTGGACAGATTTGGTCCTTACATCATACTCCAGGTATTGCAGATGAGACAATATATATATATAAATATTACGAGTTGTTTAATTGGCAATTTAAAACATTTAAAAAAAAGGTTGTTTCGGTATTTATCCGCCAAATAACATGGATTCCATTTTCACACATTGTAATAATTTATAATTAAGCGAAATAAATGTTTTATATTCTTCTTCTTAATGAGCTCATACATTTCTATCTATTTATATACACTGAGGAGCAAAAAAAACGGGTCAGAGTGCGTTTTTCATACTAAAGAGGCTATTTCGAAGCCTTGGTTCCTCCCCAGGGAATGCTTTTAGTGAATTCTGATGATGAATACCGCGAGCATCGATACAGGACTTTCAGAGTGCCTAGGATATCCAACTGAATGAATCTGCGGCTAACGCCGGAATTGAGCATGTTCAGAAAAACATCTAAAATGGTAATAAAATGTAAGGAAATCCAAGTGCTGACCCAAACTGTCCGGCTTTGGTGTTAACTGATTGTGCGATCAATTACGTATCTTAAGAACTTTTGATCTGCTCTATTGAACCTCGGAGTATCCACCATTAAACCTCACTCGAAACAACCCCTGGCAAGGAACCAAGGCTTCGAAATAGTCTCGTTTGTATGAAAAACGCACTCTGACCCGGTATTTTTGCTCCTGAGTGTATATATAACATTTAGGGTCCCAATGCTTGGCAATGACCTTCCCCTCATTTCTTCAGTCATCTCTTGTTTTGGCAAAAAAAAAATCGTTCAATATTTAGCGCTGTTACTTAAACGGAAAACTTTTCATTCATAAGTAATTCTAGAAGTCTTTGCGATCACACCTTTTGGGTATGTTATACCTATTTTATTGCGCCGAGTTAATAGCATACTTATTCGTTAGAGCAACTAATAGGTACGAAGCGACTAAACTCTAAATCTGCAAACAATTTTCCGGTGTGTAACATCGATGTCGTAAAATTTACGACCTGCTGCCGGTGCATGAATATTCGACGACGGTTACCGAGAAAACATTTTTCATCTCGAGACGAACGCCGAACGAAACCTCTACGATATTACTCTTATACCTGAGCTGAACGCCCGGCATATTGTTACCTCGTATAAAATTTATCTTATATTGACGTGTGCATTGTTGTTAATAAGCATCCGAGAAGGCCGAGTCGGGGCCCCAAATTTGCGCTGGATAAGGCAATTTTATGGGTTTATTGAAAGGTATTCTAGGCCTGCACACCCCTAAGTGATGAGATCCGGCCGAACCCCGCTCTTCATAACGTCTGTAATACCGTTTTACGACCAGCTTAGGACATAACTTATACATATTTTGAATAACTTTACGCGCTGCTTAGAAAAGAATTACTACCGCCCGGTCTCGCTGAGATAAGCTTACGACGGTATAAAACTGTGTCATTCTAATAATATGAATATACTTCATGTTTGCCTGTTCAGTCTATACGAGGCTCTGCTTTATCTAACTTCGTTTTATTACTCTAAAACTCTAAATATATGCTTAAAGGCGACTAAGGGAATAAAGGCCTGTCACTAATAAGCTGGTAAACATCTTACAAGGAAAGGTACCCATCTGTCCGGCTCCGATTTGGTTTATTTTGATATATGTTAGAGAGTAGTCTAAAATAATAGACCCATATTTATTATAGCTGCCCAATCTCCACCTGTTAGTAGAAATTGACCTACAAAGTACTGAAAAGTGACTTAACCGTCTAACTTCTATTATGTTTTTCTTTTAATTGCTGATTTCCTACTGGTTTGATTATATGTTTAAGAACATAAAAAACAATGAGCACGTGGTTTGTTATATCGCCTAAAACTCATTTAAAAAAAAACCCTTCAAATTTATATACTTCTCATCGAAGATTCACTTTCTTTGGTATTTTTTTATAAATAAATAAATATATTATAATAATAATCAAGAATATACACCATACAAAAGATATAGAAAATGATAATTAGAATAATTAATGTAAACATTAAATTGCCAATAATTAATTCAACCGTGGCGTGGCGGAGACCTTTGGGGGAGGCCTATGTCCAGCCGTGGACGTCTTTCGGCTGACATGATGATGATGATGAATTCAATCGTAATTTGTATAATTTTGTTTAGAAATAAAATTATTTGTTTTTGTTTTGTAAATAAAATAACTAATGTGCGTGTGAATGCTCATGTGACCAACTTAAAATTAGAAATATTAAATATATTTGTGCTTACAACTAGTATTGTACGAGTAATCTTACTTTACCGCATTCACTGCCAGTACTGTTTTTCGAACTTTCGCCTGGTGCCACACTTTTGTTTATTAAATAATAATAATTATTATTATTATTCACCGACAACAGGCAAACAATATTAACAAATTTAAAATAAAACAAAAATAACAAAATACTGTTTTATACGGAGCTTGCCTACTGTAAGAACGCACATACAGGGTGACAGGAAATTCGCCGTATTCCTTGAAAGGGGTTATTCTACAGCTCATTTGTAATGATTTAAGTCCAGTTAACCAGGTGTCAAAACTCATTGGTTTTCGAGTTATTCACGTTGTTAGATTTTTTTTTAAATACCCTCTTTTCGACCTCATACTAGTAATTTTGTAAAAAACTTCGTCATTTAGAAATTAAAAAAAGTATTTTTCGAATAGCCAATGAACCACTGATTACGAAAAATAAAAAATAAAAATAAAAAATGACAAAAAAATGCAAAGTTTTGCAAATAAAAGGATTTAAAGTTAGAAGTAATTATTTTCCCTGGTTTCGAATGCAAGCACAAAGCCTTTTTCGTACTTCGGTGATTGTTACTCGCTTCGAAAGCCCATCTTTCATTGTCTGTGCCGCCTCTACAATTTTTTGTCTTAACTCTTCTACGTTACGTATCGGTTTATCGTAGACCAACGCCTTCATGTGACCCCAGATGTAGAAGTCACCTGGAGTTAAATCCGGGCTTCTGGCTGGCCAAAGGGTTGCGCTGCCTCGACCAATCCATCTTCTTGGGTAGTTCTGATCCATCCACTGTCGTACGCCCCGGTAATAGTGAGCGGGGCAGCCATCGTGTTGGTAAATTATGTTCCTTCTTGTCGCAAGCGGCATATCTTCAAGTAGCGTCGTCAGCCCAGGCCTTTAAAAAAAAATTCATATGCGATGCCGGTCAATCGTGCTGGCAGAAAGAAAGGTCCGATCAAATTGTCGTGCACGATTCCCATCCACACGTTCAAAGAAAATCTTTGCTGGTGAGCTCCTTCTCTTGATTTTTTTGGGTTTTGACCTTTGGGAGCCCAAAAGTGCAGATTGTGGTAGTTTGTTATCCCGTTACGGTCGAAATTGGATTCATCTGTCCACAAAATTCTCTTCAGGTACTCGGGATCTTCGATATCTGCATTAATTAAGAATCTGCAAAAATCTATCCTTCTCGCTGGGTCTCCCTCTTCAATAGCGTGTACTGGAGTGTAATGATACGGGTACTGCCGAGCTGAGTGCAGTGTAAACCACACCTTCCAGTGCGACGTACCGAGCTGGTTAGCCACATTTCTCGTCGAAGTAGTGCCGTCTGCCTGGAAATACTGAAGGATTTCTTCTTCTTCAGCAGGGTCATTTCGAGGTCTTCCAGCGTCAGCTTGGCGGCGTTGAACTGATCCTCTTTCCCGAATAAGACGGTACAATGAACCAAACACACTTACGTGAGGTAAACGGCGATTAGGGTAACGACGTTGGTATTCTCTTCTAGCTGCAGCGGCGTCTCCATCGCAGAGTCCGTAACAATAACCGATATCTGCGTATTCTTCGAATTGGTAAGCAGCCATTTAAGAAAGAAGCTTAATTATCAATATCGTCCGAATTGAAAAGAAAGTATAAAGATGCTCTAAATTTAAAAATGGAACGTACCTTCTAAATTCATTTTACTACAACGCATCCCGTGTTTTTTGGTTGAAACGATGGAGCTTATAACCGCAAATATTTCTGCTATTATTGTTAATTGTAAATTTTTAAATAAAATTAATATTAAAATGTCATAAATTGTACCTTTTTAGAAAGCTTATGAAGTAAGCAAATTATTCCTGTAATTTGTATGCGAAGTGTAATACTTTTTTTTTATTATGCTTTAAAATGTTACAAAATTTGAAAAATAATTACTTGAACTTCTAACTTCAAATCCTTTTATTTACAAAATTTGGCATTTTTTTTATTTTTCGTAATCAGTGGTTCATTGGCTATTCGACAAATGCTTTTTTTTATTTCTAAATGACGAAGTTTTTACAAAATTACTAGTTTAAGGTCGAAAGGCGGGTATTTAAAAAAAAACTAAAAACGTGAATAACTCGAAAACCAATGAGTTTTGACCCCTGGATGACTGGACTTAAATCATTACAAATGAGCTGTAGGTAGAATAACCCCTTTCAAGGAATACGGCGAATTTCCTGTCACCCTGTATGTGTTGAGGGCACTGGGTGGAAGTCGGGAAAAGGCTTATATGCGTTGCTAGCAGTGAATACGCTAAAATGTCTTAAACTACTAATGTAGTCTTACTTCACAGGCTGATTGTACTTAATTAAATCTTCGCAAGGCAAGCCCTTGGTACGCATATAAATCGCTGCGCCAACAAAACAAAGTAACTCTAATACATGTTTCGCGTGTTCGCATGCGGCGGGTATAATAAAAGGCAGTATTTGTAACAACCGATTTTAGCCCGTCGGTATTTGTATCTAGTGGATAGAAATGGTGCGGGTCAGCACACGTGATCCGCACATACAATCAGCCGTTAGGGCACACCGTGACACCCCTAAAACGATTTGATTAAAGTCATAAAACTCGAGGTAGATGCTTCCGCCGAAGCGGGCGCGGGCGAGGTAGGCTGCGCCCCCCGCCGGGCTGCGGGGCTATTCATTGACGCTGCCACGTCGAGCTCGATCGATCTAACCCTCCTTGTCTCTTGTGCGCACTAGGATTGCGCGACGATTAGTGCCTCCAGCACAATGAAGCCTCGGGTAAACCAAGACGGCGTGTCGGCGTGCCGCGCGGTTCCAGAGACACGGATCAAATTGGGTTAGTTTTATCGAACTCGCTCGACTTCACTGCGTCTGGGAATAACTCCTCTGATCCGATCCGCCCGCGCGCGGCTCCGGGCCGCTCGCGCGGCCGCCATCAACTTTCAATAACACAGTCTAGTGCTTCCGCAACTAGGCTTAACACAACTTTCATAATTGCGACAATATCGCGCTTGCCCTGGCGCCCACAATACTTGTAGTTTCACATTTAACTTCCTTTTACCTATAACTATTACTTTGACAAGTTCATGTTGCAAAAGCTTTTCCAAATTGTTATACCTACACATTAGGCTTGTATACTTATTTTCAGTAATATACACGCGCGCGACCTGCGGTAAATTCTTAACTATCATGGATCCGTGGCCCTGAAAAGGTCTCTTTTCAAAGTTAACATTATTTATTCCTAAAACTGCTTCGAGTGTTATGGTCCGAGTTCCGCACCAACGTGTCCATACGAGAAGATCTAAGCATTAAACAGCACCTTTCGTCAGTAATCCAAACACTCATCATCACCTTTTTAGCGTTTCCCTGCGCAATGATGATTGCATTGAGCGCCTGGTCGAACAGGGATGTATATATATATATATATATATATATATATATACATATATATATAGGAAATTTGTTTGATAATGTATCAACCGATAAAAGTTGTGCGTACGGAAAATACACTCGTCATGATGATGATGATGGATGAGTAACTATAGTTTGCAAGTTAATGTTGTGTTACTATTTAATTAAGTATCGCAGATGCTGCTGTGCGCAACTTGTGCACAGTAGCGAATTTAATCTCATTATGCATGCTTATCACTTGCATCCACATGCAAGTTATAAGATTTTTGAAGCACGCGTCTCCGCTTCTCTATTGGATGTTGTTACCAAGTATCGAATCCTAGGGCTTACGGTGCGAGCGTGGGTACGTCAAACTTCGCTAACCGCCCTTAAGAAACTTGGTAAAGTTGGCTCCGTCCGGAGATGTGTTGTGTCGGTGCCGCCCCGCAACGTTCCCGACCTCGTGTACACTGTAATCCCCACAGATGATGCCAGGATTTAGCAGCTTTATATAACCTCCTCCGAAAGTTGCTTGATAAATGTTGTTTCAAAGAGCGAATGATACACACTGACAAGATCAATCAACGGGGTAATTGAACGTTAAACATACCGTATATGTACTCACGTGGCGAGTGCTTTGTTCGGTGTTCATTAAGTGGTTAAGTTATGCAAGCCGCCGGGTTGTGGCACAGCGGCAGACTCCATGCGACACACGCGAGCAGCACCAGAGTTTGCGTCCTCACACTTGACTGCGCATCAATGGCGCTCGCGTCGCATTATCAGCCGTCACTTCGCTCGACAGGTGTCGCCTTCAGCCAACTCGAGAGTAAATTACTTGCGTCGAAGTCGCTGAATCAGCCCGACTCCCTAATCGATTTTCCAACCACTCGCTCTAAAAGTTGGGAAACACAGATGACTATGAATGACTGTCGCTAAAGCTACAACAAAATGCCTACGAAATTATTTCGTTAAGAATGAGTACTATGATTCCTATAAGTATTTTCATTAGCTGTACCTATTTAGCAGGGATACAAACAAACACATATTCTTCATAAAATAAGTATATATTATCCGTCCTTTGTACCACACGTGCTTTGAATGTGATCACATTAGCCCGTAATTCCGACGAGTACTTACCAGAATTTGATAATATTTAGAGTTGTAACACTGTGTATGTGTGGGTTAATATCAGTTCGAGTAGAAGTGAAAAGCAACATCTTGCACGCTAAGCGCGAGCTACGAGCTCGTTTTCGTATTTAAATAGGGAAATGGGAAACAGACGCGATGAGTCGACGAAGCACTGGTGCCGTGGTATTGTTTTAATTAAAGTAATTGGAGGAGGCACGTCGAGAGTCGGCGCTCGGTCGGCATGATCTGTGCCTTGAGGATTTACACAAATTTAACCCTGACACACTCATTAATAACAGCAGGAAGAAGGGAATGTTCTCAATCGTGCAATTACTGTGATTCTAACATGTAAATTGTAGTTTCAAATATTAAATTTGGACTCGACAAATGTATTTAATTAACAAAAAAAATGCTCCCACCCTCCTAAACAGAACCATCTATTTCGAATGTTATAATACAGTTAGATAAATAAGTGGACAAAACACGGAAACTACACCAGTGATACAAGCATCTGTATCCATTGTTTTAAATTGCAAGAGGGATAGTTTATGACAATGTATCCAGGTACGGTCCGTATTATAACTGGCAATTGCTTTGATAATATCTAGATATATATTCGTAAAAATACGCATTCTGTAGATAGAGTGTGGTACGAGTATGATCGAACCGAAAACAAAGATTGGTTCGTAATAATCACGGCTAATTGGACTTCCGTTATTTTTTATATTGGCCACATGAGACTACCAGTTCCGATAAAAACAGATAAAAGGTTAATCTACGGCCATTTACGTAAAGCTGTAATTAATTAGGGATTCATTTGCTTTTATTGCTGTTTGCACGCCATTGTCGTTGCTCGGGAATGCATTCATTTACGTGTTTCTGTTTCTCTCAACTCTTGCGTGAAACTACAGCGCTGCACCTTAAGGTGTTTGCATTATCAGCATTTTAGTATTTTAATAGCGACTGTAGTTGTAGAGGTCTGTTAAAAGATGAGCTTACTAACTGGGGCACCTTTTCAACATACATACATACATACATACATACATACATACATACATACATACATACATACATACATACATACATACATACATACATACATACATACATACATACATACATACATACATACATACATACATACATACATACATACATACATACCGTCACGCCTTCATCCCAGTGGGGTAGGCAGAGCTACAGAATTACCAACAACTCTTAACAACTTGTTGTTAATTGTACAACCACATTTAGCACAAACAGGCTAAGAAGCTGACCAGTGTATCTTTTCAACATAGGAGTGAAAAACAGTTTCCGACTATTTATTTTCGTATACATGTGCTATCGAAATATAGTTTATACCAGCACTTTCTATATAAGTCTATACGTCTTCGTTCTTCTATATGTCTGGCTTTCCTCTCGCTTTTCCAATGTCTAATTGGTGCCCTTTTAATACAACACATCTCTCCTTAGTCTCTTTAAGGTTCATTTAATTATCAAATTAATACCTATTGCAAAACAAAAAACTAAATGTGCTTCGATGCGATTATAACAACATTTGTTGAAAAAACATGAAACGATAATACTGCAAAAATCGTAAACGTAATTTTGGTTTTATCCCTATCAACCGTTAGACCACATCGATTTGTTTCGTTCTCTAAAGAGTGAATTCAAAATGGCCGATAGGTAGGTAGAAGCGACGCGACAAATGCAACAGCGGAACACGAGAAAAGAAACGCAACTGACACTAACAAAAAACAACCAAAGATAAACGGAAACGGACCCGCTCACAGAGGAAAGCAGGGACGCTCATGTGAAAGGAAACTTTGCGGCAATCACTCCGATACTCTTTATGATACGCGGCTGTGTGCAATGCTTCACAGAGTATTCGTATTTATAACTAAGTCTTGCGTAGCTTCGCCTGCGGTACTTGTTTATATGGTCAGAGTATTTATATAGTAAGACTTCTCTCATCAGTTATAATTTCCGTGTAATAGAACGTGAACCATCGTTGAACACGTTCCGGAGACACTTTTACGAACAATCTTGGTTTTTATTTATAACAATAATTAAGTAGATGATAGACCGGCTATCCTTAATTATCATCCTATCCGCAGACTTGAGTCATCCCGTGAGTCCTGTCATGACGCTCATTCAATTACAAATAATGGGAAACCATACATTTATTTAAATCGTGGTAAGATCCTCTGTAATTTCCTAACTACCTTGGAATTTCTAACTTTTACCAGACGTACGTAAGTCCAGGTCGCCGATTTCGTGTTTCATGTAACAAGCGAAGCATTACCGGTGAAGATAATTAACGTTAGCAGTTGCAGAGGCACGGCAGACATGCCTTTGGGATAGATGTTGCTAGCGCTCTTTATGAAAGTCGCCTCCGTCTCGTCTTTAATCAAGCAAATGCTATGTCTATTTCGTTAAAAATGATAGGATTAACCCTTTTACTCAGAATACGTTTGTCCAACTTTTTTTAAAGTCATTACAGCTCAAAGCAATTTCAACTTAGAATTGAAATCTAAGTTTATTTATGACAAATTCGTCCGTGACCATCTAACGAAAAGTTTATTCTTGTTAAAATAGGTAAAATCGTGATTAACACGTATTTTTACTGAAAATATTGCTCGTTATTAATTAACGTATGAAACAATATGGATTAATTAACCATCAAACACCGGTTAAGTGAGAGTCGGATTCGCGCACCGAGGGTATCGTAACAAATGTTGCTATTCACCAAAATGCTACTACTAAATTTTACTACTTATTTATTTGCAGTTGCAGTATAATGCATAGTAAGAACATTTCTTAATATAAAATGCTTTGTCCTAAATGACTGACTGACTGACGGATCTACGTACAGCCTAAACCTCTGATCGTAGAGACCTGAAACTTGGAGGGTGTTGTTTTTTGTATGACATAGGCATCCGATAAGAAAGGATTTTCCGAAATTCTACCCCTTAGGAGGTGAAAAAGGGGGGCAAAGTTTCTATGGGACAACGTGATTCCTTGGTCCAATCTACTTCAAATTTAGCATATTTAACAGAATTGAAGGAAGACGTGTTTCGTATTTTATTGAAATTCATCCTGATTGGGGGTGATTTGCTTCGAAGTTGATATCAATATTCCTTAGTGCTTTTGATTTACATTACATTTTATTTTGACACATGTTTAAAAACTCAATCCGATTTTATTCAAAAAAGGTGGAATTGACATAAAAGCTTGGTGCAATTCAAATACCCAAACCGCTGAGTCTAAAGATTCCATTTTTGGTACATAAGTTCTTTATGAGGTCTAGGGGAGCAGTAAGAAAGGATTTCCCGAAAATCCACCCCCAACGGGAACAAGTAGGGGCAGCAGCGGAAAACTAATTCTACGCGTACGAAGTCGCGGGCGTCCTCTAGTTTCTTAATAAAATCGCATGATATTTCACTTTATTATATTTGTTAAGCAAAATTGTCTTTCTTGGGGCTATTTTGTGTTTTCTCTTGAAATCCAAGTAACTGGATGTCCTAGATAAGCTTTGCTCGGTTTTTTTGGTGAGTTTTCTAAAAACGAAACCTAGCTAGATCGACTTATCGCCCCCAAAACCCCTTGCATACTAAATTTCATGAAAAATGTTGGCGCCGTTTCAGAGATTCAGATTATATTATATATACAAGAATTATTAGTTTAAAGGCATTAAGATAGATAAAGCAATTTCTTTGTATCCTGTAGGTAATTTATAAACGGCTTTCTGTGAAAGGTTGTGATATACGAAATACCTACCACTGGCTGATATCGACAGCACTTATTTGAAATAACTATTAGCCAATGAATATTATTTGTTAAAGTTCAGTGTTCCTCTATTACCACATGAATAAAATCAAACTCATTATTACAGTATAGGTATCCTTGTATTGGTCTTCATCCAAGAAGTATCATAGGCTTATTTTTTTTTAGTTAAATTCACTTTGTTTAAGGGTTTGTTAATTCTAATTTTCTATCACGCACAGACTTTTCCACTAAATTTAAAGTTCCAAATCCTGAATCCTTCTGCTGCTAGGATCAATGCCCGTATCCTACAAAGGCAGTAGGGATTTTAAAGCTATCTTTTTGTTAAACATCTTCTGTTCTTTTTCCGGCTTTCAGCTTTACCTTTGTACCCTCTACGACTACTGTAATGAGAGCTGTGGCCGATCGTTCCAGCAAGCATTTTATAATTCTACTAATATAATAAAGGATAATTTATTCCAAATTATTATTAATAATTTGGAGGTAATTTATTCCAAATTATTCACCCATTATGTAAACGCGAAGGTATGTCTGTCTGCAGGTTTGACTTGATAATTTTTTGTTAAAATGTAAACTAGAGGACAGACTTTCTTTTTGTTCTGGAAATTTGACTGATCCCCAGGGGAAAAACGATAAACGAGTTCTACGCGTATAAAGATCCTCTCTTGGTTGGCTGTTGTGAAATAAATGCTGCAAACGGACTTTCAAACAAGACGTACATAATAAAAGTAATCCAATTAACTATTGACTTAAATTTTTCCCGGGCCAAAAAGTTGTCTAGAGCAGGTTGTACTGTAAAGTAACAAACACTACGGCGGCGGCGGCACGGCGCGCGCCTAAAATGGTGAATAATGCAAAGGCTTACGAAACAGATCATATTTTTTCCGAGAAAATGTGGAATCGCGAAGTGGCAAAACAGAATTTAATATTCGTAAAAGGGTTGACGTCAGGATTGGGCCAGGCAGCGCGGCGGTTGACGCCGGCTCTAGGAGTTTTTTTGGCTAGTTTCCAAAATCAATATCTTCGGATACACTGGCCGACGCGCATTGTGCACTAATCTACCCGAAAGAGCAGCGTGCAGCAAATAACTATATACGTAGCGTATCAACTCTGAACGTAGTCCCGCCGGTTCTGTTTGTTCCCCAAATAGGACACGTATGAATCCAATTCATAATTTCACAATTTGTCGAGTCGGGTTGTTTACCCGCGTCTGATTCTGATTATTAGCATTTTGGTTTACGTTTTGACTCGTATTTCCCTCGACCTAATAAACTCAGTATCTGTTACCCCAAACGAGATAAAATCGCTTTCTCTGCAGCCTTATGTAATTAAATTCCCGTGCGCAAATAAACAACGTCTTTCATTTACTAAAATTATGTCTTCATTAGCCAAGAATGTATTTTCAGGTTCATAGGATTTAGTAGGTTTATAATTGGTTTTCATTAATACTAGCATTAAGAAATGAATATTAATGTCAGCAAAAAGCTACTAATTTAAATAGTATAACTAAGACATCAATATATTTTTCTACATTTTCATAAATATACCGGTGACCCGCCCGACGCTAATCCCATCATCTAATATGTACACACATTGTCAAATAGGATTTCATACACGAGAGTTTTTACGACAAATATCATTATCGCACTGCCGAAATATCATGTCGAAATGAGAATGCTCCAGGACACGTGAATGAATAATACATGAAAAATAAATCTCCTCACTGGCGCTTCTTTTTTCTGTCAGATTTCCTGTAAGCAAATATTCACTTGTCAGGAAATATACCAGGAGGAAACAATTAGGGAAAATATTTAAGTTCTACTTTAGGTGTGCATTGATATGCAATTAAAAAGTTTTGCGATGTCTAAGTGGAATAATCGCTTTGAATCAAATTAACAGAGTATGGAAGTGGCATGACGAGGCGGCGGCGGCGGAGGGCGCAGTCGGGTGCGAGGCGATGCGCCGTGCTCGAGAGCTCGCTTCATTTAAAGGCACTTGTCTGTAATTGCAGCGCCCGTCTACGTCTACCTCGAGACAAGCCGCCCGCGCGGCGGCGGCCCGCGTTACTAAACAAAAAGAAGTTTTAATGCCCTGTGTCGGGCCTCCGCGGGCTTTCGCGAAACGCGAAACTAACTCGGTCGCTACTCGGCGCTTACGCCGACCTCGCCCTACTATTATTTTTCCTCATCTATGCGTAGGGAGAGAGTTTGCGAGCAGAAAAAACTAATATTGTATTTCAGCTGGCTGATGATTTATTTTCGCAAGCCAACAGAAATCACATTAGTTACGTACCTACATAGTTATTAAAAACTGCTAACTTGGAGTTGAATTTTTTAACGATGACTTTTTTATGCGATGAAGTTTTAGTTAATTGAACCTTCTGATAAATTATGTTCGTGATCTTTTTGCATTTTACTGTACTTTTGCTGGTTTTTGACTTGACGTTTTGCGCCTATTTTGCGTGTGAATGTTCGTGATGTGATTTGCTATTGCGTCGCGTAGGTAGTGCACCCGTTGCATAAAAGATCGATATTCTATGGAACTAATACTGTCTCTAGGTACTCAGTAATCAGCGAGTTTTTCGTGGCCTCTTCTTCGCGCTATTTGAACTCTTTGTTATAACCTCTGTGGAAATTTAACCAACGGACCATGTCAAAAACAATATGGTTTTACCGAGTAGAACAGAGCCCCTGAATAGGTGCCAATAAAATAAATGTAGGAAAGAAATATACTTCTTTCCTACATAACGACAAAAAAATATAGAGATTATGGAGGTTTAAATACAATCGTCGTCCACCTGCGAATACTTTAAAGAGGTGATGATTATCTTAACTCCATGACACAAGTAGTATGGCTTGAATCTGTAGGGCTGGAGACGCTTTAAAGCAATCGTTAAAAACCGCCCAAATCAAAGAAAATGTATGCAACGGTACGGTCGCGTCAGTCGCCTGTGACAATTCCTTACATTTAAAAAAATACAATAGTTAGCGTTAGCAGAATGCAACCTGACTAGCCACACTGTTCTTAATATGAACTGCTCTGATGAGCAGGTTTAGACTTTGGCTCTCCGTTGTTTGGGTGCTTGTTAGAAAACTCAGTATCGTAATGTAGTTTTGCGAAAAATCTTGGTTAACGGTTGCAGTTTGGTCGGAAACGCAATAAATAGCTCGGGCGGCGGCGCTTGACCCACTTCCTGTTACATGCCGAAACGCCCGCGATTTAATCGCGCCCTGCCCCACTCCCTCCTTCCGCCTAGACCCCACACGCTTTGCTACTTTGCCGCATAATTATTAAATCCATTCCGAGTTCACCAAGAAAGGGGCACTCCCGGATACTTTTTACCTTCCCGCCATCAATATCCGAAGACGTGCACCAAAGTAAATAATTTTGAGTTTATTTTTTTCTTTCACAAGGTTCCGTGTTAAATAACATTTAAAGTTTCAACATTCTAACCACTGTCCCTCAGTTTACCTGCGGCTCTATTTCTATTTATTTTAGCCCATGTGGATACCGTCATCATATTATTGACGTTACAGTAGCTATACATTATAATTATATAATAGCCTAGGACGGTAAAACAGAGAATGTCTCAGATCGCAATTATTTGACTGTCGAGCCAACAGCAAGGGCGATAAATATGCGATCTAAGGCATTCCTTAGTACCTACATTCCAGTTCATAAATATGTATAAACTTTATATAACACGGCCACGTAGCGTACATCGTAATAGACTAGCTGTATATACCCGTATCTTAGAAATAACTTTGCTAAGCAAAGCTAATCTAAGCTGGTCTGCCAAAACCACGAGCGCAAAAGGATCTAGTACAAAGTTAATAAATAGATTAAAACCCACGACTGTCAAGGATCAAGTAAGGTAAATAAGTTTAAAAACAAGTTGTTTATATTAACCTACCTTTTTTTAACCTACTAGCCGGTGTACCCCGGGGACACGAGTATATACGCATGTTGAGTGTTGACTGCGTTTGTATGGTTTGTTTGTGAACCGGATGGGACGCGACGAATTTTTTAAAACGATCGACGTTTAAAGAAAGTTATGTATAGTTTTGGAATTATAATAAATATTAATATTTAAGGTCGCGGGAAACCGCTGGATGACAGCAGCAGAGGACCGATCGTTGTGGAAAACCTTGGGGAAGGCCTTTGTCCAGCAGTGGACGTCTTGCGGCTGATAATGATGATGATGATGATGATGATTAATATTTAATCCTATTCTATTTATTCATTTTTTTATACTGACATAAACTGTCTGCCCCCCAATGTGTTAATGCCACGAAAGCAATAGTGATTCAATGGTTACAGAATAACAATTTGCGGGTAAATCTAGGCAAAACAAATCATATAATTTTTAATAATTACTCTAATCATATTTAATTTTAATTTTAATTAAGTTATTTAAGGTGGTTTCTGCATGTGTTCCTAGTCCTTAAGCATTGCAAGCTACTAGCACTATACATTTTCATGTTGTGCATCGACAGCGGAAGAAGGCGGCTCAATTGTAACAATAATTATAACTACCTTCTGTAATAATCCTTTTTATATTCAAATAAAGATTGATTTGATTTGATTTGAATCATACTTAAACGGGGAAACAGATTCGAATGAAGTTGGGCACACACATACAAACTAAGTCCATATACTTTTTATTCCTAAACATTTAATAGTTCCCGAGGAAAACAACATGAACTAATTCTACGCAAACGGATTGCGGGCAAACACTGCTTGTTACATAAGTTTTTTTTTTCAATACGAGAGTGGTTGAATGGTGAACGAGAAATGCTTTAGTGGCTTAGAAAGTATAGATTTACACTACGCTACGTTATTGAGGATTACATATCAATTTCGGAATCATAAATTATAGCTATTTTAGCCGAAGTAGGCAGTTGTACCACAAGGTAGGTAGCGTTATTTACCAGTATCATCAAAATCTTAATAACTTCTAAACTATTTAACATATTGAATAGATTAAATACACTTTGAACCGGTATAGAATGGATAAAGCATTCCTCACTCTCGTACTTATATAGTGTGTCAGAAAGTAACGGATGTTTTATCCACATCTTGTGAACCATACTAGGCCCGCTGAGTTAGGTTATTATGAGTAAAGACACCTGCAATATTTTATTATAACTATGACTAGCAATAACCTGCTACCAAATCTGTATATTGTTAACTTAATATTCTACTGATTCTGATTATAATTGTATGTTTAAAATTAAGTCTTGCGACGAGGGTCAAGGCTATTAATAGCTTGCGCGAGCGCTATTAGACACATTTCGGCGCGTAGAATGCAGTTGTTACGGGGGAATTATGGAATGTCGTAAGTAATGAAAACGGCCGCAAAGTTCTCCCTTCTATAGAGTGACGGAGTTCTGATTATACTGGAATAAAAATGTGCTTGTATATCAAAATTTGTAAACATACGTTTTGGGCATGTGCTAAGATTAAAAATGCGTTGGCAAACCTGAGGACTAACATAATATAATACCTCAATTCTACTAATTGTATCAGCTGGCTTACCCCTTCACTGAAAGACAAGAGTGCTAATATTATTGCTTGACAGCAATCCAGAGGGACCTGCATAAGGTCCTACCAACCAATAGATAATCGTAGGCGGTGGTATGGATCATAGACACATTTAAGTAACGTAAGTAATTTCTATCTAGTATGAATTGAGCTTAACTGAGCAGCATTTATCATCATAAGTAATTAAAAAAACACGCGTTAACCTCATAATTAATTAGACCACGCGCTGGCATAGTTGGTAGTGACCCTGCCTACGAAGATGGTGGTCCTGGGTTCAAATCCCGGTAAGGGCAGATATTTGTGTGATGAGCGCCAATATTTCGCCCTGAGTCATCGATGTTTTATATGTATTTAAGTATGTATTTCTCTTTATATCGTTTTCTAGTACGCATAGTACAACCCTAGAGCTTAGTTTGGGACTAGGTCAATTTGTGTGAAATTGTCCTGTGATATTTATTTATTTATTTAATGAAAAAAATGTACAACCTCAGTAAAGAAGTATGGTACTTATATACACATAGCCAAATAGGCTATGAAAGTAGTTGGGTAACTCAACGCCTAGCAACAAAAGCATAGTCAGTCTCGAGATTTAAATTGATTTCTAAAACATGTCTTTTTCATGCACCTAAAAGCAGAAAGAGTGCGTTCGGTCGAGTTGCCATTGCGCGGGCGAGCGACTCGGCCGCATCTGATAGCATAGCGGAGCGGAAATTGCGCGGCGCGTCGCGTGCGCCGCCCGCGTGTACGTGACGTGCACTCCATTCGCTATTTTATTTCACTCCGCTTCTCGCTGCATCGCCCGAATCTTTCACACCGCAATTTACTCCTTGCCTTTTGAATTTACTACGCTATTCCATTGCAGACTAACAGTTTTCCGTTTGCGTACGAAAACGTTTTACGCAAAGAAAGGCTACCCTTTTTGTGTTTAATATACGCTCAGCCGTTTTTTCATATAAAGATATAACAATCAACATTCGCTACGCGACATTAAGGTAACGGTTTGCATTATTCTTTTGTGCTGGTTAAGCGTCATATATACTTAATTAGCTGTGTGCACATATTCTACATACCTACATACATACCTACCTACAGTACCTACTACATTTCTATCTCAACTTCGCCTTGATATATGTGTGTGTGTGTTTATATATATATATATATATATATATACGATGATGCATGTAAGTATGTTTCTACTGTGTTGTAACATAACAAAGCAAACGCGTGTGCGCTCGGAAATATTTTTGTGAAAGTTTCATGAATATATTAGCCATAAATGTGACTAAAGGAATCTATTCCCTGTTGCGAACCGCCTCCGCGCCTCCCGAGCCCGGCGCATGAATAGCTTAGCTATACCAACTGCGTCTATTATGAATATTATGATCATAATGAAAAACAAAAAAGTACAAAATTACAGTCACCATGCGTCTGCTGTGACACCGCGATAATAACTGCACGGTCAGTTATTCGCCGATTTATCGGCTGATGATTCGCGATTGAAGCGTCGCGTTTAGCTAGCCAATATGGTGACCGCCTCGGATACATTTACATAAATACCATTATGTCAGAGTGTCTTCCTCGTAATTCCGGTGTCCCCAATAAAATGGAATCCCGCTGAACCGACAGGTGTAATCTCAATTATTTTATCCATCACAAATTCCTTTTGATTAGATTCTATTCGAAGTCCATTCCGATCCCAAAGTGCTGCCGGTTCAAATCGAATCTATCTCGGATTAAAAGCGGTAGTATAAGGCAGTAACCACGTTCCATGTTCGAGAGCCGAAACGAGCCAGAACGCAGTTTTAATAACCGAGTTTATCCTAGGGAACAGATTTATCAAGCATGCAACTGGTAAATCTTCTATCTAATGTAACAATAAAATAGTACCTCATTAAGTAGGTACATTGCACAAGATCTTGCTTTTAAACAAGTAATACGAATGTTAATTGATTACATCCCCTTGTTTTGATTAAAGCTAAATGTGTTGTTACACGGTCGACTGTCCCTCACTTATCCCGTCCTCTCGGCGCTGAGCTGAGGCTCTAGCGCTCGTAAAATACAAGTTATACCATTATATTTTTACGACACCAACAAATGTCAAGTTTTCGAAGAGAGACACCCGCCGACCGCTCTCCGCCGGCGCCGCATTATTTGTTATCTCGGAGCGTGCGGTTAGCGCTCTTCGTGATTTTTCATGAACGGTGCTAGTTGTTTAGAGAGAGGGCGGCTGGGGAAACGAACAACCCGCTTGGGATTTCAGAATAGTCTTGCTTGGGTTACGTTTCCCGGCCCAATCGATAACTCAGATGTGTGTGCGGAAGATCGTATCTACTCATGCATACCATATCAACAAATATCAACACAATACATTTATTAGGTGTGTTTTGTAGTAAATTTGAAATAGCTTATTTCTACTTGCATTGAAACCGTAATGGGAAACCAGATACACATCAAATTTATAACCCCTTACTCGGCGATTTACCTCCTAAGCTTAAAGCTTACGGGCTAGATTTACTTTATGCCTGTAAATTAGTGTCTACCTTATAACTTCCAGACCGAGTAATACCAAAACCCTTAACGAGTGGTAATTATAGTTCTATTTCTTTTGTAATTCAATGGTTTAATTTCTGCAACATTGCCAAGATGACATCCACATCAATTAAAGATGTCCGATTGAACATGTTTGATATGAGGTCTCATTTTGTATTATTCTTTTATACATGAATGGTAAAGAAACACCTTTTCTTTCGTAGGTCGTGTCAAAACTGGAACTTTAGCAAGCCCGTATACACGTAGTGACAAAAGATCCATGCTAATTGTGAAACATTTGTTGTTTTCTTTGTAATTTCCTCAAATATTGTTCGATTGCGATCCCGGCAGCACCATTAAGATGGCAAGTGTGCAATCCATAGTACCGGGTGCATATTTAGCTGCAAAGGAAGGGATCGATTAGTTGGTAGATGGGGGCTCGGTCGCGTGCACAAGGGCCATAGCGGGCCGGGCAGGGCGCGCGGCGGATCGGCGCGGCTCTGCCTTCCGGCGAAACGCGAGGAATGTTGCCGATAGATTAACTTCTGATCTCTTTTCCGATATTATAGCGGAGCGCTTATGTAAGGAATTCTAAGCGCTTCAATCTGGTTTAAGGCCAACAACGGCATTCCGGGAATATGTTTACGATAATGACGTACTTATTTACCTGCACCTTTCAACCGTTTTAGTTAAGTACGTGAATTATTCCTTTTTCGATATAATTACTTTTATACATTAATATAGAAGTAACTGTTATACTTAATTATATCGTTGCAAACGTGTAAATTAGAAATGTTTAAAATTTATATGCAATTCAGTTCACCAAATATAAGATATTTACTGGCAAATAGGCATATTCTAAGGAGACCGGTAATTTTTTTACATCTTTTGGAAGTTTTTTTCGCTTTTTATTGTGCGTTACGCACGCCTAACACCGAGACGCGAAGCTGCGCGCACATGCGAATCAAAATGTACTTTATTTACTACACGAAACGGTACATTTCATTGTGATAATTAATGCTGCGTTGTGCAACGTATTCTGAATTCTCACTATGAAATATGTACCTTTTCATGTAGTAAATAAAGTATATTTTGAGTCGCATGTGCGCGCAGCTTCGCGTCGCGTCGCGTCTCGGTGTGAGTTGACCCTAATGCCTATATAATTGCTCATCACACTTAAATAGTAGTGGTAAGGCTTCATCTGGTACCTCACCACAGGCGTTTTGATTTTTTCATAAATCATCATTTGTCGGACAGCTAAACTACAGAAAACTAATTTTTACCTCTGAAATACTTAGGTACCATTGAGGAGTTTCGTTACTAATCACTGATCTTATTAGCAATTACACTTTACCAAATGCTTTATTTATTTCAAAATGTAGCTTAATTCGCTAAATATGTTCCCATTATTTTTGAACATCAGTTCCTCATGGATTCCATCATCACCCATCAATTATTTTATGGGTCCATTCCTGAAATATGGTTTTCCCGAAAAAACATATAAATTGGTTTAAGTCAAAAGTTACATGTGAACATTCATAAAATATGGGAACACCCTAAGAGAATGCCATTAGGCATTAATTCCGCCATTGAAACGTATTTTTGTTCAATAGCGATTAAAGAAATGTATTTGAAATTAATAACTTCTTTCTTTTTAAAGTCGAAAATAACTAGTATATCTTCCTAGCTTTGCTCGGGTAAAATATAAATGTAGTAGTTCAAAACCTTCCTAAAAGAATTGTCTAAGTGACTGCTAAAACAGAATTAAGATCTGTTGAGACTTTCTGAGATTTGCGCTAACGTACATAAGCCTATACCGGCAAAAGACTTTAATTTATAATATGTAGTGACATACCTATAGAACAGAGCTTTACAGTGCAAGACAGCGGTGTAAGGTGAAATGGAACGCATGCATTCTATTTTTAGTATGTTAGACTAAGAAATAAATAAACAATATGGCAATGATGCTTGTTTTAATCTTCCAGCGGTATGGTCTATTTTTTTGTAATTACATGAAGTGGCAGAGATTAACTACTGCACTTATAACTGAAGGTTCTCATAATAAAGCCCAAAAAATAAAGCTGTCAAATTCATATTAACGTAAAACTTAATTATACATCCGAAAACTCTGTGGATAAGCGTGTGAGTGAAAATAAGTACAATAGTGCGTATAATGTACATAATCGATAAAGCCAATATTACAGTGGTAGCACCTTCTGGGAGTCTGGTGTCGCTGCCTCTCGCGCCGGCTCGAGTACGTTCAACGTTCAGGTGGGACGAGACGAGGGCGTTCTGCGGCTTGTTTACATACAAGTGAATTCCATTAGATCAGCCTGTGTGCCGTCGCCGCAGCCTCGAACCCCATCCGCGCTTTATTCATATCCCATTAGCAGATCGATTCGCCTAAAATACCTATCTCCTCGTTCAAACACATCGGTTTACACGATGCTCCCCAATATAAAAGCCGATGGAATGCAATTCCACCGCGGTTACAGCGCATCGTAAAGTTTCAGTTGCTTTTTATTTGTATACGATTTTATTTATTTAGAGCACCTTACTATCAAAAGCATAAATACGACCAGCCACAAACGAAGATGTTGCGACCGGATGCTAACTCAAACAAACTTTCCCGCAGCGCAACAAGTTATAATTTTTTGCAACAAAAAAACAACATTCTGCTCTTTCTTTGTCTGTCCTTACTTGAAAACTGGAAAGAAGCAAAACACAAACGTAATATTTTCTTTAAAGCAAAAATCATTGAAAATAACGTACCTTGTTACTTTTATTGTTTGCTCTACGAATTTTATGTATAGTATCAAATTGCGTGCAGTATTAAATGCGTTTTAGGTGACCCCCTCTTTTTATACCATTAGGTACAGAAGAATGAAGAGAAAACAGAACATTGTAAATCCAAGATAATGTAACGAAAGGTACCATTTCAATGTGTGTTTTTTAACTTTTGCTACTAATATTTTTCTAGATGAAAATTTCAACTCTTCCATTTGCAAAATAACTAAAAAAACAAGAAGAAAGCTAGAAATTGGTATCTTACGTTACTCTCTGCTATGGAATTGCCCAACAGAAGATGCCCAGTACAATGGTTAATGTCGAGTTTCACCAACAACTTAACAGATGATAATAGTTTAAACAGCTGCCATAATGTATGAACTAACAGTCGATTAACATTGATTAACATTTTAACACTGGTTGGTGAAATTGGTACTAAGCCGATAATGTGGACGTATGTCAATGTTAAAATATACTGCGATGTTTGACGAACCCGGTTCCAATCGGTACTCCATTATTACCATTGCTTAATAAATTTTGTCGTTTTTACATAGGTAGGTACATAGTATTTCAGTTAACTGTACCAAAAGCTATCAAAATTCAATGAACATAACTCTAACGGAATGTTCTGGCAAAGTATTTAATGAATGTGGTGCTATTAGCGGAGCGGACCGGCCTGTGTAACTTGATAATTATGGTAACTCGACATGACAATTCATTTAATGTCGCAGAAATGTGCTTTGCCATTTAAAAGTGTGTTCAACTGTAGCAGTGGAACAATAATTAAATTTTCTCCCGGCTCCGAGTGCAGAGCATGTCGTTTCATCAACCTCGCGCTAACTCGCGGGGCGGCCTCCACCTGGAATATTTCATTCAGACCTGCCATTGTGCTGCCTCTAATCTAACGGGAATTAAAACTCCGCATGTCGTTTTTTAATTTCGATAGTTTGATAGTATTAAGTCTTTCTTGGACAAACTTAATAACTTAGCAGCATAAATTAATAATCTCAATTGTGATATCATTTTACAATCTCCATTGAACAAGCATATTTTAAAGAAAGCTACACTACGGGTTTTGATAATATGTTTTTTTCACTGTGCGATGTCAAACTTGCCGGAAGAAAAACTCAGATTCTTAATCTTTAAATTTAACTGGGGAAATTTAAAAAACAGCTATTTATTTATTCATATCGTTAATAAGATCTTAAAGCGAATTTATTCACTTTCTTTCTAAGCAAGCGAGACTGAAAAAATCTAATAACTGTGGTTGTGGCATCGAAAACGGTGGACCAAGGTTTTCCATGCGACTTTTACTAAACATGAATTATCATATTTTCAACACTATCGAGCTGAGCTATCCAGCCCTGTAAGGTAGTCCACTATATACCGGACACCCTTTATATATATACAGGGTGGGGCCTGTAAATAAAGCAAAAAATTAAAACGTGTAACACTAGAATCCGCGACAAAAAAAAGCTTTCCTTCATTTTCACTCTCGCGTGTCTGTGGCGCCTGCCCCCCCCGCGGTCAGTTCGCTCGCGCCTCGACGCCTATACGCATAAAATTGTTTTGCACTCTTAACTTAATTATTATAGCTAAACACAATTGTTATTAAATTAGTGATTTACTTAACTGATAAATATATAAATACGCGCAGTTTGTTTTTTTTGACCGCCAACATCCACTACACTGGCGCACCAACTCGCGGCACGGATACCTACGCGCGAATAGGTATTGTGTACAAACGAACTCACGATTACGAACCGGTGGTTTTTGGTGAACAATATTACGTTAATAACTGTGTTGTTATGAGTGTGAGTGCTTAACATTACAATGCCGCGAAAAAGAGCAAGTTTATCCGACGGGGAAGCCGTCGATGGCAGCTCAGTAATGTCGGAAGGACAATTGGCATCGTTTCTGTCGACGTTTGCGCAAGCTCAGGCGGAGTCCAACCGTCGATTGGTTGAGAGTTTGCTAGCAGCGTCGGCCTCCTCGAGAGACGCCGACAATTCGAATCCATCACCGACCTACTCGCCTACGCCATCTTGTGCTAATGCCCGACTTGGAAACTTCGCGAACTGCACGGCAAGATTTAATGGCTCATCCCGAGATCCCGACAAACTAGAGGCATTTCTGGACAGCGTCGAAGTATACAAAGATTGTAAAAATGTAAGTGACCCGCATGCATTGAAGGGCCTCCCCATGCTGCTCGAGGACGAGGCCGCGCTGTGGTTCAGAGGGGTCAAGGCCACTATAACATCGTGGGACGACGCACTTCGTAAGCTTCGCGCCAGATTCGGCGTACCTAAACCGCCACACAAAATCCTCAGGGAAATCTACGCGTCGGAACAGGGAGAGGAACGAGCCGAAATCTTTATAGGACGCCTTCGTGCGTTGATTGCAAAATTACCATATCTCATTGAGACGGCTTTGCAAGTTGATATGGTATACGGCCTATTAGATAAACGCATTCGGAAAAGAGTCACACGAGAAGCGTTAAGTGACCTCGACAATCTATTAGAAAAGGCTATAAGCATCGAGGAATCTCTCGCCGAAGCACCTTCATCTTTACCACGTTCACAGACTGCGAGCGCATATAGTATTGCGCGCGCTCAAACTTCAAGCGAGCCGAGTGACGCCGCCCACGGTTCAAGGGCGCGGTCATTTAACCGTGCCGCTGCCACCGCGCCGATGCCGCGCGCCGCGCACGGGTCTCACGCGCCGACCGCGCCGCCGCCGTTGCCGACGACGCCGACTACGAGAGACTGTACGGTAGTAAGCGACACTGCTAAAAAAGGTAACAAACTTTTCTGTGTTTACTGTCGTAAAAGTGGTCATGAACGTAGTGAGTGTTCGAAATTAAATAAAGGAGTTAAAAGTGATAACACGTATTTGCGTTGTTTCGGTTGCAACGCTAAAGGCGTAACGCGTAGTAACTGCGAAAAGTGCAACCCGGTTAAGGACTCTTTTTGTGCGCTCGATATTGATAGCGTTGATACTGTATCAAAGATTAATTATGTACAGACTGGACATTTAAATAATGACTTGTCAAAGATTATGTCAACTCAGACTGGACATTTTAATGATGATGTATCCAATAATATTTCTTATAAGACTGATTTAGATAATGTGTCAAAGAGTATTTCAAATCAGATTGAACACTTAGATAATGTGTCAAAGATTAATTTAAAACAGAATGTAAGTAATAATATTTCTAACAATGATCTTTGTGTGAATAGTGTACCACAAATTACTCAATGTTCTGATGAGTCGCAAGCGAATTGTGTGCGGAAATTTTCTATATCGTCCGATGTTTCTACCGGTGGTCGTCCTATTTTAAATATCATAGTGTGCGGTCATGGCGGTACCGGTCTATTGGACACAGCTGCAAAACGCAGTATTGCAGGTGTCACATTATACGATCTGCTTCGTAAGCTAAATCATCCTTTCCGTGATTGTGCGATGACCGTCAAACTTGCCGATGGAACTGTAAGCGAGAGGAAGGTTAAATTAGCTGACGTGGAGGTATCGCTTAAGGGTTCTATTATACCTACCACCTTTGTTATTTTTCCGGACGCTGTTAACAACGAAACCTTGTTAGGAATAGATTTTCTTCGCAAGGCTCGGCTTGTCGTTAATATTTCCGCTAACACGTGGTTTACAGCTGATCGACCACAGGACATTCACCCTTTACGTACTGAAGCTTCTCGCGCCTTCGTAGGTTGTTCTTCGTCCGATCTCATCCTTAGGCCTAATGAGGGGACAATGCTATTACCGCAGGAGAAGGACTGCCTTACCGCTGTACTCCAAGAGTATGAAGACATCTTTCGAGAAGGGGGAGGTCCAACGCCGTTTGCGGAACATAGCATTGATACGGGAAACCATCAACCAATCGCTGTGCCGCCATACAGACTCACACCTGCCAAACGAGCCATAATGGAGGCTGAGATAGAAAAGATGCTGAAAGATGGCATCATTGAGGAGTGTGAGTCTGCATGGGCTGCACCAGCTCTTTTGGTACCCAAGAAAGATGGGACCTATAGATTTTGTGTGGATTATAGGAAGCTAAACTCCGTCACGAAGAGCGACTCTTACCCACTTCCTGTAATTGACGACCTGTTGCAGTACACTGGTAAAAGCTGTTATATGAGCACGATCGACCTTCGCTCCGGGTACTGGCAGGTAGGTGTAAGGGAGGAGGATCAGGATAAGACCGCGTTCGTTTCGCCTCTGGGAGTCCATAGATTCAAGCGTATGCCGTTCGGGTTGCGGAACGCGCCGGCTACGTTTCAAAGACTAATAGACCGATTTCGTACCGGGTCTTCTCTTCAAGGCATGACTATACTAGGGTACATCGATGATCTAATCCTTATATCTGACAGCTTTTCGCAGCATATTAAAGATCTCCGTGCTGTCTTTGACCGCTTACGCGTCTTCAATCTGCGAGCAAACCGTGTCAAGTGCGTCTTTGCACGTGAAAGTGTCAAATATTTAGGTCACGTCATCACGCCACAGGGAATAACGCCAGACCCAGACAAGATCAGCGCAATAACGGAGATGAGAGAACCTACGTCTGTGAAGCATCTGAAGTCCTTCTTACAGACCTGCTCCTGGTTTAGGAAGTTCGTTCCTGGTTTCTCCCAAGTCGCACAGCCGCTCACCATGCTAACTAAGAAAGATCAGTCGTGGTTGTGGGAAGAAGCTCAGGTCACCGCGTTTAACGAACTAAAAAGGTTGCTCACCTCATCGCCGATCATCGTTCAACCGGACTACACTCGTCCGTTCGTGCTGAGGACCGATGCTAGTAACTATGCTTTAGGTGCGGCTCTACTGCAGGGGGAGCCCCAACGAGAGGAACGACCAATCGAGTATGCCAGCCGACTACTCACATCTGCTGAACGTAATTACTCTACGACAGAGCGAGAGGCACTCGCGGTAGTGTGGGCATTCGAAAAGTTTCGCGGCTATATCGATGGACATCCTGTTCGTGTGGCTAGTGATCACCAGCCCTTGAAGTGGTTACTCACCCTAAAATCGCCGACGGGAAGATTAGTTCGCTGGGCGATGAAGCTCCAATCCTTCGACCTTCAAGTGGATTATACACCTGGAAAAGCTAATGTCATAGCTGATTCTCTAAGTCGCCCTCCGTGTGAAGACGTTGATCGTGACTCCTGTGGAATCTGCACTGTGTTTGTTGACACGCCGCGGTGGGAAGCTGCCGCTCTGCGTGAAGATCAACTCGCCGATCCAGAGGTATCCAAAATCGTTAACGGCCTTGAAGGAAAAGAAGAAGTGGATATCAACAGGTGGACAGAAAGAGGTTACCATATGAGTCGAGGAGTACTTTATCGTTATACAGAGGCTGACACCGAAGAACCGCAGTTAGTAATACCTGAAAAGAGAAGGAAGCAAGTAATGGTTGAATGTCACGATACTGCAGTTTCTGGTCATGGTGGGCTAGACAAAACTCTGCATCGCATTTCCCAACGGTTCTACTTTCCTGGCATGCGGCGATATGTAACTGAGTACTTGAAGACCTGCATTGAATGCCAGAGATACAAACCGTCCAATCAAAAACCCACGGGTCTGTTACAAACACCCGTTCCAGCTCAACGATTCGAGGTACTAGCAGTCGATCTTTTTGGTCCGCTTCCGAAGGGTGCCAATGGTGAGAGATGGGTGCTTATAGTAGAAGACACCGCTAGTAAATGGGTTGAGCTATTCTCACTTGTTGAAGCCACAGCAGAAGCTTGTGCTAAAGTACTGATCGAGGAAGTCTTCTTACGATTCGGAGTGCCTAGACGCCTTATTTCCGACAATGGGGTACAGTTTATTGCCGACGTCATGCAAAAGGCAATGTTCGCTCTGAATGTGAAGCAAAATTTGGTGCCGCTTTACCATCCCGAGGCAAATCCAGTAGAAAGAAAAAACCGGGATTTAAAAACGCAGTTGGCCATTTTGGTACAAGATCATCATAACGAATGGCCAGAGGCTCTGGCTTTCATTCGTTTTGCTCTGAATTCATCGCACACTAAGTCAACGCAGCAGACCCCGGCTTTTCTTATGTACGGCCGTGAGTTAAGGTCTCCACTAGATGCTCAAAGTGATCTTCGCGCTGTTATTATGGCAGAAAATTATGTGCCTCAGATTACACCGTATCTGCTCAAGCTTGTCGACACGATCAAATCTAGCAAAGAGTGCATAGAGAAGCAACAAGATCTTCAAAAGGCCGCAAAAGATGTTCGTCGTCAATCTGATGACCTGTTGGTGGGTGACTTGGTATTAATGAAAACTCACATTCTTAGCAATACCTCAAAGGGTGTCACATCAAAGCTCACGCCTAAGCGTGATGGCCCCTATATAGTTACGAAAAAAGTGAGCCCTACCACTTACCTTGTTGCGTTTCCCGATAAGAAAGATGAGGTAGTAGGCAAGTACCACATCTCAGATTTAAGACGTTACCACAGTCGAGAGGATGAATGTCTTGAGGTCCCGCAGCCGGTGGCTCCTGTCCGTCGTCGAGGCCGACCTCGTAAACGGTAGTATCATTTCGTAAAACTTTAGTATTGTTTGTTTAGTAAATACTTTATACTTTTAACATTATTTTAACCATGTTTGACTAGTTGTGAGGACACCTTTCTAGTCAAAAGGGGGAGTATGTAACACTAGAATCCGCGACAAAAAAAAGCTTTCCTTCATTTTCACTCTCGCGTGTCTGTGGCGCCTGCCCCCCCCGCGGTCAGTTCGCTCGCGCCTCGACGCCTATACGCATAAAATTGTTTTGCACTCTTAACTTAATTATTATAGCTAAACACAATTGTTATTAAATTAGTGATTTACTTAACTGATAAATATATAAATACGCGCAGTTTGTTTTTTTTGACCGCCAACATCCACTACAAACGTAGATTCTACTCCTCAAACTAGACAACTTTTGTTTAGCAACTTTTTAAAATCATAAAGTTTTTAGATTGTTCATTTTTCAAACAAAGTAAATAGTATTTTCAATGTACTTAAAACTCCGTCTAATTGACATCGCCTATCAGTCTAGTCACTCTACAGACATAACCAATTTCATAGTACATTGCGTGTTCGAATTAACTTTATAATGTAATAAAATTCAAACCGCAAGTTTTTTTTCAAAGTCGTCAAACAAACGTTGCGTACTTTGAGGAGAAGAATCTACGTTTTAATTTTTTGCTTTAGTTACAGGCCCCACCGTGTATATACAGGATGCAAGGGACGGTCTACGTCAGACACAGCTGTTTCTGGAAATTATTCTAAACTGAAACATAGTGAAATTATCCCCGGCGAAATTTTGTTTTCAAATAGGTTTTATCGGTTTTTATCTTCAATTTATAAGAACCTAGTATATTAAGCATATGTATGTAAATAAATAGCTTTTGTCGCCGAATGCACTTTTTTTACAATCATCATCTGCTTATCAAGAACGTTAACGAATGTTAAGTACAGCAGAGATCCTGTTGCCACCTTCCGACTCCATCATCCGATCAGCTCCTAGATATCATAATATTGCGTTGCCCTTTGGTTTACTAATGTGTTCCAAATTTTTGGCCATTACGATAACGTAAAAGTGGTTCAACATTAACTTGCAAAATATGAATCGGAATGACACATACCATCGGCACAGTTTAAATGAAAGCTTGTAAAAGTAGCGCCATCGTGATGTATTTTATTAACCCGTTCTGACAAGTCTTACAGCTTACAGCAGATAAAATGTGTTGGCTAGGAAGTTCCATAGGTTCAAAACACAATCTTCAGCTTACGTTTCCAAAGATATATTATAATTGACGACGCGCTGGCCTAGTTGGTAGTGACCCTGCCTACGAAGCTAGCCGTCCTGGGTTCAAAAGATATTTGTGTGATAAGCGTGAATTTTAGTTCCTGAGTCATGGGTGTTTTCTATATATTTAAGTATATATTTCTCTATCTAAGTAACTATTTATATCGTTATCTAGTACCCATAGTACAAGTCTAGTGCTTAGTTTGGGACTAGATCAATTGGTGTGACATTGTCACAACATACTTAACTTACTAATAAATAACGTGATATTACGCTCGGAGATAGTTTGAGCGTTGAAAACATCCGTACCTCACCTTTTACCATAAAAACAGTATAATATGAATTTATAATCAATCAGAATACGAATAGCGTGACTTGTTCGAAAGAAAGCGATCGAAACTTTGCCAACATTCTCGGGGATGAAAGGGACACGTACACACTATATTGAGTTACTTTCCTTAATCAAGATCCGAATGTTGAAAAGGTTAAAAAAATGTCGTGACACTTTTTTAATAATTTAGTTGTGAACCAGAATTAATAAGAAAATAACTACCCTCCTTGGGTGGAGTAAAAACAGGACTGTTAATTTATTCTCCCATATATTTCTGAAATTGCTTAAGGGAAAGAAAAAATAAACTTAAACAACGCAAATGCAGACATTCAAGTTATAACAGGACTGTCAGTGTTGAATACTTTAAAAAAGCCAAAAAAAAATGAAAAAAAACCATTCCAATAGTTACGGACCACCGAGAAGTTTCGTGCAATTTCCATAACTAAGGTTTAACGAATATAAATAAAAGTAAACTAGAGTTAATCAGAGTTTATTTGTTGCGAATCATATTTAACTGAATTACAATTAGCAATGTACAACAACTAGAGTGAAAAAGTAATAAGTACGAGAAAAATAAAATTACCTTCAGAATTGAGCAGCATGGAGCATAAGTCTTTCTTTTAATATCAGGGTGTTATTGTCTTGAAGACGGCGGCAGCGCTGGAGCCGACAGAGACGTATGTTTCGTGCCTGGGAATGATATATTGAACCCGAATGCATTCCTCGGGCCTGTCTGCGCTGTCAAAAGTTTTCATCCAAATCATTATTTCACTTCGTGCCGCTATGAGCATGAATATTAAGGCACAATCGTCAATTCTTAACCAATATTTAAGTTATCAAAGTGCACGGTCGGTGTCGAGGTGCGAATAGTAATGATTGGCGAGGTTTCTTCGCCGCCTTATTTCCATGTTATTACTGGCGGAGTGATATTAAACCGGGTGCTGCCGCCCGCGTCTCCGCCCTGTCTTCGCGTCTGTGAATTAGGTTAATAGCCTGCCAGGTGATTTCCTTCTGTACCGTATTTCGAGTAACGCGCGACCACCTTAGCACGCCAATGACGCTGGAGCAGGTTTAAATAAAACATAATCATAATTCACTGCACATAATAATTCGAAATGGTTTCAAATGCTAGTTAAACTAGTTTGAAGTAGTTATTGATATTTCTAAGTTTTAATGTAACAGTATTGAGCCAAAGATGCTAATTTTACCTATAAATACCTGAATGATTACATTTCCATATAAAGGGTAATTTTTGCCTTGAACTCCTGCCAGCTCGCAATCCCGTTAAGCTCGGAGATTAGTTTCTGAATTCATACTTTAGTATTCATTTGAATATTATCTCGTGTAAAAAATGTCGCAGTGTTTTATACTTAGTTTATGTGATGGGAGGGCTCCCGCGGGTGCTTTTGATTTATGGCTGGAAGTCGCGGCGCCGCCGGCTGCAGCCACTGCCTCTAGCGTTTTTGCGACCTCTGCCACAGCCGCCGCGGGTCCCGCCGGGGCTTACTTGAACACACTTTACATTATAAATACACGCCCATGTGTTTATAGCATAATACTCGTATACATAACCAAGTTGTAAACATTTTAGTAATACGTATGTCAAGAATAATATTCAGCTAAATGAAAAGCTTTTTCCCAAAAATATTGCCGAAAAAGGGTTTTTTTCTCTCTAATTATGATACCTCAAGTATGGTGTTCTTATTTATACTTGCGGAACTAAAATAATTCAATACTTATACATAGATATTTAAAAAATCGATTCATCACATTGATATCGTCAGAAATAGAATTAAATTATAATAGTAAAAAAAAATGCTAAATGATTGCTAAATGTTTGGCATTCGTAGGTTTATATCGAGCTTGGAAGCATGAATCACGCAATATACCGGCTTATGTAACAGGTACCAAATAAGCCGAGGCGACCATTCATTATTATAATTATTATACATTACCTTTTAGTTGGTTTTTAAAGCTGCTGAATTAAATAAAGTAATGAGATAAAGGTTTCCTCATTTTCCATCCTAAAATTATCCTATTTTTTAATCCTTAATATAAGTAATGTCTTTCGTTACAGAGTAAAACTTCAACATGACATGCCTTGCTTTAATTACAACCTTAACAAGAAGTCGGCATTAAATTCGAAAAGTTTTAAAATAGGGAAGGTGCCGTCTTTAACGAACTTCCCGACAACGCGTCACCGTCTCTGATAAGAAACTACGTAGATCTTAGGCGTCCTCCGTAAACTTCTTTGGAGTTGTTTAATGTTTTCTGTAATACTTCCGACATTTAATGTGAATCCTTTCATTAGCTTGAATCCGGCGCGATTTAAAGCCTCGCCAAACTCTTCACGACTTAGGAGTCGTCAGATGGCTTAGTAAGTAGCGGGTGGTAGTCAAACAGGCAGCCCGTTAGCGGTTCCTCGAGTAATCTCGTTATAATATCAAAGTGCGCCGCGCGTTACGATCCTTCCCTCGCGTGCGAGCTTCAGAAAGCTTCACTGCCTTCAATCGATATCACTATATCAGGCACAAGCAACTTTAAGCTTATACCTCCGAAGGCTCGTTTTCCCAAAAGAAAAGTTGACTTTCGCTAAAAAAAATATCAGCTAAAGCCATCAAAACGTTAGCACAAAAGTCGGCACCGCAACGACCTGGGAGACACAATAGTTAAGGAAATACATGCCTCGGTAAAATGTCTTTCTTGTTTCTTCTTTTTCTTTGTACATTCTCGATTATCATTACAAAAATATCTTCTTCAAGAAGATCGAAAATGAACTAAATATCATATGTATGTATGTAATTAAACCGTGTATTTATAATGCATTGCAATGTGCGGTGGTAGAACCTTGTGCAGGGTCCGTTCAGATCGCTACCACCAACTTGTCCATTAACCCACCGCCAAGTAGCAGTGTTCGCATTGCTGTGTTCCGGTGTGGGGTTATCCCCACACCGGAGCACCGGTTATCTTATGATAACCGGTGAAATGACTAGCATATAGGCATTCCATCTTAGTCCTCAGAGTTGGCAACGCATTTGAAGTCTTAGGATTGCAGTTTTCAGATTGTAGTCTTGAGATTTCAAATCTCTTTGGGTCTCAGATCCCACTTACCATCAAGTGGCCTGAGTGTTCGCGCGCCTTCTCATTGCCATAAAAAATAAATGCCAGTTCAAATCGTATTTATTTTCATTAAGGAATTACTTTATAGATATTTTATATATTGAGGCGTTTCAAAGAAAAAAACATCCATTCGTCGTGCTCAATCGTGTAAAAATGTAATTTAATCGAAGCGCTTCAGGGTTGTTCTTTAAGTTTTACCACAGAATGATAATTTTCAAATAATCTGCTTAATTATAGTAATAGAAGAATGATTTGAAGTACAACAAATAATGAACTTGTACTAACAAACGGAAACGACGAAACTAAAATAATATCAGCATGTTCGGAGATTTTATATTTTCAGAAAATTGCAGCTAAAGTCGTATTTTATTGTCCCTGTGCATAAGGGCGGTTCAAAAAACAATATTGAGAACTATCGTCCCATATCTATTCAGTCCACTCTAACGAAGGTCTTCGAAAGGCTAATCCATAATATTATCTAACCCTCCTTACATAAGATTATTATTGAACGGCAACATGGATTCGTGCAACGACGTTCTACTACGACTAATCTCTTAGTATATGCCACTTATCTCTTTGAAAGCCTAGATGCCAACAAACAAACTGATTGTGTATATACAGGCTTCCAGAAAGCGTTCGATAGAGTTGATCATAGAATACTGCTGGAGAAACTTGCATTCAATGGCATTAAAGGAAATCTTTGGCGTTGGTTTAATTCCTATATTATCAATCGTACCCAGAAAGTTATCATAAATGGTCACGAGTCCGATTTTTTTTCTATCAGCTCAGGAGTACCCCAAGGATCTAAAATATGTTATAGGGTCCCCTATAGGACATACTCTCGTAACCAATGTCGTATCTTTTCTATTAGCTCGTGTCGTACAAATGCTGGCTACACGTATTGGAAAATGTAAAAAAGATGTATTGGTGATGTTAGAGGCTCTTTAACGCGATAGTGTTGGGAAACGTTGGCAAGTTTTTTTTTCAGCATTCATGAACGGGGGTACATGTTTCGACAGTTCTTATAAAAACACTTATAGGTTTCTAAGCAATTGTTTTGATTAAGTGAATCTTATCGGAAATAATTGCTGCGATAGTTGCATAAATTGATGTTTTTGAATGATTGCTGAAAAACTGCACTTCTCAACAAAAGGCCATAAAGATACGCTCTTTTGCTGGTGCACTTTTTCACATCGTATTTAGTCATTTTTGTAATAAGTGTTTTAATTGTGTTTTAACCATTTATTGTGTATGTAGTAAAGGCTTTGAAACCCTACACTGAGCTTGGTCCGACATGCTCTTGCCCGGTTTTTTATATTTGATGCCCATTACTTTCAGAAAAGGGAGTGACGAATACTTTTTTGTGTTTATAATTCCGAGATTTCGTTAAGGCTAGGCATCAGACAGGCACAATGTATTAAATGTTTACAATCAATATCAATCAATCATTTATTTCAGCAATTTACATGAGTAGCCTAGTGTACATTACTGTAGTATCACTTAGATGTAGGTATAGACAGAATAGTAGGTACATAAGTAAGTAATACATTTTTGTAGTATAATTTTCTAGTACTAGACAAAAATTTGGCTAGGCTTTACAATATTAATTAATAATAATACCTGGAGTGCCATAACTTAAATAATAACAACTTTAAAATATGAAATAAAGGAACGGTAGAAGTAATTTATCATATTTAGAAGTTTGCAAGTTAGTAGCGATAACTGATAACAAAGATGACTATGATAGTCGATACAACGTACCAACAGTACAAAATACCAACTTATCAACATTTCTTAGAGAAGAGATTCACAAACTTTTTTAAATGATAGTCTGTTTTTGAATAAAAATACAGATACGAGACAAATAGACCTGCAATTATTAAGACAGCGACGAGAAGACAAATCAAAGATCCCGCTTAGTTTTAGACATCTAAAGAAGATGCTAATAACATTTCTACTATAACATAATTAATGTAACTTTTGCTATACCGAACTGAACACAAACCCTAAATTAAGTCACATAACTATATCACGCTAACCCCTCTTATTTGCTCCCGTATTTTAATTAACTCCGCGCATTAAGAGGATTGTGAAGCTAAAAATCTCCATACAACATGTAAAACCGTTTCTCATCCCTTAAACCTCGTTCGAGTTTACGATTTTTGAATATGTTGTAGATATCATGAAAAACTATGTCCGTACGTTTTTTTTTCCAAGGAAATATTTATTACAAATAAACAATTTAAAAAAAAACAGAAACGAACAGACCTAGACCTTATAATAGCTACAACTGATTGATTGAAATTGATTTAGGGGGTGAGAAACGTTTTCGCCCGATGCTAAATTTGTATGGATATTTTTTGACATCTACGCGATTTTACCGGCGCTTCACAACCCTCTTAACTACTCGTAGCTTAGCTAAAATTAGCTTTTATGTTCCTAAAAAAAATACTTTTGTACGTAGCAGTTTAAAGCAACCAACTGTTCGAATACTTCATTGATGCAAAATAGTGAGGAGTGGATTTGGGAATATGAGCCCGAGTTTAACGTTGCTTTTCGGATGAAATTTTATGTATATTTCAATGTCTATTATTATTTAAAAGCAGATATGTAGGCCCTTAACTCTAATAGCCATGGTTTTGCTCCATTTAACTATGCAAAAACCGCCTACTTACAATTCAACTAAACGTTTGATGCACTGTTTTTTAAACACGTTTAGGTAAGGTAAATTGCCCTTGACCAAACACATATTATTTTGGGTTTCTTGACACCTTATTATAATTGTTTTTGGGCCCAATATCCGCTTTAAGATTATCTCGAAGACCTTCTCCAAAATATCACGAGAATTTTAAAACTTTTGTGAGTTTATCTATATTACTAGTAATAACACCCAACGGCCAAAACATACAAAATCAAAGCCAAAAACTGTCGGACAGATTATTTTGGTGCGTGGTCAAAATTATGGTTTTTTTTGAGCTACTACTTAGTCTATCCAGAAATCACACGCCGGTAATGTATTTACAAGATGAACACCAGTGGCCTGTTTTAAAAAGCTACAAATGACAATTTACAGGTTAGAAGTTTCCATTTGACACGACCTCGACCAATGACGACCAGCCATTTGAGCAGTGTTGCTAGTTCAGACCTGTAAAATTGTAACTTGTAGCTTTATTAAACGTGCCCCAGTAATCTCCAGAAGTACAACTACTTTTTATACTTTAGACTAATGAACCTCGCGCTGTCATCATTGAGCACGATTTTTTTTCTTATTTCGCATATCGTCATCTCGAAAATGTGTGTGGCGAATAATGTTCCTTGAAGGGGTATCTATTATTTATTCGAAACACATTTCAACGAACGAATCCTTACGCGTGATTTTCATTTCATCGAAAGGCATTCCCCGCATTTTTTGGTAGTCAGCCAGTCTAACCTAACCTAACCTAACGTAACCTAACCTAACCTAACCTAACCTACATAAATAATGATTAAGATATCCTAAAAACATTCTGGTCTCAGCAGAAAATAGCGTTCGGTGAAATTAAATAATTCGATAAACTGATAAGTTAATAATTGTGATGGTATGTATCAAACGACACTTCGCCCGTTTTGAATTAAAAAGGGAAGTTAATTTATATATATTGCTCAATTCTCGAATTGTTTACCGTAAAATATAAATAATTGTCTATAACTCTGGATTATTACAGATTTTTCTGCTTTGAAGTAAGTGAAGTTTGGAGATAAGAGTCGGCTAATTTTTGGCTATAATTTGTGAAGTACATTCGTAAAAAATAAAATAAATGATTTGGAATGAGTAGATTGACCCCTTTTTTATGACACCACGTTTACTATTATAATATACTAAGTTATTTTTAACCCCCAATCCCTTTTTAAAATACTTATCATTTTCTTTCTAGATCTTTTTTACCAAAAATAGATGCAAGTAAACAGGTTATATATTTTATGTTATTGAAATTGTAAATCCAGAGCACTCAGTACAATGAAGGCTTATTCTGACATAATTAGAAATAATTACGGATTTTAATGCTTTATAATATATTTACAACAGACTATGCCAAATTTCATGCTTCTTTAGTTGTTGAGTTCAAAAACTGCTGCAGACAGGATGACATCGAAGTCCAAAGCCCTATCACAAGGTTTTTTTTTTAACCGTTTTAGTTGGAAATCTTTTAAAGAGCAATTTCGAATTTGTTCATCAGTACGTATCTAGTAATTACGCCTACATTCGCGGATATTGTCTTTATTGAGAACTGTTAACATTTTACTGCAAATTATGGGTTGGATATCAAAGAACTTAGCTAAAATACCGCAAGAGTAAATACGATCTTCTGTATTAATTTGTTACTAGAAAAAATATTTTATTACACGCCTATATATTCAAAATAAATTACATTTCAGGCAGCATCAAGGTACAGCCTAAATTAGGATGTGTACGGGTCATCGTTTGTCGTTATACACGTCGTGTCAGTCATCCGTTGCGTTTTGTGGTTTATTACGTTTTAGTTGAAACTGTTGAAACGTGTCCGAACGAAGTCTTCTTCAGACGCGCCTCGAAAGCGAAGCAGATGTCAACTACAGCTGGTTGAAGGGGACCAAATGATATAATAATTACAATTTGACCCGAAGTCAACCAGCTAAAGCGAACAACGCTTACACTTTCGTCATGTCCTTCTTCTTGAACTTCAACTGCCTGCCGAGTAGTCATTTCTTCGTTTCTTGCGATTGTTTGAATTCTTCGTCATGTGTGTGTTAATTTCTATAAAATGCATTTTATTACACGATACAAGCAATAAAGGTTGAACACATTCAGAGAATCATAATCAACTACGTTTTTTTAAATTACTTTACATCATAGACACGGTTAGACTGATATATTTAGAAACGAGTAAAATTTTACGTGTATACTGTGAAACAGACGAGCCCGAAAATAGCTTTTCGTGTGAGGTGCGAGGGCGGACGCGCACGGAGCGGCGCGGCGCGCGCGCGTCAGCGGCGGCGGCGGCGGCGGCGGCGGCGGCGACGGGCGGCGGCGGAGCGGCGCGCAACATATAGGGCCGGGCGCAGCTCGCTACAATCAGATGCAGTGTAAGCTTACCCAGAGTCAGCGGCAAGCAGCTCGTGCCCGACGCCGCGCCGACATTGACGCGCCGCAGCACATGTAACCGTACACGCCGACTACCGCTATTTTAGTCTCGTCCGCTGCACTAATTCGGGCAGGGTTAACGCCGCGGCCTCGCCGGTCGCTGCCACTCGTTGCACACTTCCGTCTTCGTACTTTGTGTCGACACTCAAAAATATGAAAATTCGTGATCGTATGAGACGTATTTTAGTTACACATCAATCTCGAACCGAATAAAAAATCTCCAAAATGTTAACAAGCCCGAATGAAATTATATTTTTTAGACGTCATTAACCCGGCGACCCCGACGTCATCGACCTGACGTATGCACCTGATGTAGGGTTCGTTGACACGTAGCAGGTTTGACCTTGCATCTGTTTCGTTTGACCCAGTAGTAATATTAGAAAATGGATCTGCCGTAAATAGTTGAATGAAAATAAAATAGAATTTAGTAAGGATATTTTTTTCAAAGTTAAGTATGAGACCCAGGTAAGAACGCGGCGGCACCTTAGGTCACTGCTTTACGTCCGCGAATGCATTCCGACCGACAACGACGCGACATCGCGAACCTACTAACCCCGCGTCGCGAGGGGCCCTGCGCCCCGCGACCCTCCGAATCCGTCAGCCCTCCCACCCCCGCCCCCCCTCCCCTTCCGGTCCATCTGAAAGCTTCGAAAATACTTAACGTCTATACAGACGCGTGGAGCTACGGCGGCGGGGATAATCTTAAAGAGTTTCGGCCGGTATTGGATAAATGAGTAAATATTTAATTCGGCAGTGAAGCTATTACGAAGGTTTGATTGCAAAATTAAGGTTTAGGGTATCGCGTGGTTAACGTCGCGGGATGAGCAGCAGGCGGTCGGGCGGGCGACGCTACGGGCGGCTAAGGCGGGCGGGACTCGCGTCTCGACTGAGAGGCGCGCAGCATCGCGACGGCGCGCCGGCCGGGGCCCCCCGCGCCGCAGGCGTCGCCGCCGCCGCCGCCGCCGCCGCCGCTCGCCGCACTGTCTGCGGCGTCTGCAGGCTCGACCGACGCCCCGGTCCACGCTCCACGCTCTCTGCTCTACTCGCTCGGGCTGGGCTCGCCACTCGGCCACTCGGCGCCGCCCGATCGACGTTCGATGCGCATGACAACACCTCCTCACACATTATACGTGATCATCAATGATACTTACGAGTACCTATTATCAAAATAATTCCGGAATGCATTTTCCTAACCTTTATTATATTTATGTTTAAACGTTTAGTAAGATAGCTGAAACCACGAAGATAAAATAACCTTCGTGGTTTCAGCTAACTTACTAAACGTTTAAACAACAACTGTATGCATATGTACAAAATGAACAAAACAGAATTGACTGCTAGGTTATTAATTGAAACATTATTCAAAGGCATCCATTTCAATTAGGATCTGAAGAGCTGCGAGTAAGGATATCATTAATCAATTTCAGTTGTCTTTAGGTACCATAAACCACAACAGCATTCTCGCGGAGAACCTCTCGTCGGTTCTGGGTTTCTAAAGATTTATTGAAAGGAATTCATCGAATTTGTAATTTCCAAACACAAAGCTTATAATTGTCGTAAAAAAATCCTCTTTGATGATTTGCAGAATTTGTGAATAGCGGATCTATGCCAACCCTTAAAAAGTCTTGAAATTACGGTTTTACTACGATGAAAACGACATTATTGGCAAACACATTTAATACGATCCTTGAACTTGTTTTGACCTTTCCAAATATAGACTTGGTATCTTTATTTAAGGCATCGCTGTCAACGTCTTTTAGTTGAAATGATAAAGATGATGAAGACATTAATTTACTCATTAAAAGTTGAGCTAAGTACGAGTATATATATACATTACAATCAGGATTTAAACTGATCCGAGTGTGGGTCCCTGGTCAAGGAAATTAATAATTCTACGATCCACGCGAATAAGTGATCCGAATCATGCTTCATAAGTTCATAACGCTTTGGTAAATCTATTACTTACTGGCCACAGACGCCACAGTGGCCACGGCCTGGTAACTGGCCAGTTTGCAATAAATAAAGCAAAAGACATGCTGATATTTCTAGACTAGAATACCTATATTCGGAAATATTATCCGGAGTACTTTTTAAATGTTTACTACCGGTGTCAGTATAAAGAAATTGGTGGCTAGTAACTAAATGACAATTTAATTTTCAATAATTGCTGTAGAGTTTAAAAAATCATTTAAGATATTATCACGAAGAGGTTGAAAATAACAGTTACCAACTAATATATTTTTTATGTTACATTTAATTTACTATGTATCGGTCTTTAATCGTAAAAAAAAATGACAGCAAATAAAACGCTTCTTGTCGTGGTCAGATACGACAAAATTAAATAGGTTCGTTAAAGTGCAACTGTTGTGTAACCCTGATATTCCACTATCACGATAATTCGATGAGACTAATGTTAGTGATGCAGTTTTCATCGCGGAGCATGCTCACGTCTCAAATGAAAAATCCGCAAGGATTGATATCGATTGCGGATTGCAAGATAGAGCGCCTGACTCTATTAACTTTGTCGTTTTCGTGATATGTGCGTATGTAGGTGTCTAAATCATCTTCAATTCTTAAATATCATCTATATCCGGGATTCAAGATGACGGCCATGACTTTTATTGAAAAAGTCATCATGGGATATTATTTTCAAACATTTTGGGATTGCAGCTTAGCCACCATCTTGAAATCCAGCAAAGATGTCATTTGAAAATTCTGTAATCCTACTGTCACTGCAAACTAGGTGGGCTACAGCTACGTCACTGACTGGTTCTCAGGTGGATCACCTGCAGGCCTATTTACTAACGCCCTCGCAATCGTTTTCATTCTGACAGTCCAAACACGAGTCTGCGTACAAAACGAAATCAATTGTTCCGCTTTAAAGTCGATTGCGATTGCAAGTGCGTTATGTGCTTGGAAAATTGTATTTGATTATTTTCTTAGTGATTATTTTTCTTAAGTCTTATTTACCCGTATTTTACATAGATACATTATAAGGCAATATTTATCGCAAAATCATTCTTAAATTGGAAAAAGTAAATAAGTACCAGAGTAATTATAGTAGGTACTCGGAGAGTATAACAGTGACAAGCAGCTGAGTAGGTCCTGTTAGTACTCACTCTGGGTTCACTGTAAACCGGTTTTCCACCCCTGGACTTGTTGCTGACATAAGTCGTTCTGGGCCTCTATTCTAGGTGGTAAAAACGATATCATATTTGACCGGGCCTTTATTCAACACGGTAAAAACCATATCGTCTTTGACCGGTTACGGTATTGTTTTGACGAGGCCCTGGGCCGAAATTCTAGTGGTAAAAACCATATCGTCTCTGACCTGCTATCGTATTGTCAACGTTCGTTCGTAATGGCTGTCAAGTTAAAAACAATACCATATCAATAGCATGTTATTAGAATTGTTAGAAGTAAGAAGTAAGGTAATAAAAGAATAAAACTTGTCAGTATGGTTTGTTTCGAGCTCTACTGGGGTTATATAGTCTTTTTCTCACGGCGATAAGTTATTTCAGAGATAGTCGAGTCGAGCACAGTGCACAAATCGTCACGTCGAGCGCAGAACCTGCCATGAATTATACAAGAATCCCGCTAGAACTACCTTAAGGCGGTGGCCATTTGTGATGTTCCTGGAGTTTGGCACTCTTTCGCTAAGAACTTTAAGCGCCTCTCTAGTATTTGCATAAGTAGAAAGAATTTAGTTTTATAAATGGTTCTGGCTTTCCAAAATAAGTTTTCAAAATGTAACATACAAACTGACAGACTAAGTAACTTTCGCATTTATTCTATTATTACAAAAAAAGAATGGTTATGAATGTAAAACAGAAAAACAAAATTAAATACCTAATTTTGGAATTTGAGCTTAAAACAATGAAGAAATCAAATATTTGAACCGGATAATTTGATCGCGTCACGTTTCGGATGGCGCAGGAGCCACCGAGGAGTGTACCGCGGCCGCAAGGATTGATGGAAAACCTGAGATAAGTTGGACTCGTATTTGATTAGATTAATTCTCATTCGGTATTCTGTGCGATAACCCCGCCGGGCCGCGCCGCCCCGTGCAGGCGACATGTGCGCTCCCGCTCCAAACTCCAACCGCAACTCCATTGACGACTGCACATAACTGTAATTACACAACGCAAGGGAGTATGCATTACACATATGAAGACAAACGCAGCCACATATGTTTTACTTAGCTTATTTGGATAGCTACGTAATTCCTGACCTGCACTGTAGTTATCGTGTAGACCTATTGCGTTTTAATTTGCTTAGATTGGTCTAAAATAGTTTAGGGTAAATATTATTAAGTGCAGTAAAAATAAACTTAAATAATATTTTTTTAAAGGAGCTCTTAAACCAGCAACTCTTACAACAGTATGTAACGGCTACTACAGCTGTACCTACTTCCCATAGTGACTGTTTGAAGTAGCAATGTTCCCATGAAAACCATTACTAGTCACAAAATCTTAACTATTCCACTATTAAAGTTTAAAAATTGCGGCTCTTTGACCATAGGCAGCGGTGATCACGTGGCATTGTATTTTACACTATTTATGTAGCATAGGGTTTTCGAAAGTTAGTTTTTTTTTAGGAGTAGTATTAACTTAATACTCATCTAATTCACGCTGCATATGTTGTAAAGTAGGAGGTATATTTATAAAACTTCCAAACGATTGATGAGTCATTCATTACAATACATCGTCTTAAATTAGTTTGGAACGTTAGGAAAATTTAAAAAAACACCCATGTTAATATACATTTCCACGATTTACGGCCTATTTGGGGTCACTGTATATGTTAAATATTGTGATTAAACTTTGACATGTTGAGAACATAACACTTCAATAACTTTGATAGGTACCCTAAAAACAAAACAGACAAATGAGTCGCTAGTGACACATGTAGCGAGGGCGACGAATCCACCCGAATAAGCACTATCCGTTGTCACAGTTCTCGTGATTATTTCCACGCGAACGCAATTAGAGAGGAGTGCGAGCCTCCTCCTGTTTGTTTTAATTACGTCGAAATACCCGCCGCGCTGCCGGCCCTCCCGGCGCTGCTCCATCCACTTTCATTGCAAATTGCAAATCCTATTAATGATAAAAAACAAACCGATCCGCGCCCGAAACACAATCACGCGACGCGCTCGCCGCTTCCTACAGCCCGCTAGTTCCAAACACTTTAACACGTGAAGCCAGTCTGCTATGCTTGATCAAAAATTTCATTTAGCTGTTGGTAGGTTTATTTATTATATGAATTACTACCCTCTACTATAAAGGTTTATATAGTACTCTCAAAACTAAGCAAATTTGGCATGTGCAGACAGAAGGCTTTATTTACTTAGGTGCATGCTTACATAAATATGCCTGGATGTTAGGAGGTGCTCGGCATGGTCGTTTGTTGGCTGACTGCCCGTGGACCGGGCGCGGCTCACTCCTGTACTACCGCCAACACAAATATTTGCAACCGCGAAACAAATAATTGGCGATTGCAACTTCGCGTCAGCCGTATGTATCCCATTTATTGGGTAAACATTCAATTGTTAATTACTTATGACAAGGAGCTTATTTACTCGTATATTGACAAAAAAGAATTTGTTTATTAAATAGTATTGGTCTATTATATTTACTGGGTTTTTCACTCGGCTGTAATTACTTTCAATTAAATAAGAGCTATCAAATCATTAACAACACGATAACCCGTCTAAAGCAATCTGGGCCTCTATTCTCGACGGTAAAAAATCTGTTATCGTATTGTCAACGTTCTGATATCTCTTATTTAGTTGACAGTAATGGCAACCGACGTCAAAACAATACCATTACAGATCAAAGACGACATGTTTTTTACCGTCGGGAATAGAGGCCCTGCCTTTGCTGTATTTATAAGTTTCGTACAGTGTCGCGCCTACGGCGTAGCACAAGGCTATTTCGTAGCAGGCGTAGCACGTTTTATTGCTAATGTTATCGGGTGCCTCTATTTGACAGAGCATGAATAAGAGAGAGCCAAAGCTATAATCGGATGACAAATCACGTAAGACTATTTGCCAATTACGTAGAACGTCATAATTGTGCCCTTAGTTTAGTTCATAGATCGTTCCTATTACTCCTCATTTCTAATCGCCTTTTAACCATGTTGCAAGTCTTTTTCTGTCAGTGCGTTCGTGTTTCAGTCATGGCTGAGGGCTGGAACGTGTGAACTATTTCGATTATTTTTAGGGTTCCATACAAAAATGGTACAAAAATGGTGGGACTTCGGTGTATGTCTTTCTCAGCAACTACTGAACTTATGAAATTAAATTTGGCATAGGTTTATAACTTGCTTGCCCGTATCTAATTACGTATAAAAAATAATTGAAAAGTTTTATATTGTATAATGTATAGTAATTGGGAAATAGGGTCTAAATGGGGGTTTTAAAATGAAAGTAAAACAATTATAGCAAATAAGATATAAAAAGGCTTGAATTTCATTTTAAAATCATTTTTTATTCAATTTTTAGTCATCTAGTTTCAAATTTATGAAGAAAACGGCACAAAAAATTATCGTTCACCCCTTTAGTGTTGGTGAGTCTCATATACATTTTTCCGCAATTACTATGTACCTAAGTTTTTTTATACAAATAACTTCTTATCATTTGTGTAACTTGTACTGCTTGTTGTCGGTAAATAAAAATATCATTTATTATTTATTTATTATTATTATATCTGAAGTTTACGGGTCGAAAAATCTTCTTTTACTAATATTATAAAAAGACAAAGTTTGGATGTTTCTTACTCAATCCCGCTTCAACCACTGAACGGATCGGGATGAAACATAACACACATACAAGTTAGGTCCTTTTATAGGACATAGGATATTTGTTATCCCGAAAATCGACTCATCCCTACGGGAAATCAAATTATTCGTTAATAGCTATGCATTTGCTCACAAAGTGGCGCCACTTTGTATAGATAAGTAACAAAATTAAAAAGGTGAAATCTCAGCAAGCCATGTGTGGGTAGTGTGTTTTTATTTCTGTTTACGTTTTTCTGCCTGTTGATGTACACAAAAGTTACTAAAGAACCCACACTTTTAGTTCTCCATAGAAGAACTAGATGGCGCTAGGTCCGATTTAAAACTCTGTATCGAAATGTTGCCATAGTATTGTGATATAGTCAAAGCATCGAGCAACACGGAAGGGAGTCACTTAGCTATGAATATTACAGTCAACTAGTTCTGTCATTTATTGCGGGCGAAAATTTCCACACAAATGCAGCTCTGCATACAAAAACAAAACTGTAATGATGACACTAATACATAAAACATGGAACAATACACCGACAAAACTTGCACACTTCAAGCAATTTTTGTATACGAACGAGTCACAATTCACAGATTGACACGATAAGGCTGAACGGCTAGAAGTCGGTCTTTGTTGCTCAACAGATCCGAATTTTGTACGGGCGAGCGGATTCGATGTTGGTTAAGTGTAGGTAACGCTCACTCGCGCGACTGGACTCTGTGTAGTCGAGCATCCGTGTGACAACTAGTTTTATTAGATGCCTATGCCCGCTTGGGCTTGTACTTTGACATAGGGGAAATGGTGCGAATGCCTACTCCCTTCCTGTTGCTCGATGGGTCAAAGTCACTGGGTGGTACGATTTTAACTATGCCGCTCACTTATAAGCTTTATATTTCGTTCTGTGTTCTGTTAGGATAAACTTATATTTTTCATCCTGGTAAGATCAAATTCTAAAGTCCACGCTGACGAAGTCGTGGGGAGAAGCTAGTCTGAAATAATTTAAACCGTAATTGACTCGTAATGTTTTGTAACTGGGATAGACCAAAAAAAAAATACTCACGGTTTTTACATTCTAATTCCAAAGTATAGGTAATTTTAAGAGACCAATTTCAATAATTTTGCATGTGACCCAGTAGTTTTGTTTTAATTTAATATCTTTATTTATTGAGCAGACATTTTATGGATGACGTGAAGATATTTATTTACAACCAGTATTTGGCGTAAAAATTGGGTTTTTAAGAGTAGATCATATTGGAATTGGATAGAAGAATCGTGAACCACCGCCATCAATACCTAGGCGCATTTATTTTATTCGGCGGTTAGAAGACTGCTTAATTAGACTTAAATGTAAAAAAAAAAAGTTTATTTTTAAGTTAATTGTTTCTCGATTTCTTAGATTTTTATTATAAAAAATATTCTTATTTTGTGGACATTGTAATCGGACATAGACATTTTTTTTTGATGCGAATTATATTGATACGGATATAAATACAGAACCCTCGCCCGACTCACACTTTTAAATGTTTGACGGGTTCCATTCCGAAAGTGGTTATGACCTAAGTTTTATGAAACCCGTTGGACTCACACAGCGGTGATAACAAGGCTGAGATTCTACGCGTATAAACCGTTTTGTTTTGTCAACGTTTTGATAGCCTTTATTTACTAGACACACTTGAATAAAGGCCCTGCATGGTTTTTAAAAAACTAGTTCATAGTTAAGGGGAATAAAATTACATTAAAACTGGCAAGTTAAGTCACTTGCGTCACGAAAATAAGTCATAAGTTTATATCCTGCCCCCATACGCCAATAGGCGGTATCTCAAATTCAATAAATTAGGCAGATAAAATCTTCACCTGTTTGGAATATGGTCGCACTTTCTACAGGAGCTTTTTTATTTTTTGTTGACATTAGAAGGCACGCGAGCACTAAGGCCATCTGATGGTAAGTCGGATCTGACACCCATAGACATTAGAAAACTCAAGACTACATTCTCATTTGTCTGAGTTCTTAAAGTGTGTTCACTTTTTTGAAAGCTGCCCAAATACCTAGAAACACACACACTGAAACGAGCTCTGAAGTTTTCAATTTTTCGCCGGGGTTTTACAATTTTAATTTATATTTATGTGTAGTGTTGTTAATGGCCTCATGAGTAGGAATAACTATCAATATTTTTTTTAATGATTAGTTGCAGTTGAGTGAATACGTTTAAATCACGGTACTTAAATATTTGTAGTTTCTGTAGTGCTTTAATAGTTCTTATCTCATTCATTTACCTAATTTTGTATGTAGACTAAATTTCCGAACGGTTAAAACTGGCCAGTGTGCAGTGGTCGGTTTACTCTAAAACTTGTCTGATCAGGAAGCAAAACATTGTTCTTTACGTGTTAGTAGTTTGCTGGATTTAATATTGAAGACGTTGCCCGTGCGCCGTGCAAGTTGCCGTATGCGGCGCTTTTTGCTCGCAACTGGCAAGGTATCCGGGAAGCAAGTGCTGAGCAAACTTTGCCTGCGTTTGCTTAAAGTCGTACGTTAAGCTGCACACTCTGCTTCAGTCTATTTTTTATTCAAACAAACAATTCCCTCTACTCTTAATGAAGTAGTTTATTTATCGTTATTCCTTCGAGAGCTAATTAAATCTCGGAAACCTAAAACTGTCCTGTGTTTATCTAGGTCTACAAGAAAATAATAACCTCTTGGCGCTCATGCGGGATTAAGTAAAAATGCATTTTTTTATTTTTTTTTGTTTATTTTTGTGAAAGTGTCATTTCAGTATTTATAATCGCTGTTGTCTATTTGTATTATTGTATTTGTATTACACTACACGTCATAGTGTGCGAATGATGTAAATCAGTTATTAGATTTGGTTAAATTAACTTGTTTGGGATGTCATCCGTATTATTTATGTCTCTTCAACGCAGTAGACGGCTCTAGCACTGCGACTCCTTTGTGTTTATTTATAGTATAAATTTAGTTTTATTAGTGGCGTCGCGTATTAAAGCTACAGGCGCATAAGTTTCTTCATACATTTTTTGTGTAATTTATGTTAGGTACTACTTTTTGTTTCTTAGTTCATGAAATGTCTAATCGGCTTAGAAATTATATTATCTTTATTGCAACACCTACCAAAAGCTACATTTTTATCGATCTTAATCAACGCAGCGAACAAGCACATCCGTTTCAATATAAGACGCTTCGTGCTTGTTCAGACTGATGTTGTAATGAACAAAATAAATATCATTATATGTCGGTGTTGTTCAAAGGTTAGCTCGACTGGGCCGCCCCGCCCCGCGCTCCACGCGGCTCGCTCCGCTCGTCGTCCGAGGAGAAAACACATTTCCTGCTTCATTGTTTCCTAATTTTTCTAAGTTCTCTCTACTCCGCGCTCGTCCGCTTTTCCTCTTTTGTTTCGGCTCTTCCTTCCGGAGACGTTCCGGTTTAATTGTCACTTTTTATTATCCCTGTATCGTAACTTTCTAGCTGATTCATTTAAAATACACTTGCTGTTGTTGGGATAAAGTCTACGAGATTGTTTCTTCTATATTTACAAATATTATTAAGAGGTAAAATTATGTTTGTTTGTATGTTGAGAGTAATTGCTGCGACTACTGAACCGATTATAAAAATTATGTTCTTCTGATGGAGTTGAGGACAACCTAGTAACTCCAACCCAAAATAACAGAGTTAAATACGAAACGTGTTTTCATAGTTATTATAAACTAATATTTGTTAAAGCTTTGTCCTTGGAGCATTTATACCGAAATAACCCTTACACAGAGTTTCCCCTCTGCAAGTGTATAAGATCACATGAATTGCGTGTTTACAAAAAGTACCTCTGTAGTTGATTACCTCATATTAGCAAAATTGTTGTCTTGGAGTACGAAGCTCGAAGTAAGTGCGTGTAAGCAAAGAAAAAGAAACACATCGAATTCGCAGAACGGAATATTTTTTAATTAAATTAAATACACGTTTATTTTAAGGACGCGGTAAGCTTACTTGGTAGTGACCCGCCCTACAAAACTAGCGGTGCCGGCTTTGATTCTTGGTATGGACAAATATTTGAGTGATTAGTGCGAGTTCTGGTCATGTCAAACTTGCCGGAAGAAAAACTCAAAATCCTGAACTTTAAATTTGACTTGAACAATTTAAAGCATTGCTAATTATTTATAAATTTCGTTATTACGATCGTAAAGCAAATTTAATCAGCTTTCATTCACAGCAAACGAAACTGAAAAACTGTGGTCGTGGCGTCTAAAATGGCGAACCAGTGTACCGTATTTCCATTTTTTTTTAATTTGAGATATATTGTTTTCCGGGCGACTTTCGCTAAACATGATTTATCATAAGTATTTTCGACACTCCTAAGCTGAGCTATCCAGACCTGTAAGGTTGGCCACTATATTCCGGAGACCCTATATAAATAATTAAAAAACTTTAAACAAATGTCTTCAGTTTCTTTATAAATCGTGTGTTGATTATATTTGCTCGTGTGCGTGATTTTAAGTGTTTTTGTGGTATTCCCTTATTTCCTATAATTACAATTTCTCTAAAATCATTTTCTATTCACTTTTTTGACAGATCTTTTGACAGATACTATCCATATCACTTTTAACCGCAATCATTATAGTGCGGACATTAGCGTTTGTTTGAGTTATAGGTTCAAACGATTACAAGAACATTGTCTTTATTCTAGGTTTTGAACACAAGGTTGAAATAAGTTTATAGGAATATAAAAGTATAAAAAACAAATATATAGCTTTAAAATGTTATGTATTATCAATATTAGACATTTTAAAATTATAGTTACTACTTTAACGCTATTGAAAATGGCTTTTATATCAAATGTATGATTGTAGCAAGTGAGAAGATTGCGCCGAACACGTCTTCCGGTACAAAGGTTTTTAAGGCTCTGTATGATATAGGTGCCTGATTGAGATTCCAGACGGAAAACCTTATTGCTTTTGACCTTTCATCGTATTGTCAATGTTACAATAGCTCTTATTTACTTGACAGTATTAGCCGGCAAGTTAAACACAATTCCATAACACGTCAAAAGCAATATTTTTTGCTCGCGTCGTGACCTAACTGATCCACTCGTTTCACTGCAGCCTTCATAGCGACAGATGCATAAAATAATGTAACTTAACTGTTTCCTTGTATTAAGTAAGAAAATGTAATCGTATTTTCTTTAACAAAGCGGGAACACACCCTCATTCCTAAGCCTGACATCGCAGTGTTGATATCACTCTCACACCATTTCACAACCAGTCGTTCGCTCGTTTATGTATTGGACGCATTAGTGTCGTTCGATTCAATTCGTAATTAATGTATCATTTAATTTGTTATAGAACTTATACACTATTTGAAATTGAGAAAATAACCTTTTGTGTGTTATGTTATGTCGAGTATCATTGGAATATAATTATTTCATTCTTACGATCAAGTGTAGTCTTATTTGCTGAGTAATGTATCTATCTATATCTGATTGGATTAAGTACTACTACAGTATAGGGGCCAGAGGGCCTTTCCTTTGTTGCGAGAAAGGGCTTAATTTATGTGACAGATATGCTTTACTTGTCGATTGTGAAACAGGCGGTAGTTTAAAAAAGGTTTCAACATAAAGCTAGTTTTAAAAATCGGACAGCTCATGTTCTGCTTTTTTCCTGTATTTGTGCATGATAATAGGAAAAAATTACCTTCGTAATCCTTCAAGCCGTTTATATACATACGGAAAATATTACCCTCCTTTTTGGGCAGTTAGGTAAAAAAGAAACCCTGAGCGGAGTTTTATTTACAAATTTTGGGTACAAACCATGAATTTAGAATAATTAATTAATAAATAATTAATGTGATTCACTAGCGGTCAGATGAAGCGCAGTGGTGTGTGGAATCTACATATTTGGAAAGGCATTGCTTAAATAGTAGTTTATACCAAAGTATTCTAATATTTTTGTTTAATTATAATTTTATATATGTGGCAACTATCCTCGTGTTTAGTTTTTCCGGTGAACAATTTACAACCTTACAGTTGTGTGTTGGCTTATGTTGAATATGAATTAGCACGTAGGCTACGTTTCATCCCAAAAATACCATTTATCACAAACGACACAAACATTATGATTTTCGTTTATATTAAAAGTTAATTACAAATTAATCATTTACTTTAACCCGAAAATTTGATACTAATCGAAACGTTTTATTTTTAATTAATAATCATAGACTTACCCGCTAACGGCTTCTGTATTACACCAATAGCGTATCATAGTCACTTGCTACGTATTGACGATATGACCGCGGTCGTGGCAGATTTATCGTCCGCTGCGCCGTTTCGATTCCGAACTATTCGATAGTCACTGGATTGAACATAATAGTTTCATCCCTCTTGCACAAGTGGAATCGTTTGTAACGGGCAGCGTTCCATAATCGCGGGATTAGGCTGCGGCCGAGCGGACCTGAATCGGAGGCAGGATGGCACAATCTGACTCTGCTACACGCGCAACGGCGTATCACCGGCTCGTACTCGTACCTACCCTGACCGCACGGATATCGACACCGCTAGTGATAGCACAAACATTGCTTCTTTTTGTTATTGTAACGAAGAAGTGTGCCGAGAAACCTCCCAAGTGCCAATGCCTGTAACACGTTCGACCTGTCAACTCTATCGGAGCTGTGACACTCGCGCCGGCATGGAATCTGTCCTGTGGGCAATAAAACTGTCTACAAGTAAGTTTGTTATTTAATACACAAGGTGATTTTTTTTCTTTTTTGTTGGAGTTTGAAAGGGATGTGATACTGGTATAGTTTGATAGGAAGATAGTTATCTTGAAATAGAAAAAAAAGAACTGAAACGACACCGTTTTCAGTTTCAAGATCTAAGACTTTTTTTAAACCGGTCAAGCGCGAGTCGTACTCGCGCACCGAGGGTTCCGTGTTTAAGGTGACATGCTCGGCAATCACAAAAGAAAATACTCATTTCTATGCAATAAGGCCCATTTTGACTAGCCTACATTTTAAGATATTTTTTTATTTTATTTTTATTTCTCAAAATCTGTAAATAATGAACCTTTCATTTTATTTTCCCCATTAAATATAAGTAATTATCTATGCATCAATATTTTATCAGCTTTTACGATTAATTAACTTCGGAGATCAGGGGGGGGGGGGCGGGGAGGGGACGGTCATATATTGTACATTTTTGGCTATAAATCAAAAAGTATATCACAATTATTTTTATTATTTTTGTTTTGCAGATTAAGCCCTTTCATATGAAATTCATTTGCTATAATCAAACCTCTTTATTTTTTCAACCTCCCATCCTAGATTCCTTTTGAATTATTAATGAAGTTAATTTCATTTTTTTTTTTACTAAAACAGTTGCGGGCAGGCATTTGTAGTTGCTGAGATAACCTGCTGTAACATACAGACAAAAGGACAGATAACGAAGTCCCACCATAAGGGTTTCTTTTTTTACCATTTTGGTACGGAACCCTAATAAGAACAGCAGCTTTTTGTGCCAAGGATTATGAAATTACACAAATATTTCTATAATAGTTTTATCTTTATATTAATCTTCAGTCTTAACTATTTATGAATGCTGTTTTTAATTTTACAGAATTTTCGACCTAAAGTGGCCAAAAAGGGTAGGTACTCGTGCTTCTACCCTACACGGCATGCACCTATATCAATTCCAATTCTTTAGCAATATCGTTAGAAATATTGACCAATCTTTTGCGGATTTTGTTACCTACCTTATTTTATGAGGAATGCCACCCTATCGTAAACCTCGATACGGCTTACAGCGGAATCATGAAATGGGATTGCCTGCGGTGTCTAAAAACTTTTGAAAGGGAGTGTAGTTAGAGTTATGTCGGTGTAGATAGAGGCGGTTTAGAAGATCGTCACCGGTTGAGTGAGGGGCGTTTAACGGGCTAATTATCAAACGGCTAATGAAGTTTGTATTCAGCGGGCGGGTGCGGCGCGGGCGCGGGCCGGGCGCGGGGCGCGCTACGTGCTGCGACTCGCAACGCGCCCCACCTGATCGCTCCCGGCGCCCGGCGCGCCCGCCCCGCGCCACCCCGCGCAGACCCCCCACAGAAAAATTGCAAAGAAAAAGTTTCATCGCAGGGGAACGTGAATGAAATGAAGAATTGTGTCGGCCGCTTTCGGGAATATTACCAACATAGAGTTCCTCGAGAACCTTTTCTGTCTGTTTCAATTCATCAAGATGTCTCTTTAAATACGAAACGATGTAGTGGTCGTATTTACTACGGTAAAGCTGTGTACAGACTAACGTCCAAATTTTTATCAATTTATCAGACATTGATTTGCGGTATAGTTCGGTTCGGAATATGAATTATAATAGTAAATTGAAACTAGTTTTATCTGGTGACAGAATATCTTACCTTTAAGCATCACAATAACTTATCTTTAACCATTAAAATTAATTTTAAACATTTTAGATAAACACATTTCTGAAATAGTGGTCACGTAGTTAGTAAAATTAAACTAGATTTAGTCAAGCATAACTTCGTTATTCAAATACTGTCGAGGTACGTTAACCGAACACAAACGCCAAAGCAAATTAGAAGTAGTTAGATGCATTGTGTAGCGTCGCGAATACCGAGCATTGACTAACTATTCGTGTAGACGGTTACTTCACGGACACAGCCCGCGCTGCGAGCTTAATTAACTCGAACATATGCGCATATGTATGTGCCGCTATCATTACGGAAACGGCTCAAAGGAGCTGATCCTAAAGTGGATGGAAAATAAAATGTGACACCGTACACACTCGGGGGCTGTGATCGACGGAAAATTCCCTCCGCCGGCTTATTCCCAGAAGCATTATTACACTGTTCTAGACTCATTTTTAAGAAAAAGCGCGCACCTCGAGTCTTTAAATTAGCTTTTCTAAGCTATCTAGGTAGTAATCGTCTGTAGCCAAGAGGTGCTTAGTGTTAGTAAAACGTATAAGAAGTAAGGAATCAGCTTCGGTTCTGGTTTATAAGGATTTAGAAGTGCCAATAAAATGTGGCGATAATTTTTTTGATTTCCGACATTTTGCTCTTAAAGGGCCGTTAACCAGTTTTGAAGGGCTTTGCGGGTGGGTATTGGTTTTGAGACATACGATTAGGATTTGTTTTTATTATTCCTCTCTAGTCTTGAGCTAATGAAAGTTATTCCTAATTTATGGTGTTGTCTTACTTTCTCACGGCACGTCTGCTTACTTTGCTATTTTGGTGTACCTAATCAATTACTGAATCGACGATGTTAGCATAACTAAATACTTCCGTCATATTCCTACTGCTCCTTTTGTTTATTCTGTATTTGATTATGAACGCATAATTTGAAAGGACGGCACATAAAAAGTAACTGCAATTTTGTGTGCCATAAAATAAAGGCCTAATGAGTGTATAAAGGAGCACTTTGTTGGGCAATAAGTCTTGTCTAATTGTTTGGAAAGATAATTTTGTGTCGGTTTATTATCCGGCCGCTAGTCCCGGCAGCCCGGCAGCCCGGCAGTCCCGGGCACGCGGCGCGTTACTGATGGATACGGCCGTCACACATGCTACTAATTACTCATTTAAGACCCGCTCAGTAAAAGTATTAATCTTGGTAAAATATACCTCCACGGTATCCCTTGGTTATCTACAACGTACGTAATACGCCATTATCTCTAACTTAGAACCATGTTTATTTTCGCTATAGTGGTTTCATTTCAATTGTATGGCTCGGGGTCTCTTCAGCGCAGTTATTTCATTATCGAATTACCTCAGGTTTTTTAAAAGTCTTTCTGTGCTTGTGAGTCTTGATAGTTAAATAAACCTTACTTAAACTCCACGTAGCTAGAATGATCGTAAAAGAGGCAATGTGTCTGCCCCTACCTTATCCACAGGGCACGGAAAAGGGAACATCCTTAAATATTTTTGGGTCACGTAAAAATGGCAACAAAGGTGCTGTCCCGCCGTTTGCCCGCTGGTTAAAGGTTATTTTATTCGTAATGCCGGTGTTGCCGGGGCCGTAATTCGGATGAAGTGATGTGATTAAACTTGAAGCCCATGCTTTGATGCATTAGGCCTAACAAAGAACTTTAAAAAATAAACAATACTTACAGCTCACACGACACACTTTGTAGCTTTCCTTTTCTAGGGTTCTGAAGTCAAACCACTTACCTAACCTTATAGTTTCGCTATATCCGTCTGGCTGTCTGTGTCCAATCGCTTTTTACAAAACCGAAATTTGGTACACACATGTATATGTACCTATAATAGTTATAAGTCGCTCACTAGGGTCAACGATCAAATAAGTTTAAAACAAAAATTATATAAAGTACATGTCATGTAAAGCAAGGGTAAAAAAAATGCGTAGAACATCGGTGGGACCAATGGTTGGATAACTATAAAAAATATATCATGTGTATGTCATCTTATTATCAATTATACTATATATAAAATACAAACATAACAGTCTAAATCATAGCCCTCCCTCCTTTTTGCTTCGCCATAGTCGGAAAAAACAGCGAGAAATCTCAAGTATTCAAAATTTAGAAAACATCTTAACCTAGACTTCTTTGGTCCTTGAGATACAGGCGACTAAAAATCAAGACCGAATAACTTTATTTCAAAATTAGATCATACATCTTTTTGTGTGTTTGTAGTACCTAATAGCGTCAGAAACCTAAATTGAGCATGGTCCGACATGCTCCTGCCCGGTTTTTTCGTCTAAGTATCGGTATCTTAATATTCCTATCTACCTTACCTTAACCGTAACGTAAATTTTATTCTCACCTCCGTATTGTACACAATGTATATTGTTATATTATGATTCATTCATCATTGGTTCTTTATTTACCTTACCTGTCATAAATAAACATCTAACTTTTTGCTTCCTCTGAAAGTTATTTATTTATCAAGTGAATTCATACATTTGCATTTATAATCCTCGCCGTATGTCAAATATTACACTAAAAAACAGTCAGGTTTTACCAAAGATAAATAGGAATATTTTAACTATACTTGAAATTTGATGTTTCGTAACGCCATCTAGCGATGTCAGTTGCGACTACGTCGTTGTTTCATCCCTAAGTAGTCCCTCGACTTGCCACTGTGCGTAATATTAAATGATGAAACAGATTTAGATGACTTTGTGACACGATCTTTACACAGTTGTTCTGCTGAATCCCTGGATGGCGTTGATGAGCAACGCGTGCGCATCAATGAATCTACAACAATTGTATATTTAGGTAATCATTTTTAGTTCGGTCAACCAGAAAACCATATGACGATGATCGGAACAAAATCATAATATTTATTATATGCAGTTGAGCTTAAGTGTATTTTTATGACTTTTATGGCAACTTTCCAAATTATATGTAGTACCGATTAAAGAGGTAGTTGCGGGTTGCTTACATTATTTTAACTTGATAAGTTATTTTATTGACTAAATTATGGGTCATTTGAACTCAATGTGCAATTTTCAGAAGTCAGTTGTAATTTAATATTAAACTAGAAAATTACAAAAACAAGTTGATTAAGTATTTATGTTCCGTTAAAAAACAGGTTAAACAAACTGCACCGAGCATCCAGTGGCGTCCTCATTACTATTCTTGTGTATTTCTAATAAACTTTAGTATATGAATGAAAAAAGAAGCCAAGTTTTCCTTTCTAGATAAAGTGTTCTTTATTCTAATTCCGGGCAACGCCCTTCCAATATTTTTCGCTTACATGTGATGCATGTTTCATAGCTCGATTGGAAATTAGACGGTCTCTATACTCGTTGCTGAGCCAGAAAAAGAACCTATAAAATTTATGACAACCCACAGCCGCAGGCTCTTTGCCTAACGCACTCGCAATCGGAATCGTTTTCATTTTGACAGTACGAAGGCGAGTCTGCATACAAAATGAAAACAATTGTCCCACTTTGAAGTCCATTGCGATTGCAAGTTCGTTAGGCAATAGACCAGCCGGTCTAGTATTTAATCATAAGCGATGGATTGGGCTGATTTTATAAACATATTCTTAACAAAAATAAACCTTTCTTATTTTAATAAGTTATAATATAAAATCGGTTTAGATTTCTTTTCATTGCCAAAGCATAAATAGAAAGTTTAATCAACGATTTAATAACGTCGGCTAGATCTGGAGTACAGAGAGCAGGCACTGGAGACGCGCGCGCCTTGGAGCGCCGCCAAAGATTCGTCTGGTGGTTATTTTTGCACGTCATCTCCCTCATTTCAAGCCGTCGACGTAAAAGTGGCAATGATAACAGATTCACAATAAAAGACGTTTATCATCGTCATGTTATAAAGTTATTTACATTGGTGAACAATAGCATGCCAGTAAACGCGTGCTTTTATATTTAACCAGCTTCTGCCCCCGACTTCGTCCACCGTTACCGGCGCTCGTTATTCCCTCGGGAACTTTTTAATTTTCCGAGATAAAGTAGCCTATGTGTTAATCCAAGGTAGAAGCTATCTCCATTCCAATTTTATGCAAATCCGTCCAGCCGTGGCAGCGTGAAGGAGTAACAAACATACACACAAACGTTGACATTTATAATATTAGTGGGATTAGTGGGATTTAATTTACATATAACGACAAAAAACGAAATTAGAACCTTGATACAGTCTGACTGACGTACGCAAGGATTTATGGGACCGTTTTCTTTATCGTAGGATGTGTACGTAATTGTTGATATTCGGTTCGAACTAGGATTCTTCTTCTTCAAGTGCGTCTCCAACTAGTGAAGGTCGGCTATTCGGTCCTGTTCTTGGAATCTATCTCTGTCTTTCACAACATGGAAGAGTTTGGATGCGCTTGCAACACCTGTCCACTCTGTGATGTTGTGGAGCCAGCTATTTCCTGCGTCCAACTCGCCTAAAAAAAGGTTTACGGACAAAATCATTAATTATTTAGCAAATTACTTTGATCGACTTTTTAAAGTTTTTATTTACACCAATGACCTTCATACACGTGGACAAATCACGTCGTACAACGAAAAAGCCCAAACATGGCACTGCATCTTATTTCACCCTATTGCTTATGGTATATGCTTCGACTTGCTCAGTATATAACTTGCCGTTGACACACCAGTTTTTAAAAATGTCGTCGGTCATTAATCAGTGATGTATATCAATTACTCAGTCGAAGCTTCATATGTTGATTTTAGAAGTTGGCTGGAACAAGGTAGCAGTGGAGTAGAAACGGCCTGTTAATTTTAGGGTAACGAACCTCAACAGGAAAAACGGAACCCATAAGTGGGTTTTATAAGGGTGAGCTGATAAATGCTCACTCATTGTTTGTCCCTCTGTCACAGTCGATTTATTTTTTAGTTTTGTGAGTATTTTTTTATAGTTTTCGAATGTATTTACATTTTGAACTATTTGTGGTTTGAAATTATGTGGATAGCTACTGTAGGGTAACTTTTTATTATGGTAGTAAATGATATTTCAGGGGCCAGAGGGTGATGCCACCCATAAATATGAACCAATATTTTATTAATTCTTCTGAATCTGCAAATTATTCACTGTGCATACTCCAAAAAAATCTTCTTTTCCTCGAAATACTCGGGCCAGAATCATCGTCAAACTAAAATATTTATTAATTGAATATAATTGTATTGTACAGTTTATAATTAAATAAAAATCTTTACTTTATACCTACTACTTTACCTTTAACTGATATTAATATTTGAAGGAAGACGCCAAATACAATCATTCCTACTCAGGTTTTCTACAAGATGACGCTGTTACGACTGCATACAATGACCGGCAAACTCTCAACGGGATGGATTGTAACATTTCTTACTACTGACCTCATTATGTGGAAGTTGGGGAACGGCTTTACTTTAAACGCTTATATCCTTAGTGGTGAAATATACATCAAATTCAAGAAAATGATCCGAGCAAATGACGCTTGAAGGAACTGGTTTGTAAAATACCTATTTCGGATCTTTCTCTTGCTACTAACTATTTATTTATTGTCTGTCTCTATTCTCTCTCCTTATCGTTTTGGAACCCTAAAAAGAGCTACTCCATTGTTTTGTTTTCTGAAGATCACACACACACAAACACATCCTTTTGCCTGCTTCTTTCTAACGCGCGTTAGAGAAAGATATGGAATACTCAGTGGAATACTTGACAATGATTGTCAATCATTTATGTTATTTATTGAAAATTTAATGGTTTTAATACATTATTTACATCTTTTCGCGTGTCACCATTTATAAATGAAATTAATTATCGGTGGTAAGTCACACCCTCTTTTTTCGAGTCGTTACGGTTTTAATTCGACACGTTTTGATGACACCACTTCGCCATCTTAACGGCTTCGCAACCAATAGACGACTAAGGTAAGAAGTTTAAGAAGAAGTAAGAGGTTTTTTTGACGGTTTACCGCCATTAAGCACAATTGTGCCGTCCTGCGTTTTGCGCGCTGATGCGAAGTCCTTGTGTATAGAAGTTCATTGATTTACAGAAATGATGTAGGTACTCAATATACATTTGAGTGTTTGTGCTTGCTATGTTTAAAGAATCAAACAAAAATTATACATTGTTTCAGTAAAACCAATGTAGGTACTAAGAAACTTAAAATTATAACACCCACAAACTGATTACAGTTTTCATTAAAAAGTCTTCATCAACAAATGCCACTTCCATTCTCTCACAGAACCTAAGACACTGAAGACACACATCCTCGATGCTGGGGTCCTAGTCAAAAAGGGTATAAGTTCTCTGAAGATCAAGTGAAAAACAGTTGGTCATGTTTGATAGGCATATTCTGACAATTAATAAAAATAAGAAGGATATAATGAACATTTTTTGCAACTTTAATACAAGATACCCTCGCAGACTCATTTGCCCTAAAGCTAGAACTGCATTATATCGCAGAAACTGCTTCTCAATGGTTATACGCATTTATAATAAGATCCCTAGTAATTTATTAAATAATTGTCTGTAAATAGATTCAAAAATAAGTTATTTCATTGGTTGAAGGAAAAAGGTTATACAGGGTTATTGGTAAGTCGACCTATTCCCGTTAGGAGGTGATAGGGGTGACTATTTGCAATAATTTTGACCCCCATATGCATTATGCAAAAGTGAACCATTTTTGAGTTATCGCGATTATTAGATTTTTTTTAAATTAGTCGGAAATTCAACTTGAAAAATTTATTACAAAAAAAGTATCAATTTAAATCTTTTTTTTTCTTCTGATTTACAAAACCAATTAAACACTGGTTATTTCTCAATATTAAACCAATAACTATCGGTCCAAATTTGAAAAAGCGAGACGGAAAACGAATTTTTTTCAATGTTTTTTGCGATCGCTTTCCACTAAAATGCCTTAAAAACAAAAAAAAACGTTATGAAACTTGGCTTGCAGATTTTTTTAAAAACTTAACTGTTTTCTTAGCTCTCCAAAAATGCATAACAAGTAGAAAATTATTTAAAAAAACCTGAAAAAATAATCATCACAAAGGAAGCGGGCGGAAACAAAAGTCACAAATGCAACTGCAAAAATTGAAATTAAAAAACATACCAAATTTAAATAATACATTTTTTATTTGCTTTTGTACAAGATGAATTTGTTGATACTATGCAAAATTAAAAAAAAAATCTGTACACGTTTGAGAATGCGAGGCCGAAAACTAAAAAATACATGTTTTTTTATCAAACTCCAACATAAATTACACGAAAACAGAAAAAATTACCAATACCTTTGGCGTGCAGATTACACATAAAACATTGACGTTTTTCCAGCTTTCTAACGAGCTATTAAAACTAAAATGAGTTTTGTTAAAGATTGCTGGAAAAAGTTGATCACAAAGGAAGCAACAAGGAAGTCACGTCCGAACATAACTTAAAATTAATTAACTAAATCAATGAAAACTAACTGTTATACTCGTAAACACAAATAACAACATTAACTTATGTGAGAATAAGAAATGGAGGTAGTCATTTTGAAAAAGAACTATAAAAATCCTGATTATTTTAATTTTATTGTTTATTAGTTTTAATTTTGTAACTTTTTACATAAGTTAATGTTGTTATTTGTGTTTACGAGTATAACAGTTAGTTTTGATAGATTTAGTTAGTTAATTTTAAGTTTTGTTCGGACGTGACTTCCTTATTGCTTCCTTTGTGATCAACTTTTTCCAGCAATCTTTAACAAAACTCATTTTAGTTTTAATAGCTCGTTAGAAAGCTGGAAAAACGTCAATGTTTTATGTGTAATCTGCAACAACAACAAATTCATCTTGTACAAAAGCAAATAAAAAATGTATGATTTAAATTTGGTATGTTTTTTAATTTTAATTTTTGAAGTTGCATTTGTGACTTTTGTTTCCGCCCTCTTCCTTTGTGATGATTATTTTTTCAGGTTTTTTTAAAATAATTTTCTACTTGTTATGCGTTTTTGGAGAGCTAAGAAAACAGTTAAGTTTTTAAAATAATCTGCAAGCCAAGTTTCATAACGTTTTTTTTTGTTTTTAAGGCATTTTAGTGGAAAGCGATCGCAAAAAATATTGAAAATAATTCGTTTTCCGTCTCGCTTTTTCAAATTTGGACCGATAATTATTGTTTTAATATTGAGAAATAACCAGTGTTTAATCAGTTTTGTAAATCAGAATAAAAAAAAAGATTTAAATTGATACTTTTTTTGTAATAAATTTTTCAAGTTGAATTTCCGACTAATTTAAAAAAAAAAGAATAATCGCGATAACTCAAAAATGGTTCACTTTTGCATAATGCATATGGGGGTCAAAATTATCGCAAATAGTCACCCCTATCACCTCCTAACGGGAATAGGTCGACTTACCAATAACCCTGTATACTTAGTATTAAAGATTATTTAGGATAAATAAAATATGTAATAACGACATCAGCAGTAAAACACAATTACTTCATTTCTACATTATAAGTATATAGTTATTAAGGACATTTTTGCATGCTAGTTATGGTTAAACATGTGATTTTCTATTTATATTTTTTGTAACAATGTTTTAAAGCAAAGAAATATTTATAATTTGAATTTGAATTTGGAACATTGTAACTCGTATTTATGTATGCAAAAACAAAAAACACTACTCTGTAACAAATATTACCTGTCAACCAATATCCAGCCCAGGAGGTTTATTCTACTGAGTGAAACCATATTACCTTTCATATGTTATCGTATTGTTAACGTTTATGTACTTGACAGTAACGGCGGCAGAGTTAAACAATACGGTAAAATGTCAAAGGCAATATTGTTTTTCCAAGTAGAATAGAGGCTCTATAGCTATACCCACACGACTCTTACGGTTGTAAGGCAGTATACTCGCATTTGAATGCTTCGTGTTTCTTAAATTACCATAAAGGTACGGAAATATTTTTATGATTTCTGTATTGAACTTTTATAATCTTCTTGAATTGAGTTTGACTGTATTCAGAAGTACTATAAACGTCCCCAAACCAAACTACAAAAACCCGATTACCTATGCGTGCGCGCTTTTTAAGGTTCCATACCAAAAAATGGTAAAAAAGGTACCCTGATGGTGGAACTGGTCTGTCTGTATTATCTCTGAAACTATAGAAGCTACCAATTTGAAATTTGGCATAGTTGTATAACTTACTTGCCCGCATCTGTTTTTAGTAGAAACAATATGAAATTATATTTCTAAATATTGGAAAATGGGTCTAGAATTGGGCGTCGAAAAATTAAAGTGATTTGGTAAAAGGAATAACAGGAACAAATATATGGAAGGGCTCAATCTGCAAATTTCATAACTTCTTTTTTATTACTTTCCGTGACTTACCTTTTGATTTACCTATAGCCAAAAATGTACAAAAAATGACCGTTCTCCGAAGTTTATAGACCAACAAATCTGAAAAATTCCTGATTTAAAGATAATTATTTATGTATTACACGAAAAATAAAATGAACTAGTAAAATTGAACAGTTTTGGAAAAATCATGAAAAAGCTTTCAAAATCTGTATTAAAATGTAGGGTAGTCAAATGGACCTTATTGCGTAGGTAATAAAGTTCTTATAAAAATGAGTATTTTCTTTTTGCGTTTTCCAACGATATTATCTTAAATACGGAACCCTCGGTGCACGAGTCCGACTCGCATTTGATCGGTTTTATTGTAGTGTTTTTCAACCCTGCATTTTAATATTTTTCATAAATCACAAAAAAATGCGTACCTTCAAAGTTTCGATTTATTTTTGTAGATTTGAATTTCATCTAACCTGTTTAGTACTGACTAGCCCCGGCAAATATGTCAGTTAGGAATTTAAACAGTTACCTGGGCCAAGTAATTCGATGCTTTTGACGTGTGCCAGAAAACAGAAACGGAGTGGGAATTAGAGCCAAGATATATTTTCTAAGCATGAAAATCTTCCTAAATAATGGACGACACATTGGCCCGAGCACACACGCCGGCGCCCGCCCGCTGGACCTGGCGAGGGCAAAGGGTTCGTGCTCCAGGACAAACATTTGTTTAATATAGAGCAGCCCGTGTACCGCATCGGAACCTCCATCTATACGCAAATACTTTCTTAGATATTAAATAATTTTTATTTCCGTAAGTTCTGTCTGATTAGATAGGTGGTTGCACGACTTTCTAAATGATTACGTATAAAAACATTGAGCAGTAGATAAAATATATGTACGTTTCGATAATAGAGTGCAGTAATATCGCCTCGCATGCCGGCTGACGAGCACATGTAAGCACACACAGCGCGGACATGCTTTAAAGAATGAGAACCATTCATCTATTGAACAAAATCGCACGCAAGCAACTTTATTAAAATGGGCTTTCTAGCATTCATTATCCCCCTGTCTAGTTTTCAACTCTTTTGTTGGCAATGGTCGTTGCATGGGTGCATGAATAAATTGTTTCTGATTTGAGAATTATAAAAAACTGGTAGGTCGAGATCCCTTTCTCATAGAAAACCTTTTGTATTATAGTATAGTAAACGGCGTTCTATTAAAGGGCGCGAATCAGGTCCGCTGTGAATGTAATAGTGCGCGGTGGTCGGTGCAGTGGGCGACGGCGGCGTGCGACCCCGCCAGCCCCTCGGGTCAATCACAAGATGCTCAATACAAACCCGTCAAGGGCAGCTTACCATTATCGGCGAGACTTAACATATTTTCGAAAGATCATAGTGTCACATGCGTTTTGAACTGTAAAGCAATTGTAATTTCGCTGAATATTTATACGTAAAGGCTATTGCAGCCAATCAGCATTTGCGTCACAAGTGAGTTGACAATTGCATTTCTGATGGTTTTTTTTTCCACTCTGCATGTGCAGTTCGCTTTCCGTTGATGTACTTACTAAGCTGAAATAAAACATGCGGACTACTGATAAAGATAAAAAAAGATAAAATAAATTTATTCAGTAAGTAGGCCGCTCGGGCACTTTTACACGGTAAAACCGTCTATTATTTATCTAAGCGATTGTAAAACTTTTCATTATTAAGTTTATTTTAGATTTAACGTTTGTAGAACCGCTTGGCGAATAACTTTCCTAAGATCAACTAAATTAAATTACAAATCGTATTGTACATAAAATAACATGAAGACATATCATGGATAGATAGAAATTAGGTAGCTAGCTAGGTGATCACATAAATGCGCTTGCGTTTATATCATACAATTGCCTACAAATATGGCTTTTCAATTTTGACTACCAATCAAAATGTTCTCGGTCAATGTTATTGTTAGTAACACTTATCGTTAACTAATAAATTAAGGTTTTCAATTATGTACCTACAATTTATCTCTGTTGAAAACTTGCTTGATTACTTTCAGTGTAAAACGTTATAAAAAAAAGCTTACCTTGGCCTTCATACAAAGTTGTAAAAATTGCACTTACATGCATGCGTCAGCACTTAGTTTATAAATTCCTATGAAATGTAAGGTCCGCTTTTACGGTTCCGTAGTCAAACTAGGCACCCTTATAGTTTTTCCATGTCCGTCCGCAGCTTAGCTTAGAGACTCTTTGCTCTAGATTGCTAATTTGGCATTATTAATATACTTATTAGTCACGCCAACAAAGTGTGAAAATGAAATATTGAATATTTTTTTAGGGTACGGTCACGGAAGTTAATTTGCTACCCATTTCAAAGAAAATCTGCTTGAAGATGTCATTGTCATTAGAGATGCCAAGTCATTTGAAATTGATAGAAAACTCAACCTTATTGCTGTAGAATGTCAGATTGACTTTGGAACTAAGGTGGGTGACAAATTTAATTCCTTGACTGTCCCTCCTCTACACGTAGCGTGGGGATCTGTTTTTAATCTCGTCTTCTGATTAAGGGATCCATTTGTGAATTTTTGTTAGTTAAGTGTCCCCCTTGCCCCTACAGCCAAAAGTACCTAAATGTCTTCTAAAAATATGAAAATATCTTAAATGAATGTAAAAATAAGGAATTTTAAAGAAAAACTATCACGACTAAGCGGACTTAATTGGTTTCAGAGAAATAGGCGACTAAAGGGTTTATAGCTACTTAAATAACCCAAGACAGCACCAAATAAATATAAATACAGAATTAGTTCATACTTGTTGTTTTTTGAGACTTGAGATTCGGAACCCTTCTCTGAGCATGGTCAAACATGCTCTTGCCCGGTTTGTAATAGAGGTCAATTGTACATCAGTTATGACCTTCGTTATCGCTCTAAAGTAAATTGTAACTAGCAATAAAATGGGCAATTACTTTTGGAATGGTGCCCAAATTCCATAAGTGATATTTGTAAATATTTGGAAAACGCAAGATTTTCAAATTATGAGACCACCTATGTAGATATAAATTAATTGAATAACTCTATCGCCTATACAACTACGTGAATAAGAGGAAGCGCAAACAAGTCAGTTCATTGGCGGTGCGGACGCTGCCGCGCCGGCTCCTCTTCTTTCATTGCATTGCACGATTTGTTCGGCGGCAGCTAACGAAGATGCGCGCGCGCCGTTATTGCTCGTACGCGCTCGATCGCTGGCCGCTGCCCCTCGAAACAATCAAACACATCCCAATCGTATGCCCTTTTGTGCCTTAACAAGTTTAATGGGCCTTTATACTCGAGTGGATTAGTCCTTTGTTTTTAGTTCAATTTATATTACAATTAAAAATACTGGCTGTAAATTATATATTTACAAATTAAGGCGTAAGCTATTAATCCTAGTTAATAACTTTAGCACAAGCTTTTGCAACATTAAACCCAATTGGCAAAACACATCCACTTCCTGAAGAGAAACCTTTTATTTTACTATAATTTGGTCTCAGTGCATGATCCTAACACAAAAACAACGTTCGTGGGTGCAATGAGCATATTTATCTCTCACACACACGTCTGATAACGGACCCTTTTAGTACCTAAAACTTAAATGCAACATTGAAGCTCCAACATCGTCGCTGGAGGTGCAATCCGTTTATTGCATGACGAATCGGCTCAGTTACACCGACGCGAGAGTACTCGCTCTCGGGCTCTGAATCATTGTTGTTCCCAGATATTATCAAATATACTTGCGACTTTAGTTTAACTCACCGTTGTAGAGACCTGTTAAAAATATACGGGAATTTCGATATCTATTACTATACACATAAAACAGTAAAACCAATTAGAAACACCTAAATTATCGGTGTTTTAAGAAATACACAATATTTATATCAAAAAGTATAAAACAAAGCAAATGAAACATATCAAAGACATATCAAAATAATAAGGAACATTAACAAAAACATATTAATAAAACAAATAAGGATACCGAATTGCCAGCTATCGATATACCTACGAAACGATAACATACCTACGCGATGAGTACGTATCAAATACTTTTTACCTATTTCCAATCTGTATATTGAAAACCGTCACGAGAAGGCAAAACAGTTTCACGACAGTTCTGAGAATAGTAAATTATAATCGTTTATGGTATATTCATGAACGCTATATTACAATTTTAAAACTCCAGCTGGTTTGGCGGACTAAGTTTTTTTTCATGTAGGTACTACCTAGTAGGTAATTTGATACGATATATCACTATTAAAGCTATTGGACTATCGATCGTTTTGATTTTGGAATGTATACGTTAGACAATGAGCGATCGTAAGTGCAACGTATCAGTGCACTCCCTAATCTTCCCGACATTGTCCCGGCACGTCACGGCACGAGCAGCGGCCATTCAGCCGCGACCGCGGCGCGCCGGCATAATGAGCCAGTGTTCCCTCCAGATGTGGCGCAGGCGCGGCCCTAAACACACCCGCTTTTTGTTTCGCTCCCCCTTTTTTGCCATTCCTTTTCTAAGTCGGTCGCCCGAAGCTATTGATAACTTAATTTTCTGTTCTCATTATGAAATTCTTAGTGTAATAAAACTCCTCGTTACCCATCTGTGAAAGAGCGGGTTGTCAAAGAACCGGTATTTATCCGAATCAATAGAAAAAACTTAATATTTATGTACTAATACTTGCGTTTCATCATCATAAGAGAAAAAATATTTTCATATTAAGTCAAACTAATACCTACAATTCAATTTGTCTGTTTTACTGGTTACGTAGGAATGGTCTTACTTACCTATATTGAGATGTACTTGTACTACCTACTATAGTAGTAGAACTATGTAGCTCTCGGGTTGTACCCCATATATATCGACCGGATACTACTATAGTCTTACACAGATATTAATAACACTTTAAGAACTGTATGAATCTCATGAAAATCTATAAGCTTGTGAAACTTGACACCTTGTATAGTTGCCTAATAGTATCAATATGAAATAAACATCCTAATTATACACATTTATTCAGAAGACTATATTATTGATTCTTGATAGAAAACTGCCGTTTAATGTTATTAGTGGGGTGATAATATTGATTTAGTTTTAGTACACTGTTATATTTTTCAACTTACTCGAATTTAGCTCTTTTCTATAAATCTAAATATAATCCGGAATGTGATGCTCTTGCGCCGGCGGTGAGTCTCGCGTTTATTTATGTTGCTTAGCCAAGACGGTTACCTACGCCAGATGTGCTTTACGACAACTTGCCACCGAACAAATAATTAATCTTCGACGTTATTAGCTGCGACTTGCGGTCAACAACCGTCGGATCGAAAAAAACGTGCAACATAGAAATTCACGAATTGCATGTATTCATGGCATTAAATTCGTTTTTGTGGTGTAATTTAAAACGATGTTTTTTTTTCACTTGTTGCGTTCGATTGCAGCTATTTAAATAAGAACAGGATAAATTGTACACACGTATCAACACAAAAATATAAATTACAGAAGTTCCTTTAGAAGTGCTTCTGTCACACATGTGAGCAACGATGATGCGATTTCCGGACCCGTGGGCACGCCCGCGCAGCTCCATACTTCTTTACATTCCATACGATTATAAGCACTATGGGAAGTAAGGAAGCACGGAACTCGCGCAAAGCTTGTTTCCTTTCCTGTCTTGCGATATCTTCACTCTTCAGGATGACTAACCGTAGGTCTTGCTGACGATAATGTTGGCACACAAATTTTATGCACGTGACGCCATCTCTGGGTTAAAGTTTACGACGACCGCGACCGAAAAACCCTCAGGCAGGGCGGCGAGCGACGCGGCGTGGTGAAAGCTCGCGGAGCACTGGCGGCGCGCGCGCTGCGCACGCGCAGACCAGCTCTAAAAATGGAGTCAACCGGCGGCTTTCGCTCCCGACTGGCGAGTACCATCCATTCCAAATTAGTATTTTCCCGAAATAGACCCGGCGGCGGGCGTCCGTCGGATCGGTTTCCCGAACGTGCACTCGCGTGCAGCATGCGGTAACTGGTGTCGGTGCAGGCCGAGGGTGGCGCGCTCCCGCAGGCTCTTATGTAAGGAACGCCGAGGACCGCGGTACCGCGCCGCGTGACGACCGCTTCGAAAATAAACGTCTGCAGGCCGAGTCCGACGTCGACGGGCGCCACATGTGCGCCGCCGGCTTGCCGTGCTCGCGCGCTGGAGGGGAGGCTATTATTAGTGCGCACCATCCACCACTGTCACCTCCCGCGGGGTAGTCACGCTATACATAGTTCCGATCGTGATCTGGCAATCCTCAGCGTTCACTGAACTCCTCTGAAACAACACCAAACCCATGTCAATTAAATAAATACATCGTTAATGACCAACTCAGTTTAACAAGTATTCTTACTCACTACTTGTGATGTTTTATTACATTTCGAGAATCAATTTGGTTTAATTTCCTAAAGATTAAACTAATCCCGGGAAGATGTATGGTCAATAAATTGTTCAGGCGGACGGTAGACGCGGCGTTGCGGATGCATATGTCGCGCTGTGCCGCGGCGTGTTGTGGCCGCCCATTCCCACCGCAGCCCGTAAACCTCGGCACTCGTTCACTCGCACAGTCAATAAAAGAATTTTGGCAAACTTTCGCAGACAAGCTTCTGGGACGCCAGCCAACTCATCTTTTGTTTGCTTGAAAGAAAATAGTAAGCAGGAAATTCTCATCATATTACTGAATGTATACCTATGTTTCCATGTGTGTATGTGTACAGTTCATTGTAGCAAAAGATGTTACCAAGTACAAAGATGAAAAAATGCTTCCCCTGCAGTGGACTTGTAAGTGATGATTATGGCAGAAAGATATTTAGCCAAGAATACAAAGTAATTACTTCATTGAAAACGTTACAAGAGAAAAGTGGAGGAATTGAGGGTAATAAAATACATAGCTTTAAATGACTAAATTCTACACAAACCATAGTTTGGAACCTCTATGATCGTAACTAAGATATTTGCTACTCGTACTAGGCAAATCAAACCTCTTTACGCTTGAGATCGCAATGTATTACAATTTATTAAATTTACCTAAGTATCACTTTTTACTACAAGTTAGGTATATACTCAGTATAGCCGCGTCTGTTTGAATATATCTCGATCTTAGAGATAATGGATTTCGAGTTTTGGTTTTCACCATCAATTATCAAACGGTTAGTTTCGAGTCCCGTTCGTACATCCCATACCAATGTCAATACGGTGCAAAAACATAAACTTTTATATGCTGAATTACTTACTATTGCACCTTAATTGCTTAGTACTTAGGTCCGAGATATGATTTCAAGACATGAACAATGTAGGGGTAGAAGTCTTCTGTCACTTTTGTCAATTTTATCGAATAAAATTAAGCTTAGTGAGGTAGAGTTTAAAATCATTATGAAATATTTATACAAAAACCGTTTTAGCAAAACGAATACAAAAAATACAGAGGGCCCTGCCAAGACGCACTATGCTACAGGTGTAGTGCATAATTGCTTTCCTTCGTATTTTCACGGAAACGTACGAAGGTGTCATGCTACTTCAGTCTACCTCAGTACTTTTTGTACTGCGACCGACTGAAATAGCAAGACTCGTTCGTATGTTTGCCATTATCCATACATTATTAAAAGTTACAAGTAACATTATATTGAATATAATTTAGGTAAGTAAGGTTAGCCCGTTATTATGTCCCAATGCTCGACAAAGGCTCTTTTACACCTCTCTGTCTATACCAAACCATTTACCAATCTTTTAGAAGCATCCTTCAGGTTAGTGTTACAGTTATCATGGATGTTAGGTAGCCGGGTGGAGGTCTAGCGCGCGTCTAGCGAGCGAGTAAAGAACCGCGGCGATGCTGCCCGCAGAGCAAAGCAACTGAACGGCCAAAGAGCGTCTGTTGAATATTAATGCGACATTGTTATTGGCCACTAGTGCCCGCTGCTGCCCCAATCGCACATTTCCATAACTTACTATTCTGGATCCGTGGGGAATCTCACTGTTGTAGGAATATGATCACTTGGTCCACTCATATCTGGCCCGTAAATTCAGTTTTATCTCGTCTCGGTTTCGTATCTACATGCATGCATAATGTACAACAATTTCATCGAAGTGAGTTGACACGAAAGTAGATAGCTATTTAATTCTCGCTTACAACAGTCGACGAAACGTTGTTAAGTGACGATTCTCGCTCGTTACACGATTGTTTTGCTTACGTAGCATTTAACATACCGTTACGTGGGTTGTTAACTACTCTAGGTATAGTTTAAACTTATCAAAAACGTTACCCTGGACAAAAGCGTCCGAACAATGAACAACTTGTCTCCAGTATACACTGAGCCACAAGCTCGCACCTTTCCCCACTCGAACTTTTGAGCTTGGTATTTTGAATTTAACGCTTATGGTGGAAATGCTACAAATAAAACGCCGAAAGGGTGAAAAGGGTTTTTAAAGAAAAATTGCGGCTGCGGCCCAACGCCGGCGCAAACAGACGGCAACTTACGTGAAAATGTTTTAGCGAAGGGAATGCAAGTTCTTTTGTGTCCTATTGTTTTCAACGGGGAATTGTGTTAAAATACCAAAGATGTACAAAATGGATTTCTTATTTGAACTACAGTACTTTTATCTAAAGTCTTGTACTTATTTTGTTGTGGTAGGTAATGTTAAAAAAAGAAAAATAATTAACCATCTAAAACCTTGGGTTGTGCTTGAACATACTCCTAACCTAGATTGATCCAAAGGTTTTAAAAATATCATTAAGCGTTATCCCTCCTAATTTTAAGGGCCCGTCCGTAGTCGGACTAGGAACTCTTATAGTTCATATTCATATTCAAATTCATATTCATATATTTGCGCAACGTGTGTATGTTACACTCACTTTTACTCAGATTTTATCAAAGTCGCAAGGGTCCCCTTTCTTTGGTAGATATTTTTCGGAATAATTGCATTTAAGGCATAATAATTTTTAGCGTATGTGTCATTAAGGATAATAAAGAGTTTACATATATACATACATTGTTTCGTACAAATTATTACGCAAAAAAATTATTTTCGAACAATTTTAATGCAAAACATTGATGAGTCGAATGTTCGTAAGGAATAAACATTGAAACGCATATTAAGCAGAATATTTTTTTAGCATAAACGCTTTCAACGTTCAAACGTTGAAAGCAAAGCAGCAAGATGCTTATAAAAAAAAGATCTAACAACCTCACCTACCCGAGTCGCTACTGCTCCGACCCATGCTGCTCATATCATTACGCAATGTGACCATTATACAAAACGCAAGTATTTGTTAAACATTCGGTCTCATCAATAAATATTAAAAAATCGACCGAACAATAATTCGAGTATTTACTTATTATTCTAAACTGGCTTCTGCCCGCGACTTTGTCAGCGTAGATTTTGATTATCGTTATTTCCTCGGAAACTTAAAAAAAAACCGGGATAAAAACTATCCCATGTCCTATTCCAGGACCTGACCTGTATGTGTGCCAAGTTTCAGTCCCGATCCGTTCAATGGTTAAAGCGTGCTTGAGTAACAAACATTCAAGAATCCTAACTATCTCATTTACTTATAATATGAGTAAGATGACATGTGTTTTCTAAGAAATCTACATTCGTCGAAATAATATTATACTAAACTAGCGCCCCGCCCTGGCTTCGCTTCGGCTAGGGGCAGTTTTCTGTAACACCCTTACAAAATCCTGAGCTTATTATAAATAAAACCTTCCTCTTGAATCACTCTTTCTATAACTGAAAATTGCATTAAAATCCGTTGAGTAGTTTAAAACATCTAAGCGAACAGACAGCGGAAGGGGCTTCATTTTATACTATGCCTACGTATATAATAATAATATAAATAAAAGGAGAAACTGACTGACTGACTGACTGACATATCAACGCACAGCCGAAACTACTGTACCTAGATACTTGAAATTTGGTACAGGTGTTCCTTTCATGATGTAAGTGAGTACTAAGAAAGGATTTTCCGAAAATCGACCCCCAACGGGAAAAAAAGGGGAGTACTGGGAAACTAATTCTACGCGTACGAAGTCGCGGGCGTCCGCTAGTATAATATAAATAATAAAAAAACATAGATATGTAATGCTAAATTACATACGGCACCCAAGTAGCAAAGCTCGAAAAATTTTACGCAATAGATAAATAGCAAATAAGCTTATAGTTAAAGTTTTTTGAAAATAGTTTTTTTTAGCTACGTCGACGGAACTGTCACTGAGCGTGGTAGAATATGCCCTTGCCTGGATTTTCGGACATTGACACAACCGGGCAGCGTCAAGTGGAATGGCTGGTCGGGGTTGTTGAAAACACTTAATCATGCTAAAACCATATCTTTATAACGGTATTTTATGATATTGCAAACAAATGCGGTAAAGACGCATCTATGCTAATATTGCCTTGGCCACGAAACCGTTTGGTTGCTTGCCAGCTTTGTGTAGATACCAGATAACCATAAAAGTTGAACACAGTACACAACTTTGAGTCTATATCGCTTCATCAATACGTAAATGGGGCCATACCAAGCCCTAACTTTAGGTACACATGTCATACATCATGTCCTAAGTAATTTGGTCGTACAGAATACATTATGTTTGGAACATCGGCTACCTCGTTTGCAATCCATTACAGCAGACACCGTTACAGTGTGCGTAATGTATATTGCAGGTCATGTCTATGTATACTTCGCGACGGGCTATGGGATTAATTTGGTTTATGTTTGTGGTTAGGGCTATCATGTTTCATGTTGATATGTAATATTGTTTTCTCGCTGTAAGTGGCGCTTCATCTGGGAAGACTAGAGTTAAGCAATAACAGGGGGGACTAGTGCGTCTTTATGCACTTATATATTTACATATTTTTTCATTTTTTTTATTTGATATTGTTGTGCTCTACATACCGACCATATATTTGAAGCAGTTACCAAGTGATAGACTATTTTATTTAGATTTACAACATTTTGTACATACGTTTTAATTATCAGGTTCCAATTAATGCAAATGATAGTCTTAACTTCTGCTTTAAGTCTTGTTGTATAGTTATAATAGACAAACGGCCATCTGATGGTAGCAGTCTCCGTCATCCATAAACGTCAGCAGAGCCAGGGGCACAGATAAGTTGCTGCCCTTCAGCAAATGCACTCTAATATTGCAGGGCTGCTAAATGTTAATCATGAATCGATCGAATATATATTACTAGTAACCCGCCCTCGCCTCGCTTCGGCTTGTGTGAGTTTTCTGAATAATCCGTACATAATATAGAATTTATTATACGTAAAAAACCTTCCTCTTAAATTACTCTATCTATTGCTGAGAACCGTATTAAAATCCGTTGAGTAGTTTTAAAGATCTAAGTGAACAGACAGCGGAAGCAACTTCATTTTATACTAACAATAAGTATGTAAATGAAGATCTATCGAATTCATCGTTTTATGTTTTTGTTAATTTAGGTCGCAAAAATAGTTTCTTTGTAATATTAAAGGAAAAGCAGTTAAAGTAAAAAATCTCGTCACTTTACTAGAGTATAATAATATTAGAAACATCCGCGTGCGAGACTTTCTGTTTGTCATCAACAAAATGTTGGAATTTGATCGTCCTCGCAAAAGACAATCCTGTAATGGTGCGCCTGCTATTAGGTGAATATGTAGGTCTGCTTTACAATTATAATAACTCTTGTCTCCAGCGTGCAGCGGCCGCGCGCGCCGCCCGCGCCCCGCGCCCTCGCGCCCGCCCCGCCCCGCGCGACCCTCGCCCGCACTGTGTCAATATCGTATAATTTGTGTTCGGCATTCGCCACTCGCATAACATTTTACTATCACACCATAACAGGGCCCATACTTTACAGACCTAAGAACACTTAAAACTACGCAAAATCATCATCGATCAAAATACGAAAACGCGCTGTATATCAAAAACTCAAAATAAACAAAAGTATTCGCGTCCTTAATTGCAGCTCGCGGAAGAAGTTATTTTGCTTTCTTGTTGTTTACAACAGGAAAGTTGGCTACGGAATTATGTCGAGAAACAGTAATAGTTACATTTCTTTATTTTGGAAGCAATGCGTATTTCCTCGAGCTTTTTATTGAGTGAAGTTAACTAAACAAGTTTTATTGCCCTTCACGCTATGCAGTGCATCGGATATAGACACGTAAGTCTGAAATTGTTTAGACTCAAACACGCGTAGTAAAAAGTCACCGTCTAAGGCGTTATTCGACCGAACAAGCAAAACTACACTTATTTGCGGTGACTATTTCATATGCCTTTCAACATTATAGAGTTTATAAATATAGAACTTGGTGAGTCATCAGTAGGTATTTTAGTTTCATATATTCATATATATAGTTAAGTGTGTAGTCTTTTGCTTTGAAGGTAAATTGTATACAGGAAACAAAACTCCAATCCACTCACCATGACGCACGTTGCCTACCACTTTTCACTGTCGTCATTCGATCACTTAAAACGAAGCACTTTATAAGTATCAGAAAAGTTTCACCATATTAAACGGATTGAGTCATTCAAATGTATATTTATGAAAAACTCGGTCAGTATCCTCCATATTGTAACTCATATAGGATGTACGGAGTTGTCTCGATGCCGCCTTGTAACGGTCTTATGAAAATGTGTGCGGTTTTGATGTGCTTTCGCGCTGGCTGGTTGCGGCTTGGTTGCATTTTAGCAGGAGCGCAAGCGCGTCGGCGCCGGCGCAAGCAGGACCAGGGCGCGGGCGCGAGCACCGCGCCGGACTGCGCGCGCCGCCGCGCCCGGCGTCGTTTGACCTTATTTAATTAGTTCGTTCGTTTTTACTCTTTGATCGTAACGTAGAATATTAAAATGTGTGCCGCTTAATTTATGGTTTCCATCTACTCTATTGTTGTTGCTAACAGTGTCAAATCCGACAATCTTTGAACAGAATTTAAAACTTAATGCTTTATACTCGTAGATCTCCGATACTTTTCTGTTTTTTAGTCAGAATCGCCGAAAAAAAAGTACAAAAGAGGTCCTTGGGTATTTTGTAATCTGTATTTGTCCCACTGGTAGGTAGGCAAAGTGTTGACCGCCATCAGTATTAATGTATCAACCAATATAGCCTCATCTATATGACTCGTTCGTATACGTCTAGTAATAGAAACGTGTCAGATATTTGCAAAATATCAGAATCCGACACAACTAAGTGTTTATACCATGGCAAACCCAAACCCATTCTATTCGGTAAATGAGTACATGGAACTTGACTTGTAAATTACTTTGTCTTTTAATTATTATTATTTTATTTTATTTTATTCTATTTTATTCTATTTTGTAATGTACTTTGTTTTTGTGTTGACTTTTACTATTTTTACTATTATAATTTAATTCTATTTCTGACGATCTCAATGTAACTGCATATAATTGTAATGTAATTTATACTGTGTTATATTGAGTAATAAAATCTGAATCTGAATCTGAATCAAAGAAACTTAATTCCGTAGTATATTTATATACTTGGAATAAGTGTGTAACCCATCGCAACTTAAAAACGTATAAACTTATTTTTCCGTTTAGTATTCCACACACAAAGGACGCAAACGAAGCTCTATTATGTACTAATCTTAACAATCTAAATACGTTCGTTTATTTTTTTAAGAAAAAGAGTTGAGAGAGAGGTCGTTGTTATTGCCTCACTCTTAAACCTAATAAAATTAACGTAGAGTATAGGTGCAGTGTATAGTAGAGAGAGTTGCTGTGTTGATGCCGGCCGAGAATAGCACCACCCCATCTCTTCCCGTGGGGCAGGGGGTGCTTTAGGTAATCTCCGGCAGAGACCCGGCTACCAGAAACGACGACCTTTGGCCCTGGCAACATACAACTGCCGAACATTGCGGACCGACGATAAGTTGCTGAAACTGGAGGAGGAATTGAGCAGGTTACGATGGGGATTCATAGGGTTGTCAAAAGTCCGTAGAGAGGGGGAGGACATGATAACCCTGAAGTCCGATAACTTGCTTTATTTCCGGGAGGGCGACCACCAGGTCCAGGGAGGTGTCGGGTTTATCGTCCACATGTCCCTCGTGAACAACTTGGTGAAGATCGAGAGTGTGTCGAGCAGCGATATTAGTTGAAGGTCATACAGGTATATGCTCCGACCGCGACACACTCCGACGATGAGGTGGAGGCTGTATGAGGATGTTTCCAGAGCCATGCATAGCTTCAAAACTCACTTCACGGTTGTTATGGGGGACTTCAACGCAAAACTGGGCAAACGAGACGGTGAAGAGCAGAGAGTGGGGAATTTTGGAGTGGGGCGTAGGAATCACCGGGGCCACCTACTGGCCAGTTTTATGGAGAAGGAGGGACTCTATATGATGAACTCCTTCTTCAGAAACGTTGAGCATAGGAAGTGGACCTGGATGAGCCCTGATGGTGTAACTTTGAGGTGGAGACTTTATCATGTCGACGAAAAGACACATATTCAATGATGTCTCCGTGATCAGTGCGGTTAAAACCGGGAGTGATCACCGTATGGTACGAGGCTCATTGAATATCCAGTTCAAGCTTGAAAGGTCTCGACTGATGAAGTCTACGCTCCGCCCGGCACCCGCTCAGCTCCAAAACCGCGAGAGCTTTCAGCTCGAATTTCAAAATCGTTTCGAGTGCCTTGGTAGCGGCGTGGACGATTACAACGACGGGTTTTTGCAAGCTTTCCAAACGGTCGGGTCTAAGTTCTTCAAGATCCGCCGTAAAAAAACCAGCTAGCTCTCGGACTCCACGCTTAAGCTCATGGAGGTCAGGCGCGAGATATTTGTGCAGTCGTCTGGTGACGCTTGTCGTTATCGGCAGCTCAACAGACAGATCTCGAAGTCTCTGAAGCGTGATATACGCCGATTCAATACTAAAAGTATTGAAGAGGCTATTGAGCGTAACAGGGGCTCTAAGGTGTTTGTTTGCCAGGGACCTGTCTGTTGGCCAAAGCCAATTGATGAAGCTGAAGACCGACGACGGCAGAGTCATTTCATCCAAACCTGAGCTATTGGCGGAAGTTGAGAAGTTGTATGGACAGCTGTACACGACAACCCGAACACCCGTCGGAAATCTAGCTGAAGACCCGAGGGCTAGATTAACCCGACACTATACCGAAGATCTCCCCGACTTCAGCCTGTACGAGATTAGTATGGCCCTCAAACAGCTTAAGAATGGCAAAGCCCCTGGTGAGGATGGAACTACAGCCGAACTCCTGAAGGCGGGTGGTAAACCCATCCTTAGGGGCCTTCAGACGCTGTTCAGCTCCGTCCTCCACGAAGGGAGAACGCCGAAAGCATGGAACAGAGGTGTGGTGGTTCTCTTCTTCAAGAAAGGTGATAAAACTTTGCTGAAGAATTATAGACCCATCTCACTTCTCAGCCATGTTTACAAGCTGTTTTCGAGGGTCATCACAAATCGTCTCGCGCGCAGGTTTGACGATTTCCAGCCTCACGAACAAGCCGGTTTCCGAAAAGGCTATAGTACCGTAGACCACATACATTCGTTGCGGCAGGTTATACAGAAGACCGAAGAGTATAACCTCCCCCTTTGCCTTGCATTTGTGGAGTACGAGAAAGCCTTCGATTCGATCGAGACATGGGCTGTGCTGCAGTCTCTCCAGCGGTGCCAAGTTGACTACCGATATATCGAAGTGCTGAAGTGTCTGTACGAAAACGCCACTACGTCCGTCCGACTACAGGACCAGAGCACGAAGCCTATTCCTCTGCAGCGGGGAGTCAGACAAGGATGTGATCTCTCCGAAGCTGTTCACCTCTGCATTGGAGGATGCTTTTAAGGTTCTGGACTGGAAAGGACGAGGCATCAACATAAACGGTGAGTACATCACTCACCTTCGATTCGCTGACGATATCGTAGCCATGGCTGAGACCATGGAGGACCTCAGTGCAATGCTCGCTGACCTCAGTAGAGTATATATTGTGACTGTTATATGATAAGTTCTTATATCTCGTATTACTTACCCGGACATTGACTTTCGTCTTGTCCATGGTCATTCTCAAGCCCACTCGGTCGGAAGCTCTACTGAGGTCAGCGAGAATTGCACTGAGGGGGTAAGTAATACGAGATATAAGAACTTATCATATAACAGTCACAATATATACGCTCACTTTGTATAAATATGTTTAATATAACGTACTATCGAACCAACGGAACCCTGACCCACCATGGAACCTTGTCACAATGATTGACGTACGATTGTCGTATAGCTTCGTATGACAGTCCTAACGTCAATCACTGTGACAAGGTTCTATGGTGGGTCAGGGTTCCGTTGGTTCGATAGTACACTTGAGATAATGAACGAAAGATATAATGTCAAAATAACTATTTCCATAAAGTATAACGTTATTAATATATAATATCAATTGATATAACAATTAAAGTGTATAATGTACATGACACCTAAGATATAAAACATATATAAATCAAAAAATCTAACATCTTCAGTATTACGTGGTTTTTTTAAATTTACAATCAAATTGTTTCGCATAGTTTTTTCAAGGGATGTAAAAAAAAACCTCGAAGGCTAAGGCGGGAGCTCGCTACGCTTCGCTCCCGCCTTAGCCTTCTAACCTAACCTATCCGAGTCGGTTCTGCCCAGAGAGGTCTTGCTCGCTCACATTTATATCGTACGATATTATATCTTGTAACACTTATACTAAAATATAATATGTATTATGATCGCTATATGTCATGTATGTTATACGAACTGAAATTAGTCATTGTGAGTGTTATATTAAAAATATTATATAAAATGAATATTATATGACTTGACCGTTATTTCTTATAAAAATATTGATTTTGTTATTATAGCTAACGTTCATTATATCTCGTAAACGTTAGTAACATGAAAATAGTTATTATGTAGTTATATCTCGTGTGACGCACCCCCAATGTCCATGTCGCGCCAACTCCCGTGATAGTCGGAGGCTCTGCGCTCGAAGTTGTTGACGACTATATTTACCTGGGACAAACGGTCCAGTTAGGTAGGTCCAACTTTGAGAAAGAGGTCACTCGTCGTATCCGACTCGGCTGGGCAGCGTTCGGGACGCTTCGCAGCACCTTTTCGTCCAAATTACCGCAGTGTTTGAAGTCAAAAGTCTTTGACCAGTGTGTGTTGCCAGTGATGACTTACGGATCTGAGACGTGGGCGCTAACAATGGGCCTCATAAGGAAGCTCAAAGTCACTCAGAGGGCTATGGAGAGGGCTATGCTCAGGGTTTCTCTGCGAGATAGAATCAGAAATGACGATATCAGCAGTAGAACTAAGGTTACCGACATAGCCCGAAGAATAGCTAAACAGAAGTGGCAGTCGGCGGGGCACATTGCTCGCAGGACTGATGGCCGATGGGGTCAGAAGGTTCTGGAGTGGCGTCCGCGGACCGGAAGACGAGCTGTAGGTAGGCCTCCAACAAGATGGAGTGACGACCTCGTCAGGATCGCGGGACCGCGGTGGCTGCGAAAAGCACACCGGTCTGAGTGGAAAGCCTTGGGGGAGGCCTATGTCCAGCAGTGGACGTCTTTCAGCTGACATGATGATAGTAGACAAAAGATTTTGATGTCGACTGTATCTCCGTGTAAAACATTTAAGCCAGCGGAACTATTTTATTAACTAACAAATACTACGGTAAGAGTAAAACGGAACCCTTATAGTAGGGGAGCCCACGACACTAAACCTAGTTCGATAAGACTACCGCATGATATATCTATCTATATTTATATAAAAGGCAAACCTGACTGAATTAGATATTAACGCACAGCCGAACCTACTGTACATAGAAACTTGAAATTTGGTACAGGGGTTCCTTTCATGATGTAAGTGAGCACTAAAAAATATTTTTTCAAAATTCACCCCCTAAGGGGTTAAAATAGCGGGAAACTTATTCTACGCGTACGAAGTCGCAGGCGTCCTCTAGTATACATATATTTAGTCTCGTCATTAATAGGGAACTTTTTTTTTCTAGTTTTAAGTTGGATGTCTAAATGCAGCAGTGGTTTTTCTTACACAGATTTGATGATCTTTCAGATGAGCTTTCGGTGGAGATCGATCACAAAAGATACTTAAGTAGGAGGCGTCGCTTATCATGCTGATGCCACTGATTAGGCCAATCAGGGGGGCTTGCAGCACTGCATTGTCGTATATTCTTACCCCTCCCGGGTTCCGAAGGAAACCTTTATTATCATACTAGACATCGGAGGTACAACTAAACAAAAGAAATTCAGCCAGGTTTTTTGAATTGCAGCATCCCCATTTCGTGTTCCCCCAATAATGAAGAGACGAAATATATATCTATATATATATATATATATATATATGGTAGTCTTATCGTACTAGGTTTAGTGTCGTGGGCTCTTACCCCCTTAATAATAAACATTGAGTAACCATGGTGTAGTAGTGAAACCATGCTTTGTCCACATCTGTGATTGTGACTTTTGAATTTGACAGATATGGACAAAGCATGGTTTAGCTACACCACCGTTACTTAACGTTTATTAGTAAGGGGGTTAGAATATTAGCGTCTGCGAGCGAATCGCAGTCGATCGGTTATTACTGCATTATTCGGTTATAGTTCTCGAAACGGAATCCTGAGTGATGCTGCGATCACTCGAGCTATTTCGGTGCCGGTTCAACCACCCCGGCACGGCCGGGTGTAGCCACCGAGATTGTTCATGGAAGTGCATATATAAATTTGCACACACACACACGAATATTTTATTTTTTTGCGAAAACAACATCAATTAAGACTTCCCCGCTTCATGGTACGAGATTTTCTATCAATATATTTTTTTAATGAACATTTTTACCATTGTGGACGAACGTAGTAAGCCGACGTTGATTTAAAAATATAATAACATGCTTAAGTATTTGGCAAACCGACAATCCGAACTGAAATTTTCTATGTCTGAAAATATATCAAGGGCAAGTGGTAAAGGCTTGAATAATTGGGTGAATAAGCTGAATATCGATAATATCGATTCGACATAATCAATTGTAAAATCCCTTCCGTGAGGCGAAGTTTGATAGCGAAATGTGTTGTTTGAGCATGTTTTGTGTACCATAGGAGAGAGGACCTTTTGGCGATCTACCTCAGTATTTAGCAGTAGTTTTAATTCCTACTTTAATTAGCGGTAGTGTTTTTGTGTAAGTGCGTTTACCTTGGAAGTTTATACTAAACTTTAAGTTTGCTACTCAGTGACACTATGTGAAATCCTTTAATTGTTTCCTATTCTTGTTTCATATGTTGTATATGTAACTGATGGATTTCCTACCAATAAATAAATGAATAAATAAATACATATTGAGAGTGCTAGTCGAAATCTTGTTAATCGTTATTTATCTAAACGCGTGGGGCCCAGCATTACCCATGTGGTCAAATCTTTACCGTTTATAAGTAGTGCATGCTAGGATTGCTACGATCGAATTTGACCAAGGGTGATCCGCCTGTTGCTGTCTACCGTCCTCTTCATTAGTCACGTTGTGACTAAACTCCTATTACTAACTCAGCATTATAGGAGTAAATATTTTAATAGTTTAGCAAATTGTCTAGGATAATTTTGTACCTTTAGTTGCCGAACGTGTCTGCCTAACAACAAGTTTATTATAACTTAGATTCACGCTACAATTAAATACATAACACCGGGTTTTATCGTTTTTTCAGTGCCATGAAGATAATGCTGGGCAAGTTGCCGCGGCCGTGGATCGTGGACGACGCGAAGGACGACGGCTACACGGCGCTGCACCTGGCTGCGCTTAACAACCACGCCGAGGTAGCGGAGCTGCTCGTCCGCGGCGGGGCGCGCCCCGACCTGCAGAACGCAAACCTCCAGACCGCGCTGCATCTAGCCGTCGAGCGACAGCACACGCAGATCGTGCGGCTGCTCGTGTCGCACGGAGCTGATCTCAATATTTGCGACAAGGTAAGCTGACAGTGATGAGTATAGACAAGAGTTTTCCTAGAAATGCCAGGTGCCTGCAATCAACAATCACGCCGAAGTGGTAATGCTGCTGCAGGCCCATGGATCAGTGCGACACAAGCTGAATAACGGGAACTTGCAGACGGTGATATAAGACTGGTCTGCAGTGCAGGGCAACTTTAAAATGTTGTTACATTACCAAAGTACTACGATAAGTTATGATGGCTAGGGAGAACATCGTGAGGATACTGATGCAGTGTGTCTAGTTCCCCTGTTACGAGTATGAAGAATGTCAGATGACAGCCGCAGCCGCTCCATCGTAATGACTGGTAGATTTATGTATGGAACTCTTTCACCTCAGCGCCGATGGTACATTGGTTATGATTATAACCAACTGGATGGTAAAACTAGCTATTGCCCGCGACTCCATTCGCGTAGAAATTGTTTATCACTACTCGCACAAAAAAGTACCTTACGTCCTTCCTCGGAGTTCAAACTTTCTCCATACCAAATTTCATTACAATTGCTTTAGCGCTTTAACCGTAAAAGCGTAACAAACAGGCTTTGGGTTTTTAAAATCACGAATAAAAAAAAAGAATTCGTATGTCCTCAAAATAAACGTCTGGAGCGGCAACGACATCTTCGTTAGACGCATTTTTTATAAGAAAGTATTATTTTATAAGATTAAAAAAAAATTGTTCACACGGGTCCTCATGTGGAGATTTAAATGAGTGGGGGCAGCAATCTATATTTTGATTGTACCAATATAGCTGCAGCGACTCCCAAAGAATAAACTGGAGTGATCATGGTGCAACACAATTTTTATTCTTATTCAAATGGTGTTTTTTTTCCTTTAATATAGTATCAAATGAATTCAATACGTTTGCATAATGTTGTATTGTTATCGTTTTAACATTTTCTAATTAATAATCATAATTTTGCCCCGTGAATCTCAGAAAAATGCGGCCAAGCTAATGGACCGGCCGATGGGGCAATTTTGGCTTCCTTTGGTGCCGGTTCACCGGGCAAGATCCACTGTTTTGACTATTCTTTGGTTTAAATTGTAGCGGCGTATTCATATTTAGTTGACAGTAACGAAACACCGCAGAAACTCTTTTTGATTACGTTTAAATTTGCCTAAACAATGCTCTGAAATGCTCACACGATTCACTTTTTGTTCCTTCGTGAGTAATGCGGCAGACACCTTACCGATACTTTTTTCATGCCCAATTTATGTTCAAGAATATTGTTTACATGCTCAGTTGAGTTGTTTGTGATGACAGAAATCCCTCTAATCTTGAATCGGCGGTCTCCTCGGACTATATTTTTGATTTCCTTGACCATGTCTTCAGTAGTCACTTCTACAGGAAGTCCTGGACGCTCCTCGTAAAAACCGCTTCGACCATTAGAATTCATTGTGCCAATGTCTAATGCTATTAATAGAAGGTGCAAGATCCTTATAAACAGAGTCAATTTTTTCTTTGATCGTATTACTTGTCTTCCTATCAAAAAATAGAGACCTAACCACCGATCGGTACTGTTATTTTTCCATGTTAGTGAGAAAGGCATTGAACTTTTATTCATAGTTGACAAATTTAAAAAAAACAAAGGAATGTTATTCTTTTTTTATGCTGAATTCTTACCCAAAAAATAGTTTCGAAAGATGGTATAGGTATAATTGTTTATCTAGTAATGTCATAAGTGACCAAACACGGGTACTTATCAAACAGCCCTCGTATACTACTCGTATTACTTAGTATTACTTAGTAACATTAATATGGAAAAGTAAGTTCAATGCAGCTTGCAAGTTACGATAAGTCTTATCAGCAGCGACTTCTCTAAACCAGCAAAAGAAAAAAAACAGTTTTATATTAAATAACCTACTTACTTATAATAGGATATTAACGTGATACGATCCTAAAAACAAACTCATTTTAGAAACTAACTTTATAGCTAGCCAGCAGTGGCTAACCAATTTGTTTCTAATTGTGACTAATTATTTAGCATAACGCACAAGGGCGACGTATAGGTACTCGTTAAGGTAATTGAAGTGTGACGCGAACGTGACAGACCGATACGGGGCGCTAGCTTCCTGCGCTTGCGCCTCGACAATCGGGTCAAAAGGTCGTCGCACTAAAATTCGACCGTCGATAGCTTGTCACCACTGCGTGGCATAAATTATCCTGAATCGGTTCCCAATCGGCTCCTAAATGCTTCTAAATGGGTTTTAACCTAAATATTGTAATTATTTTGCGACACTATCAGGTTCACTTTTGCAATCAGATTTTTAATTATTTTAAACCAAAACCACTCTTACCACACAAAGTAAACTGTTTTGTTTTATGTTTTAGAAGAATATCAAAATAATTTAGGGTTATGTTATGATCCTTAGACATCTTTGATGTGCGTATAATAAAGATTAATGTGAAAGTTTGTTAAGTTACTTGGCATGGTTGGTATGAACGGCTAAGAGGATTTGGATGATATTAGGCTCACCAATACTTAGTTCATGACCCGGATAAGGACACGAACACTATAACATTTCAATGCAGTCTATTTAGAGCCTACGTGAATTAACTAGAAATTCATGAACTGCTGAATAAGATACATTTTGATTTAGGGTGCAGACTAAATTAATTCATTAGTCGACGGTAATAATATTATATCACATTTTATATGTAAGCAGTAAAAAATACCCTTTTTTTTAAAGTAAACAGAGATTTGATTTCTGAAAGTTTAGTTTACACTTGGTAATTATTTGTCAGGACGGCGACACGCCTCTGCACGAGGCCCTGCGGCACCACACGCTGCAGCAGCTGCGGCGGCTGCAGGACGCGCGCGACGCGGCGCTGCTGGCGGGGCTGGCGCACGCCGACAAGAAGTCCTCCGCCTCCATCGCCTGCTTCCTGGCCGCACACGGCGCCGATCTCACCGTGAAGAACAAGAAAGGTTCGATCGCAGTTAGGGCCACTCACTGAACCAGCTACTATCAGCTGCGAAGGTCAAGAAGACCTCCGCCTCCATCGCCTGCTTTCTGACTGCGCAGTACGCTGACCTCACCTTCAAGAACAAGAAAGACATTACCATAGCCACTCTATTGCGTAGGCTGTTAGGGCTACTGATTACAGGAATTACAGACAAGCTAAGTATGTCCTTCCTCTACGACTCTACGACGAATGCTTCCTAGCCGCGCGAGGTGCCATGAAGAACGAGACAGGTTTAAGCGTACATACATAGTCACTATATTGTATAGGCATTAATTAGAGCCACTGACTACAGAAGCTACGAATTAAGGGTAAGAAGGCTGTGCAGCATGGCGTCAACATTAATACATTTGTGTACTTTATGGTAACTTTTTTGGCATAAAGTCCTCAACCCCCAAGGCCTGCCTTCTGGCTGCACATAGCGCCGACTTAACGGTCAAAAATAAGTAAACTGAACGCCGCACACTACAGTTTGTCGGCATATGAATTCCTCATGGATCACTCTAAATATATTTTTTGATTTACAGGCCAAACGCCGCTCGACCTATGCCCTGACCCGAACCTGTGCAAGACCTTGACGACGTGTCGCAAGGAGGGCACGGGCGGCGCCGACATGACCTCGGAGGGGGAGAGTTTGGCGGAGGGCGCAGCGGCGTCCGAGCCGGCGGCACGGCCCGACCCCACAGCTGACGAGTGCCTCGTCTGCTCTGACGCCAAACGCGACACGCTCTTCCGCCCCTGCGGGCATATCTGTTGCTGCAACGTTTGCGCTGCCAGGGTAAGAACATCGAAGCCACCCGCCGATTTAGAAGCAAAAACTTTAATATGTGTAAACCTCCGTAATTAAAATATGGATAATTGTTATATACGGTCTATTAAAATATTTTCACTGCTCATGCTCGTAAATTCCTTCGTTATGCTGCTGCCGGCTGGATAAAATAGCATTTTCACGCCACTGCTCGGAAATGTGGTGAAAGATGGTCTGTTCTTGGTCCCCAAAACAATCGATAGTTGTACATTGAATGAGCAGGCCTACTATGAATTTAAACAGACCAACTATGTTAACATTGTTGGTCTGTTCCATTGACCAATAACATCGGTCCGCTGATCACTAATTCGACCAATCAGAACACACTTTGTGCTGCATATGAAATTAAATTGGCCAATGAGAAGTCGTTTTATTTTTTTAATAATATTCATCCCTTCACGGATAGGCAAAGGAATCAGATTCCATACAGCCATATATGTCTGCTTTTAATTATCTGAAATGAAGTTTTTGTCACGGTGAGAGTCGTCAGTTTAAAAAATTTCCTCGCAGTAGTCGTGAAAAGCACTGTGTTAAGCCTCGGCCGAAAGTGCAATAGATGGACTCGTACTTTCGAGGGCCTCGGCCGAAAGTGCAATAGATGGACTCGTACTTTCGAGGGCCTCCGCTACGCGTCGGCCCTCGAACTAACTCGTCCATCTATTGCTTACTTTCTTACCTCTACAATAATGTACTATTTATGCACTAGTGAGTAATGTGTTGTCGTCTTATAAGCTAAGACCCTACAGCCAGACAGACTAGTTGAGGTGACTGCATTAAATAAACTTGTTATTATAAACTATAAACTTGTTACTTGTTATTTATTAATTTATTTGCCTTCTATGCCGAAATGAAATTTAAAACTATTAAAAACAAGCATTATTAACTAAACCATTTGAAAATCTACTTATTAGTTTGCCGTATTGCGACGTAAGTTGAAAATCTTAAGCAGAAATTTTAAAAAAATACGTATAATGAAATACAGTGAAGCGGTTAAGGTTTTGGCTCGTTTGGGACTATTAATTAGTTGTTTTGTTTGCAAAATTTCCTGTAATCGAAGTGAAAAGCAGATTCAGAGCAGAGACTCGGTTCTTAAAACTCATTTTATCCTCGACTTAATTATCCACCCTCGACTGTCGGAACCTCGCCTGGAATGGATACCATATGTCTGGGGTGAAATGGTTAGCTTTATAAATAAAAATATAATTGGGTTTGTGTGTTCTTGTTCTTTCGTCATTATTCATTATCATTGTAATTGATGTTTCGAAAGTAACACGAATAAATAAACGACGAGTGTGTTTAATTGACAGGTAAAGAAGTGCCTGATATGCCGCGCGTGCGTGGTGTCGCGGCAGCGCGTGGGCGAGTGCGTGGTGTGCTCGGAGGCGCCGGCGACGGTGGTGTTCCGGCCGTGCGGCGACGTGTGCGCGTGCGCCGGCTGCGCGCCGCTCATGCGCAAGTGCGTCGAGTGCCGGACGCCGCTGCAGCACGCGCCGCTCAACATAGACCGTCAGTGCCCTCTACTAACTCTTATATCATTATTAGGGCTAGGATTTTGGTGGCATATTGTGGTTCTAGAATCCATGGAGTTGCTATTTCTTAATTATTATAATTTAATTATGTCATCCTGCGTTAGTGAAGCGGTGCGGGAAGAATGTGATTTCATTACGTTAAATTATGCGAGACTTCCTTCAGTCGGGCGTCGGCGTCGCTGTCGTCAACATGTATTAATTGGACGAAGCAGCCTTCGAACAAAACGCACACGAGATTTTCAACCAAAGATGAGCCCTCCGTTTAGGGCTCAGACTAAACAAGCTATTTATAAAGTCGTATACGAATATTTTAAGGCAAGAAAATCAAATCTCAATTCTACTGAGCATAAAGATGACATTAATTCTCATAAAACCGTTTCCAAGGTTACCGGATTGTCAGAACAAAGCGTACGACAAATCAGTTATATTAAGTAAATCATATTGTAACTAATTTTGTCGGTTTATATTGTCATACTGAATTGTCACTTAGGTACACACCTTGTAAATATCATAAAGGATATTTCGTTACTATGCATCACGCGTATAACGAGAGAGTTCTGTCCCCCCCGCACCGCTCCACTACCGCAAGAACCTATCTCAGTTTTGCGCTACGACTGTAGTTGTATTAAACATCTATTTCCTTAAGGTTCTCGGTTTTATATTTTACCAGAAAGCTCTTATATTTTCGTTTATTATATTTTTTCGTTCGGACATCCATAAAATTGGCATTAAAAAGTATCTTTTTATTAACTAATGAACGAATTAATGTACAGTTTTTATCTGCTGTGGCGGGGAACGCAGATCCAGAGATATTTTTAATTTACCTACTAAAGATATTAAGCTTAAGTAATAAATCGCAATGTCAAATAAAGACTACAAAAGCTACAGTTGCAGTGGTGGTGGGATCAAAAGTGACTTCGAGTAAGTGAAAACACTAAGGGCCTGTTGCACAAGCGACAGGTTTGTATTTATCTGCCATTTAAAGTTGGCTCTCTCCTTGTCTATTTTAAAGTGTAAGAAAGAGAAAGGGCTCTATTTATCCGTCAAGTATGCATTACTTGTCGATTGTGAAACAGGCGGTAAATATGTTAAAAGTTGTCTACTCATACATCATAACATAACCTAACAGGCGAGTTATCAGATATGAATGTACAAAGTAGGATGAAATATAGGAAATTTCATATTTTCTTTGCAAATCATGAGAACATTTTGATGCAAGCTAGGTATCTGCCATACATTTAAAAAAACAACAGTTGTGTTTTAAGCCCTTTCCGCATTAGTATAAGAATCACCGGTAAGCTGTGAGTAGATTATCTGAATCTCACTTATTACTAGTAGGTAGTAATAAAAATTAAGCCATGCACTGATATCGTTCTAATCCACCGAACCACCGGAATACTTGCGTATAATCGGGGGGAAAAATCAATCACGGATGTGATTTAAACATACGATTTTTTAGATAACTTCAGTGATTCAACAAACTACCCACAGGTGACTGTAACATTTAGTGTTGTGTTGACTGTACCCGATCCAAGTAAAATCAGGAGTATTATTTATTAATCGGTAATCAATCGTATTTTCAGTGGAGAAAGAAGGCAGTAGCAACCTGGCACAGGTGCAAGTGAACAAGGGGCAGCCGGCGCCGGCGCTTGCGGGCCCGCACCACATGAACAACGGCTCGCGGCCCGCGCCCGTGCCTCCCGCCGCGCCCGCGCCCGCGCTCGCGCCCGCGCCCGCGCCGGCGCCCGCCGCCGCCTCCGCCTCCGCCTCCGCCTGCTCATCCGCGCCCGCGCAGGCGCCCGCCGACGTGCAAAAGCTGCAGCAACAGCTCCAGGACATCAAGGAACAGGTATGCAAACGTTATTTGATTAATAATGTCATCTCACAGAACCAAGTTAATGATAACAATGACAACCGTAATAATGCCGTGTTGTCTCGCTTCAGACGATGTGCCCAATCTGCCTGGACCGACTGAAGAATATGATCTTCCTGTGCGGCCACGGCATGTGCCAGATGTGCGGCGACCGTATCGCCGTGTGCCCTATCTGCCGCAAGCAGGTGGAGAAGCGCATCCTGCTGTACTGAGCCGCTCCGCACACTCGAAAAAAATCTATTTCACAAACCAAGTCACCCATGTTAGTTCAGCCTCAAATCAACATAGGCCATGATATCAGATTGGCATATTTATAGTCATATACAATTTCAAATATTCATGTAATGTGTTTAAGCTGCTTGTTTCGACACTTCAAAGCGGTCGTGGCACGGCGCCGTGTCAGCGGTTACACGGCAAAATGACTTTAATGATGGTGAGGTGGGACTTGAATGAAACAATTATGATGAGACTGAACCGCGCAAATTCCAAGAAACGCTACGATTAGTAGTGTAGGAGTTTCAGTGAAAGAGATTTGATAAAACTTAGATAGTATAACTATATAACTATTGGCATAGAAATGTACCGTACCAACAGTAAAAACTAAGATCAATTTTTTAATTTTGCATCAGTTAGACTTATTCGTCGACCTCTCTTAAGTTATTTTACTTCAATTGTCATGTTATTTTATTTATATTATTATAAGGTTTTTAAGATATTTTTAAATATTGAAACTTCGGAGTAAACTTTCCTTGCACGAATTTTCTCCGAATTTGAGGCATTCGGAGAAAAACCTTACAAAAGGCTAAAATTCGGTCGGTAGTGTCTCTTTTGGATAGTATGAATGTAGTAATGTGGGTCTCTCCATAAACACAACTTATCCAATGGGATAACATTTGTATGAAATAGTTATACTTATTCTATTTTCGGTGATCTAAAAATGGCTGAATTGATTATTTATTTATCATTAGTAGCTAAGAACCATACCGATCGACCAACCACCAAAATAAAGTTATTTAACTCGATTGTATGTAATTTCACAACTCTGGATAATCACAATGTGCCAATTTTTATATTAACTTATCCAGTTCGACTAATACTTAGAAAAAGGAGAGAAGGTGTTTGTTTAAGTTATAATACTTTAAAGTGTTACTTTCATATAAAATCCACTTATAACCCAGTTAACAAAGCAAAAATAAATGCAATAGATCGTGCATTTTGGGCTATTTTTTTATGGTAGAGGTGACCCTTATGTATAACATACTTACCCAGACAGATGAATTGGGAGCGTTTGTTTTACCATAATACAATATCGAACTCGAGCTAATTGTCCAAATGCATCCGCTATCCTCTCCCCTCATCCCAGTCGAGTAGTTATGATCGCCTACCAGGCGCTTTGGGCTCAGTGTGACTTCTATACTACTTATGCCGATTGGCAAATCTTATATGTAACATTTTTAAAGTACACACACCCAATGAATAACGTGCTAAATATACACTGGACCGCAAAACTAAGTATCACACTTTTAAAGAACATGTCATATAAAGTGTGATACTTAGTTTTGCGGTCCAGTATAGTTCATCAGTCTTTACAACTTTCGTGGCCCTTGCATTTCGTTTTGTATTAATGTAACACTTTGTAGGGAATTTAATCAGCTTTCTTGCTTTTTTAAGTGCTTTTTCTAGGACACTTAATATTCGAAATATTTGCGAAATACCAAAAAGGCACCTTATAACCCCTCCCGCGCCGCAAGCACACGGCGCTAGGGCTGGGGAATAGAAGTATGTTGTACCTGGGGTTCACTCACAGGGTATACGATTAGTCGATTAATTGCATTTAAAAATGTTTTTCCTAATTTCGGGTGTTCGTTGACTGAGTTATAAGTAGGTAGGGAATGTATTGTATGTGTAGTTTCGGAGCGAGGCGTAGAGTGGCTGAGATGAAGGGCGGCCTCCCGTGCCAGCGCGCTGCAGTGGGTTATTTTGACTATAAGTTGTTTGACACGACAGGCGAGCGGAAGAAAATTAATCCCATGATAAAGAACGTCTCGACCAACTTCTATCTTAAAAATAAAAACTGCAGCTTCATTTTTGAACGGAATTTTAAACGCTCGATGCTCAGAACTTGCGCGTTTGCGCGAAGTGTATTAAAGAATGAATTGCCTCTTTTAGTATATTAAATATTAAACGCCTATCTATCCTTAATTTATTACTCACACCGGATAACTATGAATACTCGTATAAGATTTAAGGGCTCAATAATAATATTAAACGTTCAAATATTTGTCACTACCGACCCGCCCCAGGTTTGCACGGTAGAAATCTCATTTCCTAATCCTTCCTTGGATAATATAAAAAAAAAAAAATAGGACTTCATCCTATCGTTCCCGTGATTAGCGCAAACATAGATAGGAGAACCTACGGACAGACGGGGTGAAGGAGCTTTGACTTGCAGGTTTTTTTTTTAAACCTGTCTCAATTAGAAGGTAATTTGGCAATATGGAAACATAGAATATGGGAACATAATACTGTGGTAAACCTATTTTAAGGCCAGTTTATTCTGTTACCAGAGAGTGTTCAAAGTTACCCGATGTACAATCAATGCATTTATTACATTTTGATTGATTCCATAAGTATTGGTATATTTGAAAGTTTTCTTTTTATTATTAGTACCTACCTTCTATAAACGTTATTTTTAGGATTTTGTAACAAAATATTGCATTAAGGCTATAACTATTGTTAATAAAAACTATTTAAAATAAATATCCATCTTTATAATTTAAACGCAGCCAAACCCTTAATGTCGACTTTCACCAACAACTCAACGGACAACTCAAGTTTAACAGCTGACAAAAAGTTGCTCATCATATTTAACAGTCTGTCAAATCCTTTGGTGAAATTCGACACGAAACATTATTAGCAGCGCAGGTGGTTAGCCGGAGTAATTGGAGATGAGGTTCTGGTCGAGTTCGATGGGGTGTTTGTCGGCGGCGGGCGCGGGCTCGGGCTGCGCGGCGGGCGCGGGCGCGGGCGCGTCGAAGGCGGACGTGCGCGCGCGCAGCATGTCCTGCGCCAGCTCCAGGATGCGGAACGAGAGGAACGTGTCGCGCGCCAGCTCGCTCTCGTTGCAGCGCTTGCAGTTGTTCATGTACACGCCCGTCACGCCGTCCAGCGATGCCGCCGTCGCGCAGTGCAGCGGCGTGCTCGCCGCCTGGCTCTGCAATGGGACAAACCAAACCATGTCGATGTCGACTTGCAATAACAAAAATGTATAGAGTGTTTCCAGTCACCCCAGACTTTCGTGATTTTAGGAAAGATGTTTTTTTTAGAATCGGTAGTGTAACCATAAACGTAGATAGTATTGGATACTCGCTATGCTGAAAGCGGGGCCGTTTTACAGGTAGCGGTGTCAAAGGTGGAAAAAACACACGCTAACTTACGTCGAAGTAGGAAGGCTGGTTTTTACATGTCATAAATGATATCGATATATATTATAAACAAACATATACAGTTTCCAGACACTTCCTGAGGGCCATAAATTTTGACAGACACTAAAATTATTCCGACTCAAGCGCCTGCCAGTAACCTCCAAGCAACGAAAGGTTGGCATCTCTAATGACATTGACGACTGACATTAATTACGATTTTTTTAGTGTACTTTTTTTAAGTTAATGTGAGTGGTTATTACTCACAATCGATTTACTAAACGGCTGCATAACGAAGTAGAGAAACTCGTAAGGCCACCAGTTCCGGCTCAGCCGGGTGCTGACGAAGGACCCAGGGTGCGCGGCGAACAGCCCCCGCCGGCTCTCCATCCACTTGTAGCTAAGCGCGCGCACTGCCAGCACGCGGCACAGCATGGACACATTATACGCCCTTATAGAAGTATAGTCATCTTTTGGAAGTGAAAGCTGCTCTTCGGTAGGGGTAAACCTCTTTTCCACAGGCCACCTAACGTACCTGAAAGATCTGAGCAGTTGGCATACAAATTTTAAAAAAACCGGTCACGTGCGAGTCGGTCGCGCGCACCGAGGATTCCGTGTTTAAGATAATATGCTTGGTAACCGCAAAAGAAAATACTAATTATGGTATGAACTTAAGTTTGTATGCAATTTTGTTAAAGCTTTTTTGTTATTTCTTAAACACTAAATAATTTAACACTTCATTTTATTTTGCCCGTAAACGTAAACCATAATTTTGCAGCTAATTCTACTGTTGTAGTGGGACTAAAGGGACTAAACGCCGGACATGTTGTATTTTGTTACGGGAAAAGTCCATAAATTACGAGAAACATACCGGCAAAGAGGATTAAACCAACATATAGTAATTTACCACCACAAAATGCGACGTAGAAAAAAAAATGCAAGGAAAAACAAACCTTTTATTGAGTCGAAAAGCCACCTTTTGTAAGTATAATTTCAACTATTCTTCCAGATAAAGTATTTTAATAATAAAATATTTAAATTATCAATTATATTTCACGCAGAAAATTACTAGTATTTGTATTTTTGCTTGAATTAAATACACTTAATGCTATCCCAACGTAATTATCGGTATATGGTAGTTACGTTGTTTTACACGGGAAACGTAAACATATAATTGTTGTACGTGAAGATCAACCACTTCAGCATTCCTTTATTAATCCTTGTCACTACATCTTCTTTTACCTTAATACGTACGATACAGATCGCAAGCCCTAGTTCCTGTGAAATTGCCACACTGTGCCGGACGAGGATCTCATCGCTGCGTAATAGTAGAAAAAAATTATGGTAGTCAACCGTGGATAACAGCTCGCACGGTTGTGACAACGTCATCTGCAGCATTTATAAGGGTTCTAAACCCAAGCGACACTAAATACACCCTTAATAAAGGAAGCCTTATCGGGAATTTCTTGGATACGAAGTTGCCAGGGATCGAATGGAAGCGGACAACCTGCAAGGAGTGGACATTACAGGATTATTAGATGGTTGCAAGAATAATCTCACAAAGGAAGAACTCCTGAGGGCGCGTAATTTACTGCTGCGTTACAGTAATGTTTTCTCTGCGCACGACGGCGATATTGGACGAACTGGAGTTGTACAAAATGATATCGACACTGGCGGAACCATGCCTATCCGATAACGTCCACGACGAGTTCCAGTAGCTCGCGAAAAGGAAGTGGAAGATATGATTGAAGAGATGAAGAGGAACCAAGTTATCGAGCCATCAACAAGTCCTTGGTGTTCACCAGTAGTTTTGGTAAAGAAGAAGGACGGCACCATGAGATTTTGTGTTGACTATCGCCGACTTAATGATATAACCAAAAAGGATTGTTATCCACTGCCACGCATCGACGACACGTTGGACACTTTAAATGGAATGAAATGGTTTTCCACGTTGGATTTAAAAAGTGGCTACTGGCAAGTGGAAATCAAGGACAAAGATAAAGAGAAAACGGCCTTCTCGACCGGTAAGGTACTGTGGCAGTTCAATGTTATGCCGTTCGGATTGTGTAATGCACCAGCAACCTTTGAAAGATTGATGGAACCAATACTTGCTGGTCTTCTGGGAGAGACTTGCCTGGTATACCTGGATGACATTATAATTGTTGGGAGAGACTTCGACGATCACCTTAGAAAGTTGGAGCAAGTTTCGGCCAAGCTGCGAGATGCGAATCTGAAACTATGTCCGAAAAAATGCTCACTTTTCAATAGTAAGGTGAATTATTTAGGACACGTGGTGTCAACACACGGTGTCCAGACATATCCTGAGAAGATAAGCGCTGTTAAGGATTGGCCAAGACCGAAGGACAAGACCGCAGTTCGTGCCTTTTTGGGACTTTGCTCGTACTATCGAAGATTCGTGAAAAACTTCTCAGATATAGCGAAGCCCTTGCACCAGCTTACGGAAGAAAAACGACGGTTTGACTGGGATGATCAGTGTGCAGCAAGCAAGCTTTCGCCGATCTCAAACAGAGGCTTTGTGAAACTCCAATATTGGGGTACCCAGACCCTGAGAATGATTTTATTGTAGACACAGATGCAAGTAATACTGGTGTTGGAGGAGTTTAGTCACAAAAGAAAGGAGATCAAGAAGTTGTAATCGCCTATTTCAGTAAGTCACTATCGAAGCCGGAGAGAAATTACTGCGTCACTCGGAGAGAATTGCTGGCAGTTGTCAAGACGTTGCAGTATTTCAGTAAATATCTGCTGGGGCGCCAATTTCGTATCAGAACTGACCATGTCAAGTAGCGCGCTGAATTGAACAACTACAGGAATGTGACTTCATCATTGAACATCGCAGTGGAGATCACACGGCAACGCGGATGCCCTTTCCCGAAGACCATGTCCGGATGACTGTAAGCATTGTTCGAGGCAAGAGGGCTAAGATTGCGTGAGAATGTTGAGGACTGATACTGTGAGTGAAGAATGGAGCAATGAAGTCATGAAACAAGCGCAGCAAGAAGACCAGGACATTAAACCCATTTTCGATTGGATCAAAGCAGGCGTTCCCAAACCGAAATGGTGTGAAGTAGCTCCGATGAGTACCCAAAACTAAAAGCTACTGGGCCCAATGGGAAAGTTTGGTTATGCATAATGGCGTACTGTGCAGAAAATGGGAGTCTGCAAATGGAAAGGATGCTCACCTACAGGTGGTTGTTCCAAGAAAAACAGTGAGTGATGTTTTGAGATCCTTCCATGACGAAATTTCCGGTGGGCACCTTGGAGTGAAGATGACCCTAATGAAAATTCGGCAACGCTTCTACTGGATTCACTGTCGAGAAGATGTGGAAGATTGGTGCAGGAAGTGTACAAACTGCTCTTCAGTCAAAGGGCCGCAAACACGCAGTAGAGGAGCGCTCAAGTTGTACAATGTTGGAGCTCCTTGGGAAAGAATTGCTCTAGACGTCGCTGGCCCGTTTCCAACATCCAACTCGGGAAACAAGTACATCCTCGCTATAATTTATTACTTCACCAAATGGCCTGAAGCATTTGCCATCCCTAACCAAGAAGCAGTCACTGTAGCGGAGAAATTAGTGATGGAAGTGTGTTCTCAATTTGGGGTGCCACTCGAAATTCACAGTGATCACGGCAGAAACTTTGAGTCCCAGGTGCTCCAGGAGACTTGCCGAATCATGGGAATTCATAAGACCAGAACTACGCCATATCACCTACAATCGGACGGAATGGTCGAGAGATTCAACCAGACGCTGGTAAGACATTTGGCAAAGGTTGTTGAAAGTCACCAAAAGGTTTGGGATAGGCATATCCCTCTCTTCCTGATGTCATATAGATCAGCTACTCACGAAACTACGGCTGTCACTCCGGCTTACGTGAACTTCGGAAGAGAACTTCGTTTACCTGCAAACCTTTCGGTCACCGAGTATGCCAGCGAGTTGAGGAACCGGATAGACGATGTTCACAGTCACGTCCGAAAACATGGACTTCAAGCCAGTGCGAAGATGAAAACACGATATGATCAAAAAACTAACCAAGTGGGGTTCGAAGAAGGTTCATTGGTGTGGCTGCATAACCCCATGCGAAGAAAAGGGAAATCCCCGAAACTATCGCTGAATTGGGAAGGGCCATACAAAGTGGTCACTAAGATCAACGACGTCACGTATCGGATACAGTAGAGCCAGCGAAGCCCCTGCAAGGTTGTCCATGTTGACCGACTGGCGAGATATTACGGAACGAATAATGCTCGGGACGAGCATGTCTTGGAAGGGAGTAGTGTTTCGCCAATGTGGTAAGGCGTTTCATTACCCACTAAGAGCGAAAGAAATAACACTATTGGGAATGAGACAGCGATGCGCAGGACATTCCAGACCCGTGTGCCAAGGACGTCGCCATTGTTAACGGAGCGAGCAGGTAGCAAGGCGTAGAACATTACAGAACCGAATAGTCTCGGTCGTCCTCGGCGGAGCAAACTACATCGATCGTTCCAGAAGATTCGGTGGATGGAAGGCGTTCTGAAATAACGTGGGAACTATAAAAGGCGGACCGCGGTTGTGGGCACAGGCAGTCTTTACTTGATTAAGTCTAAGTCTTCGAAGTTTTTGTGCGATAATTGTTTGTAACGGTTTAAGTGAGTGCGTTAAAGTCTACTTTTGATTATCGGTGTTTTCGTGCATTTCCATCAGTTACCTACCCCCACGTAAGTAACAATATTCACATTATTATTTCATCCTCTATCTAAAGACAATTACAGTCAGGTATACTTGTTATTGTCATTGGCAGTCTGAATAGGAACAGACTTTACAACTACCTATGCCAAATTTCAAATAGATAGCATTTATAGTTGCTGAGAAAACCTGCTGTGACATACAGACAGACAGACCGACGGACGACGTAGTCTCACCATAAGGGTTCCTTTTTTACCATTTTGGCTCGGAACTCTAAAAATTAAAATTTTAGAGCTAGATTTTTTTTAATCGAACCTCCGAGTAAAACAGAAATATTACGAATCCGTCGCTCTTGCCTGTCACTATGCATATTTTTTTAATATTTAAAACTATTTAGATAACAAATATAATTTAAAAAATATGTTACTGCCACTGAAATTACGTAGACATAGACAATTCAACCATTCGCTTTTCAGGTACCTAATGTCGGATCTTTAGTAGATTGTTCAAAAAGGGACTAAAACAAGCCATAATGACACGAGATGTTTAGCCACCCAAGCGAAGCGCGGTCGAGTGTCATTATGGTTGTTTCGTCTCGCGTTAAACACTCTACTTTTCATTTAGAATGCGAGGAAAAAAAACGACGTTCTATCCAACGATATTTTATATTTAGATACGTTATGCTCATACGAAACGCATTCAAAACCCGTCGCCAATTACTAACAGTTGCTACGTTACCATATTTTTACAGACAAAGAAGGCAATCCGCAGCGAACGCTATTGTTAGAAAGAGATAAATATTATTACAAAATTTGTAATAATATTTATCTCTTTGTAATACATTTGTAACACATTTGTAATACAAATTGCGTACCCGAATGACGCAGCGTGCTTGGATACCGGTGCTCGGTCGCCATTCCCGCTATTAAGCTACCCGTCTTTATCGCACTCATGCGATATCTCATTGTGTATTATGTTTTACAGGTGACAGTGACGCCGGTGCAAAATAAACAAAGTATGGCATGGCGATGTACCTATATAAACCAAATGTAAAAAATATTTACGGTAGGTACTTACGAATGAAATCCTTCCTTCCTTTTACGAAATATATTTGTTACTTTTCGGTAATAAAACTTTATAATCTTTGACGCGGCGTGTCAGCGGTCGCGGCCTAACTGAACGGTAGTAAGGCAATTTACCTTCCTTATTGACAAACGCTTTTGCACGCAGATGACGTATCTTAATATTAAATATAATTTGTTGTATTTATACAAAATCACAATATTGGTTATAACAAAGTTCCTTACAAATGTGTTCCGCGGCGTTTTTTTGTGCTGTAAAATGACGCTTTAAATGCTTGCATATTCAGCCAACAGGTTAAAACTTGAAAACCACTTTAATACTAATCGGACCTTGCATAATGAAATGAAATCTTCCTTAATATTATTAAATAGATTCATATTCGTAATAATTAATCGTGTTTCACAAAATTAAATCGTTTTTTTTTAAATATTTAAGCGCAGTAGTCATTTTGAGGTCATTTCCACGCTCTAAAAATTGTCTATAGACAATCACTGAAAATAGCGATAATCCTCCATTCACAAACACCGTGATTGGCTGTTTAGGGGTTTCCAAAGTAAATGAAAAAAACAATCCCTAGGGATTAATAAGGAACTTTACTCCCGTTGTGCAGAGAGTAAAATAACATTTTAAGAGCATGAGAAGTGAAATAGTACATTGTTGCCTAGGCGCTGAAAGTAAGGGTTTTCCTGACGAGGTGGTTACGAGTCAGGAAATCCTCGTTTCTGCCGAGGCATACATAATGCTTTTCTCAAACATGTGAGGAAATAATACAAATACATTTTTAAAAAGCAAGTAATTTAATTATGCAGAATGAACGAATGTTACCGACTGTCAATTGTTTTTAAATACTAACCATAGAAATTGGAATGCAAATTCAAAAAGAAACACACGCATTGTGCTAAAAAAGCGAGCAGTTACCTTGGCTGTTTGGAATTTTTGTCTTGGTCCTTTTGATTTTGTATGCAAATTGACAGCATTTTTAAGAAAAATATAGACATGGACAGAAAGTGTTTTCATATGGTTTTTTTACTCCTGGAAGTAAAATGAGGCTCTTTCCGTCCTTGTCTTTCAATCGGAAAACCGTTTTTTCCGAGCATGTTTGAGAAAAGTAATAAATATAATGGCTTTATAAAATTACGTCAACGAAAGCCAGAAAATATTTTTCTTGAGATGCGTATATCTACGTTGTGAGCTTGACTGTTATGGATTACCTACTATGTTAAGTCAAATTTCCAATTTATTGTGAACTTTCATATAACCTAAAACAGGACTGTAAAATAGCGTATCTTATATTTTATCTTATCTTACAGGTGGGCCCTTTGGGATACACTAAGACCTTTTAGGATAGTTTGTGCAATTAGGTACCCTCTTACACACTTAGCTGTTTGAATGTGCAAGTTTCGCCAGGTTGTTTTTCCCTCACCGTAAGAGAATCGGGTAATACGTATATACAAGTTTTAAAAAACTCATTGATGGGTTAGTAGAACTCATTGCCTTACGATCACGAGCCAATTCCCCAGGCCACTGACAGGCTCTAGGTATTTAAAATTAATATCATGATAAGAATATCTACTGAGAATGTTTACTAACCTGTGTGATTCCGAGGTCAAGAAGACAACACGAGCGTCCGGTGTTAAAAGACTTTCTATCTTACTGAGTAAGTATATTTGGCTCAAATAATTCACTTGAAACGTTGTTTCTAGTCCATCTTCCGTAAGAGACCATGGGATGCCAAAAACACCAGCATTTAAAATTACTATATCGAATTGTCTGTAAAGTTAATATGTATTTAATAATAAACTTAATACGAGTAGGTAGGTGCTTTGCATTGGATAGACATCGAAAGTACCAAGGGCACAATAGAATAAAACCGTTACTACAGAAAAACATCTCAAAAAACAAGAAGTATGAACTAATTCTCTATTTAAAATTATTAGGTCATTTTATTAGGTATAAACACTTATCGCCTGTATCTCTGAAACCAATAAAGTCTTAGTCGTGGGAGTTTTTCATTAAAATTCGTTATTATGTAACATAATTTCATGTAAGATATTTTTCAGAATTTTTGTATTTGTAGTTTTGATTTTAGCCCCCCCTCTACAGCTTGCAGGGACAATTCGCTCTTAACAAAAATTATCACTGTAAATCTTAATATTTCACAAACAGATCACATGGGGATGGGAGGTAGTTAGGTACCACAAAAAAATTTTTTTTCAACATTCTACCCTTACTCGGCTTGACTAATATATATTGTTGTGTCGTTGTATGTGTTGTGTAGTATATTTAAGCCAAATAGATCTCTAGCTTTCTAGATCTCTCGGAGCTAAGATGCAGACGGAGGATTAATATGACTATGTAACCCTAAACATGGGGTTGTACCACCGGGTAATTAGGTGTATTTTCCAAGTGCAACCCCATTTTCCCATACAACTAAAACGTGTATCGGAAATTGTGTTCAAATAATATTAACATCTGTTATTTTCGTACAAAATTTGACGGATAGTCCGTTGTTTCTTCATCATATGAAATTGGAAGAACCTTACTTTTGCTCTTTGAGCACTTGGTCCGCAAAGTTCTTGACTGATCTGAGAGAGGCGAGGTTGACTTCTCCGATCTGCAGCCGCGCCGGGTTCTCGCAGTGGGCCTTGACGCCGACGCTGGCGCTGTAGACGTTGCGGCACGCCATGAGCACGTTGCAGTCGCGCGCGCTCATGCAGCGAGCCATTTCCAGTCCAAGGCCCGAGCTGGCGCCCGTGATCAAGCAGCGCTTGTCCCGCAAATCCGCGTCTTTTACCGTCTGCAAAACATCTCGCACTACTTACTTATAACATGATTTCCATTTTAGACAGCACGAGTGGTATTCTTATGTAGAAAAGATTTGGCTTCCAAATTCACATTCGAATTATCTAGTATGTATTTAAAAAAGGATTACCTGGATGACCGGTAGTTTTTTTTACGTAAAATGACGTTTTCCAATAATGAAACCTAGCTAGATGAATTTATCGCCCCCAAAACCCCCTGCATACAAAATTTCATGAAAATCGGAGCCGTTTCCAAGATCTAAATTATATATACTCGTATGTATAGACAAGAATTGCTCGTAAAGGTAGTTATTAGATAAACTGACTGGCTGACCTATCGATCAACGCACGGCCGAACCTAACCTTAGGGCTTTGAAATTTAGAGGGACTATTCCTTAGATATCCTAGGAGTCAATGGACTAAAAAGGGATTTTCGGATATTCATCCTAAAGGAGAAGGGGGAAGGGGAAGGGATTAAAATAGGCGGAAACTAATCAGTCGCTTGAGTCCTCTAGTAAGTACAGTATTTAGTTTGACAAAAATATAGTTACTTCATCCGAGGAAGGCCCAAACACACTTCCAGTTGCTCCTCTTATAGCCTTAGTGGTGCTCGCGAAGAAGTCATTTGCTTTAGGAAGTAGTGCTTTAATATATCTAACTGGCACCCTGAAAAGTTTATCATAAAAGGTCAAGAAACGAGTACAATCCCCATTCTATATACGATATGTATATCGAAAAATAAGTCGTGCTCAAAAACATCCAAACTCGTCTTGTTCAGATGTTTTTGACGTCCTTGTATGGTTCAATATGTTCCATGGCGACTGTACCTACTAAAGTGTAAACTCTGGACCTCTACTCCCGACGGTAAAAAACATATCGTCTTTGATCTGTTATGGTATTGTTCTGACCTCAGTCGCCATTACTGTCAAGTAAATAAGAGCTATCAAAACGGTGACAATGCGATAACAGCTCAAACATAATATGGTTTTACCGTGTTGAATAGCGGCCCTGTTCTAAGTCTTACTTGTCTTTTATGGTAAACAACTTTGTAACCTCCAAAATGATACTTTTTTGGCAAATGCAGCTCGTTTATCGTAATTAAAGTAAACTGAGAAAACATTTTGGGCATCACTTGACCAATGTATTGTCCGTGATTGCTTTATTTAATTTAAAATAGCTGTTTCATACAAAAAAGATGCATTTTGGGGTTAGATAGTTGTTTACTACTTAAGACAAGTCTGGACAGGGTTTAGGGCTATTTATAATGCTGACTATGACTACCTACTTGCTATTTGTTCTGTCGGCCGCAATAAGTAAAGCTACGTAGATAATATTTCGGGTGGGCTATTAATTATAATTACGTAGTTATTTTTAGTCCAGAGGCCAGGGGGTCCGCGGCGCCCTTAACCCCCCGCGAAGGTGCGCCTGTGGCATCACGGCCCACTGTGGGGCAACTACGCCGCCAACGCAAGGTTGAGCATTGCCTAATTTCCATGGTGTCAACTCTCAATGAACCAACAGCCAATAATCCTAGGAATAGGAACTCTAAATATACCGTCCAGTGTCAGTGCGATATAAGGGGACTACCTACATGAGTAAAGATATATATTAGGTAGAGGATTTTTGGTACCAGAGTGTAAAAACTTTTAAAACATTAAGAATGAAAGGTTTAAATAAAAAATCTTTCTACTAAAAAAATCTCTAAAACATAAGTTGTATATATTTTTGGAATCGTCTTTTAAAACCCTTTATATTGATACCCCACTTGATAGGTTTGTAATATTTTTTCTTTCGCCCCCGCAATATGGAGTATATAGTCCGCCATTTTGTTTTCATTTTAACGTCACATAGCCTATGTTACTTGGGATGACCTAAGAATTCTAACGATACCTCTCACATCTAAATCGGTCAAGCGATTTAGAAGTTATAGTGGAATAAAGAAACTCACATACCTACATACATACGTACATAAATACAAAAAAACATGAACCCTAAAAACATTACACTCCTTTTTTGGGGCAGTCGTGTAATAAAACCGCGACTACCAAATCCCCTGCATAATTCACTATCTATAATGAGGACGACTCACCAATCGCACTTGGTGGCGCTGTTCTTTATCTATAATGAGGCCAGAAGATTAAAGATCCCTGTCTCCCTCTTCGTTACAAAAGTCATTTACTACAGATCGTCTCCCACGCAGGTTTTAATTTTAAAATGTATTTATTTATTTATTACAATACCTGGCAATCTACTTAAAAGCTAAACATGAGTACTTATAAATTATACTTATTCATAACATTACAATAACATAATTACAGAAGTATGTTTCTTAAAATAATGTGTGACTATGGCACATTTGTTTATTGATATTTATACATACCTAATAGGCTATAAGAATCAGTATACCGGGTGTACAATCCAAATGGGTCAGTATGGAGAAGTCGGAAACTATGAGAGATAGCGAGATCTGTTCTTAGGAACCATGACGTCGATTTTAGATTTAATAATAATTACATTCAAACTTTTTTATTAACTCTCATACATAACCGGGAATCGAACCTGGTCAAAATCAATGTGTATAAATTCTGCAACTCGCAAGAACCACAACACTAATGGAATCTTGTTCAAAGTATGAGAGTTAATAAAAAAGTTTGGATGTAATTATTATTAAATCTAAAATCGATGTCATGGTTCCTAAGAACAGATCTCGCTATCTCTCATAGTTTCCGACTTCTCCATACTGACCCATTTGGATTGTACACCCGGTATAATGCCTGCGAGCGCTTTTTACGTGTTAAAAAGGGTTATATAAGTATGTTTTTTTTTACAAATACAGCAGTTTCGAGGACGTATATACAAGTAAGAATAGTATATTTTATTTAATAAAGTGTGGTCCGCAGCAAATTCTTGGGAGTAAATTAGCAATTATCCGTAATATGTAATCACAAACTTCGCCAAATTGCAAAGCAGTTTGATGGCGAAAAAAATGTAAAATTTAAGCCATGCATAAGCATAGCACGCTAGCATAGTACGCTATTGCATTTTAAGACGTTTCTTTAGTTGAAGCAAGCGTCAAAAGACCAAGGTCGTATAAAAATACCTACGGCCACTTAATGCCTACCGGGGCTACGGGCACAAGAATCAAGTAATGACTGGTTCTCAAGTTCATCGGTAACATGGTTTTCCAGGGGAATAACACCCCTAGCCACTGCACTTTAATAACGGACCTTCAATTCTAAGCCAGCTACATGCATTCTAACATTTCTAAGGGTCAGAAACATAATTATGTAGGTAGTTGACAATTTACATCAAACGGAACTTCGATCGTCATGACGTCATGAGAATTGGGTCGTTCTAATAGAATTGGGTATACTTAAATTTTGATAAGTTTTCTAGCCGAAATTTTACGCATGTAAGTAAGTATTCCTGGCTATACTTGACTAATATTTAATAATTTGAGATTATTTAACCTATTAACATCTAAACATAATTGATCGTAGCTTATATATGTGTATTTTTAAATGCAACGTTCACTACTAACCCGTTAATTCGAAGGACATTTGTAAAGTGCATCGTATTTTACTAATTAGAAGAATACTTTGATAAAAATATATTCTAACACTATAAATATTCAGCGATTTTTGCGAATTTATACTTGACAACTAAAGGTATTCTGACATTACAAGACAAACGAATTAATAAACATAGATTATAGTTTAACCGCCATAAAGACGGCCATGCTGTGTGGAGAACGGAGCGGGCCATGGTTCTAAGTAAATGAGTATGAAGTATTTTAAGGTAAGGTGGGGTAAGTGCGTCTAGGGGGCAAGTGCGTCAAACCATATATTTTTTAGGGGATATTGTAACCTGCGCACGGACGGCGACCATATATACCTACAATTATTGGTCATTTCCGCAAAATACTATTGAACATGTCAATGTGGGAAGGGTAGTGTGAGGGTAGTAGCAAAAGCTTACTATTGAAATACAGATCAATGATTTTATTACATACTAGTTTCTGCCCGCGACTTCGTCCGCGTAGATTTTGAATGTCCTTATTCCCTCGGGAACTTTTAAATTTTCCGGAGTGAAATTTAGCCTGTGTTATAATCCAGGGTATAAGCTATCTCCATTTCAAATTACATCCAAATCCATCCAGCCTTCGCAGCGTGAAAGAGTAAAAACCCTCCATAGTTTCGCTTTTTAAATATTATAGGAAGGATGTTTCAAAAAAAACAAATAAGATTTATTTACAAAGTTATCTTTACGTACAAAAGTGTGATTTTATGCGGCATGTTGCAACGTGAGCCACTCACCACCACGGCTCACTACCGGTGCTACCGTGATAAGGAACGCAACCACGATTTTGACATTCCATTTGACAGCTTGTCAATGTCGTGTCATATTATATGGTATGTATTAGGCTTTGGTATTTACCATACTTAGCAGTATACCATATTTACCATACTTTAGATCTACCTTAATAATCTGTGATACTTAGGGCCGTATTAATAAACTCATCTTGACTGTGAGGACCCTCACAAGAAACGTCAAAGTAAACGCCAAACCATAGAACACTGTCATTTTTGACGCATCTCGAGGCGAGCATTAGAGTTGAGATCAGTTTATTGATACGGGTACCCTTAGTACCTACATTCAAAGACTACTATATACATTGGGAAACCTACATTTGCTTGGTATTAGTCTATTTACACAGTGTATTGATTAAGATTTGTCTATTTTTTTGTTTGTTCTTGAATGTTTAGATGGAAATAAATTGCAATATCCGTCTTTGAAATAAAAAAAAGGTGTATTTTCAATTAAGTATTAACAGGTAAGGTAATCAATGTTGTTGTTTACTTTAACTCAATGTATTATTTTTAAGTAGTACATCTTTATTTTACAGAGAATTTATAAATACGCAGGTAATAGGTATATCACCAGAATGAGTACCAGTAAGCGTCGATACTCATCCTCCGGCAGTGACAGCGCTGAGGAAACGCGGAAAAAGGATTTGAAGGAACGTGATGAGTTCGCGACACGATTAAAGAAACGGGATGAAGAAAGGGTTAAGAAAGTAGCCGAGGCACCTGGCAAGAGGTCTTATGAGGAGGCAGCCAAACGCCTGAAGATGGAGGCGGAGGACCGGGACAAACTGCTGCCGAAGCTGCGCGTGCAGTCGCGCCGCAAATACCTTGAGAAGCGGAAAGACGACAAGGTGGTGGAGCTCGAGGCTGACATTGCCGACGACGAGTATCTCTTTGAGGAGAGCACGTAAGTTGAAGATGTACCCATATCAACATTCAGGCGCCTTTCTAGTGCTATATTATCATTGTATGAAAAAATGCTACTTTTATACCTAAAGGTTTAATTGCCTACTACTACTAAAATCCTAGTAAACAGAATCATTAAAAAACCATACCTTTGAAATAAAATAAGAAATGTTTATTTCTATATAATAAATCTTAAAATGAATATTTACATACATAACATAATAGCTTCCTGCGAGTGCCTTTGCCCGCACTACAAATTTCTGACTTTCCTAGTGGAATTTTCATTTTTTTTCTAGAGCAGAAACCTTTTCTTGGCAATAATGACCACAAGAAAAAAGAAATATCCAATTTGGTGCAGTTGTACGGAACTTATGTGCATAGGCACATTATTTTTTGGTGATATATATATATATATATATATATACAGGGTAATATTTTAAAAGGTGTCCAAATTTTAATATTTGCTTCGCTAGTGTTAATTCATAACACATGTTGTTTACTCTAGCTTAAAAAATATTAGAGATATTGCCGATTCAATGATTCCACTAACTTAACAATATTCATGGACCCTCTAATGCAGGGGTGCGAGGAAAGGGGCTTGTTGTCTGATAAGCTGTACAAGAAATTTCGATTAGCAATACAGTGTACTGTATATCTACAGCTTGACAACCCATGTCATCATCAAGTATACTATCACTTTAGAAGACTTCGTACACACATGTTCAACTGAATATTCAGTTGTACACTACAAGCAAATGCAAACACAGTTAATTGTACACTTGTAACTGTATCTCCTGATAATAAGGTTCACTAGTAGTCAGTTAACAGTGTGGGCGATATGTACATAAGTTATGTTGTGTTTATAATTTATTTAAAATATGAACCACACTCAGCGAAGGTATTAAAATTATTTAAAAAATTCAAATACAAAACTAAACATACAACACTTGCTCCAAATGACCTCTGTTATTTTCTATACAAAGCTGTGCACGTTTTAGCAAGTTGCTCTTTAGTCTGTCTGTCTGTTTCGTTTTTAATACCATCAAATGCTAATATTAATTTCGTTTTAACATCGTCGACACTCTGGGCGTCTTCGACGTACACGCGACGTTAGACTTCACTCCACAAGAAAAAGTCACGCATTGTGAGGTCCGGGCTTCTGGCTGGCCATGGCACCTGTGGTGCTCCACGACCTATCCAGTTGTCTCTGTATTCGTTATTTAGGTAGTTTCGCACTGTTGTTGCGTAGTGGGATGGAGCACCGTCATGCTGGTAGTAAAAATCTCGTAGATAGGCTATCGGAAGATCTTCCATTAACTCACTCACCTTGTACTCACTCACTACACCTTGTACCATATCCAGGTAGGTTCCTCTGGTCAAACGGCCTTCGATAAAATAGGGTCCTAATATTTTATTTCCAATAATGCCTGACCACACATTGGCACTAAACTTTACTTGGTGGTGATTTTCTTGTGGATTACTTTATGACCACCAGTGTTCACAGTGTGAACAGTGCTTCATCAGTCCATAAAATGTTGGCATCCGGATGACTAAGAAGCCACTCACAAAACCCTCGACGAGCGGCTGGGTCTGGTTCATGAAGTTGTTGTACCGGTTGAAAATAATAAGGGTGGAGACCAGCAGAATGCAGCAACTTCCACACTGCGAACTGGCTGACACCGAAACGACGTGCCGCGTCATATGTACTGGCTCTCGGGTCATGATCGAAAAATTCGAAGATCTCATCTTCAGCTTCTAACGCCAAATGAGATCTACCACGCTCATCAGCGTGCCGGGGGGTAGTAAATTGGCCGTATGCCAATAGTCTGCTATTGGCGGCTAAAATTGTTCGCATGTTTGGTACTGGTGGATATACACATCCTGGGCTATGAAGTCAAGGTAAACTTTCGTCTCGGTACATCCTCTGAGCCTCTCTTAAACTTTCACCGCTCAGAATGTACATACGGACCATTTCGTAATACTCAACATTAGAATATTCGTAAGATACCGCGAGAGATTTTATCCCAGTTGAAAATTGTCTTTGCTGTAAAAATTGTAGTGACGTGACACTGTCAGCTGAAGTTTCGCTATTCGAAAACAACTAGTTTAATTGTTGAGGTTTGTAAAAAGTGATTTTCTAGTGTGAGTTTGTGTCCACACGAGAAGGTAAAATAGAGATAATTTGCAACAAAAACATATTTTTTTTAACTCCTTTTAATGTCGTAATATATTATATTAACGATACAAAATCATACCTTAAAATTTATGCACTGATAAAAAAATTACCTAATTATTAATTACATTATTTTACAGCCTTACAGAAAGAGAGAAAAGGGAAAGGGAACATAAAAAAACCATTCTAAAATTAGCCAAAGAACATGAAAAAGCAAGAGAACTGGAAAATGTTCAACGATATCACATGCCACGTGATTTAGGTAAAGGAGAAAAAGGTAATATGTACTTACTTAGTAATGTTTAATCTAAAATAATTTACAATTTTATAGTTCATAATTTTTCCTGCATCTACTTTGTTCATATTTAGCTATTGTCTTTTGTTTGTTTTATCCAGGGGAATACATTGAAGTTGATGACAATGAGAAGCTACCTCACTCAGAGCAACGTAAGTGGGAACAAGAGCAAATTAAATCTGCATTCTTCAAGTTTGGTGCCAAAGATGCAAAAGCACAAAATGAATATGAGCTACTTCTGGATGAGCAGATTGACTTCATTCAGGCCCTGCAGCTTGAAGGCACTAAGGAAAAAAAAGAAGATAAAGAGAAATCTGAATACCAAAAAATGCGCATGACAATTGAGGAAACCAAAAAATCACTGCCTGTTTACCCTTTTAGAGAATCTTTGATAGAAGCTATAAAGAATTACCAGATCTTGATTGTAGAAGGCGAAACTGGCTCTGGCAAAACAACACAGATTCCCCAGTACCTTCATGAAGCTGGTTTCACTGATGATGGAAAAAAAATTGGTTGCACTCAGCCTAGGAGAGTGGCTGCAATGTCGGTAGCTGCTAGAGTGGCTCAGGAGATGAATGTGAAACTTGGAAATGAGGTTGGATATAGTATTCGTTTCGAGGACTGCACATCAGACAGAACTGTCATCAAATACATGACAGATGGAACACTTCATCGAGAATTCCTGTCGGAACCCGATCTAGCTTCATACAGTGTGATGATCATTGATGAGGCCCATGAACGCACATTACACACAGATATTTTGTTTGGGCTTGTCAAGGACATAACCAGGTTTAGACCTGACTTAAAGTTACTTATATCAAGTGCAACATTGGATGCTGAAAAGTTTTCGAACTTTTTTGATGAGGCTCCTATATTTAGAATCCCTGGGAGAAGATTCCCTGTTGATATTTACTACACAAAGGCACCTGAAGCTGATTATATTGATGCTTGTGTAGTGTCAATATTGCAGATTCATGCTACACAACCCCTGGGCGATATTTTAGTATTCCTTACAGGACAAGAGGAAATTGAAACTTGTGTAGAAATGTTGCAAGAAAGAACAAAACGATTGGGCAAAAAAATTAGAGAACTCCTTATTTTGCCAGTTTATGCTAACTTACCTAGTGACATGCAGGCAAAAATATTTGAACAAACACCTGAAGGAGCCCGCAAAGTCGTTTTAGCCACCAATATTGCAGAAACATCATTAACTATTGACAACATTATTTATGTTATTGATCCAGGCTTTGCCAAACAGAATAATTTCAACTCCAAAACTGGTATGGAAAGCTTAATAGTAGTTCCAATTTCAAAGGCATCAGCCAACCAGAGAGCTGGCAGAGCAGGAAGAGTTGCTCCAGGTAAGTGTTTCAGGCTCTACACAGCGTGGGCGTACAAATACGAACTTGAAGACAACACTGTACCAGAAATTCAAAGGATAAACTTGGGAAATGCTGTGCTTACTCTAAAAGCTCTAGGAATCAATGATCTTATCCATTTTGACTTTCTTGACCCTCCACCACATGAAACACTGGTATTAGCTTTAGAGCAGCTGTATGCTCTGGGAGCCCTTAACCATCATGGGGAACTCACTAAAGCTGGTAGGCGAATGGCTGAATTTCCTACAGATCCCATGCTTGCCAAAATGTTGCTAGCAAGTGAAAAGTAAGTTAGTAGTTTAATAAAAGCATATGGAAATCGGTCAAATTTTAAATCTTGTTATTGTACTATCAGCCCAATGGAATCCTTACCCACCATAGAACTGTATCACAGTGACATTATTAAAGAATAACCATTGTTGGCGAACCTAATAAAAAAATGAAAAAAAATTTTTGACGCTACTTTCGACCTTAATCATAACGTCACTGTGACACAGTTCTATGTTTTCATTTGGCTGGTACAAAGATATGTAAATACAGTAGTACCACAAATATAAGTTACAACGATGTATGTACGTGCGCAGAAAGCATTTTTTTAGAAGTCGCGATACATTTTGGACAATTAAGTATAAGGCAGTAGGTACGTTTGCGCGGGTAAAACTTCGACGGCTATTGGTCAAATATTCGGCAGCCATTGCAGCGCCGCCGTCGACCGCCATTTTATTTACCGTTGTGTCAGTTGTCATTCGTACGTACACAAGCTGAGACGCACGGGCGCTAATCGCTACGTACAATCGAGGACAATTTAAGTGGCGGCATTATTAAATATTATTTTTATTAAAATGACTTCCCTTAAAAGAGGGCGGCAGTGGCGAAGCGTCACGTAAATAAATAGACAAGCCGGAGCAAAAAAAGGTGTATGGCGTGTGTCGGTTTTACGTTTTGTTTGTATACCTACTCTATGCATAGGAATTTTTGGTAAAGCCGTAAATAATCGGCTTGTACGAACGCCTCGCGACTGGAGGGCGGCCTTTAAAAAGTCAAGCTAGGGAAATAGTTTATAATGTGCATCAATTTATGCAAAATGAATCCCAAAGTGCTAAAAACAAAGTGTTCGCTAAAGAAGATTTTCAAAATGTCATGGAACGTACTGCACGAGCTACGGGAATATCAAGAAAGACAGTCTGCGCCATATTGAAGGATAGACTTATCTACGGCTGTAGCGCCAACAAGCCTCCTAAAAAATGACTGCATAAGAAAACACATCGCGCAACGTTGGATGATTTTCATTATCAAACGATACGACGAAAGATTTACGATTTTCACCTCATGGAATTCTATTAGAATAGATTATAAATGTTATCGTTATTATTATTGCCTCACCTGTCATTTATTTCGCATTAATCTAAATAATGTGTATTTGAAGTTTGTATTTTTATTCAGTAATTGGTATAGTAAAAATAATATCAGTAAAATTTATATTATCATTACCAGATTTCGTAAAACAATATTGTTTTTATGTGAAAAACAAAAAACAATTATCTATGCTCAAACAAATTTTTGTTTATAATACAAAAAATAATTAAAATTAAGGTGCACCTTTTTTATTACCACGCAATGGCATAACGCCATGAGCGAGAAAGCACGAGTTTAACTGTCATTTCATATTCTACCTTACGCGTAATACGACAAGGTTTGTATTGAATTGATTTTTACGTTTGTTTATCTTCGGCATTAGTTAGCACCTTTCTGCGTGGACGAAGATTGCTGGCGTAACTTATATTTGTGTTCTTACTGTACTTTTGCACCTGTCATGTCATTGGATTAAGGTGCAAAAGTGTATACATATCTTTGTACTCAACCGTAAATGTTGTTTAAGGTACCTATTATATAAAAACATTATGTTTGTACAGATGTAGTCAAAGGTAAAGGTTTGGTCGTAAATATTCGTATTTATCATGGTTTCTCAGTCAGCTTTAGTACCTATTAATAAAACTAATGAATACAGTAAAATAGCTCATTTTGGAGGCAAAATATATACATTAATGAAACTTTGTTTATAACTTTATCTTGGCACTTGTAATGAGGATTCTCCGAGTCCTATCAAAATTCAGGCGTCCTACCACCAGTACCCCCATCGGGGTTATGGGCAGGGGGAGGGGGGGATTTTACAAGGCGAGTGTACTGAATCGAATGAGATCATTACCATACTTATAGGATCAATATTTTGCGAGATATGAAGGGTTTTTGTTTGGAATAATGAATAGAAGAAAAATTTCAAGTCAAAAGTAGGATTTGATCAGCAAAATCATGTTCATTGTTGATATTACATACAGATGTAGGTAATGCATAATTGTTTTCCATCATATTTTCACGGATTCGTACGAACGTGTCTTGCTATTTCAGTCGGTCACAGTACAAAATGTACTGAGGTTGATTGAAGTAGCATGAAAAATGACACTTCACTCGCGTAGTCAAATTTCCCCCCTGTCCATACTCCCCCAATGGGGTAGGACCCCTAAATTATGGTAGGCCTCGCCAGATCCTCATTTCTAGTACCAAGATAAAGTTATAAAAAAAGTTTCATCGAGGTATATAATTTGCCGCCAAACTGTCGTACTTAGTCTTACTTTACCTGTATTAAATTGAGAAGCCAAGACAAATACGAACATACCTATCTCACAAAATACAGTAGCGTAAGATTATGCACATCATATGTAAGTCAAATTGTAATATTTTTTTCAGGTATAAATGTTCAGAAGAAGTTGTCACCATTGCTGCTATGTTATCAGTCAATAGTTCAGTTTTCTACAGACCCAAGGACAAGATTATCCACGCAGACACTGCCAGAAAGAACTTTTTCCATCCCTCTGGAGACCATTTGACTCTAATGAATGTATACAATCAATGGGTTGAGTCAGACTATTCCGTGCAATGGTGCTATGAAAATTTCATACAATACCGGTCAATGAAAAGAGCTCGGGATGTTAGAGAACAACTGGCTGGCCTCATGGACCGGGTGGAGATTGACATGGTGTCTAGTATATCTGAAGATGCCAATATAAGGAAAGCCATAACTGCTGGATACTTTTACCATATCGCCAAATTCTCAAAAGGAGGAAATTATAAAACAGTGAAACACAATCAAGTAAGCTGAAAATTATATTTATACATAAATAAACTCAAAGAATGTTTTGCTCTACAACATTTAACACCACACCACTAACTCAATTTGCTTTATATTACTCTATAGGTACTGAAATATGATAAGTTCAACATTTAACATACATAAGGGCCATATTAATAAACTGATCTTAAGCAAGATGCGTCAGAAAAGACAGTTATCTGTCTTGACTCTTGACACTTACTACGTCTCTTGAGAGGGGATATCCCTGGAGTTCCATATGGAACAATCTGTACATATGTAAATGTCAAATAAATAATCCCAATAGTTATGGAACTACATACCAGGCTTCATATCTAGTTTTAAATCAGTTGAGTATCTTCAGAGATGTGCTCTAACAAAAAATTCTCCTTTATTTTAGTATCTATACATTTAGCACTTAATTTAAAAAAACAGCAAGAAGAGAGGTTTATTGCATATGATGTCTGATCATTATTATTGTAAAACACATTTTTTACTGAGGGATGCACACACAATCCTTGTATAAGAAAAAACGTAAAACCTAAAGTGTCATATACTTGACAATGTTAACTGAAGTATTTAGGTAATCAATGTGAAGAACTGGCCGTACCAGAGGTAGACGTTTGATATGAATATGTACCAGTTGACCGATATGGTTCTTCTTCCTTCAAAATGAATAACCAGGTAGATCAATATGTAACTAGAAAATATGGCAATTCTGTTATTTCTCCTCTTGAGACAGGAGTCTTGATTATAATCAGTTAAATAAATACGAGGGCTGTTTGATAAGTAACAGTTTTTGGAAAAAAAAAACATTTTTTTGGTATATAATGCATTTATTTTTCTACGTAGTCACCTTTTAAGTCGATACATTTGTTCCACCTATACTCAAGCTTCAATAAACCATCCAAAAAGTATGATTTTGGAAAGTCATTAAAATGGGCCTCTGTGGCGGCAATGACTTCGTCATTTGATCCAAATCGCTTACCACCGAGCCATTTTTTTTAGGTTGGGAAACAAAAAGAAATCAAATGGGGCCAAATCCAGAGAATATGGGGGGTGAGGCAATAGTTCGTAGCGTAACTGTGTTAATTTAGCCATCACAACTCTGGACGAATGAGCCGGGGCGTTGTCATGATGAAACAGTACTTTTTTTCTTTTTTAAATGGGGTCGTTTTTCCTTCAGCACGGTGTCAAATTCATCCAATAAATTGGCATAGTACTGCCCTGTTATCGTTTTCCCCCTTTCTAAGTAGTCAATATGTATTACCCTGGGAATCCCAAAAAACAGTCGCCATGACCTTTCCAGCCGATGGGACGGTTTTTGCTTTCTTTGGAGCAGGTTCACCCGGTAAAATCCACTGCTTCGACTGCTCTTTCATTTCCGGGGTGTAGTGGTGAACCCACGTTTCGTCCACGGTCACGAAACGACGCAGAAACTCCTTCGGGTTACGTTTGAACACGGCCAAACTCTGCTCCGAAGTAGTCAGTCGGTTCCGTTTTTGCTAATCCGTAAGTAAACGCGGCACCCACCTCGCCGATACTTTCTTCATACCCAATTTTACTTCTAATATGTGTTGAACCCTCTCGATTGAAACGTTTACAGCATCAACGATTTCTCCAAGTTTAATTTGGTGGTCGGCTAAAACGATATTTTCAATTTTCCTAACCATATCGTCTGTAGTCACCTCAATTGGCCGGCCTGGGCGATCCTCATCAAAGACGGTTGTTCTCCCCCGCTTAAACTCGTTATACCAATATCTGACGGTTGTCATAGAAGGAACACATTCAAGGTACACCGCTTGCATTCTTACTTTTATTTCATCACGTTTTTCCATCCAAAAACAAGAATCTAATTACAGACCAATACTGTTCTTTCTCCATTTTAACAATTTTAAGTTTACGCTTTCACTGAATCGCTGTCAAATGAGAAAAAAACAAAAGAACGCCATTTTTTTTTTAATTTTCCTGCCTCTGAAAAATGGCTTAAAAAGGTGGTATACTTATTTTCAGCCAGTGATATGAATATATTTAGAAAACGGGTACTTATCAAACAGCCCTCGTATGGCCCTAACATACATAATAACAGAAGATTCACTCCTTCGAGAAAATAATAAATAACCTTTACTTAATCCTCTATACTAATCTTCTTGCTTGTTTTTTATTTATCTTTTCTTTATATAAGTACGAAATGCTTATAGTTTACACTGGGCAGTAAACATGGTTCTCTACTCTATCGTTTGCCCGAATTTCACCTGCCATAATTGTATCACTTGCCAATTGGCATAATATTCATTTGCGTTGCGACAGGCATTTTTTCTGAAACTTTGAACTATTCAGAATTGTTATAAAACAAACCTAACCAAATATATATGGCATGTAAAAATCACCGGAAATGTTTATGGTTTCAGAAAAAATGCCTTTATGGCAAGTGATACAATTATGACAAATGAAATTCAGGCAAACAAAGAGATCAGAGTAAACATATTGTTTATAGAGTGAACCGTTGCTGAGCGTTAATTCCACTTTGTTGTTGGCACTGACCGTCAACTGAAAGTCGCATCACTGACACCATCATGAGTACAATTGCCACAAGTTCGAGATTAAAAGAGACTTCGTATTTGTATATATTAAATTGTAATTTGCATTGCATAGCAAACATGTTTGGCGTGTGAGTGGCACATTTTGTATTCAATATAAGGCGTTGTTATCATGTTGCTAATGATATGATAGCTTTTATTTACTAGAAAAGTTCCATTGGATCTTAATGTAAGGTCCTGCGTATGTAAATTCAAACCAAAAGAAAGCAGAGGATATTCATTTTATACTTTTTAAATTCAAATAAAGTGCCAATTTCAATTTTCAATTACAATGCGCCTAGGATGTCTCACAATTTGTGTGTGATGTACTAAAACAAAATATAAATCTCACTTGTTTATTTAACACTTTCTGCAATAATAGGGGAGTAATATAAAATTATCATTTTAAACTATATGAGACCATTTTTTACCTCCACTTTCACATAATTGACTGTTTTTTTTCTTCTATATTTAGAAACTTTTTGAACTGACCTCATCCACACAATGCTGATTGTATGTAAACAAACCTATTATCTGCTTTTGTTGTCGAAACCCCCAACAAGTTACTTTACGAAAAAGTTTAGATGTACATTGCATGAATGGTGATTATTCCTTGTTGAGTATGTTTAGAATGGCATAGAAGGAAAATAGAGTATTCATTGTATTATCTACAGAGTAAGTCCTTGTCGCGTGTCAGGCAGTTGTAAAATGCAAAAAAAAGCTTGCCATTATTCTATTACTGTATTTTGTAGTCTATTGTCTAAAGAAATGGAGTCAAATAATCCATGTTAAGCTAGTAGATTCATTCTATATTACTGACGTGTAAAATACCCCTCATGTCGCCAATTTACTGAATAAATATTTTGAATTTTGTACCGTCAAATGCTGTTATAATATGCTTTTACTGTGAGCTTGTTATCCTAATTAGTGGTTAACTACAAAATGGATTTGTATTCTTAAGTGGATAAGCTCAGTTGAAATAGTTTAAACTATACTAAAACTAAAAACAAAAAAAATGTTTCCTTTTTTCAGACTGTTATGAGCCACCCTAACAGTGCTCTATTTGAAGAGCTGCCTCGTTGGGTCATCTACCATGAGCTAGTATTTACATCAAAAGAATTTATGAGACAGGTGACAGAAATAGAAAGCAAATGGTTATTGGAAGTGGCTCCTCACTACTACAAATCTAAAGAATTGGAAGATTCAACTAACAAAAAAATGCCTAAAACTGTGGGAAAATCTGCTAATAGCTAATAAATATTTCTCTAGTAATATGTAGTAATTTAAAAATCTGTGACTCTACCCTTTCTTTCCCAGTCACCATATCTAGTTGGTTCCGGTCCCTTAGGTCCTCCAACTTCCCCTGTATGTGGGTTAATATTGTCTGGCCATGGTGGTAAAGGGTCATCTTTCATCTTCTCCTTTGCCACTTGCTCACCAAGGTCATCAATGTCGGTAGTTTCTCTAAGCTTTTTTCTAAATTCTGATAACCTTTTTGACTCGTCCTTCTTGGGTTTGGTACTATCACTTAATTCCGGATTTGTAGTGCAACAACGTTTTGTCGTATTATAACTGTTGATAATACCTGAAACAACATGAACAAAATACTTTAATGATTAAGAAATAAACGACAATACAACAATTTATTTTCAGTAAATTACCTTGGTTAGATAATGTACGAAGGATATTGGGAACACGCATCATTCTAAGTATTTAATGTTACTAAATACTTTGTTGAAAACAAATCAAGATCAAAAACTCTCTTTTACGTGTTTGATTTGAATAAAATCGAAAGAAATGTCAAATCAAAAATGAAGTCCGATTTTCCGATTGTTTGTAGTGTTGCCAGTGTTGTAAGTACACGACACAGTCATGGAAACGAATACTATGCATGTTTAATTCGCTTTCGCTACAGACACAGCCACGGGCTTCAGCGAAGGTTCATGTTGTCTTCTCTCTTTAACATAAATAAAGAAAGAGTCGAATCCCGTGGGTGCGGCCGCAGCGTTGGCACGGCTCCTACTTCGTGCGTGCAACACCATGCATTTGTTTGTCGATGGTTTCTTATCATCATAGCTGTTGAAAAATATTAACAAAAGATGTCATTATTTCGAAATTATTAAGCATAAACCCATTGTTGTTCGTTTCATGGTAAATAATATACTTGTTCATTTATTCACTATCCCGCAGAGGCCCTACTTTAAATATCAAATTTTGAACTCTGTCACTCATCATTCGAGACGAGATCGAGAGAAAGGGATAGATCTAACATAACTTCAATTTTCAAAGTAGGGCCTCATGTTGAGTAATGTATACGTCACCCCAGTATTTTTATTATTTAATTCACTCCGCGTAAAAAAATAGTCATAATGAACGCAAATATTTATAGTCTCACTCAATTTATAATAGTCGCTATACAATATCTAGGGGCTCGAACAGCCCTAGCGTCTATTGTACTGTGTGATGTGAATTGTCTATGACTAAATCATATGATCAATGATCGACTGACTGGTCCCTTCTTCTATCTTTGGGTGGAAGGAGTCGTGAACTGTAACAAAAAGCAAAGTTTTTATTTAAATTCCATCAAAATGAAGGGGTGCATTTTTAACATCGACGGCGGATACTTGGAGGGTCTTTGCCGTGGATTCAAATGTGGTATCCTCAAGCAGTCGGACTACATGAACTTGGTGCAGTGCGAAACATTAGAAGGTTCGTCTTTATAATTATGTCGATGATGATTTGAGGCTGAAGTAAATTATTTTGTCTTCATACGGTTAGGAGACTGTAATATAAGTCGCTGTACGTGTATTGTCAAATAACGCACGTAGTTCCCAAATGTTTGTAAACTTGTCAACCTTCAATACTTATCCCTATTCCGATACTATCCTGATTGGGCGATATTAGATCTTTTAAAGGTAAAGCACTTTCTACTCCCACTCACCACAATAAAATTCTGCAATTCTGGGCCTTATTTTAATAAACTTGCTTCAAATTATTTTGTTCCTCATTTATTGGCTGTGAACTGTTACTAAAACAGTATTTATAATGTAATATGGAACGTAGGTATAGACCTTTGGGTTTAGATAGCTCAGTTTCTAGCCAATTGCAAATGCACACATACTTTAAAATAAAATTAAAATCCCAGCCATTGCTTGGTGATAAAATAAAAGTCATATTTCTTTTAAATCAGTGCTAATGAATTCTAAAACCAGCCAAAATGTTAAATAACAGCAGTGTTAATAAAAAAATGGACAAATTGCATTTATTTCACAAGGTCTGCTTGAAGCAATTGTGCAAAATTGCCATATTTAGTGCGGCTAAGATATGCCCTGGAGACTGTTCGCTTCTGTTTTAGAACATGAATCTTTTATTGGCACTCAATAATATTATGACTAATTATAACCATTTAGATATTCTGCTCCCTGTCTTAATTGTCATAAGTAAGTTAAAACTAAAACTTCTTTTTTGTTATATAGTAGTGTTTTTTTAACTGGGACAATATGGAGACATCTAAAACCTTAAGAGATAGAGAATGGGATATTCCCACCTGTTACTACGTGGGAAACTGTCAGTATCAATCGTTAGGTCTTAATTCTGTGAAATATTTTATATTTATATTCAAACTTGAGCAAATTGTGGTGTCCCATCTCATGGTTATGTACGAGGGCTGTTTGATAAGTACCCGTTTTCTAAATATATTAATATCACTGGCTGAAAATAAGTATACCACCTTTTTAAGCCATTTTTCAGAGGCAGGAAAATTAAAAAAAAATGGCACTCTTTTGTTTTTTTTTCTCATTTAAAAGCGATTCAGCAAAAGTGTGAACTTAAAATTATTAAAATGGAGAAAGAACAGTATCGGTCTGTAATTAGATTCTAGTTTTTTGATGGAAAAACATGTGATGAAATAAAAGTAAGAATGCAAGCGGTGTACCATGAATGTGCTCCTTCAATGACAACCGTCAGATATTGGTATAACGAGTTTAAGCGGGGGAGAACAACCGTCTTTGATGAGGATCGCCCAGGCCGGCCAATTGAGGTGAGGAAAATTGAAAATATCGTTTTAGCCGACCGCCGAATTAAACTTCGAGAAATCATTGATGCTGTGAATGTTTCAATCGAGAGGGTTCAACACATATTAGAAGTAAAATTGGGTATGATGAAAGTATCGGCGAGGTGAGTGCCGCGTTTACTCACGGATGAGCAAAAACGGAACTGGCTGACTACTTCGGAGCAGAGTTTGGCCGTGTTCAAACGTAACCCGAAGGAGTTTCTGCGTCGTTTCGTGACCGTGGACGAAACGTGGGTTCACCACTACACTCCGGAAATGAAAGAGCAGTTGAAGCAGTGGATTTTACCGGGTGAACCTGCTCCAAAGAAAGCAAAAACCGTCCCATCGGCTGGAGGTCATGGCGACTGTTTTTTGGGATTCCCAGGGTATTATACATATTGACTACTTAGAAAAGGGGAAAACGATAACAGGGCAGTACTATGCCAATTTATTGGATGAATTTGACACGGTGTTGAAGGTTAAACGGCCCCATTTAAAAAAGAAAAAAGTACTGTTTCATCACGTCAACGCCCCGGCTCATTCGTCCAGAGTTGTGATGGCTAAATTAACACCGTTACGCTACGAACTATTGCCTCACCCCCCATATTCTCCGGATTTGGCCTCATGTGATTTTTTTTTGTTTCCCAACCTAAAAATAATGCCTCGTTGGTAAGCGATTTGGATCAAATGACGAAGCCTATTTTAATGACTTTCCAAAATCATACTTTTTGGATGGTTTATTGAAGCTGGAGTATAGGTGGAACAAATGTATACACTTAAAAGGTGACTACGTAGAAATATAAATGCATTATATACAAAAAAAAGGTATTTTTTTTCCAAAAACTGGTACTTATCAAACAGCCCTCGTAGGTAATGTTAAGTTATACTTGTGACCACCAAAAATATAAACCACCAAATAATTATAACTCCTGCCCGTGTAAATGCCTGTTGATGATATGCTAATTTAGCAAAGTAATACATTCAATGAAATGAGTGTTGGTGATTCAAGGGTAAATCATATTTTAATCGATGCCTTTAGTAAATAAATGTTGTTAGTTTAAGTCAGATTCAATTTCAGTCAATTTTTTAATGATTTGTAAATTAAGAATCAGTTTAGATTTTCCAATATTCTGTAAGTAAAAAAACACTATACTTGAATTGTGTTAGGTTTTTGAGTAGAATCAGCTAACTTAAATTGTTATTAGTAAACTTTAACATCTTATAAATTACACCTGTGTTAGATGAGATTTTGAATAAGAGCAAGACTGAAAAACTATATTATTATTAAAAACCCTCATGACGCCAATGATAATATATAAATAAGCTACCTACTTAAGGTTTAATTGTATTTAGTACAGAACAGATCAGTGTAATGGGACTATATGGCAATAACCCTGCTTAAGGGGGGTTGCCTGAGTCTTGAGATAAAGTTTATAATGATTCATACTATTGCAGATTTAAAACTTCACCTGCAAGGTACTGACTATGGCACATTTTTGGCTAATGAACAAAGCCCCTTGGCTGTTTCCACCATTGATGATAAGCTGCGTGAAAAACTTGTTATCGAGTTCCAGCATTTGAGAAATCACTCGGTGGAACCCCTTTCCACTTTCCTGGATTTTATTACCTACAGTTACATGATTGATAACATCATCCTGCTGATCACTGGGACCCTGCACCAGAGACCTATTTCTGAACTGATCCCCAAATGCCATCCTCTGGGCTCCTTCGAGCAAATGGAAGCTATTCATGTTGCTGCTACTCCAGCAGAGCTGTACAATGCTGTCTTAGTGGACACTCCTCTGGCGCCTTTCTTTGTGGACTGCATCAGTGAGCAGGACTTGGATGAGATGAACATTGAGATCATCCGTAACACTCTATACAAGGCTTATTTGGAAGCTTTTTATGATTTCTGCAAGCAGATTGGTGAAACTACTGCTGATGTGATGTGTGAAATCTTGGCGGTAAGAAAGTATTTGTTATGAACTATATGTATTTTTAATATAAGGGAATGGATTGTTAATGATATGAATTTGTTTCTAGTTTGAGGCTGATCGCCGAGCTATTATTATTACCATCAACTCCTTTGGAACCGAACTGTCTAAGGATGACCGCGCAAAACTGTATCCTCGTTGTGGCAAGCTGAACCCTGATGGTCTGGCTGCCTTAGCTCGTGCTGACGATTATGAGCAAGTAAAGGCCGTGGCAGAGTACTATGCTGAATACCAGGCGCTGTTTGAAGGCGCAGGAAACAGTTCTGGTGATAAGACACTGGAGGACAAGTTCTTTGAACATGAGGTTTGTTTGATTTTCTAATGTTTGGTCAAAAAAGTTTTTCCAAAGTACTACTTTCTAAACTTTTTTACTCTAATTATCATTTGGTGATAAATCAGAAGTCAAAACAACTTATCGCAATTTAACAGTTAGCAATTATTGTTTAATAAGCAATTACTTGGTCATGTTTCATTTTACCAAATTTCATGTAGTCAAATGTATCGTTTGGCATAACATACTCTTCCCAAAGTATTGTATGGCTTACGCATTACATCCTAATTGAGTAGTGCACAGGAAACAATATAGGATATGATTATATTTTGTTAAGTGGATGGGGTAGTTTTCTTACTGCGTGCCCGTGTTACACGGCGATATTTACACATCATCATCTCATCATCATTTCTATTCATTTGTTTGTATGTAACATTCCTTTACGCATCAAAGTAATCATTTTAGCGAAATAAATAGATGATATTGTTGTATTGATAAGCAACCAATGTACCGCCACAGAAGAAAGAAGGAATTTATTAACTTGGTATCTGTTTTTACTGAAAGTAGATATGGTGGAGTTATTTCCGTGACACAGTCGTAGATATGCGAGCCGCCGCCACCGCCGACCTGTTCGAAATTCGCGCCGTGCGGCCGTGCGGATGGCAAAATCGCACGCGATTGGCCAGCGCTGGGCAAACATGCACCTTGAATGTGGCACTGGTTTTCAAGTCTGAAATAAAGGATGCCCTGAATTCTATCACAGACGACGAAACCTGCTGACTTTAAAAACCGGGCAAGAGCATGTCGGACCATGTTCAGTGTAGGGTTCCGAAGACGTTACTACAAACAAATTAGACCTCGCGACAAAATTAACTATGCCGTTAGAAAACTTTTATCCCCATACATCGACATAGGTCGCGGTCAGTTTACCAACACCGCAAATTAGTTTTCGATAGGTTTACCTTTAAACCGTTTGTAATTCAAGAACCAGAAAACTAAACCTACTTACCTAATTTTAACTTAAACTAACCTAACTGGACATGCTATAAATTGAGTGTGCAAAATCAAAATTTGAACAATCATTTTTTTGGACTATAATATTTGTCAAAGGAAAACGTTTGCTTAATAAACGTTTGTCTTAATAAAACTTGATATAGTAAAATGATGCCAAATAATAATTTCACCAAATTAATAAAATGTGAAATGTAAATGTGCTAAATATTTTTTGGGAAATGAAACTACTGCGAAATGTGAGATATTTATTGTGGATTTCCCCAGTTTTTCCTTACACCAAGCATTGTTCTTCATAGATAGCTCCAAGCATAGAATTCAGTTTCAGATTGAGTCGATTTGTGTGAGACATTCCCCTGATATTTATTTAAATAAAGAACAATTACTACACGTGATAGTTTTTCATAGTAGACGGCACGGCGACTTATATGGTTGTTGTTGCAGGTGAGCCTAAACGTGAACGCGTTCATGCAGCAGTTCCACTTCGGAGTGTTCTACTCGTACCTGAAGCTGAAGGAGCAGGAGTGCCGCAACATCGTGTGGATCAGCGAGTGCGTGGCGCAGAAGCACCGCGCCAAGATCGATAACTACATTCCCATCTTTTAAAACCGTTGAAACTAAAATATTATCTTCGCTTCACAACATTTCCAAGCGACAGCTCTTCCCACGTACTGTACATAGAAATACTAGCAACCGAGTATTTAATGGAACGAAAGAGTTTCCTTGACTATAATTTTCATTGAAGACGAATAAACAATATTAAATTATAATTTAATAATTCTGTGTAATATCGTATTTATTTCTACATATAAGTCGAAATAAATTTTTTGAATACAAAAAACATAATGCACTCTTCAAATGGAAAGATGCATGGATAATGCACTCTTTTGGATGGATTTTAAAAATAGAAAATGGCAAAAGAAAATAAAAGTGAAAAATTTGCTAATTTATCAAAGTAGAAAATGTTACGATTACGACCTATTTATTATTATATTGCAACATGTATGAACTTAGAATAATTGTTATTAAAAGAATAAGGAACAGTTAAGTAATTATTGAAATATCTTCTGTAATTGAGTGCAGACAATGCCTACCTTTACCTTTATAAATTGTATTAGATCGATAATAAAGCGTATTAATGTTGAACACTGTTTTTCTGCTCGCGTACCACTAATATTAATATTGATAACGGTTTCAGAATACCACCTATACTCCATCCAAACGGGTACAGGTGAAAACAGTTCTATAATCACAGTTCTTTTATAATTATTGTAGTATTGCTATTACTATGGTTACGCGCGTTAACAACGTTAGTGATGGTTTTTGGTGATCAACTGACATCTCGATTTTTAATTGTTTTGACAACAATTTAAAGGTATAAAAATACGCAACAATATTGAATGAATTACCATAATAAATGATAATTAGAAAAGGTCATTGTTACGTGTGTTTTGCAATATGGCAATATGGCGGCACAATGGCGTTTGGTGAATAAAATGTTCATTCCAATTCTTGCTTTTTTGTACGATTTTTTTTTTTAGCGTCTAAATCTGCAAAGTATTAAATTTAATAAGGATCATTAATATAAATCAACTGTATGACGTATAACTAGTGTTGTGAATTTAAGCTTCGAGTCGTTAACTACAAGACTCTAGTTGCGACTACTGAGTCTGGAAACCTCGAACCTTAAAGCCTCGAGCGTACAAAATTATGTGTTGCTGCTTACGAGCACAGAAACCTTGGAGTCTTTAGGCCTCAACTCAAGCTTTAAAGTCTCCTGAGCTGTGAAGGTTAAAGTCAATAAATTTCGGAGCGTTTATAAGTCTTAAAGGCTTTTAATTGGCTTTAAACAAATCAGTTCAATCTATGACATATTTGATATATACATATAGAGCAGTGATGGGCAAAATTTAATCGACTAACTATTAAGATTAACCTATTTAATCGCGAAATGTTTAAAAATGACTATTGATTAATCTCGGTCGTAAGAGATTTTTTGTCATAAAAAAGATAAGGACAGAGCTACAATTTACCTGACAGATAGTATTATTTGGAGTTTAGATCCGCATATAATCATCTAAGGATTTTCACAACTTTTAATAATTATAAATGTATAATGATTTTTCTTTATTTACATATATTTTACGGATAACCGAAATTTCATGGAAAAAAGCCATTTTCCACAATTGATGAGAAAGAAATGGCACGGACAACATACCATTTTATGATGATTCAGCAACTCGAAAATAAAAATCACAGGCCAGCTGTAGATAGTGCTGTAAAAGACTCGAGTTCTGGAGTCCTAATTTTGTGACTAGACTCCCTTAAAAGAGAACTCGGTGAACTCGAAGACTCCCGAGTCCCGAGTCGTGTAGGGCGTGAGTACACTATCGAGCGTGAGTCCAGCGACACGTTTTTTGAATGCAATTAGTGAAATAACTAAAAAGTTCAAGATGGCGGATACTTTTTCTCATTCTATCAACGGATTCGTTGTTGGAGACCACACAGATCCCCAAATGTCGATTTTGAATGCAATCAGTGGAATAACTAAAAATTTCAAGATGGCGGATACTTCCCGACCTTCCTCCCGAGGTTCGGGGGGCTTGAATCTTCAATAGGCCAGAGTTTTTAAGCTTGAGCTCTCTATCAAGCCCGAGTCTTACTTAAAGACTTACTCTTGACACCTCATAAAAAGCTCAAGTCGTTAAGGTTCCGAACCGTTTTTGAGCTCAAACCTTCAACTCGAGTCTTCAAAGCTTGAACCTTAAAGGTTTACGAGTCTTTAAGGTTCAAAATTCTTCAAGACTTATCTTCTAACAACACTTCGTATGACACCATAGTTTTCCTTTGTGGTACCTAGCTGTTAATTTAGTTAGTTGAAAAAAAGGCGGAGGTTCTCAATTCGTACGATTTTTTTGTCTATTTCCCGAATACCTACTCAAAGATCGCAGGACCGATTTGAACAATTTTTTTTCGTTTGAAAGGGTATACGTCAAAACGCCAGGATCTGAGAATGGGATTTTGTAGAAATCGAGGAAACTCCTCAAATATTATAGGCACACCTATATTTGGCACACCGACTTGGGTATTTTTCATAGTAGGTAACTCGTGCATTTTCTCTTGGAAAGCACTATTTGGTGAAGTGGAACTAATAATGAAGATCAAAGATGGCTAACAGATCTCCTTAACGGTAGGTACCTATTTCAAGGGTGGCGATATGATGTCTCGATTAAGATAGCCACTATGACGAAGCACATTTGGGTTCGGCGTTGCTTGCGGCAAACTTGAAATGTTCTATAGTTTCCTATTAATCGAAAACTGGGACTACAAAATAGCATCACTATTTATTTATTTATTAAGCTATTTAGAAGAGAAATATATATAAAACAAAAAACCGCCATCTAAAACGCAAAAAATACTGATGATTACTCCAAAATTTGGGTTTTTAAAAAAGTACTTTAATCACCTAAACTATAAAATATCGCTAATCATACATAGTGTTGTTTTGGATAGTCATCAAGATGATCTATTTAAATTTTCGTTTGGACCACAATTAACCTGACACCCTGTAAAAAATAAAGAAGATGCTCATGCACTAATTAGCATCTTAAATTCATCTCTTTCTCGAAATCTCGAAATCGATTGTTAATTAATATAGTTTATTTTTTAAATTAGCTACCGTAAAACCTCCCAACTATAATCCTTAAGGGCAGCTATGGCCCAAAGACCCTACTGTACTTGGGTATGCGTACTTCAAATATACCGCTTTCTGGCACCAAAGTGCGCCTATTAGGTGTGTCGCTACCAATAATGCTCTTCAATTTCGGATGACACTAGCGGCAGTAGCGGCAGTAGCGCCATCATACCTACCCTTACCTACCTTAATAATCTGTGGGCGCCATGTTGGAAATTACATCGCAGTGAAGTTCGTGGCATTTCCGTTTGCAACGGAGGTCGAATCTTCAAACTTTCAAACCTACCTGTAATAAATTCTTGCTTTTGGCATAGTTTTGTGCGTTGAAGGCAAAGGTAAATTTTTACTTAAGAAATATGTTGAATTGAAACATGTTTTTTGAATATTTTGTATCTGACGTGATAATAATTAAAAACCGGGCAAGAGCATGTCGGACCAATATAAAATATAATTGAACGGACCATGCACAGTGTAGGGTTCCGAAGCCGCATAGTACTACAAACATAAAAACAACAAGTAGTAGCAATAACTAATTTTCTATTTAAAGTCATTTGGTGCCGTTTTGATGATTTTAGTAGGTAAAAACACTTTAATCGCCAGTTTCTCAAAAACCAAGGATGTCTACTTAGTGGTGATAGTTTTTCTTTTAAATTCGTTATATGCGCTTACATTGAAGATATTTGGTTTGGGCCGGGTGGAGGGACACTGGGCTCTAACAAAAATTAGCGCTTTAAAGCTTAATATTTCATAAACAGATCCCTTAATCGAAAAAATGTTTCAGTTACTCTTAATATTTTTTAATAGTTACCATTGGCCACGGAGTCTATGATAATTGAGCTACGTCATATTAAAATAAAAGCTTTTCATATATCTAAACTCAGCTATACGTTAAACGACATATTTATTGCGTTAATATTAAAATCATTTTACGACTGGTTTATTTTAATTGCTATTACAGAAAATCAACATTTAAAATTATTCCTCTATTCTGCTGCCCATCATAATGCCATGATAGCATAGCATGACACTTTTTTTTCACGTTTTGGCATGGCCATCTAGAAAATACACAAGCTGCCAACATTAGAAAAGTTTTATCGAGTTGGTCATGACCAAGGAGCTTATATACAAGGAGGTTAAACCATGAACATCTTTTATAAAATATGCGTGTAGTATTTTACTTTCCTCACAGTCAACTGAAAAATGGAGTGTCTAACTCGGGTGAAATGGGTCACATTCAACCCTTGGTTATCAATCTACTATTTAACTATTATTTTTATTCAATTTGATTTTGCCATATCTAGTTTTCTAATGAAAACTTCGAGTATTTTTTTAATTCAATTTAAAAGTTTTGTTTCTTTTTGCTGAGAAATTAAAAAAAAAACTGATTTTGTTAAGTATTTAGATGTAACTATATATGAAAATGTCTATTTTACATAACAAACCCGCAACCATAACCCAGTCCCCAGTTATCGGCCGATAAATATGGTGTTTCAGTCTTGGATCATAGATGCGTTGCGAGCTCCTTACAACAACTATTATAGTTGTAACTTTTAAACTGTAAAATAATGGTATCAGAACCATTATTTTACAGTTATATAAATTTGTATTTGGACGATTTGTTTAAAAAAAATAAACAAAAACTTGAAAAGTGAGTGATTTTGGACCAGTGATAGGATTTACGGTATGTTACGAATGAAACAAGCCAAGTCGAGAATATAGATACTGACCAGTATACAGACAATTAGTCATACGTATGTATGACTAATTGATGTCTGTAAATGCCTATTCTGATTTAAAAAAGAGAGGGCCTCAATTGAAGCATAGACGAACTATATCGTCCACATTTCGTCAATGAATTAAGTGATATTTTTAGTTTCGTAGCGCGTACTTACAGCCGGGCCACACTGGTATCGTCGTATCAGTCGTACCGTATTGAACACGCGTATCTTAAATATGTACTATCACGAACGTTAATATGTGACTGTTATTTCAAGAAAAATATGCTTGCAGTCGTCGAATGTCATTAGAGATGTGAAGTAATTTGTAACTTTTAGGAAACTCAACCTTATTGTTGTAGAATGTCAGATTCACTTTGGACCTAAGGTGGGTCCCAAATTTAAGTTCTCTACTGTTCAGTCAGGGGCATTCCCGGTCGACCACCTCTAGGGTGAGATTCGATTGAGCGTTAGTAGACGCGTAACGTAACGACCCGACCTGAACCAATCGCGTCACAGGTAGATCACGTGACTTTTCGTATCACGTCATTTATGGTTTAAAAACGAAATGAATAGAAACGCTAGTTAGCGTAGTGCATCTTGGCAGGGCTTTAGCGCTTGAGGGTTAGCTTGCTGCAATGAATAAGCCACAATTGTCTGAAGTGGACAACGGCGAATGTCCGTGACTGTACCCTCACTTTGGTCATAACGTACCTTTTACTAGCAGTATCATGTAAACGCGTAATGCGTCCGCACTTCACCCGTTTCGTATATCGTAGCTGTATCTCCTTTGATGATCGTGGAAAAGCTTGAAACGAGCGTGTCACGTGTTTAAGATACCAGGTAAAGGACATGTAAAGCGGGGATTGTGAGTTGTGACGTATAAAATATGGCGTTTAGCATGATCGCGTATCTTTTCGTGTCCAAGTAAACAATCATGATACACGTCGATGCTAGGCGCCCGGGGCACAAGTTCGGACCCGGCTTCAGAGGTAAAATGGCATCCCATTACATCAATATCAATGTCTATTACCACCACTATGCGGTCTGCCTTTCACATCTCTAGGTCATTCCTAGCTCGTTATTTTATCACAATATGTGTACATACATTCATTCATATTTCTAGCAAGCTTTCCATTTCACCACCACCATATTAATATACCTATGGTTCACAAATATTTTTTCCATAAATATATTTAAAACTTGCCATATTTTGTAAAGTGAAAAAAAAAAAGAGTTTAAAAAGGTTAAAAGTTGTTTATTCATAGGCCGCACAGACACACATGAAAAATGTAGCGCATTGCATGCCATTTTTATTTGGGCTTAGCGCTGTTACAGACGTTACAGCTTCCATGACATACCAGTACTACAATGTGTTTGTAGCTCAAATAAATTAATGTTTTAACTTACAAGTATTTCATTACTTCTTTTTTCCACTTGGAAACTGATTATATTGGTCATGGGCCCATCATAGTTAAGAGTATTTTTAGGTCTATCTAATAACATACTGGAGTGAATTTTCCAGAAATTGTCTTTAAGCATGTCATCATGCACATCCACAATTACAGACATGTTTTTTTGTGAGCTTTCAATATTTACAGATTTTCTTAATAATATAGTCCCTCTTTTAAATATTTCTGGCTCATCATTATAGTTTATGTTAAACTCTTTAAACAATATTTCGTTTTTATCAGCTGAAAGTGTCCCACACAACCGCTTCTCTGCCTGAAACATACAACATTGCTAATAAATGTTTATAGAAAAATACTGGAACATAAATGGTTGCTTATTGCATTATTGCATTTAAATTAATAAACTCATTTAGTTCAGCTTGCTTCCATATATATATCCACTTGTTTCTTTTTTAAAGTACTTTTATTTTTATTACTTTTGAGATTAAACCAAGAGATGTGAATATCCATTTATTAGTAAATGGCATGTTAAGTTTTAGTAATCACATTCTGTTTGACCTGTGTTTGTTGTATGTACATATCTCTTTAGGCTGGTGCAAATAAATAGTTTTGCAGGATAGGGGCCAGGCCTGGCCAAAATATACAATGCGCAAGTCATGAGTTGTGCTATTAAAACAATCATGCATCCCCACAATAATTCTTAGTAGATGAGGTTACTTAGTACACCTAAGTATAGGCATAGCTGACTCAAGCAGCCCAAGTGACACAGTATACTGACCTGATTTGGGGTTAGGTTGCCTTTTAATATTAAAGTCCAGAATGTTGTATTGTATAAGTTGTTTATATGAACATCTGCTTGTCTCCACTTCATATAATCTATTAAATTCTGATCAGTAGGATATAAAACAACCCGGCCATCAAATGTTGGAGGATACTGTAACTTGTCTTTCGGAAAAAAACTGTTCCAGTAGTACACATATGAAGAAGAAAACTTACTGTTAATAACAGTGAGAAGTTTAGCCGCTCGTCGCTTGTAAAGAGAAGTTTGTTTTCTTAAAACAAAAGAGTACTCATCACTTTGGCCGAATGCCATTAATATATCGTTAAAGTCCTTCATAACACTGAACGCAACATAATTCATCAATCGAAGCGCTCCAATATCATTAGGTTTTTCGAATTTGTGATCATCTGAAAATTTGTGAAAACACTTGCCGTCCAGCCTCACAACAATCCAGGTATTTGGTAACAATGTGTCATCGAGTTCATATTTTTTGACATATTCAAACGAACTTTTAGCCATGGTTTTATGAGTGGAGAAAAGCCGAGGATTAAAAAACACTTTACAAAAACTTTCTAATTTCAACACCATCATACGCGCGACGCGATGTCACAGATTATTAAGGTACGTTTCGCGATTTAATATGACAGTGACAGTTTTCGTTTGAAGGCACGTTCTCTAAAAGGGGTGATAGACGGTCGAGTAATTGGTCGCGTACTTGCGGCTCGGCGATCTTACTCGCCCGTGTGCCATCCGTAAGCGTACCTACTTAAAAACCGCCGAGTAAGTTCGTTGGCGATCCAACACTTAAAACGTACGTTTTACTAGCACTTAACAGAGGCATTGTAGAAGAAAACTATGCAATAAAGCAGAAATGACATTTTGAAAACAAGATATATTATAAGGACGAAACCAAGGACCTTTTACTAAAGCAGGACTGAGTACTGTTAACCAAAATTCGGTCCGAGTAGGATGTCAAGCACAGAGGCTGTTTATCTCTTTCTAATGTGGTGACCATGATATTGTAGTAACGTGGAACAAAAAACTATATTTATTTGTATGAAGCAATTTTCACACCATGTAATGAATGCTCGATTATTTAGCTGTACTAGTAGGTTAATGAAATTGTTGAAAACAAAACAAGCCTTTGCCTGCGATTTCGTTCGCGTACATTCTACATAATTCTATAGTAATATTTGTTTTGAAAGGAGGAAATATTTGTTTTGTCTTGGATAACCTGTCAAACTACTAGTCTAATCATTTTAAAATTTGCTTTACCATTACAAAGCTATATTTAAAGGGGTCTGTACCTACCTACATACTACACAGACGAAGCCGCCGGATATAGTTTGGGTTATGTCTTTGTAATCCGGTTCAAGCCGTTTTTATGGAATCTAATATAAATAATCCTAAAAATCTGAAATTTATACATTTTTAAAAACTTAGTCGTATTTTCCGTGGGAACAGGAAAAGGAAATTTATTTACCAACATAACCAAGAAAAAATATTACGTTATAAAAAAACAACATTTGACATGGATTGGTGATTTGGCATGGTAATTGTCAAATTTACCGGTATAACAATATACTTAGGCCGGGATAGACAGACAGACTGACAGACAGAGTTACTTTCGCAATTATAATATTATTAGGGATTATAATAAAGTTTCAATAAAAGAAGATATATAGCTTAGATACATTTATTGTTAAAAATTTAACATGGCTAAATAAAATCGTTTTATGTAATTTCTGCCGCAGACCAATCTTACTGCACAATTTTTTTAATGATGTTGATTTTGTATGATGAAATATTCTTAAATTTAAATATGAATTGGCTAATGTCTTTATCAGCTGTAACTCATGTGGTTCTTCGTTATATTCATCTGGGTGAGGCGAGTCAAACAAATTATGAAGTTTTGTAAGAAATAATTGTTTTAAATACACCAAAACATTCAACCACATTTGATTAACTTTTTCATCCTTCGGAAAACTGCCAATAAAATGAAAGCACATCATCTTAATCTTGCTTATGACAATGTACCGATCAGAAACCCTACCCACAAGCAAGGTCACCCTACTTGTAAAAATCCAAAATCTCTTTTTATCGGCTTACCTGTGAAACGATATCCCACAGCCAACATAGGATTCACTTTTACAAAATTGTATGCAACTGTTTTCACCATTTTGTACTCTTTTAAAACTGAGATTCGTTAAATGAAATTTCAATATGAAAACCGAGCCGCCATGATATGATTGATCATGATTGATACACTCAATGGGTTGACAGCCTAATCAAAAGCAATACTTCGAAGTAGGTTTAAATCGTCACATTTTTAAGTTTATGGGGTATAAAACCCATTACTATGAGAATTTAATTTATACAAATAACATAAGCTTTAAGTTACGATTCACATTTAATAAATTGTCTAAAACAGTAATTTTAATTTTCTACTAAATGCCGAAATTTTATCGCATGGCAAGTGTTAGAAAGGGACAAACTCCTCCGTTGTATCTATGCCGCTCGTACCGATTTTTGCTCCTGTAAAGCTAGCAGCCCAAATTATGTCTTAAACCTATAATATAAGGTTTGTTTTAGCAAAACAATTTTTGGTTAGTCCTCAGTCCTGCTTTAGTAAAAGGTCCTTGGACGAAACAGACAAGTCAATACATGTGACATGACACCTGGCTTCTTCTTTTTTACAATTAGGTATCACATCGTAAGCAACAAAGAGGTTGCACCTTAACACCTTCTTTCGATGTGTAGACCTAGCTGATTAGCCAGCTGTTTAATCCTCGGTCTAGCAAGTGGCTACGTAAACATGTCAGCCAGTTGTAGTTTACTGCAGATCATCTTCACTATAATATTTCCATTCGTCTCCAGTTCACGCGCAAAGAAATGTCAATTTCTTATGCGCTTGGTTCTTCTGTGGAACTCAGGGTTCTCAGCTAGACGCACAGCAGCTTCATTATTAACATGTAGCACTGGTAGATCCAGTCTTTACAAATCCACCGATAAGGCGAGTTAACCAAATGCTTTCTCTAGCTGCCTCGTTGGCTGCGACTAACTCGGCTTCTGTTGTTGATATAGCAAAACTCTGCTGTCTCTGGCTTAGCCACGATACTGCTCCGCCAGCATACAAGCATAAAATGCCAAAAGTTTATCCCTGTAGCAATGTCTCCGCCATGATCTGCATCACTATAACATTCTAGGATACCCTTTTTATAATTCCTTTTGTAAATGATACCCATGTCTGGAGCATACTGGAAATACCTAATTCGCTTCAGTCTTATGCAATCTGCTTTAGTTGGATTCTCTAGGCTTCTGGGAAACACACTCACGGCGTACGCGATGTCAGGTCTCGCACCAACCATCAAATATGCAAGCGCTCCCACAACTTGTCGAAAGTTGTTAAGAAAATAAACCAACCCAACCTTCTTCAACCTTCTCTGGCCTTTGAGCTACATCTTCTTTGACTATTGGAGTGGTCACCGGTATACATTCTTGCATTCCAAACCGCTTTAAAATTTTGTTTATGTAAGCTGATGTATCCTACACCACCACCTTGTCTGGTTTCTGTTTCTATTCTAAGAAATACGAGATTGGTTTAGTTGTAATTTTGAATTTTCTTTTTATCTCAAGTAACTCTTCTATTACTTCCTGACTCTTCTATTAATCCAGCTAACAGCCCAATATCAACATAGAGAGCCAAAATCAGCTTCCCGTTAGCGTTCTCTTTTTTGAATAGGCATGGATCAGCTTCACTAACTTCGAGTCAAAATCCTTTGAGGAAATTGTTCTGTTCCAGCAACGAGGAGCTTGCTTTAACCCATAAAGACCTTTCTTTAGCAGGCAAACTCGACCCGTCCCATCATCATAACCCTCAGGTTGCTTCATATATAAATCTTTGTGAGATCTTTGTGAGATAGAGACCCATACAAGAAGCGGTGGAGACATCAAACTGACTTAACTTCATACCTTCAGTAGCAGCAGCTGAAAGAAAGGGAGACGACTATAAAGTATAGCAATACTTAAAACAGCTCGGCCTGTTGCTATCCTGGCTACAGGGTTAAAAGTCTGGTCATAGTCGTCTCCCTTTCTTTGTCTAAAGCCTTTTACCACCAACCTTGCCTTATATTTGTCAACTGTTCTGTCAGAGTTCAGCTTGACTCTGTATAACTATTTGCATGGAATGGCTTTCCGGTTCTTCGGTAGCTTCTCAAGGATCCATGTTTCGTTGGCTTTTAAGGAATCAATTTCACTTTCCATAGCTTTATTCCAAAATTCCTTATCAATATAAGCTATTGCTTCCTTATACGTATTTGGTTCTACATATGATTCTGTGCCGACAAAGAAACGTAATCATTGATTTTGACCGGACGTCTGAGAAGAGATCGATCTCGTAAGTGCATGCCTTGTCTTACTAACTTTTCCATGAACTCACCACTGTTATTTTCATTCTCCCCTCTAATTCAATTCATTCATCTTGTCTTGACAACTTTGGCATCGAATGTTCGAACTCTGTTTCATCACCACCAGTGGCAGGAGCCTCAACAATAATTTGGTTTTCTTCAAGCTGAAGGTCGTTGTACCTTTCTGTAGATCTGACCTCACTCACTTCTACAGTGACAGAAGTAGGTATCTTACGGTATTCAGACATGTAAAGGAACTTCCATCTCAGTCACTTCTTTCAATGATTCAGAATCTTCTCTACCCAATTTTGAATCAAGCGGTCTTTCATTAAACATGACGTCTCTGGACCTTACTAAGAAGTTCCATTCTTTGTGCCATAGTCTACCTTCGTCATTGTCATAGCCAATCAATATGCACTTCTTTGCCTTCTTCTGCAACTTCTTCCTTTTCTGTTTAGGAACATGCGCGTAGCAAGTTGAGCCAATGATCCTCAAATATTTTATTTGCGGTTTCTTCCAAAACCATAACTCAAGCGGAGTCTCTGTTCTGTTTAGAATGTAAACAGCAGTTTTTACCAACTCTGCCCACAAAGCCTGAGGAAGCTCTTCATGAGCATGCATCATCACTTTGACCATCTATCTGACTCATCGATCGATTGTGCGGTTATCCCTCTCGCTACAACCATTCTGCTCTGGTTTATAGGGTATGACAAGACTTTGGTGTATTCCATGTTTGTCTAATTCTTTGCGAACTTTCTCGTTGTCGAATTCGCCGCCATTGTCAGAAATTCCTTAATGCGGTGAACTGCCGTTTTTGCTTCTGCCCACATAAGCCGCAACATATTAGGTACTTCCGATTTATTTTTCAGTATGTAGACGTAGCGAAATCGTCGATAATAACGAATCACAGATTATTTATGAATAGCATATAATTAATAACGTATAAAACATTTACCACGCCATGCTCCGATAGTCAACATCCACCATGTTCTTCTTATGTGCCATTTTTTTTATTCACTTTACTTTGCCGCACTTTTAGGTAATACTCAAACGTACTTTAACTTGTAACATAAGTTTCCACATCCGTCTTAACCAAAGTGGCAAAGCAAAATGTTCAACGCCAATGTGTAAACGGCGACTTTTTGGCGATCCAATTGTTGGCCCAACGCATTGGCGGAATGTGTACAGGGGCCATTATACCGTAAATTCGTAAATTCAAACATGGTGGATTGGTGGCGGCTAAGGGTGGCGCGGCCATGAAACCCACTTGTCACTTCATGCATTATGACAGACGTCTGTCTTGAGCACTCGAATGTTTTCCACCTACTTGTTATGGTAATTTATATTGTTGAGATTTTATTTCTATTACGTTTTGGATGCTCCACATTCATTTAATATCGCCATTCCCATAATACCACATTTTCCATTCACATTTTTTAGAAAATGTGGTATTTATTATGGGAAAGCCATATTAAATGAATGTGGTGCATCGGCAATCTGGTATTTCTCTACTATAGTAGGGGAGCCCACGACACTAAACCTAGTTCGATAAGACTACCGGATGATACCGGATTTAGTCTTGTCATTAATGGGGGAACACGAAATGGCAATGCTGCAATGCGAAAAACTGGGCACAACTTTTTTTTTTAGTTTTAAGGTCGATGTCTTAATGCAGTAGTGGTTTTTTGGGGAGATTGATCATAAAAGATACTTAAGTAGGTACCTACAAGGGCGTCGCTTATCATGCTGCTGCCACTGATTAGGCCAATCAGGGGGGCTTGCAGCACTGAATTGTCGTAAATTCTTACACGTAGCTGGTTCCGAAAAATAAAAGAAAGTTGGGAGTCTTATTATCATACTAGACGTCGGAGTTGCAACTAAAATAAAAAGGTTAGCCAGGTTTTTTGCATTGCAGCATCACCATTTCGTGTTCCCCCATGAATGACGAGACAAAATATATATAATTATCATCCGGTAGTCTTATCGTACTAGGTTATATATATATATATATATATATATATATATATATATATATATATTGAATTGAGATTGATGAAAACCATATCTTTGCCATAAAGGCCACGCTTTATCATGATTGACATTAAAAATACGGCCTACGCGTCTAGTGGATAGGGTCGGGTCCTCAATTATAAGATTCATAATTCCAACCTCTTGAGCCACACTTAAATCCACAACTCTATCACGGGGAGTTGGCCGTAAGCCGAGTTCACTGAAACGCCTATGAATCTGTAACAATCACAGAAACTACTTATCTCCATTCAGTATCAGAATTCAATTTGAAAGTAATGACAATGAGTACATTTTTGTACAAAACTTACATTAATAAACGTATAAGGGTCCAGCGTCTGACGATTGGGGTAACGTCGTCGATACTCTTGGGCCGCTACAGAGGCGTTTCCATTACAAAACTCGTAAATAAACTGAATATCAGCCTGATGGTCCGGTGCATAATTATAACGCGGCATGACACTACATCACGAAGCGAAGGCAAGTTTAAGTACCATTTTCAATTCAAAATGAAATACCTAATGTGTTTATTTACGGTTTGTCAGTTTCGCACTTTGACATGACATGATATTGTAAATGTTTTTATGTAGGTACATACTTGAAAATTTTAAACTCTTTACTCACTTCTAAATAAATTTTGAGGACCTTTAAGACTTGTGTTGGGAGCTTAATTGATTTAAATAAATAATTGAATATCCTTAAAATAGTGCGAGTTAGAACACAGGTGTCTTAGAGAAATTAACTTAATTTTACCTAAGGAATGTTTCCTTGAAGTTATCGGAAATAAAAAAAAACACGGTGTATATTTTTGCAGTTGCATTTTTGGTAACAGATTTTTCGTTCTAGCAATATGGGTCGATGACGACAGCATTTATTTAGGTCCACCAGTAGATACATAAATAAATGAATTTCAGGGGACAATGTCACACCAGTTGACCTGTACACAGTAGTCCCAACCTAAGCTCTAGGTCTGTACTATGAGTACTAGACAACGATATAAATACTTATGGGCAGTTTCAAAAAAGTGTACATAATTAAGGACTAAAATTAAGAAACGGTAACTAAGTATATGTATGTATACAGGATGTTTGGTACATGGATGGACATACGTATATAGGAGATAGCTGGGACCATCTGCTACGCGGTCCGCCACAAAAAAATTGCCTGGGGCCCTATAATTTTTTTTTATTTTTTTTCGAAAACATTCCTTTTTCAAGATTTAAAACCTCAATAACTTTTTAAAAATGATAAAAGGGGCAACATTTTTGTTTTATTTCTATCTTGACTGATCGTAAAATCTTACAAATTTAGATAGCTAAAAAAAATAAGTACGAGGCCTCAAACCTCAAAAATAGGTAAAAAATATAATTAAACGCCAACTTTGAAAACATCTTCAGTTAATACGCTTTCGATTGGTATACAATAATTGCAATTTGTTTAAAAGCAGCTGGAGTTATTCGTCAACTTTAACTAAGGGGACAGTTTTTTATGAAACTAGTTTTGAGGAAGAAAGTACATTCCTTGCGATAATAACCTTAAAGAAAACACACAAGTTGATCATCAATTTCGAAATTTATTTATAAAAAATTGCTCAAACTGCTGTCCTTGATTATTTATACTGTGATATTGTAAACTATTTATAATTATTATGTAATGATGTAAACCTTTTTCCTGAAAAAAATATACCTTGCCGAGTTTCTTACGCCGGTTCTTCTCGGGGCAAAGGTTTTATTTTTCGAACCGGTGGTAATGCTTTTTGACATTCATAGGTGCATTATATTATGCCTAAATTGAAGAATAAAGAACTTTGACTTTGACTTTGACTTTTATGCATGCTCGACATCGTTTTCTTATTTCTGCTGTTGTTACTCGTAGCAGCATCTCGGCTTTCATTACATGAAATGCAGCATTTATGCAATTTATTAAATCTTCACGATTTTCGGTTACGTACACTAAATCTTTAGCCCTTCCCCAAACGTAAAAATCGATCGGAGTGAGGTCTGGCGACCGCGGAGGCCAGGAATTGGACCACCCCGGCCAATCCATGAATTGGGGAAGGCATTATTTAGATGCTCCCTCACAGCAATACTTCAATGTGCCGGGCAGCCGTCATGTTGGAAGACGATGGGTCTGTCTTCTTGGAATACTTGTTCCACTAATTCGGGTAGGTTGTTTTGTAAAAACTAGATAATTAGCCCCATTTATGTTATCAGGTACTATCGAACCAACGGAACCCTGACCCACCATAGAACCTTGTCACAGTGATTGACGTTAGGACTGTCATACGACGCTATACGACAATCGTACGTCAATCATTGTGACAAGGTTCCATGGTGGGTCAGGGTTCCGTTGGTTCGATAGTACATTATGGGGTAAATAATGGGGCCCGATTAACTTGTCTCCAATCAGACCACCCCAAACGTTAACGCTGTATCTATGGCTGACCGCGTAGCAGATGGTCCCAGCTATCTCCTATATACCTACGTATTGTCCTATCCATGTACCAAACACCCTGTATACTTAGATAAATATATAAATTGAAAACATCCATGCATTTGTGCTCAAATATTTGTGGTTTATTGCTAGATACGAGGGCTGTTTGATAAGTCCTTTTAAAAACTATCTGTAAAACCTTTCTTCTGGTAAATGGCATTAACACTGGCAGGCACAATCTTTCAAATGAAGACTCAAAAATTCAGCAAAAAATAAAACATTTTTTTGTCAATATAACCATTGTTTAACTGTGATTTTTTTATGAAGGGTTGCAGTGCTGCTGTAATAAAAACTGAACTTGATTCTGTTCATGGCACTAACGCACCAACGTTGCAGACTGTTTATAACTGGATAAATGAATTTAAACGTGGTCGGTCAAGCACATCTGATGCTCCACGCTCTGGTCGCCCAATCGAAGTCACTACTGAGGATGTTGTTGAAGAAGTCCATAATATTGTACTCGACGACCGCCGAGTGAAGGTGCGTGATAGCTGAGAACACAGGCATCTCCACTGAGCGAGTACATAAAATCCTGCATGAAGATTTGGGTATGACAAAGCTGTCTGCACAATGGGTGCCACGTTTGTTGAAAATCGAACAAAAAGGCTAATTTCAAAACTGTTTGGATATGATGAAGCGTAATCCTCGGAATTTTTTGAGGCGATTTGTCACTGTGGACGAAACTTGAGTCCACATTATACACCCCAATCAAAACAGCAATCAAAACAATGAATGGTCACTGGTGAACGTGCCCCCAAAGAAGGCCAAAACTGTTTTGTCGGCTGGGAAGGTGATGGCGACAGTCTTTTGGGATGGTGAAGGAATCATTATGATTGATTACTTGGAAAAGGGAAAGACTATCACTGGCCGTTATTACGCAGAGTTATTGGACCGTTTTAATGCCGAATTGTTGGAAAAACGACCAAAATTGTCCCCCAAGAAAGTCCTCTTTCATCAAGACAATGCCCCAGTGCACACGTCAACTATTGCAATGGCCAAAATCCACGAGTAGGGCGTCGAGCTGGTTCCGCATGCTCCGTATTCGCCAGATCTAGCTCCGTGCGATTATTACCTATTCCCAAATCCGAAAAGATGGCTCGGAGGGCAAACATTTTTGACAAATGAGGACTGCATCGCAGGTTTAAACGCCTATTTTGAAGACCTTGACCAAACGTATTTTTTGGAGGGGATAAAAAAACTGGAAACTCGCTGGAACAAGTGTTTGGCCCTCAAAGGAGACTATGTTGAGAAATAAATTTAAATTGTTTAGAAAAAAGAACTTTACTTTTTAAAAGGACTTATCAAACGGCCCTCGTAGATTGCCACCTTATTTGACAAATAATAACAATTAACAATGTTAACGTTTCATGTGTGCCTGTAATTCGGTATGATTCATTTGACTGATCGTTCTTTGTGAAATTGGAGTAATTGAAGGGATTAATAAATAAATAAACCGGTCAAGTGCGAGTCGAACTCGCGCACTGAGGATCCCATATTTAAGTTATGCTGGGTAACTGTAAAAGAAAATACTCATTTGTTATGAGCTTTATTTTCGATGCAATAAGGTTCATTTTGACTAGCCTACATTTTAATACAACAAAAATTTAATTAATGCAAAAACTGTAAATAATGAACACGTAATTTTATTTTTCCCTTAAATATAAGTAATTATCTATACGTCAGGTTTTTTTTTTTTTTAAATTATAAACTACGTATTTAATGGGGGGAAACGGTCATTTTTTGTAAATTTTTTGCTATGAATCAAAAAGTACATCACAGAAAAAAAAATAGGTTTGGTGTGTGCGGATTGAGCTCTTTCATATGACGCCTCATTTGATATAATCAAACTTTCATTTTTCAACCCTCCATTCTAGGCCAATTTTCATTTAAATAGTTATAAAATTATTTACCTATTTGCGGCCAGCAAGCAAGTTGTTTAACTATGCCAAATTTCAAGTTGATAGCATTTGTAGTTGCTGAGAAAACCTGCTGTGACATACAGTCAGACAACGAAGTCTCACCATAAGGCACTGGTCCCACCGCAAGCGAGTAATTTATAGTTCATCGCTGAGCTTCAGCTTATTTATAGCTCAGCAATGAACTATAAATGTATATCTCTCTCTTTTATTTACACAGGACCGATTATCTTTGTTCGTTTCTTGGGTGAGAAAATCGGCGATAGTTCATCGCTTACTCGCTCGTGGTGGGACCAGTGCCCAAGGGTTCCTCTTTTACCATTTTGGTGCGGAACCCTAAAAACGAGGTAAATAACATTCATGAACTAGCTACATACATTTTTAATTAATTACATGCATACATAATAGTATAACAACAAATTTGTATTTGTATTAAATTGTATACAAGTAGTGTTTTTACAACAAAGGCTCAAATTAGTGTTCGGTTGCTCACTTGCATCAATGTATGGATTGAAAACACATTAATTATACAGTTTGACCGTGTTTACACCTATCATGTGCCATGTCACATCATGCATTTAGTCAATGGTATGGGTTTTGACTTAATAGTATGTTGCACAAGTGACCTGTGTATGTGAGAGGGCAATACAATGTAATTAAATAACTAAGTCTAAGTAAGAAGTTTCTGAACCTCATCTGGTGTTCTTTTCACAATTTCTTGAGGATTGACATAGCCATTAACTGGATTATTAACGGCTTCATATAGTTGCCCATAAATAGCCAGAATAACTTCAAATGATCGCTTCTTAATAAACAATTTATGGTTATGACTTAAAAGCAAATTTAACTGTGGCAGCATGTAGATTTCAGGAGACACTATAAACATATCAAACTTATTTAGGAACATCTTCAATGTTGTTGTATCCATGCCAGGAATAGCTGAGAGTGGACCACTTGCCTTTTCTTGCAAAATAGTATAAATAGGGCCCAAGTTTAAATTAGCAACAAGATAGCTGGCTTGTTCTGATGTCAATGTATCAATTTGGGCCTCTGACTGGGCTTGCAGCCTTTCATTGTATTCGTCCATGATGGTGTGAAGTGACAGAGTACACTGTATATGATAAATGCAGTTCAAGGTGTACACAGACATGTCGGTAGAGCAAAGGTGACAAGCCGTTTCATTTATGGCATGTAACAGTGGGTCCAATATGTGGGTTGTGATAATTCTCTTGTCCAAATGATTTATGTTATTAGTGGCATTCATTAAAGCCAGTAAATCCCGCAGGAAACTTACTAAATTTGTAACAACAACAGATGGATTTAAGTCTGAAGGAGGAGCTTTTACTCCATGGCTAAGCTCTCTTTGAATCTTGCTGTCCAGTGTCAGCACAAATACATCTTCACTCTTTCTAAGCAATTCTGTAAAGGTATCAATTAGATGACCCTTGGGCACTACTGCCTGTATGACCTCTTTATAATAGTTTATCAGATTAGAAATAGACCATAACACTAAGGGCTCCTTGTCTGGTTTCAAAATAAGCTCAGCCCTGACTTTTAACAAAGGACAAATGGCTTCAGTAACACTAGTTAAAGCCTCTGTTGTCTGCTCATTTTTACCTGGTAAGTCACAGAGCTTTAGTAGAAGTGTAAGATTTTCCTTTTCTATAGGAATTATTTGATACACCCATGTTAAAATATCTCCGATATATCTCTTTGGATCATTAGCATAAAACTCTATTGGCTTAGATCCACTATCTGCTCCCTTTGTAAGAGCGTCTATAAACAATTGTACTATGGTAGCTTTACGAGCAGTGCAATATTCATCAATAACATTCGCGAAAAGGACCTGCCTGTTTTGAAGCTTAGCTAAAGCCCTCGGCACTAATGCATTGTGTGGAGCATCTGTGCTGCGGCAAGCCCCAATTGTCCAGTGGTACAGCTTCTCAATAGCAACCTCTTGTTGGATACCGGTTATCTCCATTATGTCAAATGCAGAAGTCTGATACCAGCATTTGACTAAAGTTTTACAATTATCATTTAGTCTTTCAATTTGTGCCAATGTACCGAAAAAATCTGAAGTTATTGGTGTTTTTACAGAATTACAAATGTACTCGTTGGTCTCAGTAGAAATATGGAAATTCTTAACAAACCCATCCACCCAAACTAGTTTCTTCTGCGTCTTTTTTCTTTCATCTTTTAGTTTCGTTGTCTGAGCTATCAAGTGATGTGTCTTCGTTTTTGAGTCGTGTAACTTGTTTGACATATCTTTAACTGCTGAATCCAAGGAACCTAGAGAATCTAGCAACACCTGTAGCTGTTCTCTTACTTTGTTATACTCGATGGATATAGTCTTGTTGACTAACATATCCCTCTTCTCAATTTCATTTACAAGCATCCGTCTCGTATTGGAGGAGTTGGAGGAACATAATCCGGATATAGTATTAAGGGCCTCACTATTATCAGTTAATATGTGGCTATCAAAAATCTTATTTATTCTCTTTCTAACTGGATTATTATAAGTCTCCATTTTTGATATTAACTTTTCGAAGCACTATTTTACATTAGAGACAAGCATACCTTATAATCTGATCTGTGCCACAGATTATTAAGGTATGTCTATCTGTGCACATAACCATTACCACAGATTATTAAGGTATGTCTAAAACCATTACCTCTTTTTTTTTATCTTCTTGGCCCTTGCACGGTTTGTGCTTTTGGCCCGAAAAAAAAAAACGGGGAAAAGGAATTATCATAGAAAGGGTTACGGAATATGGAGAAACGGAATAAAAGATTAGGAACGGAAAGGATACATAATGGACTAACTGAATACTAAATACAGTTAAATGGATACTAATTAAATTTTAATACTATTGAATATAATAAAATCTGTTAAAATTGTATATAAGTCGGATTTAATAGGGGACAGTAAACAGGATACAGAGGAACGGAAAGGAACTCTAAGGGAAATAAGACCTTCTAGGTGAGATGAATGTATTTGCTACAAGCATCGAAATATAATAAGTATGGAAGAGTAACACCAAGGTCTATGGTAACACCGAACAAACTCGACGTTGAAATACGTCCCATTTCCTCTACGCTTGAAACGTTTGAGTAGACGCCATTAGTGTAGAGGTTGTATATATTTTCACCCATAAGAAAACTTTTATTAGTTAAACTGCTATGAAAGAAAGAAAGAAAGAAAGAAAGAAACATTTATGACAAGAGATTTGATTGGTCTATATTTTTTCTCGTTATGGCTACTCAAACACGCTATTAAATGACACATCTGACATTTTGCTGAACTTGATTACGAGCAATACGAGCATTAGACATACCATATTATAATCTGTGATTGTGATTACGATTTATAAGAGGGCCATTTGCAACGTCAAAAGATGGCGGATGTGTAATTTGTTCTAATTTTTTTTTTTTGTGTATTTAGGTGTTCAAAGTTCTTTTTTGTTAGTGATTTGTACTTTTAATACCTTTGTGTTGCACAGTGATAGAAGACTTGGACTTATTTCGTGTATTCTGGCATCTTACTTCTCGTTTCAAGTGGACTCGCAGTGGTACAGAGGTTAAAACTATCTTAGCCTCTGTCCTACATATCATCGTAACTGGTTTATTGTTTCGGTTTAAGCTAATGGCCTAGTAGCCAAAGCTTCAATAAAAAAAAAAAAAAATGATTTATAACCTATAACTTACGGTTAGTTATTATTCGATAAAAATAAATATCTACTTTAATTAAAGTGTTTAACTTAAATGATTGAATCAAAATGGGATCTCGCCAAATAACTGAGAAATCACTGTCTATGATAAGATCTTTACCCAGAATATCAATTGCAAATATACGTGACAATCCAGGATCGCGTATAGGTGTGGGTATCTAGTTTTAGTTTACCTAAAGTTGAATTAGCGCTTGGGCATTAATGAGATCTTTTTTTATAATCATCAAAATCTCTGTCTTCAGCAAAAACGAGGCCGTGGGCAACATGGTGGTGATAAACATGGTTCAGGCAACAAGGGCTCAGGACAGAGACAGAACTACATGAGGCTGGGGTACGAAACCGGCAATAATCCATTCTACCTTCGTGTTCCTCAGGAACATTATTACAGAGGACATCAGTAAGTAGTCTCCTCCGTCTAAATTCAAAAGTCATATTTGTAGGCATCTTACCGTAATTGTGCAAAATACGGCTACAGAATTATCCTTTTTAGAGATTTTGGTATTTCTGTAGCTCTCCCTACCGTGGGTTAGAGGACAAATATGGGAATGAAGGCGTAAGTTTATGTATGTTAATAAGTATGTTTATTGTTATCTAGTCCCAGTCCTAGAGCTTAGTTTGGGACTAGGTTGATTTGTGTAAGATTGTCTTCTGATATTTGGACGTAGGATTTAAGGGAAAAGGCATCAATTCACCCTGACTTGCACTGAGTAATTTGCAGTTTTAAGTTCACAGAAAATTTAAACAATGATTGATTCATTTTACATAAAATTATACCATGGAGAAAATGTCAGAAAAATGTTTCTCTTTATGTATTTATGAAAATAATTCAGTTTTTCATTACTTTTCGAGATATTACTTAGTATTATTATACTTACATGGATTGGATCTGTTTTCACAAAAATGGATTTGTATGACACTGGTTCTACCTTGTTTTCAACAGTAACAATTTTTCTGGTTTAAAATAATATCCCTGCCTTAGATGTGGTTGGTTCCTATGTGATTTTAAAATAGCTTGCAGCAATAATTTGTGGATCCTTTTTGCTGATTGATAATCTAGATAGACCCTAAGGACCATTGTCCATTTTCAATTGTTTCGTGGATTGAGTCCTTTTCCCTTAACAATGTTTCCATTTAATGAAATATTTAAAAAAGTAAGTTAAAGATGCTGACACGTAATTTTTTGCTATTTTAGTTTTAGAAGACAGTACCCTCCTCTTTCTCTACACAAGTTACAATGCTTGATTGACAAAGATCGTGTAGACATTACCAAACCGATTGATATAGCAAGCATCATAAAATCTGGATTATACAACATCTTCCCGGACCAAAAGCATTTCGGGATTAACTTAACCGATGATGGAGCCGATATATTTTCTGCTAAAATTAACATTGAAGTTCAATGGGCAAGTGAGCAAGTGATTGCAGCTATAGAAAAAAATGGTGGAGTCATCACTACAGCATATTATGATCCGCACAGTCTTTTTCTCTTGAAAAACCCCAAGAAGTTTTTTGAATCAGGCCAGGCCATTCCCAGGCGAATGATTCCTCCACCAGATGCTATTGAATACTACAGTAGTGCAGAGACCAGGGGATATTTGGCAGATCCAGAAAAGATTTCAAAGGAAAGGTTAAAATTGGCGCAAAAATATGGATATGAATTACCTGATTTGGGAAGAGACCCTAAATGTAATATGTTATGTGTTCAAAAGGACCCAAGACAAATTTTTTATGGGCTTGAACCTGGTTGGGTCATTAATCTTAGAGATAAAAGTATTCTTAAACTAAAAGTTGAAGATGTAGCAAAATTTTTTGCTTCATAAGAAAGAAGCGAATACAAAATATTTACCTTAATTGTATGTAAAGTGTGGTGTGGTGTTAAACATAGAATGATTTAAAAAAATACTTTTTGTTTTTTTATAACTTCAGACAGTCAAGCAAATTCCTCATGACATTCCTCTTTCCTTTGCCTCAACCTCCATTCCTCAACCTTGACACTTACAGGGAGACCAAAGATACAAATTACATGATTTGAGAGAATCAATTGTTGTACGTTACCCTGTACATTTGGGTAAAAAAGTAGCAAGAGTTACATAGGTGAAATGACTGTTTGTTTACCATAATAATCAGAGTCTGGTTGGTTACCAGACCTCCCAATTATAGAGTGATGAAACAATAATCAAAAATCTGAATGTATACTATACTAATATTACAGAGGTACAATTGTGTATGTTTGGGATAGTTTCTAGAGCTAATGTCAAATGAATAATATTTCTTGATAGATATTATGCCTGACTAATGTTTTTAAAATAGAATAAGTATTCCGGTTAGAAGTCTTAAACTAATTTCAATTCGAGAAAACTGACGGGGGCGGGTTCGCTATTCAATTTAAATAAATCTGCTTGATCACTATACAATCTGTCGCATTACGGTAAGTAGATTTGAAAATACTAATAGGCAAAACGTAAAACCAAAGAACTTTGGAAAAAAATAGAGACCATAGTGAATAACAAGTGTTATGAAAAAAAAAATCTGATGTGTTACAACCCTCCAGAGGAAATTAACATTCTAAAGTCCCAGATAAACAGGCGAGTAAGTACGCGGCGAATATCCTCAAAACAATATAACAATCCTTGCAAGATTTTGTAAACTTCGGGAGAGATTCTATTTAAGGCCAGTTTTACGTATACAGGGTTATTGGTAAGTCGACCTATTCCCGTTAGGAGGTGATAGGGGTGACTATTTGCGATATTATTATTATATTTTTGAGTTATCGCGTTTATTAGTTTTTTTTTAAATTAGTCGGAAATTCAACTTCAAAAATTCATTACAAAAAAAGTATCAATTTAAATGTTTTTATATTCTTCTGATTTACAAAACCGATTAAACACTGGTTATTTCTCAATATTAAAACAATAATTATCGGTCCAAATTTAAAAAAGCGAGACGGAAAACGAAATTTTTTCAATATTTTTTGCGATCGCTTTCCACTAAAATGCCTTAAAGACAAAAAAAAACGTTATGAAACTTGGCTTGCAGATTATTTTAAAAACTTAACTGTTTTCTTAGCTCTCCAAAAACGTATAACAAGTAGAAAATTATTTTAAAAAAACCTGAAAAAATAATCATCACAAAGGAAGCGGGCGGAAACAAAAGTCACAAATGCAACTTCAAAAATAAAAATTAAAAAACATACCAAATTTAAATCATACATTTTTATTTGCTTTTGTACAAGATAAATTTGATGTTCCTATGCAAAATTAAAAAAAATATTATCTGTACACGTTTGAGAATGCGAGACCGAAAACTAAAAAATACATGTATTTTATCAAACTCCAACATAAATTACACGAAAACAGAAAAATTTACCAATTTATTTATTTTATTATTTATTTATTTACTTCAAAATAATTACACAGCATAACAGTAAAACACTACAGCACTGTGAATTACATACTAAATATAGGTTAAGAAGACGGTAATAATAATACAATAAACATAATATATGACATGACATTATAATTAGATAGTAGGCAAATTCACCATTCACCTTTTTCCAGCTTTCTAACGAGCTATTAAAACTAAAATGAGTTTTGTTACAGATTACTGGAAAAAAAATATCACAAAGGAAGCAACAAGGAAGTAACGTCCGAACAAAACTTAAAATTAACTAACTCAATCTATCAAAACTAACTGTTATACTCGTAAACACAAATAACAACATTAATTTATGTGAGAATAAGAAATGGAGGTAGCCATTTTGAAAATGAACTATAAAAGTCCTGTCCTGATTATTTCAATTTTAATTGTTTATTAGTTTTAATTTTGTAACTTTTTACATAAGTTAATGTTGTTATTTGTGTTTACGAGTATAACAGTTAGTTTTGATAGATTTAGTTAGTTAATTTTAAGTTATGTTCGGACGTGACTTCCTTGTTGTTTCTTTTCTGATCAATTTTTTCCAGCAATCCTTAACTAAACTCATTTTAGTTTTAATAGCTCGTTAGAAAGCTGGAAAAAGGTCAATGTTTTATGTGTAATCTGCACGCCAAATGTATTGGTAAATTTTTCTGTTTTCGTGTAATTTAAGTTGGAGTTTGATAAAAAAACATGTATTTTTTAGTTTTCGGCGTCGCATTCTCAAACGTGTACAGATAATATTTTTTTTTAATTTTGCACAGGAACAACAAATTCATCTTGTACAAAAGCAAATAAAAAATGTATGGTTTAAATTTGGTATGTTTTTTTAATTTTAATTTTTGAAGTTGCATTTGTGATTTTAGTTTCCGCCCGCTTCCTTTGTGATAATTATTTTTTCAGGTTTTTTTAAAATAATTTTCTACTTGTTATGCGTTTTTGGAGAGCTAAGAAAACAGTTACGTTTTTAAAATAATCTGCAAGCCAAGTTTTATAACGTTTTTTTTTGTTTTTTAAGGCATTTTTGTGGAAAGCGATCGCAAAAAATATTGAAAAAAATTCGTTTTCCGTCTCGCTTTTTTAAATTTGTACCCATAATTATTGTTTTAATATTGAGAAATAACCAGTGTTTAATCGGTTTTGTAAATCAGAAGAAAAAAAAAGATTTAAATTGATAATTTTTTGTAATAAATTTTTCAAGTTGAATTTCCGACTAATTTAAAAAAAAACTAATAAACGCGATAACTCAAAAATAATGCATATGGGGGTCAAACTTATCGCAAATAGTCACCCCTATCACCTCTTAACGGGAATAGGTCGACTTACCAATAACCCTGTATATAAAGGGCAAACCTCACTCACTGACTTCTATATCAACGCACAGCCGAAACTACTGTACCTACCTAGAAACTTGAAACTTGGTACAGGCGTTCCTTTCATGACATGATGTAAGTGAGCACGAAGAAAGGATTTTTGGAAATGCACCCCCTTAGGGGTTAAAGTAGGGGGAGTAGCGGGAAACTAATTCTACGCGTGCGAAGGCTCAAAATGAAATTAGTGGCATTCAATTAGTCTGACTGTCAAACATCTAGTGCTTATTGACCTTTTTCCTTTGAGATTGAAGTAAATTTCCTTGTGATCAAACTGTGGATTATTTAAACAAATGTATACACCCGCTATTTTAAACGTTTGATAGACAAAATGAAATAGACATCAGTTAGCCAATATTAAAAGTGGATTACAGAGAGTAGACTGGCCAAAATTCACAGGTAGGTTAGGTTAGGTTGATTTTTAGTACAGGCCCGGAGGGCCCAAACAAACCAAAAATAGCTCCGTCGACTTCGTTTAGGTCTCTTAAAACGCTAGGTGAACTAATCAGGTGGACTACGACCGACGACGACTGGTTTATACGTCTAAGTACCTACTTGACATACGTATTATACAGGGGAAGACAATTTTGAGTTTGGCCACGAGGAATCGCATTTCCTCGTGGTCAAACCAGTTTGGCAAATTAGTTTGGCCACGAGTAAAAACGGTTAAATTGGCACATTTTTTATACATTGCTCTGCTGCTTTCGGTGGCTCATGAGAACGGCCTATTTTTTACTATAAATGTTTATACCTTCTAAATATATTTCTGTAAAAATAAAACATTACATGTCACAATAATTTCAACCGACTTTAAACCCTATTTGATCAAGGACAACAATATGATTGTTAGGTAGGTATCATTTGAAAGGTAATATGTTTGAAAGGTAGAAATAAAGTGTATTTTTAAGGATTTTTTTTTCATTGGGGTCATTATATTAAATGACATTGCGAACAGTTGAAAAATGTTTATTCAAATTTAACTTTACAACAATAAATGGCTAACAAATTTTTACAAAAAGTGCCTAAAATTAACTTAAAACCTAGTGTTACCCCCCCTTGCCTTTATCACTGCCTCCAACCGGTCTTTCATTGATCGCACCAACTTCACGATGTCGTCTTTTGGAATGTTGCCCCATTCTTCGATGACTGCGTCCTGAAGATTTTGCAGGGTGGTAGGGGCGGCATCTCGTGACCGAACTCGTCGCTTCAGCTCGTCCCAAAGGTGTTCAAGGCCACGCCAAAACGGGAATTCCGATCTCCTCCAGATAATCCCGAACAATTAATGCAGTGTGGGAGCGAGCGTTGTCGTGCATTAATGTGAACCCGGAGCCGACGTAACCCGCATATGGCATCACATGCTCTTCCAGGATCTCGGCAATGTATCGGCGAGCATTCAAGGACCTTTGGCCGCGAGTGCCTCCAGTCCTGGAGACGCAGACAAGGTCGGTTTTGCCGTCAATAGACATGCCCCCCCAGAACATGCAAGAGCCACCTCTGTAGCCCACTGTCTCTTCAATACAGGCTTGAGCAAATCGTTCGCCCGACCTTCTGTAGACTCTGGCCCGCCTGTCATTGCAATAAAGACGATTCTCGTCTCATCGGTAAAGAGAACCTGCCTCCATTGTTCAAACGTCCAATCGACGTGATCACAGGCAAATGGCAAGCGATCTCTGCGTTGCTGTGCGGTCAACATTGGGCCTGTAGCAGCCCTGTGAGCCACGATATCCTTCTCCCGTAGTCTTCTTCTAACCGTAGAGAAGCTGACTGATGTTGTCCGAGCTTCTCTGAGGCGTTGTTGCACCTCAACAGCACTGGCGAAGCGATTGCGTAGAGATGACGTCACAATGAAGCGATCATCTCTTTCGAATGTGCAGCGTCGCCGACCAGCCCCATGTTTTCTGATGTAGCCCCCAGTCTCCTGGAACCGCTGGAACACTCGGCGGACAGCATAACGGCTTAAATTGAGTTGCCGAGCGACATCACACTGCCGAACTCCTGCTTGCAGTAGTGCAACCACTTGAACTGATTCAGCAGCGGTGGTCTCCATGTTCGAGAGTTGTTTTCTTGCCTGAGTTCCTTACATGTGTTCTCTTCGAGGTCTGGATAGTAAATGATTGACATTTGACCTTGTACAGGCATTTTATACCCCTGGAAACGGGCACAACTCGCGACCCTTCAAACGAGTATTTGTGCACTTTTTTTTCGAAACGCTCTGATTCACAACCCAATACGATTCGTTTAAATTAAACATTGTTAATTTAAAACACATTAAACGTGCTTTTAATTGATACTAATATTCATTAGGTAACATAATTTCGCTAAGCTAAGCTAAGCTTGAATCTGATATTCGCGGAGGGGCGATATTTTTGACGCCGTATCTCAGTTACTTAATACATTTTTCATACAGGGATTCATTTTACTAATTTCTGATCAAGTAGAAAATATTTGTAGTTTCGGATTTTTTCTGGAAATGAATAACTCTTGAAATAATGGAATATTCATTTTTATACTAGGCTGAGATATCATTTACTTTAGTACCTAATCTGTACAAAAATCAGGTTCCTGGCTGTTCTGGGAAAAAGATTAAGAGGGTTGAAAAAAGGTAGGTAGGTAACTGATAGAAATGCACGAAAACACCGATAATCAAAAGAAAACTTTAATAAAGCACTCAATTAAACCGTTACAAAACAATGATCACACAATAAACTTTGAAGATCGCTCGGGTGGCTCTTATTCGCACTGTTCGCTTTTCAATTAAAGACTGAATCCCAACATACAATAGTAATCTTTGGACTGAATCTCGCCACAATAGCGGTCCGCCTTTCATAGGGCCCGTATCCGACTATTCCAGACACAGACCGGAGTATTCGATGTACTTACTTCACTCCGCCGAGGGCGATCGAGACTATTCGCTACTGGAATGTTCTACACCTTGCTACCTTGTTTTGTTTACAATCACGATATCCTTGACTCACGGGTCTGGAATGTTCTGCGTATTGCCGTCTCATTTCCAATCGTGTTATCTCTTTCACCCTTTTCTCGAAGTTTCTCAGTATCGCCGTCTCTTTCTAATCATGCTATCTCTTTCATTCTTAGTGGACAATTGCCATAATATACCTACCTACTGAAATGTACTTCAAAGGCCCATAAGGGTTCCTGAAAATGCGTTTTCAGGTTAAGGCGTAATCCGATAGATCTTATATGTGATAGAGCTACCTCTGAAACGGACTGAAACGATATTTCAACCTGTTGAAAACGCTTCTAGAGCACCAAAATCCACGATTGAAAATGAGACGCCTTATCCCATCGGCGTAACAATATGCTCACTGCAGGTGCGGCTTTTTCTTCGAACTACGCCTAACACAGTGCCGTGTATCTTTATAACTCCGAAAATCCCTATGGAAAGCCAGATGTGGACGATAACTTATGTAATAAGTCGTATGATAATATAATTATTGGTAACAATCGTCATTGTATAATAAACACATTATCATTGTCAGCGACACATGTCTTTGTCGTCTCCTGCTAGGTTGCAGCAAATTACGAATTCTAGAAAGAACAAAAGAATTAGGTACATCAAGAGAGAAAAAGTGCACTAGCAGTATTTAGTTTCACGCATTCTTCAGCGTTGTTACGTAATTAAACACTGAACTGAAAATAAATAATTGCAATACAGCCAAAAATAACAATTTCGATTGGTATGACACATTTTGGAGACTCAAATTTTAATTAAACTTTACTGCTCGAATCGTGCGTGCGACGTCCGTAACCTCCAAAACACATAGGGGAAGATGGGGTGGCTTCGTACAAAGGGAGCATTCGTACAGTGGTCATATCTCGACTATGCAACATGCTGAAGCGTTCATATTTGTATGCGTGACTGCCGCTCATATGCGTAGGCTACCCTCAAAAAGCGATGGCAGTGCGGCAGCAGCTTTCGCCACAAATAATTAATATGTGTTTTCGCGACCCGAAAGTAATTTTTGGTTCTCCTTTGAATGTGTCTGTCTCTAATAAGTTTTACTCGTATTAGATTTTTTATATATGTATAGTTTGTAATTAGATGCTTGAGATTAATATGTAAACAATAGTTTTGGGATTGCTTTAACAGTTATTTTTTATTTAGTTTTTTTTTCGGTTCGTTTTGGTTGGGGTACCTTCGTACAGTCAAAATGTATGTAATTATATACTGTACGAATGCACCCCATGAAAGTTAAAAAAATGTATATCAAGAATAATTATAATCACAAAACCAGATCAGTAAGATATGCCTAAAAGGTGACTGAAACAGGTGAAATACCTAAAAAACCTAATAAATCCTGGGAAAAACTAATAGTGTACGAAGCCACCCCACGTATGGGGTGCATTCGTACAATTCTCATTTTTTGGGAAAGCTATTATATCTTGGCACAGTTGCTTTGTATCCAAACTGAAATATACAATTATTATAGCCAAATAAGTGGATGATAAAGTAGCATTCATCTCATTTTGAAATAGCAGTTAGTTTTTTTTTAACAATTCTTAAAGTAAAAAGTGTACGAGGCCACCCCATCTTCCCCTACTACTAAGGGATACTAACCTATTTCCAATACGTGCCGGCCAGCTGAGGCTCTGAGTGAAGCATCGCTTTAATGTCACTTGAAACGTCTGTCGATTTACGTTACCTATACGAAAAAAACACTGTTGCCGTAAATGACGATTATTTTTTTATTAAATTTTAGTGTAACGTCTAATCAATTTTTCTGGGTAATACTTCTTCTCATTCCTAAGAAAACGTACCTTAACGTGAACGTTTGTTTAAAGTTATAATTTTCAACAAAATTAGGGGACATTAGAAATTCACACAATTGTCAGATTCTGATCTACGTAAATAACTACATGAATAATGTTTTATACCATATTGTGTGGGGCTGGGTAAAAAAGGTTATTATAGTAACGAAGTGGTCGTTATTTGCAATGGGCCGTGGAGACTCGTAACGCAGTGGTAATTTGAGCAGCAAAATCTTGTTTTATATAGAAAAAGAACAAAACTAGCGCAATAGTAAAAAGTGCGACCTGGTCCTTCCTGGTCCTGGTGGTGGACTTAACGTGGGGCTCCTGTAATAAAATAATATCTAGATATCTACGAATTTTTCAAAAAGGGTCCTGAATTTTCATTTTAGTCATGAAAAAGAAGAATGGGCCACCTACCCAACTTCTATATTTATCCATATTCCACGCAATAAATTACATTCATTACAGTTTTTGTTTTTATTTCACGAAATGTTGGAAACTTTTCCCAGGCAACACGCTAAATATTTACTATTTTCACAGTAATTCCGCTGTTGCTGTGTGTAACGTTGTACGGTGATTTCTAGGACAGAGGTCACGATAGTTTTAAACTCTTTACCACTGCTAGTCCACTTGAAACGAGAAGTAAGATGCCAGATACACGAAATAAGTCCAAGTCTTCTATCACTGTGCAACACAAAGGCATAAAAAGGACAAATCACTAACAGAAAAGAACTTTGAACACCTAAATACCCAAAAATACAAACTAAAACAAATTACACTTCCGCCATCTTTTGGGTAGGTAGGTATAGGTCAGCCCAGAAGAGTCGCCCAATTCAATTGGACTGACATATACCTACCATTTTAAAAGATATTTTTTGCGATTTTGAAGGCGGTTTTTTTGGTTTTTTACATCTTTTATTTTATTTTATATTTTTTAGTGTTTTTAGCTGTTAGGTATGTAGTTCCCCTTTTTAGTTGATATTAAACTTTAAGAAATTTCAAGCCCGCCGCAAGCAAGGCCACGGGAAACTCATAGTCTTATTTAAACAATTAAATGTTCTTCGGTACAATTACTTAACTATCTTAATCGAGATATCGCCACCCTTGAAACAGGTACCGTTGTGGAGTTTCGTTAGACGTTTGTGGTCTTCATCATCAGTTTTACTTCATACTTTCTAAATGCAAACGCTAAACTTGTTGCTAAAAATACTAAAATCGCTGTATGTATGCCCATAATATTTGAGGAGTTGCCTCAATTCCTCACGGATCCCCTCATCAGATGCGGTGACTATGAGACCACCTCGGAAGTACACTGACACTCTATCAAACAAAAAAAGAATATTTAAAATCGAACTACTCTGTAAAAAGTTATGCGTGGTCATATGGGTCAAACTGAGGACCTCATTTTTTTCAAGTCAGTTAAATAACTAAAACCTTGTGTGTAAAGTGTAACAAATACTTTTCTGAAAACCGCATTAAAATCGGTTCAGCCAAACGCGAGATAATCGCGGACAAACATACATACATACAGGTCAAACTGAGAACCTTTTTTGTTGAAGTTGGTTTTTAAAAAAGAATTCATTATTTACAAAGGACACTCCTAGTCTATAGTGAGAATAATGGACAAAATATAAAATGCGATAATTTTGTTCAATTTGTCATAATCAAAGATTTACTAGAAAAGTGGCCGGAGTCTTACCGTCCTCGATACCTTGTTCAGTGAGACTTGTGAAAAGTCGATTTATTTAATTGCCTATATCGTTACAAGTTTAACGATAATCTGCATTGCTGTGTATGTACTCTTAGAATTAGGTATGCTTTTCATTTTTGGATGTTATTGTTTTTTGTTGAAAGGAAGCGGAATCCATATTCTTATCCATATTTAAATAGTATTTTTAGCTCGAGATTCAACTAAAACATACTGCGCTTTTTATTTGGCTTATCATTTTTCCTCTTACATAAAAAATAACCGGTTAAATGCGAGTCGGACTCGCGCACCGAGGGTTTCGTAATTATGATAATATGGTTGGAAAACGCCAAAGAAAATACTAGTTTTGTTTCGGCTATACAGTTCATCGCTGAGCTTCAGCTTATTTATAGCTCGGCGATGAATTATAAATGTATATCTCTCTTTTATTTACACGGGAGCGATCATCTTTTGTTCGTTTCTTGGGCGATAAAATCGCCGATAGTTCATCGCTTACTCGCTCGCGGTGGGACCAGTGCCTTAAGTAAGGATGAATTGGATTTATCACACACTAAATAAAACAATATTTTCTGTTAGACATTAAAAAACAACCCATTTTAATAGACGATTGATTTTATTACGGAAACAATAACTGTTACTTTTACTTAAATACCTACTGCCTATAATCACATCAGCTTAAACTCTATTAAACTTTTGTACAAAATGAGGTCACAATGTCTTTGTTACAGAGTTCCATTTAAAACATTTCATTTCAATTTTTTTCCCAATAACTATTTCAGTACACACTGTGACAATATTCATTAAACATTATCTGGATAGCAAAGTAGGTATAGTTCAAAAATGTTAAACACAGGATTAGTATCTGTAATGATCTGGTTTGTAAGGCCCCTCAACAGAAACACCAATGTATTTAGCCTGCTTAGGAGTGAGCTTAGTGAGCTTAACGCCAAGGTGGTCCAGATGTAGAGCAGCTACTTCTTCGTCTAGTTTCTTAGGCAAAGTGTGAACACCAATAGCATATGACGTGTGGCTTGTCCAGAGTTCAATTTGAGCCAATACTTGGTTAGTGAATGAGTTGGACATAACAAATGAGGAATGTCCGGTGGCACACCCCAAATTCACCAAGCGACCTGCTGCAAGCACAATGATGTGATTCCCATTCTCAAGCTCGTAGCGGTCAACCTGTGGCTTAATGTTCACCTTCTTTGCATTATTCTCCAGCCAAGCAACATCAACCTCACAATCAAAGTGACCAATGTTGCAAACAATTGCATCATCTTTCATTCTCAAGAAGTGATCCTTGCAAATGATATCCAGATTTCCCGTAGTAGTCACGAAAATCTGTCCTGTCTCTGATGCTTCCTCCATTGTCGTAACATGGAAACCTTCCATGGCTGCTTGGAGAGCATTAATGGGGTCTATTTCGGTAACAATAACTCTACCTCCAAATCCCTTGAAAGCTTGAGCACATCCCTTGCCCACATCGCCATAGCCAGCTACCACACAAACTTTACCAGCAATCATGATGTCTGTTGCTCTTTTTATTCCATCCAACAGTGACTCTCTGCATCCATATAAGTTGTCAAACTTGCTCTTTGTAACTGAATCATTAACATTGATAGCTGGTATTTTCAGAGTTCCTTCTCTAAACATCTTGTAAAGATTGTGCACTCCTGTGGTAGTTTCTTCTGATAGGCCCTTAACGCCCTCTAAATATTGTGGGTACTTCTTGTGTACGAGATTGGTCAAGTCACCACCATCATCCAAAATCATATTCAAGGGCTGAAACAAAAAGTGGTATTTAAGTTTCATTATATTACATGGCGATAAAAAATAACATACCTATGTATACTGTTTTCATTTACGAATTCGGGTCCCGCTACTTAATTGACTGACGCGACGTGCAACGACGATATAAAAGGGCGCGACTAAGTGGACAGAAAACACTATAATACGTATTAGACATTAACCATTTTATAACAAACTCAAAATAATTATGGCAAATAAAGTGCTCTAACCTTTCCATCAGGAAATACGAGAGTTTGTTCGATGCACCAGATGTATTCTTCTTCAGTTTCTCCCTTCCACGCGTAAATAGGGATGCCCCTGGCGACGAGCGCGGCGGCAGCCTCGTCCTGCGTGCTGTAGATGTTGCTACTGGACCACTGGACCTGTCCATTCAACTTAATATTTTAATATCCTTATAGGCAGTTCTAAATACATTTAGCGACGGCAACACGCCTGGAGTTGTGAAATGGCTTAAAATCGTTAATTTGTGACTTTGAAAGGACCTTCGCCTTTATCTACTCTATCCCCTTTATGTCTATATTAGTTATTTAATCTTTATGCACAATACACAAAGTAAGTACAAATGGCGAACTTAATGCCTTATCGCCATCCTTATTGTGTCCCTACTCTTCAAGAAAGCGCTACAACTACCCAATGTAGTTACCCCTTAATAGAGGGAGTAGTGGGCCACTATGATGTTGTTTATGATGATGTATGTCTCAAGGTCAATTGGATAACCAGATGTGGAAAAAAATCACGTGTTAGATGTACATACTAACTACCTATTGAGTATAGTTCAAGTTAAAAAGCTGAACTTATAGATAAGTAAGCAAAGCAAAGATAAAATAATTAAAGTCATTATGTATGCCAGAGTTGCATCAGTATAATTATTAGGCAGATGATAAAAAAATATCAAATGTTATAGGAGTAACTTATTACAGATCATAACGTGTTTATTGTTCAGTGTGTATTTACATAATAATAATAGCGATAATAAGCAAAGGCCACTTGATAATGACAAAGGTGAAGAAGGAAGATAAGATGTTGTGGGGAACAACGTGATGGGTACAAATATCTCACAGGGAAAATTTAAATGAATTGGCAATTGTTAGTTAACATTGTGAAATAAAATAAGTAATAAGATTGCTACCTATTCATTCTTTTCATGTATTCATACAAGTATACATGTTAACTAAGTATGTTCATGGTAGGTATTCTATTTGGAATTGTCGTTATCGTTTAAGGCTTCTCAGTCTGCGGGCTTAGTATGGTTGCATGATAAATGTGGATAAAGCGTCCATCACTCTCGTATATTTACGTGTCAGAAAGTGAGGGATGTTTTATCCACATTTTGGCACGCGATAAACGCAGCCATATTAGGCACCCTGATATCTCCACATGATGAACATCACATGGCACCCCTTACACCCCTAACAACAATTAGAAAGTAACCCATCATTTCGTCGAATTTCACTCCATCGATTGTATCATTTCATCGAACGCTATTTTCTGCTGAAACCATGATGTTTTCATCGAAATTATTTTTAGGGTAAGTAATCAATTAATGTAATTCAATTCGTTTAATTAATATATTTGGAGTCATGTCCACATTATTGCGAGTAATGACGCCCATTTGTCCGATCTCAGCATATAAAATAAACAAATATATCTATTGACAGAATAAATAAAATGTAAATAACTGTAAATCTGAAGAAAGAAATAACATTAAATGCAAAAATGAAGTATGTAGATGATACTTAAGAGGGTTATCGTCTTGGGTAGCATTCGTTTTTTGTCAAGTTCTTAACTGGTCTCATTCTGGTTTCGTCATCCATTCTTCATTCGTCACTTTCGTTGGTAGTCTTCTGTCCTCTGTGGATGTCATATCTGTTTATCTTTTTCGGTATTTGTCCTCATATTCCTTGGACATATTCGGCGTTATTTTTTAGTCTTATTCGTCTTTAGTCTTATTCTTAGTCGGTATTTTTGTCTAGTACCCATAGCACAAGCCTAGAGCTTAGTTTGGGACTAGGTCAATTGGTGTGACATTGTCCCCTGATATTTATTATTATTTATTATTATTATTTTTCTTATCTAGCCCCTTTTGAAATTGATCTCATTCTTTATTGGACAAATTCACTATTTATTCCGTTCGGTATTCGTTTCCTTCGCTATTCGTCTTGGTTTTTTATAGTTATTTACTTGTAGATTACAGGAAAATTTATGACATATAGTTGGTTTCGTTATGGTTCGTTTCAACGTCCAATATGAGCCGACACTCACTAAATAACCAAGGCTAATGCGAAGCAGTTTATACTAGAAATTTAACCCAGACATATTAACCAAAGAATTTTAGATTCGGCATGGTCTATTTGGTCCATAAGTATCAATATATAATACATTCAATGTCTTTTAGTTAAAAATCTCTCAGTTTTTATTATTTCACATAAAAATACTAAAATGATGATCTAATAACATTATTAGATCATGTTATGATTTGGATAAATTAAAATGGCAATTTAGACGAAAAGTTAACATAACGCATATAGTGAATCGAGCTAGAAATAAACAAGACCCCTATTGAATCAAGCTAAAAACGAAAGTGACTTATTGATAGCGGGATCAAAAACGAAAGTGGCGAATGAAATTTGACAAATAACGAATGAGACTAAAAAATAAAGAGACCAACATCGAACATGTTCAAAGAAAATTAGACGTATACCGAAAGAACCTGCATAAGAAAAAGACTAACTAACTACAAATATAACCGATGATAAAGACTACCAACGAAAGTGACGAATGAAGAATGGATGACGAAAGCAGAATGAGACAAATTAAGAAATTGACAAAAAACGAATGAGGCGACCCAAGACGATACCTGAAGAGGATTGTGAAGCTAAAAATTTATATACAAAATCCGATAACGTTTCTCTCCCCTTAAGATCGCCGAGCGTACGCCGGGTGGACAGTGTTGCCCTCATTACTATTATTGTGTTTTCTAATGAACTAAAGTATTTTCTTGAAATTGGACGGTGCTTTTTTGTACTACAAATGAAAACACAACACATAGGTATATCACATAGTTGTTTAATAACAATTGACCATGTGAGTTATGAACTTAACGGAAAAAGTGGCCACCTTTTCCGGTTAAGCTGACTAATCAAAGGGTAATTGTTATCAAAGTTTGTTACATATCCCATAACTTGTGTTTCCACTTGCGCTCTAAAAAAACATCGTCTGATTGCAAGGAAATTATTTAGTTAATTAGAAAACACAATAATAGTAATTAGGGCGCCACTGGATTGTCGACGTTTGCTAGGTGCAGTCTTAATCAATAAATGCCTCAATCTCACTCTCAGATTGGGGTAGGAGAGCTGATAAGCATTATTGAGTAGATCAACTTTAATGATATTTAAATACAAAGAGGCGGACCTGCCTGAAGGGTGTTGGGGCTAAACCGAGTTATGATAAGTCGGATTTTTTTTTCGAAAAAAATAATCTTGGGGCGTATTGAAACATTTAAAAACGTTAAATTGAATACCTAAGAATTTAAAACATCAAAAATCATTTAGTCAGGCCTAAAATCGAGCCAAGTGATTGCAAATATATTACAAAAAAAAAAAGTATATGAGGGACTTGGAAATTTTAACAGAGCAATCATGGTAACTAATATAAATATTTTCAAAATAAACATTTCGCTAAATGGTAAATTTTGCCTGCCAGGTGATTTAGAATGTTGTCCCTTTGAATTGGAAGGAAAGGAAAGTACCCTAAATAGTCAAGACAGAAAATTTTACTCAAGGGAAACACGCCACTTAAATGTAGAAATAAGAATAACTGCATTCACAGATGTTACAAGAATTGCTTTCCTTAACCAATATAACCGAGCCAACTAAAATTGCAAAATTGTGGTTAACTAACCTCACCTACCTATGTTTTTGGTAGATTTAATGATCGGCCGTTTAGAGGTAATGTTTATTAGACAGGTTTGATCCTCCGTAACTCAACAACATAACTTATCCGTTGGTAAAATAAAATTAACAGTCCTTCCTCCTGAACTGATCTTTTTTTTTTAAATAGTTCTGACTTATAAATATTATTTATATTCTACCAGAAAAATATATTATAGCGAAATTTTGTTCAGGAATTTGCGTTAAAAGATAAGTCATTTATTCAGTAAGTAGGCCGCACGGGCATTTTTACACTTCGAGAATTTCAGGCGCTTCCCAAGAGGAGACCACTGCTGAGAAGAAACGTCGCAAGAAACTCAGCAGTCAGTAATTTTTTAAACATATTTCATATTACAATGGTACTACTTAGTCTAAGTATTATATAAAGCTATAAATATTAAATTAAATATAATATTAAATACCATGCGTAGTTCAGCAGGACAACATGCCAAAAATTTTGGGTGAGAGAGAGGGAGAAAAGGAAGAAAAAACAACCTACTTGTGTATATAAGATGGTGCTAGGCGACCTAATAAAAGTTTCGATATAATTTGCTACGTCAACAGTGTCCCCTAGACAAGATAAAGTATTGTTGCATTTGAACAAATCATTATTGACAAAGTTTCAGGTTTAGGCCATACATTTTTGTCTGTTAGATAATCCTCGACCCTATACTACGCTTTAGACAATAACAACTTTTTCAAGCAATTTTTAAGTGCTGGAAAGGGTAACTATAGTACTATGTTAGGTAATTTATTATAGAAATGAATGCATTGACCAACAAATGATTTATATACTTTACGGATACGGAATTTTCGAAAAGCGATTTTATTTTTATTGTTAGTATTTAAATTATGTATTTCAAAGTTTTTAGTGAAAGAATCTAAATTCTTAATAACATAAATAATATTCTCGTAAATAAACTGAAACTCTACAGTTAAGATTAATTTCTTTAAAAAGTTCTCTTAAGGAGTCACGGGAATTTAAATTGTAAATAGAATGAATGGCTTTTTTTTATAACACAAATATAGATTATTATATCAGCTGCTTTACCCTAAACCTGAAATAACTATAATAAACTAAGCAAGCTGTCTCAACATTAGTTAGTTGTCTAATTTTCCTAACGGCGTAAGCTGCCGAACTTAATTTACCTGCCAGTACAGCTATGTGGGGACTCCATTGCAATTTTTTATCAATTGTTATGCGTAGAAAAACTGTTTTATCTACAGTTTGCAAACACTCGACATTTAGAAAAATACTAGAATCTAATGGTTTAACTTTAGGCAAAGCGAACCTAACACATTTAGTTTTCTTAGCATTTAGTAGGATTTTTTTACTAGTTACCAATTAAGTACTTTAACTAGAAAGCGTTTATCCTACTGTAGTCGACGGATTTTCTATCTACCTTGAAAATTGATGAAGTAACATAAGCAAAAAGTACAATATCAAAAAGTTTATCTACTATTGGTGGTAAGTCATTTATATAGGGTAGGGGCACCAAAAGATGAACGACACCCAAAAGCTGAACACTCGATCGAAATAATCACATAACTAAATCGTGACAAATATTACATGGTTCGGAATTTATTTTTCTTAAACAGCAACTCTTTGCTTACACCTCCATTAAATCTTAACATAGTATTATATTCTTTTTGGCCGTGATCGGTCGTCGTTCTGGAGCTTCCCGCCGAAAATGTCGATAGTATGGGAAAATACATAAGGACAGTGCTCTCCAAATTTAAGCTTTTATTTACGTATAAAATTCAATAATTGACAGTCTTAAAAGGATTTGCTTGTTATGTATTCTTGATTAATCACTCTTTTATTGGAGTTATACGATATTTCATTTTTCTTGTTAGTTAACAAGAAATATGCCGTTCAAGTAATGGTTTCAAAAATGTATACCTAAGCCAATACTTGAACGGTGTTCAGCTACTAGGCAAGGCGTACTTTTTTTAAAGCTTCTTAATAAATCGTACTGAAATGAGAGATGGAAAATTTAGAACTTAAAATGATCGTTAAATGCTCTTGTATCTTTAAACCAAAAGATGAACATAGCTTTTGATGTCTAATCCAATGATTTTGGAGTTTTAAATACTATGAAAACTATCACTGTTCAATAAAAAATGTGTGCCTAATACTTGAACGAATTAAATTTACTAGTTCATGTTTTGGATTCTATTCCAATATGTGAACACCTAATTGATTTTGTTTGTTCATTTCATAAATACTGTGTCCTAAAATTGAACTAAGTAAATTCAGTTGTTCAACTTTTAGGCATAGTTTTATAATATGAACACTAGTAGTAGTATACTAGTAGTATTTATGGAAATGTTTACTAATATTATAAATGTTAAAGTAACACTTTTTGTCGGTTTATCTGTATAAAAAGATAAGTAACTAAGTAGTTTTGCTAATGATTATTGATAAAAAATACTAATTCATTGTTTTTATGACACAAATAACCATAAAAAAAAGGAACCTTATGGACGTAGGTAATATTAAATAAATGTAAACAATTAAAAAATAAAGAATATTTCGTTAACTCGCATTTTATTGCTAAAAGTGAATAGAATTAAAATGATATACCTAGGTATTTTATTATGTTAGTTCAACTTTTGGGCCCAAACCGTTCAGAATTAGGGCACGCTGTTCATCTTTTGGGCAAATCGGTACATTTTTGGTTTCAATGATTTTTAGAAAAATACAGAGAGATATAATAACAGGCTTTATAATAGTCATTTTCAATCTAGACCATATACTGTACCATATAAAAAAATTAAATAGGGTGAAATTTGTTACTTTAACTGAATATAAACTGTCTAAAGTTGGTGTAGTCGCTTAATCGTTCATCTTTTGGTGCTCTTAGCCTAAACCAAAAATAAAAAAACGACCTAGAATAGAGCCTTGAGGCATACCTATTATCAGTGTAGCTTCAACAGATTGCGTTTTCTTTACAACAACTGAGTTCTATCACTTCAATAATAAGACATAAAATTTAAAGCTTTATTGGACCATTCATAATGTTCTATAATAAGGGTTGTATGATCCACGCAATCAAAAGCTTTAGAAAGATCACAAAACATTCCTATTGCATCGCAAGATTTCTCCCAACTGCTATATATATATATTTAATGAGTACAGATACCCCATCAAATTGTTGATTCACCTCTGTTAAAGCTGAACTGGTTATTGCTAAGTAGTTTATTTCTATTAAAGTGACCTAATCATTCAGCATTAGTGTCTCAAAGACTTTACTTAAAACTGGTAGTATGGAAATGGGACGGAAGTTCGTTAAATCACTCATATCGCCCGATTTAAAAAGACTTTACTATATTTCATGAGAACTGGAAAGATGCCCTCTGGTATGCAATTATTGTAAATTAATGCTAGATGGGGTGCAATTACATCAATGATATGAAAGAGTAATCTAACTGATGTGCCCCACAAATCCTCAGTCTTTTTTAATCTAAGCGATTTAAATACCTTGTCTATTGAATCTGAATCAACAGGCGAATTTAATACAAATGATGAATTTAGAAATGGGCCCCTTGTGTTTGCTAACAAAGTCCTAAAAGAGTGGAACACCAAATTAAGGTACCTATGCATGTCTCCGGGCTATTAACTATCCTATACATTCCATGTTGATTGGAGGCATTGAACCTTGAAGGAAGAAGAAAGACATACATTCTCGCCCATATATTATATTAGTAAGGATAAGGATGGGTACACATTTTATAATATCTTATAGTAAATAATATAAAATGAAATATACAACTGAAATATAAATAACAGTCATGAATATAAATAATAATTTGTAATAAAACATTTATAATTTTAGCATAAAATGATAACTTGCTAGACTTAAAGATAATAAATGCCATACCTGTCTACTTTGATGTTATAATCAGAGGAGATAGGTAAAAATAACTCTGATTAGATTTGGCTCAATACTGGATTTCATCTTTTGTACTTAGATATGCCATGAGATAAGGCATGTTCGATAAAAATAGTAGGTATTTAAATTTTGAAACTTACCTCAGCACCCAGCTCAATCAGGGTTTCAATAAGTACAGCAGTTTGGACTGTCATGTGAAGGCTCCCAGCAATCTTGGCACCCTTAAGGATCTTCATAGGAGCATACTTGCGGCGGCAAGCCATTAAACCTGGCATTTCCTTCTCTGCCAGCATGATCTCATTTCGGCCCAGCTTAGCAAGCTTCTCATCAGCTATAACATATTTTACAAAATCTAGTTAAGAACCCCTAGTATGCCAGGTGATAAACTTTTCAGACTAGGTATATTTTAAATTTAACGTTTTCAAAATTTGAGCATGAATGTATCCTAAGCATATAAGGGCATTTTTTTCATGGCAATGAGAAGGCACGCGAGCACTCTGGCCACCTGATGATAAGTGGATTTGAGACCCAAAGGTATTTGAAATCTCAAGACTACACTCTCAAAACTGCAATCCTTCAAAACTTCAAATGCGTTGCCAACCTTGAGGACTAAGATGGAATGCCACTATGCTAGTAATGACATGATAATGAATAACAATGATCACAATTAACATAGGTACTATTTTAAATAACTTAAGGAGCTTAAGAATTCCTTAGGTTCTTATCCCTAAAACAAATGTCGTGTAGAGCAACAACATATAATCCCCAATATATAAGTATTGAGTATTTTATCATTTATACCTATCTTGACTAATCATGTGTGATCTTATCTTGTAATATAAATTAAAATGCAATCCATTTAGGATTAGGAAGATACAAATGCAAACATGATGTTACAAAATAACACAAGAAATAGAGTCATGATTTCATCATAGTCATACATAATCATATTCTGTCTTGAAATACGTGTTTTTTATTTTTACTTTCTTGGCGGCGTTGAAAATTGAAGCACGCTAACCACATAACCTGCAACATTTAGCTACGCTAGGCATTGCATACTAAGTAAAAATAATAAAGATAACCACGTAGTCGACAAAATCCAGCCTTTGAAATATTATTTGCAAATGTACTTTTAAAAATTACATACCAATTTTGAATGGGGGCTTCATTTTGGAGCAGTGTTATATCCAAGTCGATATTATAGAATTGCTGTAGTAGCACTACAAAGTTAAATATAATTTAAGTGGAAAAATACTGCGGTATAAAGTACGTGCTGCACGCGCGAAATAAACTTAAAAAAGAAATATCCCAATTCACGAAGCGGACCCGCGCGGTATCAAGCATGGATTTGTTTGACAGATCTCTCCCCACCAATCTTTTTTACCAGCCGAGACTCAGCATCCAACGCAGTGGCCACATCTGCGAGATTTGACGAATATTCGTGTTGTGGTCTCTTTCTTTGTTTGAGTAAAGTAAGAGATGCCAACACATGCCTTAGACTGCCGTTCCCACGGTCAAACTGTTTCTCCAGTTTTGTGGGGCATTGTTTAATTATTCGTTTTTATAATTGTACTTATTAAATAAATAAATAAATAATAAATAATTGCCAACACGAATTGCCGGTTTCTCCCGAATGAAATTTTCCCACTTATCTTAAAGGTCGAAATAGGTACGTACATACTAGGTAGGTTTCGGTTAGTTTTGCATACATACTTACTTACGAGGCATGCGTAGAGGGAGAATAGAATACTCTGCCTCCGTACGGCATTCCTGAGGCCCTACTTTGAAAATCGAAGTTCGAAGTTACGTTAGCTCCGTCTCTGTCACTAATCATTCGAGACTAAATTGAAAGAAAGGGATCAAACCACCCAGAAATAGGAGCTCCAAGTTAAACTAATTTTTTTTGAGGAAAAATGCGGCAGGTAAACCGCTTCAATGGAAAAACACAACTGTGAAAACTTAACTTGGGAAAATAAGTAAACAAAAATCATGCTACTAAAAAATATATACTATATTTTTTTACTAAATATATACTATATGTATAGAGTCTGGCAAACGAAAGCTGTCCACAAGAACGGGCGGCAATTCAAAATATCTGCAGCAGATATCAATGTCTGTACACTAAACAAACGGAGTTGATAGATAGAAACAATCATTTAACATTTCTGACAAATAAAATAATATCAACTACGTTTAGTATCGCCTAATCCAGCTTATCCAGCTGCTGATTTTTGAATTGCCGCCCTTTTTTGTGGACAGCTTTCGTTTGCCAGACTCTAACAAGTCTTGCTCAAAAAATTACGGCCTTAACACACTAACGGTTTGCTAGCGTGTTACGAGCGACGCGATAGCACATTGTGGTCGCCGCTTGTGCGGTACTTGATTGCTGCGGGTGCGCAACAATCAAGTAACGCACAGGCGTATATAGCATGGCGTCTGCGTCGCGGTGTGAAGACTTCGCTGCATCCTCACTGCTCGCTTGCAAATCGCTAGTGCAATAGCGCCTAAAACTAATTTGGCCCATAGAGTTCTATTTTTCAGAACCATCTCGATTAGTGCAGGTAGTCAATCGTTAAAAATCGTAACTAATGGTTAAATCGCATAGAAATGTGTAAAATTTTCGATTTTTAACAATTAGTTGAATTAACTACTGATCACAAAACGGGCTCTTAGTAGGAAGATTCCGAAGGAAAATAGTGAAGTATTTTTGGAGATAGCCGCGAAGTGACCAACATACATAGGTACAGTAGGCGTCAGTTGGAAACATACAAAATGCTCATTAACATCGACGCTGCCTAAGTGATTAAATTGTACAGGTCATCCACAGTGGGCAAATATACCGAAGAACACACAACGGCAAATACTTGATTACATTACATTCAAGACACCGCTCGTGAGCCTACCGTTACAACGACACCGCCGATAGTAGCTTAGCATCCGAAGTAGGTAACCAAAAGTACGGAACACACTGGAAAACTGAGCTTTACTTTAAATAGTATAAGATATTATTTTATTTTATCTAGGGTTACAGGTAAACTGAGAAATTGACATAATAGAACCTGTGTGACTTTGACGATACGCGGTAAGATTTTGACAATCACAGAAGAGTACTAACTTGCCAGTGAGCGTTTCATCTCTTTCATTTGACATTAAAATTATCAACGTCATTTTATAGGATATTATTTTTAAATACCTAATAGTTATTTATGTGACTCGAGCATTATCTGTGTGATCTTATTCTGATACTCGCCTAATTATGCTTACAGTCACATATAAATCTTTATCTACACTACATGCATATCATAAGATTTCTACAAAAAATCAAATCAAAATCAAAATATTTTGATTGCATGGTAGGTATCAAGTATAATAATATTATACTGGTGTTAAATAAATTTATGGGTGCACAACTACAATCTACCATAATTATGGTGTACAATAATTGACATAAGTCAATAAACAATCAGTAGTTTAAAAAAACGTATTTATAGCAATATTTTTACTACATAACAATACAATGTGGCCTACATTTTCAAGTTGTAGATATCTTTTTTCTGTTCTTCGAAACTATTCGAAACTTCGAAACAAATGACTGTGTAGCGCAGCGGCGGGCGGGCGGGCGCTCGAGCTCGACACAGCGCGGACGACTCACATTAGGTAGGTACTTCTAATGTTTATGCACTCCTAGTATTTGACGTTAAAAAAAAAGTTTTGTTTTTGTTCGCTGGATACCAGATTCGCAAAACACCAGATTCTCAAAACACCGGATTCTCAGAACACCAGATTCTCAAAACACCAGACTCTTATAATAACAGATTCGCAAAATACCAGATTCTCAAAACACCAGCCAGACTCTCATAATAGCAGATTCGCAAAACACCAGACTCTGATAATACCAGATTCTTATAATACCAGATTCGCAAAAGACCAGAATCGCAAACCACCAGAAGCACAATCATGCATAAAATTTGAAAACGAAAATAATGAATAAAACCTTTCTGGTTATCTGCGAACCGAAAAACTAATCACAATGCAAAATATTCAAGAATTGGTAAAATATTATACAGTTAAAAAGCATTTTACAGATAATAATTTGTAATATCATCAACATCCTTAAAATAAACAGACACCTCTTATCCTTAAAACAACAACCATATTCCTTAATCCCACTAATGTTTGCAGTAGCGTAAAGGCTTGGTCAAACACACGGCGCGACGCAGCGCCGCGGCCGCGCCGCGCGACCGCGGCGGCTTTAAATACATGCTAACTTAAGACGTTTAGACTCCTCTTTTGATTTTTATTTCTTGCCTTTCGATCAGTACCTATGATGATAAAGCAACAGGGTAATTATTTTTCTCGTGTAACGAGTTGGATTCTCGGTTCAACCATAAAAATATTTAAATATCTGTGAATGCGGTTTAAATTGTTTTTTAAATTCAAATAATATCTTCTTTCAGTAAAATGTTCCATCTTCAATATTCAAGGTACTCTCCCTCCATGTGGCATAGCCGTGGGACTCCCTGTATATAGTATAGCATTATATAGAATAGATTTAGATAAAATTTCGCCACCACAGGTCGCCACTAACTGATGATACTTGTAAGAAATATCTACTACTATTTTGTTATCAAACGTAATTTAAAGTTGTTTGTCTCATCTAATTAACTTGTGTACCTACCTATACATCTGTACGTATCCTGGTATTATAAGAATCTGGTGTATTGCGATTCTAGTCTTTTGCGAATCTGGTATTATAAGAATATGGTGAATTGCGAATCTGCTATCATGAGAATCTGGTATTATAAGAGTCTGGTGTTTTGAGAATCTGGTGTTTTGCGAATCTGGTATTCTGAGAATCCGGTGTTTTGAGAATCTGGTGTTTTGCGAATCTGGTATCCAGCGAACAATGTAGTTTTGTTTGTTTGATTGTGTGAATCGATTGTAATATACGAGATTCAGAAAATTGTATTGAACAAGAATTTCTCACTAAATGAAATTACAAATCGACTACCTAATTCGATAATCACAACCGATAATGATTAAGATGTTCGAAATTTAAATGTGATTAAAGTTTTAGCTACCTATACTGTACTTAAAACATTACGATGCAACCAGATACAGGTTTACTTAATATAGGTCATTTGATTATCGTTTCTGAACATATTACAGGAAAGTTATGCCATGGATGTAGATAAAATAGTTTTTATTACAGTTCAGACAACCTACCGCTCGGATTATAATGACATTAATGACAGAGGACTTGACGTCTTGATTGACCGTTGAACCGTATAAAGCATGTAATTAAGTCCATTTTCCTTATCTTTTGTGTTCCGTACTTTTGGTTACTTCGCATGCTAAGCTACTAGTGGCGGTTTGGTTGTATAATGCCCGTCGCGTAAAAAGAACGCTGATCTTAACAGAGTACGAGTGGCATCTTGAATGTATATAATCAAATATTTGCCGTTGTGTGTGCTTTGGTATATTTGAGCACTGTAGATGACCTGAACAATTTGATCGTACACACGAACATGTAAAGAACGCCATTAGGCATTAAGTTCATCTTTTGAACTCAAATTTGTACATGCAATAAATATTTAAAAATATACTTGTAAATAATATAAGATTTTTCAAATATCTCATTTTAATAACACTGTTGCTGACTGTGTAGTTGTATCACTGCTAAACTAACTCTACGTACGCACTATTTTCTATTGAAGGATTTTTCCGGCCACCTTCCGGGTCCATCGTCATACTAGCTTGCCATATTATATTGTCACAGAATTGCTTAAGGTCGCCGTCAATACAACTTGCAAAAGATGTAAACACAACCAAACGAACCAATCAAGTGAGGTTCATGCAATGATTTATCCACTAGATCACTTCTTTCATATTAAGGAGTTTAAGGTGAAATAACTATTTATTATGCGTTATTTTTAATAAAAACAGTTTGTTTAAGTCGTTCACAAGTTCTATTGACGGCTATTTTAAGTATCCAAATTTTCATAACCATTTTTGACAGTCGGGTAATTAAAGAAGGTTCTATGTTCAACCCGTAAGTATGTACAGTCAGCGTCATATAGTACGTAGCAGTCAAGATCACCAAATAGTTGGAAACATCCAGAATGCTCATTAACATATACCCAGCCTATGCATTGTTTCTGTTATCTAAGAGCTGGGCGCCTCGTCAAACGTATTCAAAATGCATAACGCGTTACCGATGTTCGAAAATCGACAAGGTGTTATAGGTTTGACGTAAGCTGACGACAAATCGCGTCGTCCGTTTATATCAACTCTATGCATTTCGAGTCGATAAAAAAGTAATGTTGGCAGCGTTGCATCTTGACTAGGCCACGGACCCAGAGGCCTACAGAGGGCTTAAGGCTTGGTCAAACACACGGCGCGACGCAGCGCCGCGGCCGCGCCGCGTGATGCCGACGCGATGCCTGTTCAAACAGGGCGCGCGCGGATCGCGCCGGCCTCGCGCTCTCAACACGCCCGCATCGCGCGCGCGGACGCGGCGCGGACGCAGCGCGATGCGGGCGTGACTCGCGCGCGGGCCGTCGCTCGCTCATTCCTGACTGATGTGACCCAGCGCGGCGCAGCGTGCCGCCGCGTCCGCGCCGCGCTGCGCTGCGCTCGCGCCGCGTGGACGCAAGAGGCCGCGCGGCGCGGAGCGCGACAGAAGCGGAGCGCGATGCCGGCGGGACGCAGTCTGTTTGACGTCGCTAACCTGTTAGCATGTATTTAAAGCCGCCGCGGTCGCGCGGCGCGGCCGCGGCGCTGCGTCGCGCCGTGTGTTTGACCAAGCCTTTTGTCAAGATGCATAAAGCGACGTTTGCGATATTCGAAACTCGACAATATACCTGACCAAATGTATAGGATAGGATTGACGCTAGCTGTTGAATGATCGCATCGAATGCTTTTGTCAACTCTATACATTTCGAGTCGACATAAATGTTGATAGCGTTGCATCTTGCATTAAGATATCAGCTATATTTGTTCTTGATGATAAGCAAAGGGTACAATAAAAATACAGTCTGCAACAAAAGGTTGTCCCGAAAATGAAAGAGACAGAATCTTTATTACAAGTTTTTTTTTTTACTTCATTTTTATCTGTTTGGGTTAAAACTTGCAAATCAAGTTTGAATAGTGTGAAATTTGGAATAAATATGTAAACACGCTGACAATGCAATATTATGGTATATGAGGCTGACCTGCTGATGGAGTGAGAGGTGGCAGCAGGATCTTTGCTATACTTACTTAACAAAGACCCACCGATTCATATATAACTTTCTTCTTTTTTTCATACATTAACGGTCTTGATAAGGTGATAACTGTCCGAATAAAACGATATACTTGCAGCAATATATGTACCTACAGTTTTTTCATTCAAATAGTGTGCATTAAAACCTTTCTTTCCATCTCTGGTCGTAGATCCAGGGCAAGACCCAAAAAAAGTTGGCAGGATGTAGTGCGAAAGGGCAAGCCGGAGAGTCAGGCCTCCGAAGACGATGTGGAGGACGGAGCGAAGTGGAGCCGAAAGATAAGGACTGACCTGACCCCACTACCATGTGGTATTAATAACATCTAGGAAGAGAGAGAGAGAGCACATTAAAACCTATGTGCGCGCCTCGCGGCTTCCGCAAACTATTTAAAAGAACGAACTGTAGCGAATAATACCGTCATCGTACTTGGATGTTGGATAAGTTTGTATTATTATTATTTTATCTTGCTTTTTTAGTGAGTTCGCCCGAACAATTGCAAAATTGCATGAACTTTGGAGGTGTTTTTCTACAAATCTTTGCCAATTGTAGTTTTAGAAGCGGGTAATTTGTGTTGGACTCTTGTCACACCCGGATAATGTTCCTCTTTCGTCCATCTAAGCGCAGGCTTTTTACAGCAACAAAAAAAAATCAAGTGAGCAATGTCGGCTCATGCATAGTTCTGAAGCCGTTACTTCAAAATACAAAAAACAACAGGTATGTTTTTTATTTTATTTATAGTTACCTATTTGGTGCTGTCATAGATGATTTTTAGTAGGTATAAACACTTAAGTCGCCCGAACTATGCCTATGGTAGTACCACAAATATAAGTTACAACGATGTACCTGCGTAGAAAGCATTTTTTTAGAAGGCGCGAAAACGTTTTGGCCAATTATAAGGCAGTACGTTTGCGCGGGTAAAACTTCGACGGCTATTGGTCTAATATTCGGCATTTTTGATTTTTCACATTTGTCATTCGTACACAAGCTGAGACGCACGAGCGCTAATCGTTACGAATAATTGAGGACAATTTAAATGGCGGCATTATTAAATATTATTTTTATTAAAATTACTTCCCTTAAAAAAGGGCGGCCTTTAAAAAGTCAAGCTAGGGAAATAGTAAATAGTAGAGCACAGGTAAAAGGTCAAGTAAGCAAGCATAACGTCAACATGAATTTTACTGAAGTGATGAAACTACTACATGAAAAGTTTTCTTCAATCGATGTGGAAGCATGGCGTCGTGTAGTGGATCATGCTATAAAGTGTGTTGATGATTTTTTGACAGTGGAAGAAGCTTTGGACACCCGTCTTGATCAATTTGTAGTCAATACTGGCTCTTCGTCATCATCAGATTATAGTGAAGAACACGACGAAGATGATACACCAGATAGTAGTTCCATTAGAATAGATTATAAATGTTATTGTTATTATTATTGTCTCACCTGTCATTTATGTCGCATTAAACTAAATGATGTATATTTGAAGTTTATATTTTAATTCAGTAATTGGTATAATAAAAATAATATCAGTAAAATGTATAATTATCATTACCACATTTCCTAAAAAAATATTTGTTTTTATGTGGATTTTTTTTATAATGCAAAAGTTAATACAAAGTTGTTTATAATACAAAAATTAATTCAAATTAAGGTGCACCTTTTTTATTACCACGCAATGTCATAACGCCATGAGCGAGAAAGCACGTGTTTAACTGTCATTTCGGATTGTAATAGGCGAGTGTTCTGAATCGAATGAGATCATTACCATACTTATAGGATCAATATTTTGCGAGACATGAAGGGTTTTTGTTGGGAATAATGAATAGAAGAAAATATTTCAAGTCAAAAATAGGATTTAATCAGCAAAAACATGTTCATAGTTATATCTATATCTGTATGTAATATCAACTATGAACATGTTTTTGCTAATTAAATCCTACTGTTCCGTTTCCGTTGAAACGATTTTTCTTTTAAATGAACTGGGTTGTGATTTATTTATTAGTTTTATTACTGACGTCTTTGCAATTTTAGCCAAGCATTTATTTGCTTATATACCAGCTATTAGAAATATGCATTTTAATTTCAAAAGTCTACCTAGTCGGTCCATAAGTTCCGTCACAAAGGTTTAGTCAACATATATACAAATTGAAAGCTTAATTAATGTATATTTTTAGGAACTAATTACAACACATAGTCGCCGCAATTTCCAATACTATCTTTTAACATTCACGGCCGGCACCGATTAAAAATACGCACGAGTTTTCTGAAAATGTCACTTTTTGAAAACGCTAGGTTGGTCTTTGTTAACCATGAAACTTTTTTATTTAATATCGTGAAGCCTCTCATCTCTGGGTATTTTTAGACACCATGATTTTAACGACACTCAAAAACCAGATTATATTATTGATGTGAAATCGAAAGGTCGATTTAATGAGACTTGAAGATTGATCGTTGTATAAGCGGACGTTTATTTGCTTGGAATACATATGTATCAGAATTTAAAGATAAACGTCTGGTCAATATATAAAGCAAATTTCGACTCAATACGAGAATTCTAACAAAACTTGCACCCTTTATCAATATCGTAGTCGTGCGTGATTTGACCCAAGCTTCCTGCCCCGAATGGTAATGCTTAAATGCCTATTACTGCAATAGTAAATAAAACCAATGTTGCTTCTTTTCATTTTATATAAAATAAGGTTTTTATTGGTGGTTTATGAAACTTTTATTTATTTTTTAAGTTGTTATAAATCTCGGAGACAGAATTTATGATCCGACTACGTAGTAACTATTTCGTTCATAAATGGCCATCTCAGGACAAGACGTTTTTTAGGGTTCTGTACCAAAATGTTAAAAAAGAACCCTTATGGTGAGAACCCTCGTCGTCCGGCTGTATGTCACAGCAGATTATCTCAGCAACTACAAATGCTATCAACTTGAAATTTGGCATTGTTATACAACTTGCTTGCCCGCATCTGTTTCTAGTAAAATTAATATAAAAATATTTTTATTTATAATTGAAAAGGGGGTTTAACCTCTCGTCTGTGTATGATAAGGATCCTAAACGTACCCGTCGTCTGTGAATGATAAAGATCAGTATAGAAGTGATTTAATCGATTATTTAAAAATGGACTTTACTGGCTTGAAGATAGGGTTTTAATTTACTTGTAGAAAAATCGGAAAAAATCCGTCTTCCATAGATAATAATAATAATAATCAGTAAACATGGGATCAAATGAGAGCCAGGAGCTTTTAAACTCTGTCACGAGACACCGATAACGTCATAGTCACACAGACGACATGAACAAAATTATTAACAAGGTTTGATTATACCAAATGGGGTGTCATATGAAAGGGCTCAATCTACCAATTTCAAAATTTCCTGTGATGTACATTTTGATTTATAGCCAAAAATGTACAAAAAATGACGTTCGTTATAGTGCATATGATACATGTACCCAAAAAAAGATGTTCGCGTAATAGAAATGTATAACAATACCACATTACAGCTTTGTAGTATCAAGAGTCTCGAGGGTTAATGTTTTGAACGCTACGGATGGCTCCGGCTGACAACTGAAAGTCGTGCCACTGACGCCACCGTCAACACCGACAACGGCGACGTGCGACTGACGACACGGTGAGTGGCACATTTTGGATTTGACATAAGGCGTTCAAAAGGTTAAACTGCAGACAGGCGGACGATGCGAATCTTTAAAGGTTCCGTTGTTGACTACGGAACCCTAAAAACGCAATATCTGCTCTATCGTTACTAACTTACCGATTATTGTCACCATGAACATTATTTCAAGGTAATAGAGGCGAAAATTCCACAATCATTACTACATACGAGGGCTGCACTGAAAGTTTCGGGAATCTAATACTTAGAAACATATTTTTGACACATATCATACCTTTTTATAATCTCTAAAGTTTCATTATTTTAATACACTGGCCACATAGAAAAAAAAAGCGATGGTTCGGTTTCAATTGTTTTTTGAAGTCGTCGAGTCGCTGCTGAAAATGGAATTGTCCCGTGAAAATTTAAGAGCTATGATTTATTACGACTTTAAAAGTGGATTATCACAAAAACAATGTGGAGACCGGATGATTGTTGCTTTTAGTAATGAAGCACCTTCAAAGACGACAATATACCGGTGGTATGCAGAATTTGAACGTGGCCGTCTATCCCTCACGGACGACGTGCGTGAAGGTCGACCAAAATCGGCAGTCACGCAAGAAAACGTCGATGCTGTGCGTCAGCTGATAAAGGAAGACCGACATGTGTCATATCGGGAGGTTCAAGAGTGTTTGGGCATTGGAATGAGTCAGATACAAATCATTTTACAGGAACAATTAGGCGTGCGAAAGTTGTTTTCCCGTTGGATCCCTCACTAATTGTCTGAGGAGCAGAAAACGACTCCTGTCAATTGGTGCCTCAGAACTTTGAATAAATTCAACGGAGGAAGCTCAACTGCAGTTTTTAGCATTGTATCCGGTGACGAGTGTTGGATATATGCATATGAGCCTGAAAATAAAAACCAATCTCGAGTATGGGTCTACGAAGATGAGCTCAAGCCGACAAAAGTTATTCGTTCTCGCAGCATGGCCAAAAAGATGGTGGCTACGTTTGTCTCCAAATCGGGTCACGTGGCTACTATTCCTCTTGAAGATCGTAGAACGGTCAATGCCGATTGGTACAGCACTATTTGTTTGCCGAGTATCTTTGCTGAACTCCGAAAAAAAAACCCTAGTCGCCGCATTATCCTTCACCACGACAATGCCAGCCCTCACACCGCTCGGAAAACAACTGAGTACCTGGATGGTAAAAAAGTCGAATTACTGGACCATCCTCCATACAGCCTCGACTTAAGCCCCAATGACTTTTTCACATTACCCAAAATTAAGGATAAGTTGCGTGGTCAGCGGTTTCAGACGCCGGAAGCAGCAGTAGAGGCTTTTAAAATGGCCATTTTGTCGACCCCTACTTCAGACTTCAATAAGTGCTTTAATGACTGATTTGATCGCATGGAAAAGTGCATAAAATATAAAGGAGAATACTTTGAAAAACGATAAAAATACTTTTATTCGATTTAACTGCATATTTTTTTCTATTCCCGAAACTTTCAGTTTGACCCTCGTAGATGCCTATAAATAACTTTTGGATGCCCACAATATGGGTGGTAAATTTAACACCTACTTGGTTTTCAATTAAGTATGAGCTTATTTTCAAAGTGGTATAGTTTGTTGAACTATGACTTGTTTAAGAGAATCATCTAACACAGATGAGATGAGTCACTGAGTACAAAAGTAAACGTTATAAATAGTTGCTCATAATTTTCTTAATACTTTCGACTAGTGTTCGTATACGTAATCATACGTTAGCATGTTGCCCTCGACTGTACCGGTAAAAAATACATAGCTCAGCTCCTGATCAGAGCTCCTCGCCACGCCGCGCCGCCGCTCAGCCATTGTAATTCGACACTGATATCTGAGATTAGATGAGGTAATGATAAAAACGTTATAACTTCTAAATGTTTTAATTACCGTAGAACAGTTTACAGAATATAATTCAGAGTCAAAAGGAAGTATTTATATAAAATGATGTAACAAAATAATTTTTAATCGATTTTCGCGCAGGAAAAGTGGGTGGTATTCATCGACTCTATGCCTTGATTCTAATTCAGAACCTTTCATGGCATGGCACTAGTCCTCACACATTCTCCTATCATACTTAATTAAAACACAATGTTTTCTTTTAAATATGGTGTATCTTTTGATCAATACAAATAATATGCGAAGATCATCAATAAGACACACTTCACAAAAATCTTGCATAATTCGCGCAAACATCATCCCTGTCAGTGATGCTCACAGACTAGCTCACTCGAACTCATTGGCATCCATCCCCCGCCCGTCCCGCGTCCGTCCCGCAGACGCCCCGTGCGGCCTCATACCTACGCCGCGGTGACCGTTTCTGCCATCGAAAAGTAACGTGGCAAAACGTACATTACAAAAATAACGAATATCAACAAGTGTACATATTAGCGAGTAAAATAGCCACTTACGAACCGTATATTTCATGTTTCAGGCTGACAAAGTAAGCACGCACTGGTAATGGTAATGGCAATAATCTAATATCAACAGCGGAGCTGATAAGAATATTGAAATATTCAGTTTCGAATTCGTACTTACAAAAGGCACTTAAGGCAATCAACGTCATGGCAACTGCAAATTGGAAGTTCATGGTGATCTTTGGACTTTTTATACATCTAATAAATAAGCAAAGCGAATAACTTTATTGTATGTGAACAAGTACGTAGAATGAAATCTGCGCTTCGCTTCATTACGACGGTAGAGTTGTTTAACATTGTTAGGTTAACGTATTCACTGTCGGTAACGCTAATGGGTTTCCACCCAGTGCCCTATATGCGTAGGTGCGTTTTGACAGAACGCGACCTGCGTATACAAGTTAAGAAGCGGCATCTGGGGAAAGAGATGGCAGCAAATGCTTTAATTGGTACCTAAATGTTTCTTTTGTATTCAGATGCGGGGCTCAGCGTAAATATTTGTCCCACCATTCATTACGGCGAAAATCACCATACGTTCATTGATTTAGCGCGGTCACGGTTATGGGACGTGTGGACCTGTAGGTACACTGCCAAAAATGTGGTCTACCACCTAATGGTTGAAGTTAATTTGCACGTCATGATACAACAAGTTCGACTTTCCCTTGCAATAATATTATGACAGTGATAAGCTCACTGAAACTTGTCAAAACTGGTAGACCAATTTCTTGGCCGACCGTACGTAATACGTAGCTCTAGCAGCCGGTTGTTTTTTAATCGCTGCTTCAAAGATTTAAAGACCCTTTAGTAGACGAAACTTATTCGCTAGCCGCGGGAGGAATAATATCATTGTTATATATATATACCCGTGGTCTAATGGCTCTACTGTAGTAAATGTGCTGCATTGGTTGCACGTTTCCAAACTTTATATTCTTACACTAGTAATAAAATCTGTGCTTTTAACTGATATTATACCGCGTGGTTGGTTCTTACTTACAATAAAAATTAAAATGAGTTTTGTCAAGTTTTGCTTTCCTATACACAACTAGCACCACAAATTACGAATATATATTACGTCTTTTGTATAATGATATCACTGTTCTCAGCCTACAAACACTTTATTTATTAACACAAAAACAAATTTAATACCACGATGCATGCGACTAGCGCGCATGAAAATCAAATCAAATCAATCAGTTGTTTGATTTGTCGATGCGACAAGCGCGCATGAATATGTGTCGTGTACGGTGCGTATGGGTCACTACTCCCTTCCTCTAAGTTATCGTAAGTAAAATTATACAAGGGTACCTTCCTAAAATTAGCTTTCTGATACTAAATCAAATAGGAATAAGAGATATGCGCCCAAATAAAATTTCCGTCAAAGAATTCTAATGCTAAAATCAGTTTGGTAAGCACCAAATTGTTGAGCTGATTTGAGCTGGCTTGACCAAATTCCATCAAGTATTATCTGAGAGAATCATTTAAGTTGCTTATATTAAGTGTTCGGTTCAGTAGTTCTCAGTCGCATGGTCAACAATAGATTGCCACTCAATGTTGTAAGGAAACGATATTAATTACATATGTACAAATAAGGTAAGCTCGAGAGCGGAAGGCAGCTTCTCCTCATTCATCACGGACTCCAGCCTCACCCATGACCACATTCCAAGTATAGTGATGAATACGGAGCTGACACCAATATGGCGGCCTTCATCCTCGATTATGTTGATGGAACCTTATACAATAATCCATCTCTCCCTCAGAGTGCGTCTTCACTCCAGCGAAGAGGACTGTAACCGACCGCTGGTTCAATCAATCTGCGAATGTGACGCTTCGTGTGCGGTCTGATTAATAGTTTCGCTGAAGTCCGTTCCCCTGGAGTGGAAACCCTTGCACCCTTAAGATCGACACATGCCTAAGTATACAAAACATCTGTGATAATGATCGTGCGTTTCTTCATCTATTCTCAATCATCCAGGCGACCTTTCATGCTGTTTACAAAACACAATTAATAAATTTATAAAATCCATAATCCCTTGCACATGTGCATGCCTAAAATAACATTCATCGTCTTCCATACATCACCCTTTCAAATGAACTCCACTATTACTTTTATCTCACATAAGTAAAAATACCACAGCCACTGTCTGTATTTAAAATACCAAATAGGAAAAATGCTTTAACTTTTAAGATTAATATGGAAATATTACAGTCAGGCGTCCTTAACGACTCCAAATATTAAACGGCGCTAAGTGCATTGTTCGAGGGCGTTAAGTCAAACAGTTATTGACATTTTATTACTACTTTGAATTAATTAAACCCGGTTATCAATTTGACTAGCATACCATGTGGGACAATCAAATACACATATACAATACATTAATCTAAGTAATAACGTTATGCTTAACGTAAACCACTTTAAACTAAAGACAGCCTCACCAAAAAAATAATGCTACTGCAATTATTAATGCTGCACTTAAACTTCAATTAAGGGCTAACATACAGCACTATGATGGCTTAACTATATTCATTCGCTGAATGGAGTGTATACTTGTTAAAACCGATTAGAATGGAAACTAAAACGTTTTATGACTTTTATTTCATACACTTTCATAGATTTATTATTGAACCCACTATATATTTACTGTTCAAAATAAACTTTTATTTTAGCGTACAGAATTATTGCGGGGCTTAATTAGATCCTGCCTGCAATTCAAAATTTAAGTTCTGATGTTGTATGCACTCCTAAGGAAAATAATGATAGTATGATTACAACATAGGTTTAAAAAGCCTACATTTTTCAAACAAACCAGCTATCATAATAATAATTAAACATAGAAACAAAAAGTTTAAAATAGTCTAAACTGAAACATCACATTTGACATCTGAATGAGTAATGATAATATACATTTCACATATTCGTGATAATATATTATATATAATGGCCGACGTCAAACACTATCCATAAAATGCACACCCCTCGAAACTGGCGGTGATTGTTCAGAATAACGACACAAGCACATGAGATTGCATTATTTTTAAACAGCCAGGTAGACATATGCCTTTATTTATTGGCTTTACTGGAATCACCGAAACTGGAGCAACATATATAAGTTAAAGGTAAATTATTTCCCATCACAGTATGCATATGATCAAATTGTAGGGAATTAAAAAAACCCCGGAATCCCATGCACCTAACGACTTATGAATAATGAATGACACTATAACCTGACAATACATGTTTACCAGCAGTAGGTCGTTTGGACATTGCTATTACGTCGCCATGCTTCAAATCTGAAATGACAAAAATTATCTAATTATTGATTGTAGATGCATAATACAATTTCACCGCCCATAAACTCCTGAGGTTTCTGGTACTAATAAAAGTAAATACTACGGCCAGTGAAACAAAAATCTAGTACAAAATAAGTAAAGTGGAATATCTTATGTTTTTATGCCTCATGATCAAATTAGAAAACTGTCTTTATTTCATTTATAATAGATTCATATTACATTGACCAATTTCGTTGTATGGTGGGCCTTAGGGGGCTAATAAAGAAAGAGTGACACGTTTAGGATTTAACCCAACAATGCATCTAGTGAAACATAATTTGTTGCAACCAGCACCTCTATTCTAGGCAGCAAATACAATATCGTATTTGACCTGTTACAGAATCGTTTTTAACTCGGCCGCCATTACTGTCCAGTAAATAAGAGGTATCAAAACGTTAACAATAAGATAATAGATCAAACACGATATGATTTTTAGCGTGTTGAATAGAGGCCCAGTTCAAGTGTTAGTTGTAATAATATATTTAAAGTCACCAACATCTATAATATCTACAAGTTTATTTTTAATGAAATGTTACTATTAAGTAAACCATAATTAAATAATACAATAACCATCTTATTAAATTAATATAGTATATAAATATAAACATCATGCATTGTAGGGCTAAATTTAATAATAAGTATTCAATGGCCGGTTGAGAGTAGCATAGACATCGAGGTTGTCGAGGAAAGTATGTCGTGTGGACGCGTTTCCACTGACATCTACATGTCTAATGATGATGATCCGATTGACTTTTCATCAATATTTGTATACAATATCAAGTTATAATTTATATTCTGATCTACTTTCGATGCTCTGTACACAACGGATTAATTATTGGCAGACGTCAGCCAGAAGTAGGTAAACGGTAGGTGTGTCTGGCGTGCGCTAAAAGCATATATTTCAATAGTGTCTGAAAATGTTGTTGTATTTGCGATTCCTCTCCTGGTTTTTACCTTCCATCTGGGGTTCTCTGAGGACCAGATGACCCGGGTTTCTATTCTATTTGGTACAACCCAATCGCTTCGATCCTGACCAGGAGGGGCTCAATTCTCCAAGGTGTGTATCTTAAACCACTCTCGTTTCAATTCGTCGACAGAGCATTAACCGCTAAACTGAAGTCGCGTCGCGCGCTTGTCACGTATCAGAGTCGAGTACTCACCGCGCCTCCCGAGCCGTATCGTCGACGGGAACTGCGATCGATTTGAAAATTTCGCACGCTCGAATGAAACAACTCAGGTTCGCCGGTCAATAATACGTCGACGAATCAAAATTGTGTAGTAATAGTAGATTGATAACCAAGGGTTGAAAGTGACCCATTTCACCCGAGATATTTCTGGCGCTCGAACGAAGTGAGAGCGCCAATAGTTCGAGGGGAAATGGGTAATTTCACCCGAGTTAGACACTCTACTTTTCATTTCGACTGTGAGGAAAGTAAAATACACATGCTGCCAACATTAGAAAAGTTAAATGGAGTTGGTCACGGCCAAGGAGCATGACTTCCATCTCATTCTTACCCTAACTAAAGAAAGAGATGGAATATATTCGTGACGTAATAAAGGTCAAATTTCTTGTTTCGAACGGATGTTCGGTGTTCAACCTCCTTGTTGTATAATAAGCTCCTTGGTCGTGACCAACTCGATTAAACTTTTCTAATGTTGGCAGTAGTGTATTTTCTAGATGGCCATGCCGAAACGTGAAAGAAAAAGTGTCATGCTATGCTATCACGGCATTATGGCGGGCAGCAGAATAGAGGAATAATTTTAAATGTTGATTTTCTGTAATTGCGAAAAAAATAGACCAGTCTTAAAATGATTTTCATATGAACCTATAGGCCGTAATAAATACATCGTTTAACGTATAGCCGAGTTTAGATATATGAAAATCTTTTATTTTAATAATATGACGTAGCTCAATTATCTTAGACTCCGTGGCCAATCGTAACTATTAAAAAAAAAATACTTTCCACCCTAGAGATGAAAACGCAATTTTCCACCTGGCTATCCACCCATTCAAATTAAACTTTCCGAACAGGAGAGATGAAAAAATAATTACCAGCTGGCAGGCGGCGCGAGCTTGAGCTTGCGGAGCTCCTTGGTGGCCCAGTTGGCGAGCGTCTTGGTGCGCGGCGTGCGCGACCGGCGCGCGGCGGCCAGCAGGTCCAGCAGCGGGCGCTGCTCCAGCAGCGGCAGGACGCGCGCGCCGAACACGGCGCACAGGTCGCCGGCCAGCCCCGCGATGACCGACATGTGCCCGTCCGTGCGCTCGGGCTCCACGGCCACCAGCATCATGAAGTTGACGATGGCGGCCACGTGCGGCTCCACCAGCGCCACGTCGGCGCGCACCTGCGCACGCGCCCGCCCAGCGTTAACACCTCCGTCCTCCGACCCGACACAAACAAACGCCCCAGCCACCTAACTCGAGATCACTTTAATAATAGCTCCCTAAATAAACGACATATCTAATTTTACACGCATATACAGGGTGGAAAAAACGAACGCCACATGGACGGCAACTAGCGTAATTATTGGAAAAAGCTAATTTATTTTTGAATTCATTGAATACTGCATTTGTGGATTTTTTGGAAATTCGTCTGCCGTAACCGGAAATCGAACGGGTCGAATATGAAGAAATAATAAAACATTTTAGTAACGAAATTGTAAGTTAGACATCATTTAAGTGATATTTAAATAGCGTTTTTAAGTACATCTATTTTGCTTTTTACCCATAAGTGATCACTACCAATGACGCTTTCGATCTGTATCATAAAACACGACTTTATTGTTTTGTCATATTCAACCAGTTCTATTCGGATAGGAGGAGGATTTTTAAATCCAATAAATAATGCAGTATTTATTGTTTATAAAAATAAAAATCTCAAGTCTCCTTAAGTTGAATTTGCTATTTTCAATATTTAAGGTAGATGCCGTTCATGTGGCATTCGTTTGCTCCACCCTGTATATGTGAAACTATATGTGCCCATACCTCGTGTGTTCATAAGTTTTGAGACGAAATAAATATTACATAAAAAATTAAAGCATAAAGCTGTATTTATAAAATTTACAGATAATGGTAACTAGACATTAACTAACAACTACAAGCAATTCTTCATCATCATCATCATCATCATTTCAGCCATAGGTCGTCCACTGCTGAACATAGGCCTCTCCCAAAGATTTCCACCTCACCCGGTTGGAAGCGGCCTGCATCCAGCGGGTCCCCACGGACCGGAAGTAACCGACATAGCCAATCGGGTTAGCAGGCTGAAGTGGCAATGGGCAGGCCACATTGCTCGAAGGACTGATGGCCGCTGGGGCAGTAGAGTTCTCGAGTGGAGACCACGTACCGGCAAGCGCAGCGTAGGGCGACCCCCGCGAGATGGACGGACGATTTGGTCTACAAGCAATTACTATTCAAAATGTCCACCCGTATTTTTAATACAAGCTTTTGTCGATCGCGGCACGAATCTTCTCCAGTGGGATATCCTTCGCTGCTTTGATGAGGGCTCGCTTTAAATAATCTAAGTTTGGGTGGGACTTTTGGCAGGCCCTGAGTTCCAATTCAGTCCACAAAGAATAGTCCAGTGGATTGAGATCAGTGCTGGAGGATGGCCATTCTTCCGCCGCGATGAAGCCCGGCAAATTTTCCCTTAACCAAGCTTGAGTCGTTTTAGCCTTATGGGCGGGTGCTGAGTCTTGCTGGAAAATCCATTCTTTGTTGTGAAATAAAGTATTAGATAGGGGTTTCACTACAGTATCTAAAATGTCACTTTGATAATTTTTTGCTTTAACCTTGACACCTTGTTGGCAAAAATGGAGCAGAGTGACACCTTCGTACGAAACCCCCCACCATACCATCACACTCGCCGGATGATGGGCACGCGAGACATTTCGTGCTGTAGCAGGAACATCTTTGCTGCTTTTGGCATAAACTTTATTATTTTGCCAGTTAAACTTTTCTTCGACCGTAAAGATTTTTTCGTCGGTGAAGAGTATCTTTTTCGCATCGTGTCTCTTAAGCAGCGTCGGACAACGTTCGCGACGTAATTTACGAAGGCGATCATTTAGAAAATGAACTTTTCTACGGCTGTAAGCCTTTACTTTCAGATCGTATTTCAATATTCTGTTGACTGAAATACGCGAAATTTTAGTCTGCGGAGCGGGTTTTTTCTGGGTGCGACATGGATTTCGGCGAAGCCGCTCTCTGATTATTTTGATGTTAGCAGCCGTCCTTACAGACCGCGGGCGACCACTCCTATGTCGATCTTTCAAAGAATCAGTCTCCTTGTAGCGTTTAATGGTGTAATATACGAAGTTGCGGCTTACCCCAAAACATTTTATGTGACGGAAAATTTCCATTGGTTTTTTCCCCGCCATATGTAGTAAAATGACAGTCGCACGCAATTCTTTCGTTCCCTCCATCACAAGAAAAACAAAAGAAATGAATTTTAAAAACATACAAATAGCACACTAACATTCCAAATTCAAAATTGAAAAAAATATAAAGTAGGTGCCAGTATTATTTTCTTTATTTTATAAGCTAAAAAGTTTGTCTCAAAACTTATGAACATACGAGGTAAAGATAAAGTCTGCCATTCCCTGAGTTCTCAGTTCCAACCAGTAGACTGGACGCATATATCAACCATTAAACCCCAATACTAGTAATGGGTTAATGTATTTAAAGGAGTCTTGATCAGACATTAACACACAGTCAAGGGAGGTCAGGAAGTCAGCCTGCAAAGTCTCAATTCATGTTATACACGACTATGCGAAGCCATACAGTAACGAGTTTAAAGCTGTATATGAATTCTTATTAAAAAGTTGAATTTTCGACGGATCTTAATAATTGGGGTATGATATGATTTGTTCAAAGCCTTCCAATTTTAAAGACTACATAATAATTAACATAAGATTTATAAGCGTTTGCTATTGGCTAGTAGTTTTTCTACAATAAACATTACTATTGTTCGTTTCGACACCCAGAGCATTTTTTTGGCAACAGTAATCTTAACCCGTAAATTTTAGCTACAACTCAATTATAAATAAAGTATAAGTTAAAGCATACCTCTCCGCCGGCTCCCTTTAGTCCCTGGATGATACCAGTGTAAGCTTCAAGTACGCTTTCACGCAGTTCTCCCAAATATTCCACCATGGCGAAATCATTACGATCTACTTGAGCATTGCTGGCCTAAAATCAATAAATTTCATGAAAACCAATTCTGTTCCGAAAAACTTCTATTATCTTCAGATAAAGTTAAGGGCCGAAATACTGACTGAAACTGTGTATAACTTATTACCTGCAGCAACATTTGCATCACCACGTCGAAATATTTGGCGAAGTCTGGTCCGACGCTCAGAGCAATGTCTCCAAATACAGATAGTATTTGCGGCTTTACCGAGCGATGAATCGACGGATCGCCGAGGTTCTCCAACAGGAGTAATATAATCTCGTCGCAATAGGGGAGGGCCTGCAATATCGAGTATTGATATAATTTGAATGTAAGTAAGTAAGAAGTAATTTATTTTGTGAAACATAGTTAAGTATTCATAATAGTTCTTAGATTAGGTTAAGCGACCTCTATGCGCTGCTTTGCGGCGTACAAAAAGAGAAAACAAAATTAAATAAACATCAAACTGATCCCCTCTGTCAAAGTACAAGCCGAAGCCATCCCCAATATACTTTTTCTTAAAAATACAGTTTTGCCAGGGGCCACATTTATTTTATATTTATGCCGAATCGGTCTTCCGATCGGGTAGGAGCTTTTTAGTAGGAATAGAACTGGACTTGACTTAACAAAGACTGACTCTTCGAAGTTGTACGGGCTTGGTAAGGTCAGTATGCCTAGTGGTTCAAAATGGGGTTTATATGATTCACTTTGTTTAATGTTGCACATTACTCTAATACATTTCTTATGCGCTTTAAAAACACTTTGTATCGAGATTTTAACTGTATTACCCCAGAATACAATACCGTATCGTAAAATTTACTCCACATATCCGTAATAAGCTAGCGACGCCGTTTTTTGATTAGATGTAGTTGATACTTTTCGTAAGGCAAATACAAAGTTATTTGCCCTAGAGAATAAAGAGTCAGTATGTGGTTTCCAGCTTATGTGTTTATCAATATTAATACCTAAGAATTTTGCGACATCAGTCGGTTCGATACGTTGATCGTTATAGCTATGTCATGATGTATAGCGTTTGATTTAGATTGATGAAATCGCATTATCTTGATCTTGTCAATATTATTTGCTAGTTTATTTAAGTTCAGCCGGTCAATTATAGTTGCAAGAGTATTGTTTATGTAAGCTTCATAATTTTTAAGGTCATTTGATGGAATAAAATGCTACTGTCATCTGCGAATAATATCATTGGATGGTGTATACATTTTGACATATCATTAATATAAATTTAAAATGATAAAGGTCCCAAAATACCACCTTGAGGAACTCATATCTCCGTAAATCTCGTTATATTGTGTTGTTTTTTTTATGTACGAGTCTATTAAATCTAGGCTATTTCCTCTAATACCACAACATTCTAATTTATATTGTAACCTACTATGGTCGACACAGTCGATCGAAAGCCTTCGACATGTCCATATATATTGCTGAGATAGGAGGTCTTTAGACTTGAGTAACTATTTTTATTAAGCCCTAAATTGCCAGGGTAATTGATTTATATTTACGAAATCCATTTTGTTTGTTGATAAAAATGATTTTTTTTGGCTTTCTAAGAATTTATATCTGGTCGTATATAATTTTGTTTGTAATTTTAGAGATAATAGAGAGAATTTGTTTTTGCGTAAAGGATCTTTGTTTTACCACGGCTATTTTGAGTTTATCGGGACTTATTCCCTTTTCCAAAATCAGTTTTATTATAAAGGGGGTTAGCTAGAATGTGAAGTCAACACAGTACTTTAAAAATTTGGTAGCAACTACGCCGATGCCCGCGCTATTAGTATTTTTCGAGTGATTTCATCACTTGTTTGACAGGATTTAGGAGAGAGTTAGGACAGGAGGACAGGGGTCAAGAAAATCGAGTTTAAGGTATGATGTTGTAGGTGATCGCTAAGTTTCGGTTGTGCGCTCGCAAAATATTTGGTCTATGAAAATAATATTGAAAATGTTATCAATAATAGATGGATCAGTAGTAGTATCATTTTCATTGACTTTAATTTTTGCAATAGAAACCGAGGACGACATTCGTTCTTATTATGATATTATTTGCGGCGTCTGTACGGAAAACATAAATTGTAAAAGAGCAAAATAGAATCTATTAACTTGTTATAGGCTTCATTTACATCTTTACTAAGGAAGTTGATAAATTAATTCATATTGCTAGGAGAGAAGTCACGTCTCTTAATTATACCAATGCATAAACAAATATGTTTGACTGGACACTTTAATAGTATGGCGCTGTGGTCAGATAGGCCTAGATCCATTACCGATCCTTTCGAGGCACGTATGTTAACCGCAAAGTTGCATGCATGTTCCGCTAGAGGGCCGTGTCGGAGTGAGAATAGGGAATATGCATGGATTTTTTAATTCGCATTTCTCAAGAAAATATGAAAATACCGTAAAAGTGAACTTAAAATTAAAATCGGTCATGCATGAAATACGGATTATACAAGCATTTGAAAATGCTAATTAGACACAGAGATCCGAAGTGCAGCGGTGACGTCATCGTGCAGTTCGGCTATATAAACACGTAAAATTCTGTTTTGCTAGAAAGAGAGAGGAACAATTTTTTGTTGGCTTATATCTCGGTCATTTTTATAGCTATTCAAAAAATGTTTTTTCTCATCTGTTTGTTACATGAATCAGCTTTTATTAAAGCTGTAAAAAAAATGTATATTCCCTATACGGAGCTTCACGAGAAGAGAGTTCCTAAATGTTATAGAAGCATAACCATTATTGAGTATGTTAATGTTGAAATGTCTACAGAGAGCTAATTTTTTTTTTTTTATCTGTACAAGTTAAGATACTCTTAGAAATACTGAATACTGAATGAATGAATTAACATGCAACAGAAAACGTGATCGGCTTCTTAAATTAGCAAGTCTAACGGCCTCACCTTGCTCTTGAGCACGCGGCAGATGTCACCGGTAAGTCCTACAGCGGCGATGCAGACCTGGTATTCCTGGTGGTTCTTGAGCCCCACGTACAGGTATCGCTTAAAGGCGTCCATATATTTGAGGAAGCCCTCGCCCAGCACTTCAACGAGCGTGGACACGGCCATGAGCGCGTCCTCCTGCACGCCGCCTGCTTTACCTGCGTTGCTCTCGAACATTGTCAGCAACGCCGTCATGATGGCGTCCGAGATCTGAGGCGCGTCCTCCGGCGTCACCTTGCGCAACACGGACTGTAGCGTGGCGCACAGCAGGCTTTGCAGGTCGTTGAACTGCGAGCGGTCCGCCTGGCTCGAGATATGCAACTCCATCTGCAGCACCTGCTGCAGACGATCTAGGATCACCATCGTCGTCTTTTGCACGGTTACGTAGCAGTCCGAAGGCGAGTTTTTCACCATCTCCATCAGCGCCTCATACGCCGCGGAGCGCAAGTTGTGCTGCGCCGCGTCCTGGCGGTCCGTGGTCTCGAGTAGGCGCTGGATGATGAAGTCGAAATAGTTGGACATGCAGTAAGACTTGGGCTGGTTAGAGTCTTCGCAGTCGGCGGCTTCGTAAGCCGCCTCCGCCAGCCCGGTGAAGGCCCAGCAGACGTTGGCCGCAACACGAGGCTCGGCCTTCAATCCGTTGACGAGACTCTCTAGCAAAGGATTCAGGTAAGCCTCGTTAATAGCCGCCTCAGGTACTATTTCGCAAATTCTGCCGAAAGTCCAAGCCGCCGTGTCCCGAACGGCCACACTTGAGTCGTACATAGCTTCGATCAGAGTCGGCATCGCCTTTTCAACCAGCGGTTTGAGTGTGTTCGCTTCCAGGCCGCCCAATATTGATCCGAATGCCATAAGGGCGGCTTCTCTGTACCGCCAATTTTCATTTTTGATGTTTAGATTGATGAATGGCAATACATGAGGTACAATGTCATCTTCGCAGCAGTTAGACAGCAGCATAAGGCACACTGAGGCAGCCTTTGAAGGGTTCCATTCTAGTTCATCATCTGTGTCATCTTGCTTAGTCAACTTCTGCATGAGCACTGGTGCCAGATACTGTAAGGCTCCCCTGGCATAAAATCTTGATGTACGTACGGGTGGGCGCCCTAAAAAAGTTCAATTTAAATATTTTGCCAAAAGAAGGTCACATGTTTTCTATTTTAGGGAAAAAAGGAAAGAGCCACAGAGAAAGATAGGGTAAAATTGTCTTAAAGTCCTTTATTTACTTACCTGCATCACCAGCTTCAGCTTCCTCAATGGCAAGGTCAATTTCTTCATCACTAACATTTGACCAGAACTCAATGCCTTGTAGAGATATCTCATCCACATCAGACTTCATTGCCTCAAGAGTGATAGGGAACAGTGCTTGTCCCATATATGGCTCCATGTATTGGTAGTATAGAGATAAAATTTTAACCTACAATAATTGGCAGAATAAGCATCATACCCTGAAGTGTATGAACAATGTGCTAAATGCAATATTTATTAACATATTTATCTTTGTATTTATGATAATATGTGTTGCCACTATAATTTTTCAATATCAGGCACACATTTACAGAGAAAGTGACCAATTTTGAAAAGGGGGATAATCGCAATTCATGTTCTAAATGTCAAAATCAAGTGTGAACAGCAGGGGTCGTACTTTTGATGCCGATAACGACAAAATGACGAAATTTTACACGCAGGGTGCTCTGCTTTTATTCGGCAGGTGTTTAGGTAAATTTACTTTTTTAATAAAATTATTTTGGTCTGATGACATTTGGCAGACAGTTGGGAAGGGACAGATGGCGTTAGCACGAGACCGGGCAAAATGGCGTGAACATAAAGAGGCCTTTACCCTGCAGTGGGTGGAAGTCAGCTGAATTTATGATAGTTAAACAGATTAATTGCAATCAAAATACGGATGATGGCAGCATCATTTTTTTTGACCTTCACTAAAATGGCAATTTGAGACAATTATCTTTTATGAATGTCAATGCCATAATTGTATTTATGACTATTTAATTACATTAATATTTTTTTACAACATAAAAACAGTTTTTTGAAATGATAATGTTATGTTACTCAATGATTTTTGCCACTGTTCTTCTCAATCAAATAGTTTAATTTACGTTTTAGGTATGAAGTAGGTAGGTATATATTTTTCTATGCGTCAACAGATTACTTAACTCATTTTTACATGATTAAATGATTGACAACTAATGGTTAATAATTACAGTAAAATAATTGGGAATCATACTCTATGTAACATGACGTCATTTTTTCATCAACGGCATGAAAGTACAGGCCCTGGTGAACAGTAACTTCTTTTTTTTACACTGCCTATTTTACGTAAACTACAGTTTAGAAAAAGTATAATCTCTTCTTTTTGACTAGATTGAGATTGTTTAAATTAAATGATGGCAATGTAATCAAAAAAAACCTTGCCTCAGTTATTATTGTTGAGAGCTGTAAAAATCTACTTACTAAGCACTGGAGTGCAGCAACACTTATCCTAATATCTGATGATTGTGTCGCTTCACAGACAACTTCCATTATAAAGTTTCTTTCATTTTCTTTGTCAAAGTTAGCTTTAGTAAACTCAAGTGAGTTGAGTAGAGCTTGAGTGGCAGCAAGCCTGACGTGATTGCTGGGCTCTGTAGATCTCATTCCATGAATAATAGCTGTTAGGATAGGATTACTCTGCTCAGTAAGAACTTCAGCATCAATATCTTGGCAAATGTAACCTGAAAATTATTTAAAATATAAAATAAAACAGACTTACTTATTCCCATTTATCTATTCATAACTAAAATATTGAAATCAAAGATATTTTTTCCAGGAACATTTCTTACATGGTTTCTTGTTCTCAGTTCCCTATAAACTCAGCGGGACTACATAAAGTATGGCAGAGATCCTGTTGCCACCAACAAAGTTCATCATCAGATCAGATTTAGATTTTAGAGATTAGACACCAAAATTATTGTATTTTCATAAAGTTTACATAGTGTGATCCAAAATTCAGCCTATAGATACCAAAAACGGGCACTTGTTCAAAATGCACATGCAAGATGTGACAAAAAGTAATTTAATTTACAATCATACTGACAAAAAAGCTTGTACACAGAATATATCATAAACTTTAAATTGTAGTATTAGTTTTTACGAGAGGAGGTCCAATAATTCGCGGAATGAAGAAGAAGATGAGATAGTTCTGTAAAACCTCTTTGCATGGTTGCAATGTGAACTCTTTGTATATAGTATGTCAAATCTGTCAAATATGTTCAACCCAGGTTGTCGTTTTCGGGATATTGCATTTATAACAAATTGATTCGTCACAAAACCACCATGGATCCAATTGAATATTGTGTTGTTATAAAGTTTCTTTTTGAAAGCAAGAAAAACCTCCGCAATTAATTATTTCTAAAATGGATGCTGTTTACGAGCATCAGTGCCCTGGTAAAACCAGGGTTATAATCTATTTTAAAATGTCAGAGAGTCAATTAGCGATGACCCTCGCCCAGGAAGGCTGATTGAGGCGAAAAAGTCAGAGATGGTAGAAAGTCTGAATCAGCCGGAAAAATAATAAAGGCTACGATTTTTTGGGATTCCACAGGGATTTTGATGATTGATTACATGAAGAAGGTTGTCAATATAACCAAAAATATTTATACTACTTTATTGAATAGATAAACATTTCTCCTTCTCTCCTCACCTCACCGCCTCTTATAATGAAGCATTGTTATATAAGTTAAACAAGTTGACTAATGAAATTTAACAATGATTTTAAAAGCACTATAAAATAATGGTGAAAACTACAGACAAAGATACCCATTTTCCTTTAGTTTTTTTTACAAATTCTATGCAGACCAGGCTAATAAATTCACACATAAAGAGTTAGAAAAACATTCATAAATGTCGACCTTATCCCAACTGTTAGTAAGTTATTACTCTGTGAAAGAGATGTATCAACTTACCAATAGCTTCTAAGGTTGCTTCTTTTTTCAGTTCAGTAGACTGGGCATTGACTACATTTTCCACCAGAATTGGGATAAGGTCAGCCCACTGGCCGACGGGCAGCTCTGCCACAGCCACATACGCCACGCACTGGGCTGCAGAACTAGGCCGGGTGCTCTCTGTACCTGTAGCTGCTAAGATCTACAATACATATGAATAATAACATAGGTGAAATATTAACCTCTGGCAATTCTGTGTATAGTCAAAATAACAATTGAAATAGTATAATTGACTACAAAACTACAATGGGAATAAATTTTGTATTGTATTATTTTGAAATTATAAATCATTGATAATTCCACTCTAGAACATCAAAAAGTGAACCTTATTCCATGGCGAATAGATTCAATTTCAGTAAAAACCGTTTCTCCAAAACTAGTTTTAGCTTTTGAAATATATGTTTTCCATTGGCACTTTAACTTTAATTTAGATATATTTTGTATGGTTTTTGTACATATCAAATCAATCAATAATGACAAAGCTGGAAAAGTGACTGAAGAGGTTGATGTTAAATCCCAAGTAATATATATAAACCCAAAGTAGATAGTTTTTCTAAATATGTCCTACTCATGAAGTCAAGTAGGGAGGTAAGATATTAGAAAAAAAAAAGATAATTTTTGAACTCGTAGGTATAACTTCTGTTGATAGAAGGCTCACTTCTGTTATTGCATATTTGTCATAATCTTTCAGTACTGTCAAATCATTTTTGCTCCTGCGATAACCACTCACTTGATCACAATCACTCAATAGTATATGATTTATGTATGCTGATAACAGTTGGGTTCGAATACTTATTTCAACTGATTATGAGTCAATACAAACCCGAAAAGTTAGCATCATTTGCATCTTGGCTAGGTTACTGTAGTGTTTTATTAGGGACCCTAAATTTTGTTAAAGAAAGCCTCTCTTTCTCCACAATCTTTACAATAAAATAACATATAAAGACAATGTTACAAACAGTTAACAAAATAATCTTGTTTGAGAAGAGCTCTTACATTTTTCTTTATGTAAAGCCTAGTTTCCTCTGGTAGTGCAAGCCACCGCTGCTGGTACTGTAGTTTTAGTGAGAGATCTTTGGAGGTGAGATGGTTTTTGAGCTGCAGTCCTGCTGCCATGCGGGCCACCTCACTGTTGCCACCTTGTGCCAGCACATCCGACAACATTTTGATAAATGTCGTGAAATTTGTAGCTGCTGCCTGATTAAGATACTTTTCCGCTGCTTCCAACTCATTTTGATCTGGAAATTACAATTATAGTAGAGTGACATTAAATGTCCCAGATATAAAATGTATCCCTGAAGTTTATCTTATCATATAAGGTTATCCTATTAATGAATATATAACTCAAAGATTGATATATTGAAAGCATATAGACAAATACATTTCAGAATGTTGGACTTGAAAACAGCATGTTTTATTTAAGACATAATAAAGAATTATTGATCTAGATGTTTCCATTCATAGAATCATAAAAACATTTACAATATGCAAAAATGTTATCACTTTACTTTGTTGAAAAGGTACCAAATTAAAATGAAACAGTATGTGATATCGTTTATGTCGGGATCATTGTGTGCCAGTCAAAATTAGGCGATAACAGTCGGTTGACATTACGAGGAAACGCCATGCTCATTGATACGTAAGAAATGTGATTACTTACCAGGGGATATTGTCTTTTCCAATATTTGAATAAGTGTTATAGTCGGCTCGTTATGCATTGTATCTATTTGTTGTAACTTAAATTCAAGAATAAGATAAATATGGGAGCTTAAAATCTGAAGAAACCGGCACACGGCGATAGATCACTCACTTATGATGTTGCTAGATTAAAATAAGATTCAAACTTGCAACATGTAACCGTAGAAAAATGAATTTAAGAAATTCTGCCATACACTTGCAATCAAATTTATACAACGCTTTAACCCCACAGAGAACACTGCAAGTGGCTCAACAATCTATTAGAAGCTAATAGGTAAAAAAATACACTATATACACTGTACAGTAATAATAATTAGAATAAATAAAAACTAGTAAACAAAAAGAATACCCCCTCTGATAAATCTGTTCGCGGCATTGTACCCATTATGCTGGCTGCGTTACCGCTCTGGATAGTTAAATCTATCCTTTGGGAGAGGTAACCGCCAGCGTCGATAAGAAGCTTAAAAAAAAGTAACAAAGAGATAACAAATAGTTGAAAACGCAAAAAACCGAACTTAGTTAAATTCCGAATAAATTACTTAAATACTAAGTTTTAAGAAGCGATCGATCTCTGAGGCCCTACTTTGAAAATCGAACTTCGACGTTACGTTAGCTCCATCCTGTTCACTCGTCATTAGAGACTAAATTGAGAGAAAGGGATGGAGCTAACGTAACTTCGAAGTTCGATATTCAAAGTAGGGCCCCAGGCTAGATAACTATACCAAAGTCGCGCCGGTGCACTCGGGTCACCCCTTAACACACCGACAGTTTGACAATCGGTTTGGGTGTTGGATGATTGCAAACTGCCAGCATCATCAATCGTCATCAACACATTGTTTAGTAACTCCAAACTTTCAGCAAGCGTAACTTCGAATTTCGATTTTCAAAGTAGGGCCTTATGTTAGTTGATGGACCAGCGTAATCGAAGTTGACTGTTGAGTTAGCTCCAACCCTGTCACTCGTCATCTGAGACTAAATCGAGAAAATGGGATGCAGCGAATTGCGTGTGAATCGTGGCGCGAGTTGCGCGTGAACTGTTCTGGGCTCCAAATTTGCAGTGTTTACAATTGTGTTCATAGTATAGTTCGCGCGCTCGACGATGTAACTAGGTCTAAATTATAAGTAAAAACCAACTTAAAAAGAAATGGAGAAAACGAAGATGGCGGATGACGAGTGTTCATCCTAATAGAATCCTAATGTTTATAATATTTTGTCCATTATTAGTCGTATTGGGCTAATATTTTATAAAAGTTGCGCGTGTGAATGTGAAGTCTTGTTGCGTTCTCAGGCCCTTTAACACGGGCTAAAATACCGACAACAAGGCGTTAAAAATGCGTGAACACGCGTACGCCCTCCACATTCACAATTTTTCGCGTTCGCGTATTGCGTTCGCGCGTGAATGTAAACAGCCCATAAAAGACAAAGAGCTAAATATGTTAATGTTTGCTACCTCGACTGGACGAACGGCAAGATGGAATATAATAAGGGCTTTATTAACGTGATTGTACGTACGCTGGCAACGATATTTTTTGACAGTTAGACAGACTTGACACTTTAAATTTGACATTTCTGACGTTCTTTTCATGTTGTTGTAGAGTGATAGCAGACGTTTGGCTTAACAAATTCGCCGAAATGGTATATAATCCTCTTTATAATCATTAATCGTGAAATGAAAATTATGTGTCTTAAGTTATAATATCATATTAAAGTTCGAAGTTTGTACGTCTTAACTTATTTTACCGATTAATCATCGTTATGTATTGTTACAGTCGCTCGTAATTCCGGACAAGTTTCAACATATTCTTCGTATCATGAATACGAACATTGATGGCAAACGTAAAGTTATGTTTGCCATGACGGCTATCAAAGGAGTGGGCCGCAGATATTCAAACATAGTCCTGAAGAAGGCCGACATTGACCTCGACAAACGTGCTGGTGAATGCACTGAGGAAGAGGTAAGATTTACAATTCTGGAAACGTTACCTTTATTCATCTTAACATAGCATGCATAGACGAACTTTCTTTCATTGTTGTTTATTTACATATTACATCTTTCAGGTTGAGAAGATTATTACTATCATGTCTAACCCCAGGCAGTACAAGATCCCTGATTGGTTCTTGAACAGGCAAAAGGATATTGTAGATGGCAAGTACAGCCAGCTGACCTCCTCCAACTTGGACTCAAAGCTTCGTGAAGATTTGGAAAGGCTGAAGAAGATCCGTGCCCACAGGGGCATGCGTCACTACTGGGGCCTTCGTGTGCGCGGTCAACACACCAAGACAACTGGCAGGAGAGGGCGCACTGTTGGTGTGTCTAAGAAGAAGTAAACTTTAAAATAAATTTAATTTTCTCCAGATGTTGCAGTTTTATTAAAAAGCCTACATTGCAATGCCTTTCATTGATTTGGATATTGTTTTGGTAAATTTGTAAGTTTTATAAATGATTTGATACCATTGAGTTAGTGTGCTGTGCTGTAAGATAATGAGGTTAATTAATATTAATATTGCATGAAGATTGCACGTCCAATGGTTACATTGATTTTGAAACTTATTGACAAACTAAAATCTAAATCTATGATTCTGGATAACTGATTTAGAATACCAACTGCCCAACCCAATGCCACAACTAAACTGCACTACTGACCAAAACTAATATCATAAATTTATGAGGTAGGTTTAGGTTATGTTAGTTGTTCAGTAGGCCTGAGGAAGGAGTTCCATGATAACAGAGCCCCGTTGATTCTGTTAAATTTGAATAAGAAATAATTGGTCAGTAGTGCAGCTTAGTAGTACCATGGGGTAGATCTCACTATTCCCATTGATGATAATAGTGATACTACTTGTATCACTATCCCCATTGCGTTTATATAACCGCTACTATTCGCGACCAATAAAACGCTCGGATATTATGCGTATATTTGTTTTTTTGGGTGCAGACTCGTCGTTACACCAGTGCCTTTCGACGGAGCCCTGCCTGTGGCAGGGCTCCTATATCTGAGCGATTTGCCCTTCGGGCATCTTAAGATACCTAACGAACCTAACCTACCTACTTTTGCGGAATAAAAATGATTTCTGACGAATAACCGACTAAGCAAATAGCAGTGGTGTGACAAACTGGTGTGACCACGAGTCGGCCCCTATTTTTTTCTGTAGGATAGTATATTATTTTACACCCGACGTTTTAAAAAAACCGCTCAAAATGGGAATAATGAGACATTTTGTAGGAGAACTTAAGTCTCGCTATTACCATTCGGCGTTTCGTAATTCAATGGGAATAGTGAGACTGATTTGAAAAAAAAGTGCAGTCTCAGTATTACCACTGCAATGGGAAATGGGAATAGTGAGATCTACCCGTACCATGGGGAAGGAGGGTTTAGAACCTTTTGTTTTGGTCCGAAGATAACAGGATATTCCCACCTGTTATACTAGTTTACACTCCAGTATTACTTAATGCCAATTTGTTACCAATGGTAACAGCTTGAACCTCCTGTTTTTGATGTTAGTTAATGAGTTTTAGAGGACGCTTACCCGTAGTCCCACTACTTCGTCCCACTGCTCTTTTCGACGGGGCCCTGCTTCACAGCAGGGCTCCTATTCCAGGCCTGTTTGCCCTTCGGGCATTTATAGATACGTAACGAACCTAACCTACCCAGTTTTGGTATCACAATTAAAATTGGATGGCAAAACCTGGGTGCAACTTTTTCTGCGGTGGGGCAAAGGAGTGGGTCCACAGGTAATAGTGTGTTTTAGAACTACTCTTTACTCATTGATATAGAAAACATCCAAGACAAGCACTGACATTTACTGTGTTGGAGATTGGATCTGGAACTGCTATGAATAAGGTTTGTTAATTTGCACCCATTAAAATAATTTAATTTGCTAGGACCAGTATAAGGGTCAAGAAGAAAGTCTCGTAACTAGTAAATACACTTTTTGAGTTCAATATTTCCGAAATGGTACAGGGTAGATGGAGGTGGCGAAAATATAAGGGTTCCTTGTTGAGAACCCATAAAAGCCAATGTCCAGCAACAAACATATCTGTTAAGTTTCTACCAAGTTTGGTAACATGTGTTAGAGAATAATATTCTTCCAATGATAAGGTGCATATATCATATGACTCATATCATATGGTTCTGCACCTGCAGTGGAAACCTTTGTTTAGTTTTTTAATTTCTTGATTGTCAATTTTTTAATAGTTTTTGAGAGTATATAGGTAATTTCAAAACTTGGATTTACCATAGTAAAAGGAGTTTAGTGTAAGAAATATTTTCAGCATATCACTTTCAGTGCCAGCAATTATTTATGTGGGGTCTCTGTTTGTAGGCTTACAATACAAACAATGCCGAAGTCAGTTACGAGTATGGCATATAGCTTTATATGGAAGCGAATGTGATAAAATAAGAATGGAAGTGGGACTTCGTAAATAATTTATTGTTTTTTCATAATGAAAAAGAGTTTACATTAAATTACTTATATAATAGTGGATTCCTTAAATACAACTTTTACAGATGGCAAATGAAAAAAATTGTTGTGATGTTTTGAGATTTTAATGACAGTGTACAACATGGATTTTGTATAATAATACAATTATTTACACTGAACTATTTAGTAAATGCATTATTGCTACTCATATTGGGCTATAAGTACCATCATGTACACTCCAGCCAGAAGTGCTAAAATTTCTTTAATGGACTGTGACAACTTATTAGCTCCTTCTAACAACTCTGGAATAACTGATACTGTAGCAATGTATATAAAGCCTCCAGCAGTAAAGGGAAGTACAAGTTTAGATATTATGCTATCCTCATAACCCTGCAAGTAAATTGAGATCACAGTGCCTGAAATGGCTCCAAAAGCAGTCAACAGCTGCAGCATCATTGCCTTCCTCCGAGAGCATCCAGATTGCACAAGAATGGCAAAATCTCCTATCTCATGTGGAATCTCATGTAGCAGAATAGTAATGGTAGTTATATATCCTATATTTTTTCCAGCAATATAGGAGGCCCCAATAGCTAATCCATCAGTGAAGTTATGCGTGAAATCAGCAGCAAGGTTGAGGTATCCAGATATTTTAATATCTTCTTTTTTCTCTTTATTGCCCTTCTTTTTGGGTTTGTCATCATTTTTCTTCTTATCCCCTGCATGGGAATGTCCGTGTCCCCCACTGAACAAGCGAACCGTTTTCTCGACTACCAGGAAGGCGATGATCCCGCCAAGCACGCCGAGCCCTACCGTGGAGTCGTGCGGGCCGTGCGAATGCCCGTGCTCTCCGTGTGAGTGGCCGTGCGCGTCACCCGCCTCGCCGCCGCTTCCCGCCAGGGCATGAGGAATTAAATGCAGGAATGCGTCTCCGAGTAGACCACCAGACGCAAATGACAACAATACCTTCAATAAAGGTTGTTTTTCCACTGTTCCATCAATGGGAATGAAGAATAGAATGAAGAAGGGTACTATGCTTATAAATACCGTTGAACTTAACGCGCTCACGTACAAATCATAATCAGGTTCTGTTATCTTTTTTTGCTCTGTATTAAATTGTTCGTTTGCAGCTTTAGAATACTTGAACGACGGTGGCTCGTCATGTGAATGCGAGTGCGAATGCCCCAACACCATTACCGTGGCAAATGCAATTATAGCGCATGTTACTAATTTATTAATCTTAAACATTTTAATAAAAACAGACACTATAACTAGAGTTCTCACTCATGAGCTAAACTAGCGGAATAAACACAATAAGATGATGTGTGCTTTGGCGACTAGCTAGATTGACAGGATCGATGACAGCTGCGTACACATGTCACTGCTGCGTTCCGAAACACGCTTACGTCGCGTTCCGAGTTACGGTTATTGTTATTAAATACCCATATAATCTGTGGTTGGCCCTGCAAATCGGGGCGTCTTTTACCTTTGACAAAGAGTGATTGATACGAACGGATTGATACATATCTTTTTTATCTATCTCTCCTGAGTTACCCATCTCTACCTTTGACTATATAGGTAGTCCAAGATCCCAGTCACCCCAGACTTACGAACAAAGACGATTTTTAATCTAATAGGTAAAAAAATACACTATACACACTGTACAGAAATAATAATTCGAATAAATAAAAACTAGTGTAACCTATTATCTACTTAAAAGTAGAACTACAAAAACAATACCCCTCTAATAAATCTATTCGCGGCATTATACCCATGATGCTGGCTGCGTTACCTCTCTGGATAGTTAAACCTATCCTTTGGGAGAGGTAAGCGCCAGCTCTGGGATCCCCGGAGGCGTCGATAACCTTGGCAGACAGGGTCTTTATAAAAAGTTTCATGTCAGCAGACCAAGGTCCCAGAGTCTCCACTGCAAGCGCCGCGAATTCTAATGTCCGCGAAACCCAGTGTTTCGGCGAGTGCAGTGGTGGCTGGGCTGCCCGCGGGAGCAGAAGCTGCGAAGCGCTTGTTAGCGGGGGATCGACCTCCAGGCGTGTGTGTGCCATGTCGGCGCGCTGTGTGAATCGCTAGCCCACGCTGACCCTTAAGTATATCTTTTATTGTCCCCACATATTGGGCACTCTATAAAATGCACTCTCTAGACTTACGTGATTTTAGGAAAGATGACATCTTTAGGATCGATAGTTTAAAGCATTGGATACTCGCAAAGCTGACATCGGGGCCGTTTTACAGGTAGCAAGCATCCAATGTGGAAAGAAACATCCTAATTTACGTCGAAGTAGGACGGCTGGTTTTTACATATATGATGTGAATTATGCACGTAGAACACTGACACTGCGGGCCGTATTAATAAACTCGTCTCAATACGTGAACTGAGAGCTTCTCACATGACATTGTCTCGATACGTAATCCTGGAGCTAAGATCGTCGCTTATTAATAAACTCATCTTGAGAAGCTCTCGGATGATATGCACACAGATTAGATATGCATGATCTAATATTATAAACACCATCCCAACCCCAACAATGACAGTTTTGAACCAAACGGAGAAACGTTTAGACTATGCATGGTTTTAAAAAACGTGATTCTTCGTTTAGACGTGACACGTAAAATACGTAAACCATCATATATTTTTTCAAGTTCATGTGCAAAATCAAGTCATTATTTTAAAAACATTATTTTAAGCTAGTTTTCCTTTATTATCATTCAAGCTGATCAGGTGCGTATAATGTTACGTTTTAAAATCTCTGTAATATTGAAAAAACGAAACGCACATAGCGCGAATTTCTTTGGTTCTTTCCTTTCCTTCATATTTACAGTAGTTTACAGGTTAGGTTACGAGTTCTTCTTACCGAATTTGTTTTTAAAGTGAACTTCAGTGTCTTTAAGTATTAAATAAAGGTGAAGAAGTGCAGCTTCTCGAATCCAACTTGGCGGCAACCTGGCTGAGGATCTAGTTTAAAAATAAATGTGTCCTACGAAGGCCGACCCCTACAGCAAGCATCGCGGGGACTGGAGCCTGGAATAGGTTCCTTCTGCATAAGATGAAAAATAAAAAGCAAATCAGGCCAAGCCAAATGCTTACTTTGTACCGTTTCCAAAAGGTGTCTTATTTTACCTATAGGTAATAAATTATCCTTGAGTTATTACATACCTTAGGATATCACTACCAACATAGGAATCTATTATAAATCAAAGTCCTCAGACTGCCTCAGTGTATCGGCATAAAGATATTAGGTATGATCACCAAGATGTAATTGACAAATTCTTTTTTGAATGTAGTTTAGTGGTAGTTTATAAATATGAAAGATAGTTTCGACATTGGCAGGCAATTTATAAGCAATATTCTTTCCGTAATTTATTGTCAAGCTTTTAGTGAATGTAAATTAAAAGAACAAACATGGAACTGTTAAAGTGTGTAATACAGGTCTGGAATAGGTAGGTAACATAATACTTTTTGTTTTTGTTATTTCCAGATGATTTTAACTATGTACAGCCAACCCCTGCCCCTGGAAAACTGGTGTTAAATTTGATTTTGATTCCTTTACTATTGTGGTTTAAAGTGTGTACCTAATGGGTCTCATGGGATAGATTTCGGCGTCGCGACAGACCAAGGCGACGTTCGCCAGATGAGCTTCATGCCTTCAATCAAGACTGGTGGGAGGCTGGCCAAGATAGGGCTAAATGGAAGGAAGGGAGAGAGGCCTTTGCCCAGCAGTGGGACATTATAGGCTGCTAAATAATGAATAATTCCTTTATTATTTTTTAATATATTTATATTAAAATTCAGATGCAATTTACCTTAATGTTTTATTTTTTCATGTTTTATTAGAGTGGTTTGCACAAGTTGTGTTTTCTCAGTTTTCACTCATTTCTTTGGTTTATTTATAGACTATAGGTAACTACTGCTACTACTACTATAACTTGTGCTAACTGTTCAGTAAATTAAACTATATCTCTGTCATTGCGCACATGGATGTGACATAAAACTTAACTAATACCCAATTGTAGGTACAAACATTTGTTAGCACCTTTCACAATTATAATTCACATATGTTAGCACTGGAAGGAATCCTTCCAATATTTTTGTCTATACATACATACACTTTATCCTATTAGCACACTTGTCATTTTCCAATTACAAGCAACTTATGGTAACATTTAATTTAATTAAAGAATGTGTGCCACTGGACTTTGTCGTCTCTTCTTAAAAGTTAGTGGAAGTATTTACGTCTCAGTTGGGCCTATTCAGATCAGAGTTAGTAAATTTTAAATATCTTTAAACCTAAATTTATAATGTTCTACTAGATAGAGATTGATATTTATATATAAATTTAAATTAACAGATATTTTAAATCGGAATTAAGTTTGATTTTATTTTAAAGTAGGTCTTCAGATATTAAAAATCAGAGAACACTGATCAAAGTTGGCTGCAGTATTCATTAAAAATATAAACATTCATAAATACAATATAAACACCAAAACACACCAACATCCAATAACATTACCACATATCCTTGTGGACTTGGTGTTTATAAAAGTAATTTATTTATAAATGTGAGAACTAAATAACATTGTTTTATTACATATTCAGCGCAGGCTTTCTGAATTCCATAGCCACTAGGAGGTTGCTAGAAGAGTTACAGAGTTCAGAGAGCTTGTTGTTATGTTATGTTATGTTATGTTATGCCTCTGAATCTTGGATCCAAATACTTTCCTTTTCCTCATTTAAATAGTGTAAATAAAAAGACCCTGCATGTCTTTTCACCAATAAATAAAACTACTATTAGCATGTAGCAAGTTTATTTTATTAAAGTCTCTCAGTTATACATATTAACAGGTTTCAAAATAAACTCAATACCTAATATTATTTGTAAATATCTGATTCACCATTAAACCATCCATATAGACTTTATTGAAAAAACTATTAACCATCTTGTTTCATAGCTGCAAAAGATAATTATATTTTAAGGTTGACTGGTAGAGAATGCTTGTAGCATTAAGTTCGCCTTTTGTACACTATTTTTATTTTTGTGCAATAAAGTATTTAAATAAATAAAATATAAATATTTATTTTAATTCATCCTTATAAAATGGTACTAAATAGAAAGAAAGTAGGTAGGTAATTTTTACAATGAAAATATTGCACATAGCCCCTCATAGCACACATCTGACTCTGCTAACTTGTTACTCGATGAAGCTATTCTATTACCTGCGTAAGGCCCAAGTAATAAACTGTGTTTATCCTCTTTTACAATTATCATGTAGTGCTATTCTCCAACAAAAGTAGACCAAGATGTTTGTCCACTAGACATTATACAAAAAAAACAATGTTTAAATTAAATATTGAACTTCTGAATTACAAAACTTATTAAGTACACCAGGGCTTTTAGAAAACTAGGTAATAAAATTACATGTCTAATATTTTTCATATTAATGATTTGCATCATGGAAGTAATCAACACACTTAACTTTAGTTATAGTAGGTAGGTACCTCTTTTATGTAGAACAAGACATGACATCCTGAACAGTATCATCATAATGCAAATAACCTAACCTATCTATAGTAAGTTTGGGTACATAGTATGAATGGACAGTAGCATGAAAATAGTAATGAAACAACTATTAGCTTTACAATGAGGTACCTAGAAAAACGAAAATTGAGTAGGTATTCTTTTGCCTGACATAATTATCTGAAGTTACTTTATTCATTGTTTTATAAGATAGGATAATTTCGAACAGGTAAAGTACATTAAAAACTAAATCTTTGACTGATTAACATTGTAAACAATTTTATTATACCTGATGGACATATTGTTTGGCAATTGGCAAGCGAATTGAACTCGTCAACTGCGTGGGGCCGGCTGTTGAGATTCGTGAACACTGACTTCTCAAAATATCAATTTTTACCGTTTTTGGCGTCTTGATTATTTCCGGCGAACCTTGCAATGTTACCCAAGTTCCACATTATTGGTCTGACGACAACCTACAAAACGACATAAAGTTATAAACACTATCTAATCACTTCAAAATGATTGAAACATTCTATGGATGGTTTGCGATTCGTTTTTACAATTAGGTATACTTTTTGCACCACATTTATGTCAGGACCCGAAATTGTATATATCTCACTGCTATTACTAGTTGATTGTGTGTATAAGTTTTTAAACAAATCACTCAGTTTTCATTTAAGTATCAAACAATAACAAAATTAAACTATGCCTGCCTCGGCCGGCCTTGTCTTGTCTTGCTTGAGTTGCTTGTCTGTAATGTCAACAAAAACACTCCCCTCCTCTTACTTTGGCAACACGTTTCACGAAGTGTTTCGTTACTTTAATTTCAATAATTAACAAAATAATTTAATAAGGTTTTAATGGTTTGGTAAACTGCAGTAAAGTAAAATATTAGGCACATTGTGGTTGTGATGCAAATCGGGTTTAAATTGTTGGATGGCTAGGTTAGGTTAGGGTACAGCTACTGATCCAAATAGCAGGTTTTTACTTTTAATATCTCTTACATATTATCTACTAGAAATGCATTGGCTTAATATTTGACAGATTTATGATCAGATGATTTTTATTTACACATAATGAACATAAAATAACTAGGTAGGTACTTAATTAATGTCAATTGTCGGTATTATTTACTTACCTATGAGAAATGAGTCGAGTCCGTGTGGAGGTAATTCTTTCATGTCGCAGCCGTCGCAGGGTTACCCTTATGTGTTGTTAAACCAACATATCGGGCTTTTATTTTGTTCTCTTTCGTAATCACTATGCGTAATATTAATTATCTAGCACCCACAATAATTTCACATACCTAAACACAACACAAAGCACACAATTTTTGAAAGCAATTGTACCTATTTAGCGGCAAAGTGAAACCTAACATTTAGGTATTACTATTATTGAAAATGTTTTAGGTATAAATATTTGCCTCTGAGAATTTAAAAATAACACTTTATTGTATTTAAACCGATTTAACTGATAAAAAGAACTCATATGTTCGACTATGTTGCACATATGTTTTAGTGTGTCCGCCATTTTTAATGGTTTGAGATGGTCTCAAGTCACCTATTGACCATAATCAGGATCAGGATTAGTTCCTCATACAAATGATCGCCTCATTTGATACGAGGATTACATTTCACGTGTCGAGATAGGTTTATTAATTAAAGCTCAGTCTTGTGACGCATCTTGTGACTGGTATCTGTTTTGAGACGAGTTTATTAATACGGCCCTGCGTTAGGCGGATTCACATGCAATATGCATTCAGCGGTTTATTTAGTGAAAATTGTAACTTGTATATGAAGGAAATATATACTGTACAGGAAATACGGAAACTACTTTATACTATAGTAACAAAGATAAAATACAAAAGAAAGAAATCAACCAACAATAAAAGTAATTTTACAGTTTGCGCGCCAAAAGAATTTATAGAAGGTAAAAGACTATTAGAGTGAGATCCCAGTCACCCCAGACTTATGTGATTTTAGGAAAGCTGTTTAAGATGTTTTTAATGATCGGTAGTAGGTATAACATAACCTTAAATAGGATTGGATATTCGCTAAGCTGAAAGCGGGGCCGTTTTACAGGTAGCAGGTATATCAAAGGTGAAAAAAACCCATGCTAACTTACGTCAAAGTAGGAAGGCTCGTTTTGACACTATGATATTGTTATAAACAAACATATACAGTTGCCAGACACTTCCTGCAGGCCATAACTTTTGACAGACACTTTAAAGTTATTTTCCGCTCAAGCGCCTGCCATTAATATGCGAGCAAAAGAAACGCGAAGCTTACGGGTTAAGGTTAAGGTTAGGGGTTGGGTTAGGCTTCGCGTTCTTTTTAGCGTAAAACTACTCTTCAAAACCAATAATAAAGCTCATTCTTTAAACAAGCCACCCCTTTTAATTGAAAAGGTTGTTAATGTTATGCAAAGAGATTTAATATTATAGCTACTCCCTGTGGTACTACTAATTGTAAGTAAATTTAATGTCTTTGATCTTATGTATGGCAGTTTTAAGGACAGGTCGTTTTTTGCTTATCACGGCAGCAGAGGCCCTACCATACGAATAAATAATAACTACACGTGTAGTTTTATATTTATTCTTATGGCCCTACTTTGATAAGCGAAGTTACGTTAGCTCCATCCCTATCACTCGTCATTCGAGACTAAATCGAGAACAAGGGATGGAGCTGGAGTAACTTCGAGGTTAGTGCCAAGGAGGGGTTCAAGCATGCATGTATTGCATGTGTAAACAGCATGGTGCTCGACATAACGAATACGCCTCGCGACTAATGAACGCGCTCGCGTTGAGAGTGAGAGCGATTTTACGGACGCGATTCGAAAGGCACGAACGGCGAACAAGTTTCTCGAACAATTTCAAGAACGGCCCTTCTCCATTTAGAAGCCATAAGAGATGAGATACAATTAATTAGCGTGGACCATAGTTTTATAATGCACGGTCACTTAAAGGGCTTACTCACCTTGAGTGATGCTTGACTGCAAGTTACAGTGCTGTTCACGCGCCAACAACATTCGTGATTTGGTTATTGACATTTGTTTGTAAAAAATAAAAGATTGAAATACAAAATAAACAAAATTAATTTCTTAAAATGGTCTATGAGTTAATATTTTTCAATTAAAAACTAGTGCTATTTTTTCTCAGTCGGTTTGGCCTAAAATCATTTGCTCTAAACTCACATTGTATAATTTCATATGATCTAAAATCACTAAATATTATCATTAATTGGCCCTAAATTTCTCTTCATATATATAACAATCATATTAAAGTTAGGTACTATAATTTCGAAAAGTCTAACACACAAAAATTATAACATTAAAAAACTATGAAATCACTTGATATAAGAACACTCACGCTTTCTATGTATTACATTACAAAACCTAGCCCAAGCTAACCTAAGGATATGGCATGAAAACCTATGAAGCATAAATTTGTAATAAAGCTATAGACACAATAACAAAGGTTTTGTAGAACAAACACCCTAACACTAATTTTCAACAGAGTCGGCGGAACTCCGCTTAGCGATGCTCCTATTTTTGAATGATTTGTCCAAAACAATTAGGTACTCTGAAGAAATTCATTTACCCATACCACCCCGCCGGGGAACCCGGGATGGTTATTGGGGCACACCCAGGCCTGCTGCAGAGTTTTTTTTTATTGCATTGAAACGGCATGCGAGCACTCAGGCCATCTGATGGTAAGTGGGATCTGAGACCCAAAGATATTTGAAATCTCAAGACTACAATCCCAAAACTGCAATCCTAAGACTTCAAATGCATTGCCATCCCTGAGGACTAAGATGGAATGCCTCTATGCTAGTAATTTCACCGGTGTCTTATCCCCACACCGGAACGACAGACATCTTATCCCCACACCCGTGCCGTGAAAGACAGACAGACGGAGGTTTTCTCCCTTATAATATAAGGTAAGTATAGATAAGATTCGAGATTGTAATATTTATATCAAACGAGCATTGCAGATTACAGCATATGATTTTCGATCAAGATAATCAAGGATTTACTTATAAGGATAGTTTAAGTTTTGATTAAAATTGCATAAATGCAAGCTCGTATTTTTTATATTTGCGCATAAATATTTTTTTAATTATATTTATTAAAACCAATATGTCATTCTCATATTTCCATCAACGTCTCGCTGGGTCTCTAGAATACTTCCTTGCCTGGTTAGTTTGCGCATCGAGGTTCGTCTTCTGGCCAAGAGTTCAGGGACCTGGTCTTCCATTAAAGGAGCTTGTGTAAGTTCCAACTGGTCTAAATTTTCATAAGAATCAGCATCTACTACCGCCCTGCAAAATAGCAATGTTTGAATAAGAATATTAAAGGTTTTTTTCCACCATGTAAGAATAGGTGTAGTGCGGCAACTCTGCCCACGGTTGACGTAAAATTTGTTAATCGTTTTTCTTTCGGAACTGCCTAATATTCCCATAAGATGATATTCCGCCGCCTATGGGCTATAAATTTAACTAAAGAAAATTTCACACTGATCTTCACTGACGTCACTGACGGAAGACGGAACACAGCGTAGTGTCACGAACGTTTGACACTTTAAGCTTACATGCACCAATGACCGACGCTTAACCCTGAATTCAAAGATCATACGGTCATAAACTGATAAGAGAAGATAAAAGACATTAGACTTTACCATGTCAAGAATCTACCAGCGCTTCCCCAGAGGAGACCACTGCTGAGTGAGTGTTACGAAACATATGAATAACACTTATCTTCTTTAAAATAAGAGTCAAGTGTCGATCATTGGTCCTTGTCGATTACTAGTTCCATTATTACAAAGAAACAAACTTTCGCAATTAGGTATATATTAAAACTGCCTAAAAAATATCCCTGAATCAAATTTAACACCTATCTGTGAAGTTTTTAAACATTAAGTCGGAGCCATCAATCAGATTTTGCATTTATATTACTTGTAAGGATTTATTTACATAGAACTTGCATAATCATAGGCATAATTAATCTTAAAGTTAGTTAATTTAGTTACCTTTGTTCGCCACAAGCAAGACAGTCTTTATAGGTCCAGTTTTTGCCAAATTCCTCGCCTTCCTCGGCGGTTTGGGGCAAGGGACAATTGAGAGTTTCTGGCAGTCTAAGTGCTGTCAAGCCTCCGACCACTGACAATGCGCCCATCACCACCAGGGGCAACACAAGGTTACTCGATCCCTGTAGATGAACACATATTCGGAGGCTCGCTAGGGTTCGAACCGTCTATCCCGTGTGTTTCAAATTGAGAAGTAGAGAGACGAGACGACGAATAGGAATACCATTAAATAAAAGTAAAATTTGAGGCTAGGTTCCAACAGTATACAGTATTTCACGAAACGTATTGTTATCTGTCATAGTAAGTACCTACATATTAAATTTCTCGTAACACAGGGCGGTACGAACGCTTGCGAGCCTTACCCACCCAGTTTGTATATATCCACTACTTAGTTGACACTTTGCACGGTATCGTGTTTTCAATCTACGATCTACGATGGCCCACCCTGCTACTTAATTTTAAGGGTTCCGTACCCAAAAGGTAAAAACGGTACCCTATTACTAAGATTCCACTGTCCTTCTGTTTGTCTGTCTTTCACCAGGCCGTATCTCATCTCATGACCGTGATAGCTAAACAGTTGAAATTTTCACAGATCATGTATTGCTGTAAAATAAATATTTAAGTGGGGCTCCATACACCAAACGTGATTTTGTTGCCGTGTTTCGCTCGATATTAGTAACATCAGCAGGAAGACACTTGAAATATTCACAGAATATTTAGTTGTTTAATGATGTGTAGATAGATAATGGTGCGGAACCCTTCGTGCGCGACTCCTTCTCGAATTTAACCGGTTCTTTATGGACACTGACGCAAAACCTAGTGCAACGTGAATTTAACTGGTCGGGCGCGCCGTTATGGCTTGAACACACTAAACATAAAATTATACATTCTACGATGATCATGACATTACACTAATAAAGGCCGCAGAGTCGGTTGTTGTGTGTTGATAGTGTTACGAGAGGCGTTCAATAAAAAGTCGGAATTAGATGCTAACTCTTTCAATATTACGAAATTAATAAATACTGGCCGGTAAAGCTAATCTATCTGGGTGATTGCTATGAAATAAAAAACTAACTGTCTTTTGTTTAAAAAAAATACGGTAATTTATTTGCAATGTCTTAGCGAAAATGGAGAAAATTTAACTGCGCGCCGCTATCAAATACTTGTGTTTGAAATAATTTTCTACGGACCAAGTCAATTTAGATTTGCGCGACACTTTAGGGTCTAATGTTCCTCCGTATTCGATAGTCGCACGTTGGTGCGCCGAATTTAGATGTGGAAGAACATCGACCATGGACGACCCCCGCTCCGGACGCCACACTACAGCAGTAACTGAAAACTTAGTTTTGGCGGATCGTCGTGTCACGGTTCGTTTTATTGCTAAAAATGTAAAGATTTCAACGGGGAGCGTGCATAATATTTTACATGAACGCTTGGGTATGAAAAAGGTATCTGCGCGTTGGGTATCAAGAATGCTTACTGACACGCAAAAACAAACTAGAGTCGAGATTTGTCAAGAAGCTTTGGACCTGATACAGCACGACCGGGAACTTTTTTGATGCGTTTTATAACAATGGACGAAAGATGGCTCCATCATTATGACCCTGAAACGAAACTGCAGTCTATGACATGGAAAAGGCCATCATCACCAACTCCGAAGAAATTTAAGGTGGGTCCATCTGCCGGTAAGGTCATGGGCTCTGTTTTTAGGGATGGTAAAGGGGTAGTAATGATTGAGTATCTCGAGCATGGAGCCACTATTACAAGCACTTTATATACCAAACTAATAGCAAGATTGCGCAATGAGATCCGCGAAAAACGGCTAGGTAAACTCTCGAAAGTTGTGCTGTTCCACCAGGACAGAAATCCGCCGTTACAATGGCTGCAATTCGTGATGCTGGGTTCGATATCCTTAAGCATCCTCCGTATTCACCAGATCTCGCCCCCAGTGATTTCTACCTATTTCCGAGATTGAAAGAATACCTGAGACTGAGAGGCCAGAAATTAGAAGATGACGACGCGGTAGGAAAAATGGAATTTCAAGTTTAGAAAGAAGATATACTAAGTGTATTGACGACGCGCTGGTCTAGTTGGTAGCGACCCTGCCTATGAAGCTTGCGGGTCCTGGGTTCAAATCCCGGTAAGGGCAGATATTTGTGTGATGAGCACGAATATATGTTCCTGAGTCATGGTTGTTTTCTATTTATTTAAGTATATATTTCTCTATATAAGTATTTATATCGTTGTCTAGTACCCATAATACAAGCCTAGAGCTTAGTTTGGGACTAGGTCAATTTGTGTGACATTGTCCCCTGATATTTATTTATTTATTTATTTATTTATGCTAGAAGATATTTATGTAGAAAAATAAAATGACATTTAATAAAAGTTGTTTATAACATACTCATTCTCACTTTTTATTGAACGCACCTCGTAAGTTTGACATGACGTGACGATTAGTGTCGATTTTTCGATTTGCTAGAGCATTACTATAGGGTCGAATACTATCCAACAGATAAAAATGCTTTGCCGAAACTAAACTAAACATCTAAATAACTTAATAATAAATGAGTCATAAAAAATATGTGAACATTGTATATTGTCTAGGGGATACGGTTTCTGTAGGAGAATGTATCAAAACTGTATGTGGCCGTGGTGGTCTTACACTGTCAGAGGTAAGTATAATATTTATATTTTTTTATTTTTACTACTACTACTTATTAGTCCCAATGAGCATTCTGAGTTTTGCCACATTTTCCTGCTCAATCTACGCTTGAATATATTTATTTTTCATTTTATGTTAGATTCATTGTTTTATATAATGCTAGGTTAAGCTTTATAATTATAGTATAATATCAAAGTAGTATTTAAAAAAAACGACTGACTGTTGAGTTTCTTGCGGCGTTTCTTCTCAGCAGTAGTCTCTTGCGAAGCGCTGGTAGATTTTTGACGTGTAAAAGTGCCCGTGCGGCCTACTTACTAAATAAACATCTTTTGTCTTTTATTTCCACAATAAGCATTTTTTCATAATAGCGAATTTTCACATAGCATTTTTCATAGTAGCGAATTTTTTTATTCGGTTTTCTTTATGTACCGTTTTTCATGTAAAGTTTAATGTTCGCGTTTATTTTAACAGCTAAAATTACCAGTCATCTACTGTTTTACTAACGAATTTTTTCCCATTCCAAAAATCTGGGTTATTTTAGCCCTGGCGAACGAACCTTACCTAACCTAACCTTCCTACGTGTTACGATGTAATTACTATTGAGAAAATTTGCGATCGGGAAAAATTGGGAATGGAACAAATGCTGATACTAAAAATCACCGAACATTACCTAAATAACGGCATATAAAAATAGCTAAGTACATGATTAAAAGCGATTTAGAAAATTAATGATTATGAAAATATGCTATGTGAAAATTTTCTTATGAAAAAATGCTTGTTGGGAACATGATCTAACAAATCGTTTATCGACAATTAACCTGCTAAGTACAAGAGGTTTTATGAATGCCAAAATGTATGACTAACAGCTGATTTAACAGTTTGTCAAATTGGTGAGTGAAATCCGACAAATTAGAGACAGCCCGATTGGACTCAGCGTTTATAAAGCAGTAAGGATAAGCATAGGCATAGTGTACTAATCTAGCACTAAAGTAAGGCGACATATTGCACGTAGAATATAGAGATTAGCACGTAGAGATTTTATTTAATGCATGAAGAAGGCGTTTCTTTTTGTATGATTTCTGTATTAGCGAATACAACTTGCACTTGACAGGATTTTAATCAATAGTCGTGTCTAAAGTCTAGGGATGACGAGAGACGCATAATAGGCACGTGTAGAGGCTTGCATTTGTGCTTAGTTAGCGTTGTATTTACTTACCTTTTTTACGCCATGGAGAAGCCAATCCAAACCCATATACTTTTTTATTATCAAGATTGCGATACTACGAGTTGCAAAGGCGTTGTAAGGGATTATGACGAAACACCTCTACGCTGGTAATTTTACCGGTCGTCTTCTCCATATTGCAACACAACAATGTGAACACTGCTGCTTGGCGGGACCTACTGGTAAGCATACTACTCGTAAATAGCTAAGATAGGAATATGCCAACACTACTAATCCAAATTTAATGCAGTTCATAATGAAAGTTTCATGTCAGTCGGATGTTCGATATGAAAGTCAGCTGATGCCATAGTTCGAATGATGTGGTGTACGACTTTATAACTCTGTTTCCTCACCAAGTAGTTTATAAAAGGTATTACGATTAGGCCCAAGCCACCGATGTACGCGGAGGTGCCGATGCCGACGCCTCGCAGTTCCGTAGGGTATAGCTCTCCGGCGTAAGGGTAGATGATCAGGAAGGACGCGGATATAAAACACTTAGAAATCAGGTACAGGACAAGGGTTGCCGTTTGAGCATCTGCAAAAGATAACCATTGACTTACTGGATTCAATGCTGTGTCTACTGTCAGGTTAAGCTTAGTATAAGGTACTAAATAAGGCAGATTTAAATTGATTTTCAAGTTGCTTAATTGTATTTAAGTTAATCAAAGACGCAAAGGCTGAGAGGGCTGAGCTCACTGCTTAGTGTGAACTGAAAACACAGACCTATAGGTACGGGAACTATGTGCTTAATTAGTTACCTTTAGTAACTCCTAGAGACATCGCGAGGATTTCATTTTATCAAATTAACTAAAAAGGCTTTTCTGCAGTCCTATTCGATTACCCTACGTCCACTTTCAGTTTTCACGGAATATGCAGGCTTCCTCACGAGGTTCTTTTTAAGGGTCGCCATGTCCGTCTGTCCGTCCGTCCGTCCGCAGCTCAACTCAGATTCTACAAAAATATTTTTTTAGGATACTTCCCCTACACGTAATGTACCGAAGTTTTTTATTAAATTCTTGTCTACCAAATAGCGGGTTTGTGACGACCATTTTTCGTTTGTGAAATATTAAGATTTTAAGAGCAATTTTTTCCTAGAGTCAAGTAAAAATCTGAAAAATATCTTAAATAAAAGCATATAATAACGAATCTTCAAGGAAAACTATCACGACTAAGTAGACTGGATTGGGTTCTGAGATACAGGGACTAAAGTGTTATAGGTACCTACTAAAATCATCTTAAACCATAAAACTTTAATTAAATAGAGAATTAGTTCATACTTGTGGTTTGTTACATCTTGGTGGTCAGACATTCTCTTACCCGGTTTTTTAGTTAAGAATAGGACCCCGGAAGTGTATTTAAGTTAGACAAACCAAACGGTAGCTGCGGGAATAGCAATCCATACCTCAGGCCACTAGGACACCGACGGATCACAAAATTAATATATTTTTTTAATGGATCATGTGCTGTTGGTGTCTTCACCGTCATAGCTTCAACGGGCGGTGGGTGGTGGGCCCCAGTGGAGGGGGCACACCTACCCGGACAAAATTAATCATTTAAGACCATCATAATATACTGCACTTACCGTTTGGCAGAAGGACTGTAGCAATACAAAATATTCCACTTATAACCATTGACAAGCAAAGAGGCCATCGCCTGCCGATGCGGTCCATGAGAATCCAGCAGACCAAGTAGCTAGGTATTTCCACAGCCGATGACAGGAAGAAACTCATGTACTGATTACTACCAATAGCTGGCCCGTAGTAGCTCAATCCCACGTACACCATCTCTGAGGCACACCAGTTCAAAGTGATCAGTAGCGTCTTGAGCCTCATGTTGGGCGTGCGGCACAAGGCGAACACGCTCGCTACTTTAACCTCCTTTTTACCCATCTCTTTCTGCTCTAGCACTTGTTTTTGCAGCTTCTCCGCATACTCTTCAGGCATTTGCTTCCCGTTAACTTTCGCTATTGATTTGAGTATATCATTCGCCTCTTCGAAACGTTCCATCATCAGCAACCATCTGGGTGACTCTGGCAGAACAAACCAGTACAAATAGTAAAATAAAAACGGTACAGACGTAGCCAGAGCAAGATTGCGCCAGTCCCGTAAGAAATATGTTATTATTGACAGAAGAATAAGGCCCAAAGTGTAAAAGATGCATGTCATTACAGTAACAAAAGATCTGTAGTTGGGTCCCGCCAGTTCAAGTGCTGAAAATAAACGATTTTTTTTAAACACTTAAAAAGAAAATGATCGTAAAAGAACTCGTAGAAGTGGTACTTACAAATTATGAATGGTATTTGATAGACTGCAGGAATGGTAAGACCGACAATAACTCGTGCCAGTACCCACACCCAGTACGCGTGAGCGCACGCAGTAGTGATGCTGCCTGTGAGCAGCGTAGTCAGGCAGGTGAAGAAGGACTTCTTGCGTCCGATGCGGTCGTTTAACCACCCGAATGTATACACGCCAATGGGGCCTCCAACGTTAAGGGCAACCAATCCGAGCGTTGGATAGACATCATATTCACAAACCAGGTCAAACTGGAATTATAAGCCATGCCTAATCTATTAACTTAAACCTACGGATACGTTTTTCTCTCGTGACACCGTTTAAAAAAAGAAGAATTAGCAACAGCACTTTTTTTAAAGACGGTGTGAAATAAATTAATGCTTATAGAGGTTTGTCTCGAAAGCATATTATTTTTATGTTCGTTATTTTCTGAGAAAAAAAATAACTGCTCATGGCTAAAGAGCTTAAACGTCACATGGTCTTTTCCATGTCGCAGCTAATGCTACGTAACGTGGTTACAAACAAAATTACGTCATTCCCACTATTAGGTAGTTTTTTATCACAACAACTTGTTGTCAAAAGATATTCCTGTTGTCAAAATGTGGGGCACGTTAGAGAGTAACAGCCCAATTGCTGGTCATAAGACAACCATCACAGAGGATGCGGTAAATAACAAAAATAATGAAACTAACATGATTTATGATAAAACTTACATCAATGACAATAGAAGATACCACTTCAGATGTATTGTACTCGTAGCCATTCAGACAAGGTTCGACGGACGAGCTTCCATTTGGTCCCAAAGCATTTCCTGACTGAATTATTGAAGCCCAATCTACTGAATATCTCATACATTTTTCAAATGTTGTGTTGTCTGCCTGAAACATTTCACGATAAGGAACTGCAAAAATGTTTATTCAACGTGACCAGGTTATTAAGCATCAAATTAGTGTACCTTTCGTGGTATTGAAAGTATTTTTCTTTCAACGGCTGACATATTTTGCAGTTCTGGAACTTTGCACCAGTGGTCCGGTACGTCTGTCATAAACAGCTGGTTAAAAGCGCAGAAGCCGCAGGGCAAACAAGCTGGCAAGCATACAAGCCATAGCAGGCACTTTTGGTAGAGGCCGAACTCGCCGATCTTGGGTAGCAGATCGTCCAAGTCAATTTTATCATCATCAGTCTCGTTGTTCTAAGGATTGGATGTTCATATAGAACTTGTTAGAAGTTTAAGAAATCTATATAGTACTTTTAAAATATTCACTGAAAACACTATAGGATATAAATACAAGGATCAATTACCGAGAGCTTATCTTGAGAACGATTGCTTTGCGCAGATTTGGAATATTTTGTCATCACTTTTATTTTCACAATAAATATAAGCAGAAACGAAAAGAACGGCGAACGTCCTTTCGCTTTGAAGTTATAAAGCGACTTGTGTTGGAAGAAGCCGTACAGTATTAATCTAATTGATCAACCTATAGTTTGTTTTTCCCTTACAGGCATATTTAAATTCGACTTAATGGGGCTAGCATAGCGGTAATTAAATCAGGTCAATGGTGATACTTGTACGTACTTCCGCAGTTTGCAAAGGAGCACCTGTTTATGTTAATCCTTAAAACACGGTATCTTTTATTTAGTAGGATCCAAAAACATACATACAAAAAATAGGCCAAGTTCTCATGTGCCACCAAAAAAAGTGATATCTTAAAAGGTTTCAAGTTTGGCACTAGAACGTTGACATTCAGGCCAATTTATTGCATCATTCTAGTGCTAAACTGACCGACCGTACTAAAGTGACCGACGTGCACATGACATGACTATTTCGAATATTTTAACATTTATGTTTTTTGTAGGACATTTAAAACTTTTGGTAGAGGTGGTCAATATTAATCTACTAAATATGTTTCTGTTAAATTAAACAATGAACAGATCATACATAATACTAGGAGTTTTGTAGGTATTTCATTTTTATACATAACACACATAAGGGATAATAATTTTACTATTTCCAGAAATATTCCGAGTTTTCGGATTTTTTCCTTTACTTTGCACAACTGTGCTGTAAGACCTACATCAATGGCAGATTTCAAGGCTTCGCGGGAAATACCCTATGTTTAGATAGGGGTTTTGATGAGTCAGTACGGTACCATTATGCTGTTTTTATGATGGACCTTTGAATTTTCTGCTGTGCTTCAAGGTTAAAAGTAGGTTTAATTTTAGTTTATACGAAATTACGAATCAAGTTCCTACCTAGCTGCACTGGGAAAAAACGGCCGCAATGGGAAATAGAACGTCGTCGGTGTAAGTATCGATCTCATACCTTGCGGTCAGTGAGAGTGTTGGTGACCCAGAGTGACTCTTTCTTTACATAATTCCCTCTGTCCATCAATTCTATTTTTTCTTGCTCGCATTCAAACTTACGTTGAGGGCCAACGCACTAACAATTATTAGCAGATGTCGGTGTTCTTAAGCAGCGATGGTTCCTTGAGTAGATACAGTCATGGCCCCACTCGAACATTTTAGGGGTGTATAAAAAATTTCGTGTCAATAAATAATAATGAACCTGTAATATTAAAAACGAATTCACTTTCATTGCATTTACATAAAGAAAAGTTCTAATACAGATACTTATACATATGTAGTTTACAGTAGGTAAGTCCGGGATAGGTGGCTATAAGGAAGAGATACTTAGCCTATTAAAGATGTACCTACTACTAGAGATACCTACGCTCTACATCTCGATAACTATTATTCGGGTTTGTCTAATTAGCAAACATAGGAGTTTTTGTGGCACGAACAAAATTGTCCTAGGGATTTCCGACAGATATTAATTTATTGATAAATTGTACTTTCTTATGACAGTTATCATTATGAAATAACGTATAATATGAACATGGAACTTGTATAACTTTTATGCAGTATTAAGTTTTAGTGTAAGTAACACAAAATAAAATATATAATTATAATTATAATTTTATATAATTGAAATAGCATTTTTTTTAATTGATGTTTACTTGAATTTTAAAATCTCTTTAAAATTATGCCTGTGAATTGCTTAAATTAAATATTACCTATCATTATAGAACATCGATGTTTATCCGATGAATTTAATACCTATGAAGTCACTTTGAAATAAGTATTTGAAACAGTTATCAATAAATTTAATATCGGAAGGAAGTCCCTAGTTATTGACGTTTTTGCAACATAACATCGGAAGTTAGTAAAATTCACTTGTTTTCTTTCGCATAATGAAGAAGTATTTTAATTAATTTGATATCAGGGGGCAATATCGCATAAACTAACCTAATCCTGAATTAGTTCAGGATTAGGTTAATGCGCGCTTAGGCGCACTGTCCTGATTTCTCCACATTTATATTTTGTCACCTTCTTAACTTGTTCCTTATTATCTTGCCAAATGGTCGACTGTCCTAATTCGGGTGCAGACTCGTCGTCACACCAGGTTGTCACACCAGTGCCTTTCGACGGAGCCCTGCCTATGGCAGGGCTCCTATTTCTGAGCGATTTGCCCTTCGGGCATCTTAAGATACCTAACGAACCTAACCTACCTACTTTTGCGGAATAAAAATGATTTCTGACGAATAACCGACTAAAGCGAATAGCAGTGGTGTGACAAACTGGTGTGACCACGAGTCAGCCCCTCCTAATTCGTCAACATTCGTATCTTGTCACCTTCTTTATGATACCTATTTACTTAGATAGGCAACCTTGCAGGTCCGTATTAGTTTATTTATAACTGTCTTTCCGCATCCAAACTTTGAGACAGGATTTTGTAACTTTTTACAGGACTTTGGCTTGGCTCTATAAAACGGGATTTATTAAACGCATTAAAATTGTGTATCAGTCAGTACTTAAGACATGTCTGAGAAATGTGCACGAGATTGGGACTGTGGACCATGTAGACTGTGGACTATTTAGCACTGGACCGTATAGGAATATGGACGAGGTAGCACCGTAGACCATATGAAGAAATGTAGGCGAGACATGGAATTGTCAAACACACTGACGCTTTGCTGTCACCATCTCCCTCGGAATTGTTTTACCTATACAATACATTACAAGCGATCTTTTCAGGTATGTTGTTCAACAGACTTAACCAAATACATATCAAGGGCCTTTTTTCTAAGATGCGGTGAAAACCGCGCGAGTCGGCGCACATGTGCCAGTTGTGGCGCGACGAGACGACATCGCCGGCCAGGGCCGAGGGCTACACCATCTATGAATTGTACTATACGGTTCAAATGCTGGACTAGCTCGAAAAATAAAACAGTTTTGTTAAAATATTTTATTTGTGAAACGTAGATAAAATTGATACAAGTATTTTAAATTCTTAGAGATATAACTTATATTTTTACAAAATAATGAAATTGTGAAAATTGTCTTAAGAACTTTATTCTTGAAATGGCTTACAACTTACAACGAATATCTGTGTCCACCCGCTCGTTGTACCTTGATACGTAACTGTGCGTAACGTAGCATAACGCACGTGACCGCCGACTGGTACTGCCTCGCGCACGCACACAAGCGCACGCGCACGCACACTCGCCCCTCGTTGCGGCAAGAAGGGAAAATATTTATACATTACACGTAGGAGCTTATCTATCCAAAACTTTCGTTACGAGAATTGACGTCATATACATAGAAAGTAACATATTTACTTTGTATATAAAAATTACCTAATCAACATAAACGTTATAATCTCTAAAAAGGTTTCCAAACAGAAAAGAAAAGCTCATAACATTCTTCTCAGAGTATTTATAACAAGCAAAATAACGTATTTATCTGTTTATTCTAAAAAGTTCATAATTTATTATTTACACTTTCAAGTCATAAGTAATTATATATAATTTGTGCTTTAGAATCACTCAGGTTACATTAATTGTACCGAAACAACCCTAGGGCCTGCTTCCTGCGCGGGCGGCGAGCACGCTCTCGACCTCTCGACCTCCGAGGCGTGATAAAGTGGATCGTAGTATCATTATCAACGTAGATAGGGCACATAGTTTTATGAAAGCACCACATTTTTTTCTAGGAATAATTTGTAAAGTCTAATTTAAATTTGAGTTTATAACTTCCATTATATCTGGGAACATCTCCGCCAATACAATAAAAACAATATTTAAAATGTATATTCTTACGAACGAACGTTCTAAAATTTTCAGGACAGACTTCATTAGTCATCTTATATGTACGTGGTGAATGAATGTTCATTCTAAAACATAACTTATATGTGTCTTCGATGACCTACACAGATTTGGGCCAGTAATTAATACGATTTCGGCGACGTAAGAGCCGCGTTAATTCCTTTCGAAATCTTATCTGATCTAGCCCGACTTCCCTTACTTTATAGGCATGTCGAATTTAAAACTCTCTTTTCATTCATATTTAGTGTAAAGTTGCTATCGAAGACTACTAAAACCTACAATATGCAGGTTGAAAAGAATATAACGTGCTCTTTATTTTGCAGTATACAAATGTTCAAACAGCGGCGCCGGCGCAAACGCCGCCTGCTCAGCACACTTACACAACGTCGATGAAATACACTAGCAAACCGAACTCCTTATCCACTACAAGTAAATACGTGTTTATTTCGGATATTTCAAAATCTCGTATAAAACGAAGGCTCGGGTAGGTAATAAATGTATACACTTTTGAACATTATTTGTTTGGCTATTGGTAACTTTAAAAATGAGTTACAAATATATACAAGTCGCATATATGGGAGGAGGGCGCGGAGCGCCGCCACCGTCGCTACGTGAGCAGCTTGAAGAACATGATGCCGAGCGAGATGTTGATGAACAGCACCAGCAGCACCAGCTGCTGCCGCGAGAACCAGTCCTGCAACCACAACCGTCATCAACTCCTTACAGTACAACTTCAACACATTATACCCTGCCTGACAGGTTTCACTTAATAAAAAAAAACTAAACTAAACTTTGACTTCATCGTCGCTTGCCATTAGGCGATAATTATATCCTATTATTCATATAATAAAATCAGTCCCAGATTAACTGATCCACATAAAATGACCTTAAGAAAAATACCGACCATATTAACCTAACCTTTAGGCAAAAATGTGGTAATCGGTGAAGCAACCGCAGACATTAATCGGAATACCGCGGTAGACCGCCATTAATAAAAAGAAGAAGGAGAAGAGGAAGACGTGTTTTGATGTTAGATTTGATCGATACTTTTATTCTTATATACGAAAGCCAAGCGAGGTAAGAAGTAAAAAAGTAAATAAATTGTTTATTCGTGACAAACATAGGTATTTAATTAACAAGGAATATGTATAATTATGGACACAAATGCATGGTTTGTCACGAAATGGTCACCACTCCGCGTGATGCTGGCAGAGCCAGCACTGGTCTTCCGTAGCTACCTATTTATTAAATTGTGGCCGGTCATAAAAAGAACTAAAGAAAGATTCTATTTTTTAAAAGGCAGAGTTTTCACTCGGCAGTCGGTCAGCTCACCTTGACTTGCGGACTGACCAGGTACAGCAGAGGGTTGGCCCTGAGCTTCTCCGACTCCTCGTGGATGCGGCGCACCTCCTCGCGGCGCGCGGAGCCCAACATGGACACCTCCTCGCGCGACATGGCGCTGCTGTCGCCCGCGCGCGGCATACCCGCCACGTCCGGCAGCGACTTCTTACGTTGCAGCGTCTGGGGCGTGCTTAACATCTGGAATATTGATAACCAGGTTCAGCATTTGTGTATAATAAGTCGAACCGTGTGTGCGTAGCTGACGATTATACACTTCAGCTTAGGTTTTCCAGTTTCATTAAAAAGCGTGTCTCCGATACGACGCAGATACCGTGTAATATAAGTAATATTTAGATTGTTCAAGTTCATCCACCTAAATTACAGAAGCTGCGGTATTTATTTTTCAATATGGGATTTTACTATTGTTGATCAGTTTTTATGAACTATTACCTCAACGGGAGGTACGTTTATCCAGCTCTCCGAGGCGCGGCGCGCCAGGATTGCCGGCGAGCACATGAGGTCCTCGTCCTCATCCTCGTCCCCTTGGTACCACATTGCCAATACTATCTTACTGACTCATTTATTCACAATCCGACACCAATCACCCTATGAGTCATTCACATTTCACCATATCGACCGAACTAGATTGATCAAGAAACGTCTCGGTACATTTTTATTTGATTCTCACAATGGCCAGCGGTTAAATCGTTATTTTTAACGGGTATTAAAGTACATTTTATTTGTGTATAATTAGCAAGAGGTGATGCGCGGAAAGCGGCAGTGAGCGACTGTCTCTCGATATAGAAATAGAACGGGCTGAGCTGCGCCGCGGGTCGCGCCGCCGCCGCCGCCTACACGCCGCGCGGCGCCCGCGCCGCCCGCCCCACGCCGACCGCTATTACGCTAACTGGGCTTCTATTGTACGACGTTCAACAAATTGTCAACGTTTTGATAGTTCTTATTTTCTTGACACTAATGTTTTCCCAGTTAAAAACAATACCATAAATACTCGCCTATAATACATCTCAATACCAATACAAACCAATTCAACAGCTAGCAGCTCAGTACTATAGCAGCGCGTAGTTATCTAACCGTAATCTAAACCATATCTTTAACCGAAACAAACAAAACATTGATATAGAACTGATCTCATTCCGAATTCCGAGCGTGTATAACCGTATGCTTATACGTAACCAGCGCGCTAAGTGTTAACCATAATTCGGTAATAAACCGCCTTGCGCGCACCAGTCTCTTTAGTCACTGCTAAGTTCTACTGACGGAAATATACAAATGGAACCGGTATTTTGTTATCTCCTCACCAGACCGACGTCTGTGTATCCGTATTTCGGAGGATTCTATAAATGTGACTTTAATCTTTTAAGGAGTTTGGTGGCACTACTCCACATGTATAGCAAAGGAAATAGATTGTTAGCAGTTTGACGTAATACGTAAACAAGCCGTGTTATACGTTTGCTGACGTGACACGTGGAAAATGTATAACCCGGCAAATTGACGTAATATGTCAAACTGCTAAACAATCAAATTTCTTGACTACATCAATCTTACGTAAAGAGTATGCCATGTATATCCGGCTATGAACGGTTTATTTAGAGTTTTGATACCTCAAAATAAATGGTAACCGCAGCCAATAATCTCTAACACTAACAACTGAACGAATAAAAAACCTGATATTATGGTTGAAAAGTTTCCTTAAAAAATTGATTCCAAATCGGTCAATCTGTCTGGGAGCTACGATTTCACAGACAGACACAAACACACACACACACACACACACAAATAGATAGATACACACGTATAACTAACAACACCCCTCTTTTATTGTCAAGGGTTAAATTTTTCTGTTTTGAACTTTAGACTTTTTCAGCTTTTGCAGTTAAATTTATAAACGACGGGTTTTACAGCAAAGTTGCACTCTAAAGAAATTAACAAAGCTAAATGCGTTTCTACATGCATTTCTACTTCAAACTATGGGCTGTGTTGGTTCCGAAGTTGCAAATACAGAATTTGCTTTTGCGGAAAATTTGATAGTCCCCAGGGGATAAACGATAAATGAGACCTACGCGGACTAAATATTATGGTAATAGTACAGTGATAGATTAAAATCAGCCAGTTCCCCAGATAAACAACTTTGTCGCGGAAGGTTTAAATGATAATATTATAAATGTGAAAGTGTGTTTGTTTGTGTTTACGTTGTCACGGTTCAACGCTTCTAAACCGACCCATGTATAAAAAAATGTGGATACCAAAATGTTATTTATAATTTAAAGTCACCTTTTTTAGGCCACAAAACCATTTTTGGGTTCCGTAGTCAAACTAATTTTTACTGTACCTCCTCTACACGTAACATGGGGATGTATTTTTTTCCGTCTACCCCATAGTGTGGGTTGTCGTTGGATAGGTCTTTTTTGGAAAATATATACCTAAATATATAAAAATATTTTTATATTGCGGGTTATTTCATAGTTAGTCATAATATGTGTGTAGATAAAAAATGCGTAATATACATATATTTTTTTTTGGCCTATGAGGATTTTTTAGGAAATAGTCCATACTTGAGGTTTTTGCAAATAGATTTTTGTGCTTGTACCCGTAGTACCTAACGATGACTACTTCACTGAGCATGCTCCGACATGCTCTTGCCCTCTTTTTAGGGTTCCGTAATCTAAATAGGAACCTTTATAGTTTAGCCATGTTCATGTGCCGGACTGTGTATCTGTATGTCACAGTCCATTTTTCCGGAGACTATCAAAGTCATTAAGCTGAAATTTTGTACCTAAGTACATATTATCATTACTACGCACAAATATCAATACCTAGAGAGATGAGTATTTAAAAAACACTCTATTCATTAATTTATTGATTTCATCTTGAGTACAATGTATAGGTATTTTTGTAATTATAATTTTTTGAGGCAAGATTGTATAACAGAATGATGTTGGTTATAGCTTTTCTGTGTTTGTTGTAACGGCTACGGAACAGTCACCACATCGCTGCACTCGAGTCTAACCTGCCGAGTTTTCTAACGAGGGTCTGAGTTCAACCGCAGATCAGTTCTTACCACCGAACTCTGACACTTATTTATTTTTAAAACTTTGGTATGAATTACCAAGTATATTGCCCGATTTTTTATACTGTCGTCAAACTAAAGATGTTAATAATTGTCATTTTGCAATTGTTGTTATTTAAATTTGAAGAGTTTAGGTATCCAATGTCACCCGGGATGGTGAAAGGATTCTAACTATATTAGACACATCTAAATCGGCTCGGGCGTACATACACGAACCCTCAAAACATTTTTTTGGGCAGTCGTGTAAAAATTGATAGGTACTAAAGAACGACGTAATCGTTTGTAATGAAATGACAGTGCAATATTACAGAGCCTTACAGAGTTAATGAACTCTGTAAGGCCGCTTTAGAAAGCATAATATTGCAGTGCCGGGCCGGGCTCACAAAACATATATTTCCATGTTTCAGGTTTCAAAAACGGGAGATGTTTTTTTAGAATTGTCATGCAAGTTTTGTCCCAAATATATTAATATAAAAAGTGAAGTTTGTACCCACAAAACTCTGTAAAATTAATAAAATAATTAACGCGTCACCTCAACGGATCCACCAAGCTTAGCATTTTAGATGTCGTAATTATATTCTCAAAGGAATTAAAAGCAAATAAATACCATATAAATACTGCACAGAGACAGAGACCCAAGAGGGTTCCGACGGTTTACGCATTTTTTTTAGTTATATTGCAGCAATAAGTTTTACGCAAAATTTAATTAGTAAATATTTTTGTTTTATTTATTATTATTATTGTTTAATATTAACTTAACCAAATAATGACCTAAATGTTCCTTAGGCGGCGGTGTCGTCGGGGCCTATTTATGTATCAACATAGACACATAAACAAAAATGTATGTATGTAAACTCTTTATTGTACAAAACACAGAAGTTCAAAACAATATTTACAGAATAGGAATGTACAAAGGAGAACATCCCTTCAAGTAATCTCTTCCAGCCAACCTTTGGGTGATTGGAAAAATAAGAAAAGTAGTTTCTAACCATAAAAACACACTATTTTTTTTTAAATCGTGTTTTATGCCCGCATGATTCGATATTTACTGCACTCTTTTCGATTTTACTTAATTCTTAGTCTGCTAAATAAATCACGGTGCAATTTGAACGAATAAAAAAAAGGTAAAAAAGGTAAAATGATAAAACACAAAAAGTTAAAAGCACTAGTTCGAAAAACCTAACTAGGGTAGAAGAATATCTGAAATACCGTAAAATTAAAAATAATATTTATAAACAGTTAAGACTGAAGATTGACATTAAGATAAAATATAAAATATAATGCTTTAGATACCTATTAGTTAAAATTTAAGGAAAGACCTATCCAACGACACCTCACATTATGGGGTAGACGAGAAAAGAAATACATCCCCACGTTACGTGTAGGGGAGGTTCACAAAAAAATATATTTAAAGAGTTTATTTTACTACTTTGTTGCCGTGACTTATATAGGTACGACGTGTATATTCATGAAAAATTACAGCTTTCTAGTACTAAGGGTCTCTGAGCTAGGCTGCGGACGCACGGACGGACCGACAGACGGACATGGCGAAACTATAAAGGTTCTTAGTTTGTCTACGGAACCCTAATAAAAAGTACTTTCAGCCGCAAAGAACTTGTACTTAAGTATCTTTTTTTGGACAGAAACTGCGGTCAGGATAGATCACGGGCACAAAGAGGACAAAATGCCATCGTTCTGATGTTACGCGTGCGGCGATTTTAAATTATGTTGTCACATTGGAACCAAACAACTATTCCAATTAGTTTCCACCCACCTCGCTTTTAATTATTATTTCAATAGATTCGCCTATATTGTCGAGTGCTTAATCGCTAATATTACATAACGTTCACAATATAAAGACGATATATTTAAAGATAAAGTGGAATAGATGCCCTTTAATTGTAATTAAGTTGTTGGTAAAATACGACACATTAAAATTCTGTCAATTGTTATGATTCTTACCTTTCGTCCGCCGCCTCCTCCTCCTCCGCCGCCACCGCCGCCCCTTGGTGCAGGCTGCGGCGGCGCAGGAGTCTGCGCCATGCAGAGGCTCTCCGTCCGCTTTGGCTGGTACGGGGAAGGCGATATATCTTGTCCTAGCGTCCGTTTCCTCATAAGAGACTCCTCAAAAGGCGTTTCCCGAGAGGGTACGTGTGATATCGAGCCCCGGCCTGATGCAAGGTGCCCGTTGCCGGCCGCCGGCGTGGCTGCGCGTGACGCGGGCCGAGACGCTGGCGCGGCCTGCGGCGCCACCGAGCCACCCCGAGAATCTCTCGGCGGCACGGTAGCTTCCACTGAGGGTTGCCGAGATCTTCGCCCGTAACGGTCTACGCTAGAATCTCTGCTAGGCGGCCTTTTGTAATGATCAAAGTAATCAATCGAGGTACGGCCGGCAGACTGTCGAGGTTCACGCGGGCCGTTGGGCATTTCTTGCTCCATCGGGGCCCCTTGTCGGTACATTTGCTGGTCGCCGCTAGCCTGGCGATACATGGATTGATCATTTTGCCGGTATGCTTGCTGATCTGGTTGCTGTCGGTAACCTTGGGGATCCATGTTCTGATTGTATTGTTTAGGATCCATCATAGGTCGGTCGTGGAGCCCCTCTGAATGTATTGTGCCAGTCCTTAGTTCATTGCGTTCGTAGTTCACGGTGGCGCTGTCCACGTGCATACCATCTAGGGGCTCATTGGTGGGCTGGCCCAGTATGCTCTGTCGCCTCAGCCCTTGCCCTTGCGTTGAGTTCCATTCATGTGGACCGGGTCTTTGGTTTAGGTTCAGAGTAGGTCTCGCCGAAGAAATCCTTCGTCCTTGGTTCGTAAATTGTTGACTACTTTGGTCCATCCCCGGTTGCTGTTGTGTCGCATCTTGTCTATTGAGTCGGTATGAACTACTGGGGACAGATGCTTGAGGAGCACTAGGCCCATAAGGGCCCATAGAATCATTTTGCGAATATGGTTTTTGAAAATCTGGTCCTTGCGACTGAGGGTTTGTCCAAGGATCCTGATTGTTATTGTAATATGGGCTAGTAGTTCTGTCGTCCGCGTTATAGTTGGAACTGTTCGTGAACCTCGAATCTAAAGGTTGCCCTTGTTTATTAGGTACCTGGGTCGAGAGTCTTCTCGGAGGCGCGCCAAAAGGAGCTTTATTGGCTTGAGGGATCTGTGAATGCATCGGAGGGATATGATTTGGAATGCTCTTAACATTCAAGATCTTTTCAGATTCTTGCGATACGGGAGTGGTGGCCTGCGTATCATATGGTTTTTGTCTATATTTGTCTCTTAATCCTATTCTGTCAAAGCCAGGATGCTTAAAATCTGGGGCGAACTGCTTTGCAGTCATTTGTGCTATATCACAGTCTTCTTTTGCTTGGTCTGCCGACTCATCGGCTTGTTCAGCTTTGCCTCGGGCTGTAGTGGTTCTGTGAAAAAATGATTTTATTGTAGTGCTAATAACAAAATAATTTGACCTTTAGTCCTAACTCAAGCATATTACCAACTCATCATTTAATCGTTGAGTGTAAGTGTTAGTGTTCGTATTTAGGTTTTTAGCACATTGTTGCAGAGGTGAAAAAGTATGCAATAGCTGAACGAGTTATACTGGCCGTTACCGAAACGATGTTGAGTTGAGTTGAGACCCTCTAGTCTAGAGTATACCAATCCCGTCTATCGCCGTTGCGCGGAGGCAGATATAGTGATTTTAACCAACAACTGCGAGGAATTATAACAAAAACTATTCACGTTAATAGATCGATTAGTAGCTTCGCAAAACCGTTTATATATGAAAAAGGCCAAGTTATTTTTCGCAAGCTGGTTTGCACTTTAATTAGTGTGCGGCTCCACTTAGGAGGAGACGAGCGGAGCGGAGCTGTGCCAATATTAACCAATTGAATAAAAGCTAACGTGCGCAAGGCGCGCTCGACGTGACCGCACGCGCCGTCTATTGGTCGTCGATCGTCGTCTCACCCTAAAAATGAGGTATCAACACACATTAAAAGTAACACGGTTTTCACAAATACTAAGGCCCGTACCTATTAATAAACTGATATCAACTCTAATGCTCGTCTCGAGTGGCGTCAAAATGACAGTGTTCTATGGTTTGGCGTTTACTTTAACGTATCTTGTGACGGGCCTCATACGGCCCTAAGACATTTCGACTGTGTTTAACAGCCGAGCCGTTAAACAACGAGTATGTCGTTTCTAGAATTTTTAGTAGAGACACTTATGTTAGGATTGAGATCAGAAACCTGGAGGTGGCGATGTCGGCCTTCTGCTGCGCGATCTTGGCGGCCCGCTGCGCGGCGGTGACGGCCGCGTCGACGCGCTCCCGGAACTTGGCCGAGCGCATGAGGAACATGTGGCGCCGCTTCTGGCTGGTGATGAGCACGTTGTTCTTGTATTTGCCCTCCTCCCGCGTGCCGTCGCGCAGGGTCGTCACGCCGTAGCCGTACTTTCTGTTGGCCTGCCATTCTCCCTCGTACCGGAGGCCGTCGCTGCGCTCGCTCACGCCGAACCCAGTGCGTTTGTCGTTCTTCCATTCGCCCGAGTAAGTTTCTGTGACACTAGCATCCAAATGTTCATTCTGAAAGTAATGAAATATAAATGTATTATTATGGGTTTGGTAGAGAGCGACGCTGGGCTAAGGGTGCACAATTGATTATATGTATACGGTCGCAGTGTATGCAATCCAAATGCAAACGGTGGTGGGAGTTTAAGCATTTGCATTAAGTAAATGGATCGGTTAAGTGAATTATCAAATCTGAGCCTTTTTTTGGACTGGCAAATTTTACGTAAATGGTAGAAGCAAATTTTACGTAAGTTCATAAATATGTGCACACTTTAGTAACGTCATTTTAAGTAATTGCTGTGACAATTTCATAAATCGAATACCTTTAAACGATTGTCCGTTAAAACGTGTGCCTTCCTTAAACCTGACATTGGCGAAATCATAGTGGCAACACAAATGACATATGCCACAAAACAAAGATGATCTAGCTAGGTCTCAGTTTTAGAAAACATAGCAACAATCGGTCATCCAGGTACTGGCAGTTTAAAGATGTCATTAAATAGACAAGGTTGGTACTAAAGCGTACACATATTTTTGAACTTGACTGTACCTACTTACTACCTAATAGTAGGTAGGATTAAAAAATGAAGTGTACTATGAGTAACAGACTTTGGTTATATGTATAGAATACCGAAAACAAGTACATATTTATTGGATCTAGACTAGTGATTTGCATTGTTGTTACCTTAGCTGATTCTAAATAACGCAACATACCTAGGCTCTATTGAATCAGTAGTAGTAGTACTGATGTAGGGTATACACAAGTTAGAGTTATTAGTTACCTCAACAACAAAGCTAGCATTAGAGTCAGTGTGCAGCGAGCCGTGCGTCATGGCGGAGTGGGAGCTCTCGACGGAGGAGACCCAGGAGGAGCCTGAGCCGCCGGAGCCGCCCGAGCGCACCGAGCCCGTGCCGCGTTTGTCCAGCTCGCCCGCGCTGCGCTGCTTGCGCAGCTTCTGAAATATCACGCCCCTTCACTAACAGCTCTAGACAAACGATAACCACGAAATAGAAAGAGTTTAAATCTTGTATAAAAAAGCTCTCAATTAGATATTGTGTTTTAACATATTATTATAATATTTTTATGACAGACATGAGTGATTTAACGCACGCAACTTTTAAACCCAAAAAATAGCGTGAAGGACCCACCCAAATTAGCGCATTTAAGATTAAAAAGACAAGGCACTGGCCAATCCATTTTGGACTTTTGGAGCTTTCCGAAAAGACACGTGAAAATATATATATGCTAAACACATATTACATAAGAGAGGTCGTTAATTATGATCATGTCTTTCTGGAGATTTAATTACTTATTGTAGTTCAACAAAAAAGTCCAGCGAGAAAAAAGCAAAGCTACATAAAATAAAAAATACTTTATCAGTACCTATAAGTAGAGTCAAAAAAAATTGCTTTAGTCCGCCCTTACATGAATCACTCGATAAGTGGATAAAAAAATTCAAGTATCACAATAGGTTGGGAGACCAGGAAGCCATGACACAGGTTTTTAGGATAGCTAACCGGGATATATAATATTATAGAGTAGGACGAGTAGTGGTAAGATATATTGTAAAAAGAGAAGTATATACTAGATTAATTTAAATCAATAAATAAGTATTAAGGGATAACCGTACGCTCATTGACCTAGTCTCTAGATCTAAGCTCTAGGCTTGTGCTAAGGGTATTATGCAAAAATACATAGAACACATCCAAGGCTCAGGAACAAATGTGCTTATAACACAAATATTTACGCATACCTGAAATCTAACCCTGGACCGCCAGCTTTGTAAGAATGGTTACTACCAACTATATGTAAGCCAACCGCGTTGCCATTTCTCAAGAATATTAATCATTTATAAATACCTTCAGTAAATGGTGGCGTTTCATCTTATAAATGATCATCAGGAATTCCCATCAATTTTTAGAACGTTCAGTATTGTATTTTAACTATCTCTAGCTAAGACGTTAACTTTTCAACCCGTAGTTTAGAATGTAAGCAGAGTCAAATGGTGATTATATTTACTGAATGGGCCAGATGTCTTCTTCTTGTTATTGGAAACTCCTGACTTTTACTGGTATCTATTATACAATAATGATATATAGTTTATACATTTAATTACACCTACTGGATAGCTACGACGTACATATTAATTATACAAAGGTAGATGTGACAAGTACCTACTATATAAATACCATCCACTCGGTAACCAGAGGGGATATTGCCTAACGCACTCGCAATCGCAATCGTTTTTATTTTGAAAATCAAAGGCATGTGTTCATACAAAATGAAAACAATTGTTCCGCTTTGAAGCCGATTGCGATTGCAAGTGCGCTAGGCAATAGCCCGTCTGGTGTCAGCGTCACGGAATAAGGATTGGCATAATTATTTCGTGGCGTGTTGAGGGGCACCTTTTTTTAGCAGGTTATTAATTCTGTTGTTCTTAAGATTCGTATGTTCTTTTCTTTGTATATGCTAAATAAACATATTACATTTCATTGGGTCAGAATGTACCTAATCCCGTTAATACATTTTTAAGATACGTGTATAAGCAGACGTTTTAGAAGCAAATGTAACGAAATATAAGCTTTAAAATCCTATTGTCAGAGTTTTTATTTACGGGTCTTATTGACGAAGAATGTTGCCCTGCTCACCCGTGGGGTTAGGTCCAATCAGTCATACGATACCCCAAAACCCGTATAGCTGAATAACATACAAAGGACACAGTGAAACAGATATACAGGCATACATAGGTACATTCACACACAAACACCCAGAAATATTACCCTCATTATGCAGCAGGATTGAATATAATGCTTAGAAACAACCGGTCAAGTGCGAGTCGGACTCGCGCACCGAGGGTTCCGTATTTAAGATAACATCCTTGGTAACCCAGAAGAAAATAGTAATTTTGCTGTGAAGTTTATTTTCTGTGCAATAAGGCCCATTGTGACTAGCCTAAATTTTAAATCAGATTTTCAAAGTCTTTGATATTTCTCAAAAACTGTAAATAACGAATACACACAAAAGGGTTAGCTAGTTATACTACCTGATTATGTATACTTCAGGATTTTTTCAGATGTTTTGGTTAAACTTCGGAGATAAGTTGGCTTTAACTCAAAAAGTACATCACAGAAATAAAAAATAAAAAAGTTTTGCTTGTGCAGATTGAGTCCTTTCATATGACACCCCATTTGCTATAATCAAACCACTTTCATTTTTCAACCCCTTTTCAATTATTTTTATAAATAATTTCATTTTTTTTTATGCCCAATTTCAAGTTGATAGCTTATATAGTTTCTGAGAAAAACGGCAGTGAAGTACAGTGTTAAGGGTTGAATTGAATCCCATCATTTCCTCAGACTCCCTAGAAACTGCTAGAATTTACCAAAGATTACCTATATGTACAGTCTTTCATTCATAAATCTGTAAACAACATTGTTAATTTATTATGTCTATCTGTGTGTTTGTTTAAGCTATTTCCCTTGTAGGGTTCCGTACCAAAATAGTGAAAAAGGAACCCTTGTGTTGAGACGTCACTGCAGTTTTTCACAGAAATTATATAAGTTATCAACTTGAAATTTGGCATAGTCGTAAAATTTGCTTGCCCACATCTGTACTTAGTAAAAAATAATGGAATTATTTTGTAAATATTTGAAAAGGTTTCTAGAATGGGGGGCATAGAAAAATTAAAGTGATTTGATTGTAGCAAACGGAGTGTCATATGAAAGGGCTCAGTCTGCACATTTCAAAACAATTTTTATAATTTGTTGTGACGTACTTTTTGATTTATAGCCTTTAATTTAAAAAAAAAATACCGTTCCCCTCCCCCTTATCTCTGAAGTTTATGGATCAAAAAAAACCGTGGCTACAAATTTACCAAATCGAAACATTTTTTTGAAAATTGGAAGCAGCAGTTGACGCCTACAGAAAAGCCACAAATGTCGTTCGAGTCTACAGGGAAGCCGTCAATAATGCGACCACGGTCGTGACAGCGGCTGAAACGCTCGTGAGAAATACCCACTTATATTTTAGGGGAGAAATAAAATAAAGTTATCAAACTTTACAGTTTTGGAAAAAATATCAAAAAACTTTAAAAAATCTTTAATGAAGTTGAAATAAAAAAATGATATTTTCTTTTGCGTTTTCCAGTCAAATTATCTTAAATACGGAACCCTCGGTGCGCAAGTCTGACTCGCATTTAACTGGTTTTTTATTGAGTTATAACATAACTATTATAATTTTATAAAAGCTTAATTTTTATAATTTTTACATTGGTTCGTAATTAAATATCCAGGGGCGCCAGAGTGTGAACAAACGCATCCTTGTGTGAACCCGTGCTTTATTTACCGATAACATAATATATATATATATATATATATATATATATATATATATATATACAATAAAAGCGAAAGTTTGTGTGTGAATTTTGTTAATCCTTCACGCTGTAACGACTAGACGGATTTGGATGAAATTTGGAATGGAGATGTCTTATACACACATAAGCATCTTTATATCCCGGAAAATTTAAAAGATCCCGAAGGAACCACCGTACTTGAAATCTATGCGGACGAAGTCGTGGGCAGAAGCTAGTGATAAATATTTAACAAATAATATTTTAAAATCCTCATATTTACCATTATTACACCATAATCACGTACCTACTTTTGGACATCGCGTGAGGTATGTTTATAGATGTACACGCTTGATTGTTACTTTTACATTCTGTTTAAGATTAAATAACTATTAGCTATACGTTTTTTTAAATCAAAACTGGTTTTTCAGAAATATTGACGTTAAGTGTCAAACAGTACTGATTTGTTTTTCATGTTTCGTCATTTCAATTGACCCCGACTTTAGGTATGTATTGTCATGACATGACTGGTTTTTTTCATAAAAAAGTTATTTTCATAATCGTGGTATATTATAATAGAGAGCTTTTTAGTCGAGTACCGTGTTTAGGCCACGAAGCTTGTTGAGTGGCCTAAGTAAGGTACGAGATTAAAAAGCTTGATTATGACACTATTGTGAACAATACTTTTTGTACGAGTTCATTAAAATTAATAATTTAAGTCATTAATACAATCACCACCACATCGACATTTGTATCAAACCACGGCGTCCGTAATTTTTGCAGTACTGTGCTGTTCTGTTGGCTAAAAACTAGCCAGTCACAAACCGTACTTTTTTTATTTTTTTTATGCCCTGGATACAGAAGCAGGTTTAAATAGATTTTTGACAGATGACGCGATGCTGCTACGTTCCGAAACGCCATAGATTGGCAATTTTGTCAACCAACATACCTCTTATTGAAATACGAAGTTCTATTTTCATTTTTTTTTCAGTTGTCTTGAGCGTATCGAAATGGTTATTTCGGTTGTTTCGGAAGTGTCAACGATGAAAAGAGTGACGTTGCAGTATTCTCTATGAAATCTTAATACACAGATTTTAATCGACGAGTACAAAAAGTAAATTTAAGTATGAATCGTCCGCCCGGAAAATCATGCGATGACACATTTCATTCTTACTCAACATATCCTCTGCAGTTAGGTCAAGTGAAATGAACCACTCATTCAAGTAAAATTAAACGGTGTGTAACGATGCATCTTAATTTATTTGTATCGCTAACATAAACCGGGATGAATGAGACCCGGCGGATGGACTGAATCAGCACGGAATGCAGCAGTGTAAACAAGATTTCATTGGAATTCTGTATTTTTAGTAGAAGAGAGTTTCAGTCAACTTGGGGAACTGGGTCAGCGCTATTGTAATGCACGGATCGTGTGGCTGTCGCTGATTATACGTATATTATTAAGATTGTTGACGCTTGCTAAATTATTATGTGCTGCCTCTATAAATAACCCTGGACTTGGTGATAGGGATATTACAGGGTTACAGCAATGTGGTTAATGATTAGGTAAAGAGTTTGACATGGCAACATTTGTTAGGGTGAATGATGGGCAAAAATGTATGGAACCCAGCCCAATCGTCAATATAATTTATAACTTATGTAGGGTTATTGATTCCATTATTTGCTGTTATTTTTGTAAATAGTAAAATCGGTTAAGCGTGAGTCGAATATACGGGAAATAGCATTGCAACGCAATCATGCGGGGCACAGCTAGTGTACGAGTAGTAATAGGTAAACGTTGTGTGTCTGTGTGAATATTTGAAGGCTGATAACTCTCTTCTCCGGGGTTTTTGTAGTTTGTCCCCATATTAGAAAATGAAGCTTATGTAACCAGCTTTCACGTGGTATACATGAGATTTTTAATGGTTATATGGGCCAATTTGCCCATCATTCTGTAATAATGTAGACAGTACGCTAGAGACAACATGCCTTCATTTTTGACAAACTAATTTTTCCCTAGCTGTAGTTACTTACTCCGAAATATAAGTGAAAATCTATTACTTGTACCTATGTCTCCCTCCAACAAGCAATCAATAACACAACTGTTTATTTTATGAAAAATAAAAATAAATGTTGAACCCCAGTTTGAACTACTAATTCTCATTTTCGTGGTAATAGTCGGTCCCTATGCTGGTTTTAAAATAGTGCTGTTTTGGATGTCGGTTAAGCTTCTTACATTTTAAATATTTTAGATTCCTATCAAAAAACTACCAAAGTCGTGCGACGAAAAATATATTGCTGGGAAAAGTCCAACTGAACAATTGTTTACGTTGTTCACAAGATTTTAATTTGATGCACTTAAAACACTTTATGAACTCACATATCTCACCGTTAAAATCATGAAATTCTGATTTTACCTCAATACTTATTATTTATTATCTCGCCAATGAACTAAGGTTCTGGTCGCCGAAAGAAAAGGAAAAATGAAATTATTCTACTAACAAATTTTGGATTATTTCCAACAAATCTCTATTACACCCTGTATTAGAAGTATATGTATATAGTGAGGAGAAATAACGGTGAAAACGGAAGGCAGTGGCTGCAATGTAATTAAATTCGTAATGAACAGCACGGAGAAGCCTGACAAAAAAGGGATCATGGGTGAAACGGACCTCGAAAAACGGAACAAAGCGCTAAATAAAATAAATGCAATGTTAGTAATGATAATATACTTACTTTGACTACATCTAGATCTTCTAAGATAACTTTTTGTGCTACCGGCTTGCAAATAAAATAAACATAAGTTTAGTATGCGGTTAAAGAAAATCAGGTTATGATCACCTACTTATACCTATACTCGTCCACGTCATGCACACAAGAATACAATCATTGTACTAAAAATTACACATTTTCAAATGAAACACAAGTAGGTTCTAAACTAAACGCTACCAGTCCTTCTTTCAGTCTATCTGTCTTGAATTTTCATTCGCAGGTAGCAGGCTAATATTAGGGTTACTATGGGTACCTATTATTTTACCGGAACACCTTTCGACGAACGAGCGGATCATGACACATAATTTCTACTTCATCGAAAGGCATTTATCGCCGGCGCCGCCTAAATTTATTTTTTGGCAGTCACAAGTCCAACATTATGGTATGAGTATAGCGTTCGATTAAATATTCGATGAAATTAGGGGTTACCGTTACTATGACATCCTTAATTGGACTTTCTATTAGCTAATGATGTCTTTAGTACAGTTAACTTCATGAGTAAGTAACCACTTAATAATGTACTTTGTCGCTTTAACGTCAGGGTTCACCTGCCATATAAAATTGCCAAATAAGTTAAAGTGAATCATCCATTATGATATTAAATTGACTTTATTGCTGTGTACCCTGACGTTTATGCTATTCAGCCGGGTGTATGTAGCGCAGGTCAATAAAACAGTACGCGAACGACACTTTGATCAATCCGTTCAGTTTTAAGATACTCTTATTTCCATTATATGTATTTTTTGTTTTTGACGACTAATCGTGCTGAACTAACCGAGTCGTAAATCGGATGTAACGGTAATCCGGGTTTGTATAATAACTACCTATTACTTATTTTAAATTGAAGAATAAAACAGTCATTGGATTCGATAAAATTGTAGATAAATTCTACACTTACATCAATGATCGTCAAACGAGATAGTGGTCTTACTCTGGCGGTTTGACAACGAAAAGGGGCCGCTGCGCCGTGCTAGCTCTTTAGGATGTAGGTACAATCACCCTTTTTCAAAGGAAAATGTGGAAAAAATGTAAAAATACCTTTGACATCGACCGTACTTGGTTTGTTTACACCCAGCTATGTGAAAGGTGTTTAATAGCTCAATTAATAATTACTACTTTTCACGGCGCGGCGACCGTGCCTGGCCGTGTACTGTGCAATTAACACCTGTCCTTGTCTTGACAGATTTAGACAATTAGCTGTTCCCGAGTTTTCAACCCGAGCGACGCTCGGTCCTCCAGGTACTATTAGTATAGGTAAGGAAAAACAGACGGACTTTAAATAGAGGACCAAGTTACTATTTATTTACTGTGCGTGATGGGGAAAAATCTTAACATGGGCGTAAAGTTAAAAATTACTAAACAAAGTTATTACAATACTATTTTACGATCACGAGTTTTACTTGCACCTTACTACCATCACCATCCATCCTCTTCCTATACATTTGGCGAAGATAGGAGATACCAAGCCACTCTAATATACATACATGAGTGTTTAGCATGATTAGTTCCACTCACGGAAAGTAGTCCTTTCTTGGTTTTGTCGACCAGCGAGCCGCGTCGGCCCGTGGGCTCGTCGGAGCTGGCCTTGAGGACGAAGCCCCCGCGCACGTCGTCCATGCGGTGCGCGCGCCGCTCGCTAGGGTCGGGCGTGCCGGCCTCGGCCAGCGAGGACATGGAGCCGCGCGGGTCGCGCGCACCGCCGCGGTAATGTGACGCCAGCCCGAACGGCGCCGACGACCGCACGCCGTAGCCGTGCCGCATGCCCCGCATCCATTGTCCTTGGTAGGTTCCTGGAAAACATACACGGGAAAATCAGTCACATGGTCCACTTTACAGTTTTTACAAGAACGTTTAAAATTGTCGTTACTGAATATGGCAAAATACGAAATTTAGGTCAGGAACTTTACGACTCGAGTAAGCTATGTAACGCTCTACTTTATCAGAAAAAAACTACAAGGTTAAACTTAACGTGGTATGACTCCGGTAGAAACTGACCAAACTTCTCAGACATTGTGTTTTGCAGTCCAGTCCAGCAGTAAGAGAGCAGACTATTTCCCTATACCTGCCTGGCTGATGACAACGCAGCCATGACCATGACGATGTAGCCATATGTCAAACCAACTCTCGCATCTTCGGCCAGGTGATCTTTACACCTAGCTGGTTAAGACGCCGTACGCCGACGTCCAGTAGCGCCGGATTACTATTAGTGCTTTCTAATAAACTAAAGCATTGTCTTGAAAAAAATTAATACACAATTTGTAGGGTACCTATATGATATAACATAACTTAATAACAATTGAACTATGAATGGGTAACTTAACGGATTAAAATGGCCACCTTTACAACATAAAACCATCCTTCCATTTCAAGACAATACTTCACTGCCATGGATCATATCATATTGTTTTCAAGGCAAGTGTCCCGACACGTCGGGGTAGGCAAGGCGACCGCTAGTACGCGGCGCGCGGTGCACTGTTGCGTTCGCTTCCTTTTCCTGCTACGCAAACCGACCCCGCTAACGTCTAAATACATACGACGTTCAGAGTTTTTGTTCCACTTCATTTTAAATCATATCGATATCATATTGTTAGGCGAAAAGGTAGCCGTATCGTAAAGGTCTTTAAAACTAATACCCAAAAGGCGATTAATACGAGTACTATGACTCGCACTCTCATTAGTTTAAAATAGCCTATGTACAAATTTTTAAAAATCGAAACGATAACTTCAGGAAATATGATTCGGCAGACTGTTGTCTACTTTGCTATATTTTTTTCTGCGTTACCGGACTTACCGGAGCTAAGCTTAACCTTAACCTTAATCTTTAAACCCACTATGTGCTGTTTGAACGTTAACGATTACCTTTTGTTTGATATTAACAAAAATATCTTATGGTGCGTTCCTAATATTCAAAAACGTGGATGGGGTTGTGACGTCTCGTTAAAATTTGACACATTTTTTACGTAGCAAATGATAATTTTAAGGGCGGACGGGGCCTGTGCCCAGGGCCCCCATCCTCAGTTTTTTAGTTTTTTCGTTAATTCGCTTTCTTTACTTTCCAAAAGGGGCCCCAAACTCTTGTGTGCCCTAGGGCCCCAGCATAGTTTAAGATGGCCCTGATCATGAACGCAGTATCTAGTAACTTGACAATAAATGTGGAATTAAAAATTAGCTAAATAACAATAGCAGCCATGGGCTCAGCAAATAATAGTGCGTTCTTATATTCAAACCCGTGGATAGAGTTGTGACGTCTCGTTAAAACTTGACATTTCTTACGTTCAAAATGTGTCAAATTTTAAGAAGACGTCACAACTCGCGCGTCATGCGTCACGTCACGCGATAATGATCGCGCAGTTGGGTAAAAAAGCAATATGGTTTCGAAAACAGCCTCCGTACGCTCGCGCGTGTCCTTTCGGGACTTACTCGTATATGTGTTTCAGTTCGATGAAAAGGCAAATTGACAATTATTTATGTCAACTAAAAAAAAGCCTTCTGATTATTACAATATGGGTTTCATTTGAAAAGTCTTAATGTGACCGTCGCAAATATATAAGAATATTTATTTACTCAGTAAATTAGCCACATGAGGGTTTCTTTTACACGTCGGTAATATAGAGTGAATCTACTAGCGCTTCCGACAAGACCATCATTGCGGAGAAGGAGCGCCGAAAGAAACTCCGGCAGAAGGTGATTTTGTCCCATTATAAAATACAATAATACTTAAAAGTAACATTACAAGGTAATAAAGTAATAAATAATTATTTTAAAACTAACACCAACAAAATCATTACAAATGTAAGCTCAATATCATTAAATTAGAAATAGTAACTAGGAGAAAAACATTACGAGGTCTCTACGTCAGGAACGGTAATCGAAGTAACTAATCAAAATATCAAAAAATGCAGTCTTGCTTGCTTTTCATTTAGTTACGGGTATCTTACTTACAGTAAATCGTCATTGACACAGAAATTAAAGATAGAAAAAAGTGAATATCCGAATCGCCATACATATATACCACATAAAATAATTTCAGCCTTAGAAAAGGTGTTTTTTTCTCAAATATAACTCAACCAAAACCGTATAGGCAACATTTAGAATAATCTAAAACTCATCTACGTACCTACTTGTTTACCGCTACGCTACAGCAGCGTATGAAGACAAACTTTAATAAGTAGCATTCGATATCACAGCTCTTTGAAAATACCACAAAAAAGCGATCTACACAAGTCTTGGATTTGTAGTCAAAATCAACGAGTTTTCATTCATTCGGAAAATTTGATATTTTTATTGAATTCAAAATACCTTAAACTGATAGATCAAGATCCATCTTTCGTTTTCGTTAGAAACATCCTGTATTATGTATGTATAGACGTCATTCAACCCCTTCTCTATATTATATTTTTGATACCGACTTAAAAAAGTAGCAGTTCTTAATTGGGTACTATGTTGTTTTTGTTAATTAATGGAATTATACACTCTATTAACATTATCAACACGAAAGTCTATTATCCCGCACGTTTATAATATCAATTAGAGTATATATTATCGGATAGATAACGCCTGTTAACAAGCCAAGGCCTCGAGGGACAGGCTCAGCGCGAAGATTGCAGATAACGGCCATTAGCTGTGCCCTTGGCCGCTACTGTTATTTGGTTAGTTAATTAATTCCACATTTATTGTCAAGTTACTATACACTGCGTTCCTAGGCATGTTGCTTAGTAGTAGTACCTACTAGTGTAGCGGCGGTGGCAAATTGCCGCCGGAACCCTAGTCATGAAGAAGCCAGGAAGACGAAGAGGAATTCTCCGTAGTGTTCCAGAAAGGAATGTTTAGCTCTTTAGCGCTGGGGCTGGTTTTTCATTAAAGCAAGTAAAGGAAGACTGACAAAAAATAGAAAATATTTTTCCAATTTTCCTTAAGTACAAAAAGGGCTATAGGGCCGTCTAGTTAGTTTTTGATGAATGTTGTTGTGAGTACTTTAATCGTGGTTTATTGTACGCTGGTCTAAATGAGTGGTCGACATTGTGTGGCGCGGGCGGCGTGGCAGGCGTGCCTGGCTATATATAACGCGAGGGCCGCGGACCGGGCGGCTGCAGCGGCGCGGCGGCGGCGCGGCTCCGGTGCGGCGGCGGAGCGGCAGCGGCCGCACCACTTCTCTGCCATTCATTTATTACTAAAAAGCTTTTAGCAGTTATAGCCATGCCCCATTTTACTCCCGATGTAGCACACGCATGGTTTAATAAGATTATTCTTAAATCTCTCGTTATTATTTAAATTATAAGAGTGGAAACACAATAAGAGACGTCTATGTGACAGCGTGAGTTTTTCTATTTCTGACGCGTATCTGTGTGCATACTACGCATATTTTGGCGCATAAATAGGTAAGCGAACTGGTGAAAAACTCGCACATCTGTTAGGGAGTTCTATAATGGGGACTAAGGAGATGACGTCAGCTCGGCGGTCATCGTCTAATTTTCGATTGCCAAAAGCCGCAAAGCCATAACAACGAACGATGCAGCGGAGTTAAATGATTTCTGACTCAATTTCTTGGGACATGCATACCTTTTACTTAGCTGTCTAAAACTTATGAATTCTAGGTGATTGTGATGCATAGGAATATTTTCATTTTATTAGTAACAGTACATATTTTATTTTCATTCCTTTCTTATATTTAAATTATAGATCTACATGGCCGAAGAAAATTTCCAACATCAACCCCGATTTAAATACCATCACTGCCATCAGTGCTGATATCGTAATAAAAGTAGGCATACCACTACTCAACTTGAGAATCGTAGTTTAGAAATACGTGCCCAAGTAGCAGAAAAGCTCACTCGCATCGCGAACTTTTATTAAGGTAACTATTACGAAAGAAGGCAAGTAAGTACGTATATGTACGTAATAGCGAAGTCGTGAATGGCTCCCGTGGCGTGTGCCCGGCCCGGACATGAATGGAGCATTCTGCCGGGAGTGGGACTAACCGGACGAGCTACGCATAATGATGACTAATATACGACAAACATGTCAAAGACGTAGTCATTATCGCAGATTTATGAATTACTAATTTCAACTTGATCATGAGTCATCCCTTGTGTTGTGAGCCGTACCGTGACGACATTTCATGCTGTTACTCGAGCATGTATTTCCTTCTCGATCTTTTCTTTTCGATGTTTCAAGGTTGAATTAATCCTAATTAGTTTCCAGACAGTGTCAGTTGGCACAGAATTCGACGAAAATAATAGAATAGCTATATATTTCTCAATACGAGGATGCCGCGCCCGATGCCGAATGAGTAACTCGAGAGCCGCGCGTTTAATGCTGGGATAAGATCTGAGAAAAATTGTACATCTACTGTTTACTATAACTTTGATTGTTGGAATGGTCTAACGAGAACTAATATAAATTGATATAGGTACCATTTCTTTTAGTTTTCTCAATTGCGATTATACGCGGGCGCCGCGTATGGGAGGGGAGCCCTGTGACGTTGGTCACGCGCGCCACTGCAGGGATGTGCAGCGTATTGATTTGCTGCCCGCCAATCACTTAAATGTGCAACGTATCATATAACGTTGTATCACTTATAACGTAAGTAATATGATACTACGTGGTGATGCGATTAGCTTACTAAGCAGCATATTTGTATAACATTACTAATTATTATTTGCATTTTGATTTTTTTTATTTTAGTTAGGGTGTTATATGTATATGGAGGTTAATTCAAATCCATTTTTTCCTTGCCACGAAGACTTTACATTCTTCGTCCAAAACCGATATGAACGTTTTGAATTTGTCACTTACATATGTTTTTGTACAGGATTATTAAATATCGTCTATCCCTGCATAACTAAATCAACAATTTTATTTAAATTATATTACTAAAGCGACGTTTACAGGAATGCTAAATAGGTACCGTTAATTAATTAACAATTCGTGTACTTTATGGAATCGCGCATTCTATCTAAGTATGTACAATTAATAGGAGGTTTGGTGATCTACGTTTTAAAGTAATTCTAATAATTAATATGAATTTACTAATAGTGATGTAGTTAATCTGTAAGATCACCTAACTAAGAGGTCGAGTATCCGCCATTTTTAGAGTTCCGTAGTCAAACTAGGAACCCTTATAGTTTTAACATGTTCGTCCCTCCGTCCGTGCGTCCGTAGCCTAGCTCAGAGACTTTTAGGACTAGAAAGCTGTAATTTGGCATAAATATACATATTAAGTCACGCCATCAAAGTGATAAAATAATATCTTGTTTTTTTTTGTTTTTTTTTTTCTCGTTTACCCCATAGTGTGGGCTTTATAAATATATAGTGGGTTAGTGAAATCAATTTTTAGATTAAGGGATTCCCCCGACACACAGCCAAAACTACGAATACTAAAACTCTGATAAATATCTTCAATAAAAGCGCATATAACTACTGACTAAGTAGACATCATTGGTTTTTAAGATACAGGCGATTAAAGTATTTATACTCGGACCTACTAAAACGGCAGCAAATGACTGTAAATAGAAAATTAGTTATTACTTTTTGTTTTTATGTTTCTAGTACGCTGAGCATGGTCCGACACGCTCTTGCCCGGTTTTGGATATGTTCTACAAGTAGAGGCTTTTATTAAAAATCAAGTCTTCGAACTTGAGGTGCTACCGCGGGCTCGGCCATGTCCACAATACCACTAAATTGTTGTCGATGTTTCAGTTTATAGTAAATATGCCCTAAACATGGAATTAACAGCAAAGTGAAGTATTAACTGAAAAAACAAACAAGACTAAAAACTCTGCATTTTTGTGTTTGAGCAATTGTTCTAGATACATAAAATTTGAAGTGTCGTAGTATTTACATATATAGAAATGATGATTAAACACCATATTTTAGTGCATTTAGTGTTGTTTTTTAAACAGTAACTTGGCTGTTTATAACCCAACGCTTGGGATTTAATAAAATCAGAAATATGCCGATTGGCATGGTCGACATGGCAGTCCCCGTGGTAGCACACCAAGGTCGAAAAATTGTTTTTTAATGTCTACTTTGTAAGGTAAAATGTATAATTTTACTAAACTATAAGTAGGTATATCATGGCTACATACCTAGTTAAAAAATTGCGCAAGGAAAGAAAAATCTATCCGTGTATCTAACAGTTTAAGTTTACAGTTTTTTTATTATTATATTTTCGTGTCCAGTGTTCCCGAAAATTTGATATCTACGAAAGTTAGAAACAACTACGCATAATTTTGTGTATAGTTTATTCAAACAAAAAAACAAAAACCCGCCTTCGAAAATGCAAGAATAACTTCTTATAAAACGGTTGGTAGGTCAGTCCAACTGTATTCGGATTTTGGTTTAAAATATTGTGGGACGCCGACTTCAGTTGGACTGACCATTTTATAAGAAGTTATTTCTTGCATTTTTGAAGGCCGGTTTTTATTTCTAAACATTTTTTTTTATTTTATACTTTTTAGCGATCCTATTTATGCTGTTATGTAGTCCCACTTTATAAATAATGAGAAACCATAGAACATTTCAAGCTCGCCGCAAGCAACGCCACGGGAATGTCATAGTCATATTTAAACCTAAATTTGCTCCCTCATACTCGCTCAAATATCTTATCGCCACCCTTCAAATAGGTACCGTTAAGGAGTTCCGGTGGCCATCTGTGGTCTGCATCATCAGTTCCACTTCACAATTTTTCAAAAGCAAATGCACGAGTAACAGTGAAAAATACCGAAATCGCTATAGGTGTGTATAATATTTGAGGAGTTCCCTTGAGTTCTCGAAGATTCCATTATCAGATCCTGACGTGTTGACAATGGGACCAACGAGAAAGTAAACCCATTCAAACGTCGAAAAAAATATTCAAGTCGTCATTCAAATCCCGACGATTTGAGAACCTCCTCCTTTTTTTTAAGTCGGTTATAAATAAGCTGGCGTGCCTCCACTTGAACGTTAAAAATAGTGATAATAAACTACAGCATCATAAAACAATTGTATTTTGCAGTGAGGTGTTTTGGCGTTATCTTCTTTTGTACTACGCTACAAAAACCACCACATCTTGATACTTTTCAATTATTATGGATACTTACATTTATTTGAGATTGTTTGTTGTCCAAGTTGCAGGAATAAAATGCAATATGATTTAATAATAAAATCATAAATCATATACTGATTAGAGATATTACTCAAAGATTAACATTTTATTACAAAACCTTTCGATTATACTCAACTGAACAACTGCCCCCTTTTTCACCATCTTGACAATGATAGGTGATAGGTGACAATTCGCTTACGTCGTAAAGTTAACAAGCTTCATATCAGCGGTGCGCCATGTACCTAAGCAAAAATTTCACCTGTCATTGTCAGGATGGTGAAATAGGGGGCAGGAAGTTTAAAAAACCACTGACAAATATTTAGATTTGCAAATATTATCGGGTTAAAGATAAGGAAAGAGAAAGTATCAAAATCGTTTGGAGTACCGCCCATTGCAAGTGTTTATAAAAAAGTAACCCGGGTGCACATAATCCTTTTGTTGTTGCCAAATGCAGCTCTGCACACCCACATCCAAAAACAAAACTGTTATGATGACACAATTTTTGTGTACGAATGGCCGAAATGTATGGCCATTTTCGACTAAGAGTGAAAGAGATAGCATGATTAGAAAGTCAGAACCTTCAAGAAGAGTGGGAAAGAGATAACACGATTGGAAATGAGACAGCAATACGCAGAACATTCCAGGCCCATCAGCCAAGGACGTCGTGATTGTAAACAAAGCAAGGTAGCAAGGCGTAGAACATTACAGCAACGAATAGTCTCGATCATCCTCGACGGGGCCAAGTACATCGAAGTTTCCGAAAGGCGTTCTAGAATAGTCGGACACGGGACCTATAAAAGACGGACCGCTATTGTGGCGTCATTCAGTCTTTACTTAGAAAGCGAACCGTGTGAACAAGAGCGACCCGAGCGATCATCTGAGTACTCGAAGATTATTGTGCTATAATTGTTTGTAACGGTTTATGTGAGTGCGTTAAAAAAGTTTACTTTTTAATAATCGGTGTATTTGTGCATTTCTATCAGTTACCTACCCCCACGTACATAACAATACGACGACCAACACTCTATTTATTGATGTTATCGCATTAAATTCCGTTGCGTAGTTTGAAAGATCTTTGTTTTATACTGTGTAAAGATTATCACTCGTAGTAGGCACTGTAGATGCTAACCGCCATCGGCGTAAGTCTCGGAGCCGTATCCGTCCTGCAGCCCGTTGGCCCAGGTGCCCTCGTACTTGGCGTTGCTCGTGGTGCTCTGTCGCACGCCGTAGCGGCCCTTGTAGCCCTGCGTCCACTCGCCGCGGTACAGCCAGCGCCCGCGCGTCTCCACGCCCAGCCCGTGCCGCTTGCCGTTTTGCCATTGTCCTTCGAATGAGCTCCCGCTGTGGACCAAAAATATACGATTAACACTAAGCCAAAAGCACCGAATACCTTTCCATGCTAAAGTAGAAGTATCGTCAGAATCATTGCCCAATATGATTAACGGTGTAACGTGTTTGAGCTGTTATCATATTGTGTACATTTTGATAGCTCTTATTTACTTGACAGTATTGGCGGCGGAGTTAAAAACAATACCATAACAGATCAAATACGATTTGGACTTTACCGCCGCAGGGCCTCTATTCAACACGGTAAAAACAATATCGTTTTTGATCTGTTTTTCGTATTGTCAACGTTTTGATAACTTTTATTTTCTTGACAGTAATGGCGACTGACGTCAAAACAAAACTAAAACAGATCAAAGACGATATACGACGATACACGAAGACGAGACGAGACGAAATAAATACCTAACCACGTCATGACATTTACCATGAGTAGGTACATTTTTGGCGGGAATGGGAGTCTATCTATTTGCAGACGAGTACAATCATAATACAAATGAGTTAGGTGCTTTACTGTTTATTACGATCTAGGTACTTATTTAGTTACATAGCAATCCGCCAGTTTGAAGTTGTGATCTTTATACTCTTATTTTAGATTATAAATGGTTCGCTGCTTGTAGCGTGCTGGCTGCATCTAAGTCAGCAATATTAAAATGGAAATGTTTGCTTGAGAATAAGGATGTTTTATTGAAGTCGAGTGATGTCCGTGTGAAGCCCTACAGAGAGTACCTACCTACCTACAGTCATGTGTAAAAATATGGGAGAACGCAACATCTCCAAAATATGTCCCAATGCACCTTATTCCAGTGTAATAGATAAGAACTTTGTAACATATTTATGAGAGGAATCTTTCGATACATATTTTTGCATTTGACTTTACCTATGTTATGTGATGTGAAACATAAATATAAGAAGTACATATGGATTGGCGTTCATATTTATTATTATTCTTATTTCAAAAAATCCGGGATGAAGAGTAGTCTATTCAAGCTATCTCCATTCCTCATCCAATTTCGTCAAGCCGTTGCAGCGTGAAAGATCAGGGCCCGAATTATGGTCGCCTTTATCGCGGTGGATAAAGCATCCGTCACTCTCGCACTTGCGTACTGGTGATAAAGTGACAGACGTTTTATCCATATCGATAAACACGACCATAATAGGCCCGCAGGTAACAACACACACACAAACTTTCGAATTTATAATAGCAGTAGGATAAGACAACCCGGACGAGAGAGTTCCCACAATACGAGTACAATACCAAGTGTAAGCACTTAACTCTTTTACATAGCTAGAACTGGGTTACCACATGGTCACTTACTACATGGTTACATGAACCTTGGCATTTGGATTTAAGCTAAACAGAAATAGCGAGGCATTTTTATTTCTCACCTAATTGGTAGGCAGTAACATTAGCGTGCATACATTTGCTCGCATAATCCAAGTATGTATATATTAATTCACTGTTTTTTAAACATTTTAGGCCATTAAAGGGGTTTAAGTTGAACACATCCGCTTCTAAACCGCACTAGACACAATTAAATATGGAAGTTGTATGCTGCATACTACACTGCGCGGTTTTATTTATGTATCGTCGAGCGGGTTCCCGCGGCGGGAGAACATAGAGGGGCTTTTGTGGTTTCGTTGCGTTCGTAACTTTGACAATACGATAGTCGATAACATATCAAAGGCAACATGGTTTATGGATAGTTTGATTAGACAGATAGCAAATAAAAGAAATCGAGGGTAGTTTCATAAATCCGCTATCTATAGCGGTTCAAAACATATAGCTCTAATAGGACAAACGGACGCACAGCGTAGGCATATTCTGGGGTCCTTGTGTAAAAGTCTTCTAAAGATCAAGTGAAAAAGGGTTTAAGTCTAGTATACCGTAAACTGGGGGTACTTTGATTTACGGGGTAACATTGCCCACCCCAAAAACTATCTTTAATATTTAATTATTCTATTAAATGTTTCATCAGGACTAAGTTACTCATACAGTTATATAATTACTTCAACAATTTAAGAACATAACAACTAAAACAGTTATCGTTTTAAGGTCGGGCAATGTTACCCCGTAAATCAAAGTACCCCCAGTTTACCGGTACTCCTTTCATGTATTTACCCTTTTTTTATTACGGGTTAAGTCGACTTGTTGCCCTTTTTCACTAGGACCCCAGTATTAATGGGCTCCCTTCTGTTCTTTATTTTATACGGAACCCTAAAAATGTAGAATAAGGTCTGACAGTATCTTTTATTTTTTACTACACAGGGTAATTGAATATTAGATAGGTTTCATTTCCTTGAGCATTTACTCGAGTATTCTTCGAATGTGCTCGTCTATCAGCAACATTGGAGGAAAAAGATCATGTAATGCCTCATGCGAAAATCTGTATTTACGTCAATAAATTACCTTACATTATAATAATTTATATGAAATTTCAATTTTTACTTTTTTGGACTTGATATACCAGTGCTAGGCCGGCTTGTAGGACGCCGACTTCAGTTGAACTGACTTACCTACCATTTTATACAAAGTTTTTTCTTGCATTTTTGAATGCGTGTTTTTGTTTTTTTAAACATTTATTTCATTTTATACTTTTTAGTGATCCTATTTATGCTGTAATGTAGTCCCACTTCACAATTATTGAAAAACAATAAAACAATTCAAGCTCGCCGCAGGCAACGCCGCGGAAATGTCATAGTCATATGTAAACCTAAATTTGCTCAAATATCTTAATCGAGATATCTTATCGCCTCCCTTCAAATAGGTACCGTTAAGGAGTTCCGGTGGCCATCTGTGGTCTTCATCATTAGTTCCACTATACCATATAGTATTTTTCAAAAGCAAATGCACGAGTTACAGTGAAAATTACCAAAATCGCTATAGGTGTGCCTCTAATATTTGAAGAGTTCCCTTGACTTCTCCAAGATTCCATCTTCAGATCCTGACGTGTTAACAATAGGACCAACTAGAAAGTACACCCATTCAAACAACGATTTTTTTTTTTATTGGGTCCAGTGTTCTCCAAGTAATCGGGGAACAAAAAAAACCCGAACAATTGAGAACCTCCTCCTTTTTTTGAAATCGGTTATATTATATATTGGACATTAAGATCGCTCCTGTGTTTTGGAGAAAAGAAGTTATCTCTAAGCATGGCCAACATTCGCCACGCGGCACACGTCATGCGCGCAAAAAGGAGTTAAAACATTTCTTCTCTCTTTTATTTTTATGCATACACCCGCACACTTCCGTTCAGGTTGAATTGAACGCAATAGGTACAATCAGCAAGATATGTGGTCTGCCACCTTAAGGTTGAATTTCGTTTGCACATCTTACAAAGAAGGGTGTTGAGACTATCGGTTTAAAGTCGACTTTAGCGTTTTTTAGGAAGTTGTGTCAAAATTGAATGTTCATTGCAGTTATTTTGCCGACTGTACGGTCCGTCTTGTAAGTAGATGCACACTTTAGTACTTTGTCCCAACGTCACGTTTGAACTACTGCACTAGGTAATCTGTCCAAGGCGCTAAAGCGACAATGTACAAGAGTGTGCCGCTACTTACAAGGCCGAATGTTGTACCATGGTTGCGTCGTGGGTAAAAAATATGATGCAGTTAAATATCGTTCTGTTTTTATTAGTTACGGCAAGATAATGGGTCGGTCTGTTCTGCGCGCGGTCGGCGGAACAACTCGAGACCACCTCTATTTATATCGCGCCTGTAACACATTCTGCGGCAGCGTAACTGAATATTACAAGTTAAATCAACAGACTTCGGTTGTACTCGTAAAGAGCTCCGGCCTTGAGACCGACGAGGGCGGGTCGCTAAACTTAATGTTGCTGTACACAATAGTATATCGAACCTACCCACGCTGCCGTGGGAAATATTAAATGGAATGTCTGGTAGAGCGGCCGAGTTATCGATCGCTATCCCGACTAGAATCTCTAATGGAGGTCATGAAATGTCTGGGAAATGACGCGAAACGATACCTTCGCTTCAGTAGGCTTCCTAGGATGTTGGTACAGCGAGCGTATCTAGAGCGTGGCAGGTGGTTTAGATAATGCTGTCTTTACGGTCCACGGGATACAGATGTGTTATTATTATAAGGACGATGCGCCACGATTGCTGAAACCTGTTAAATCTTCTGAAGGAACCAGATAGGCAGTTATTTGTAGTTTTTGTATGTTTAGATTGACGGAATATTCCTTAAACATGTCGAGGGAAATCATGATTTATGACACTGATGTCATAAACTTAAGTTTCATGAAATGAAGATCGTTCAAGTTTTAGATAGATAAATAATCTAACGCGGTCTCTTTAAAATATATACAGAATTGGCCCAATCTTTTAGTTCATGATTATATAGGCTACGACAGCGTTTATATGTATGTGGGCAGCATGTAGTGCGTGTCTGTAATAACTGCGCTTAGAAATGTAACAGCTAGCGGCAGACTGACGAGATGCGAATGGATGGCTGACAATCGCGTGTCGAAGCGCCGGAACGCTTATGTTATAACATAACTATTATACGATGTTGATAGCATTCAATTATTTCACCGACGACTTTAATTTAGAAGCGTCAATAGTAGCGTCTATTAATACGATGTGTTCGACTTTTACACCTGTCAGCGAGGCGCTAACGTATGAAACACGACAAATGATTCAATCTATCTCGAGCACGATATCGTAGTATCGAAGTTACGGTATCGTATCATTATCGAGGAAATTCGAATGGCGAGGGGCATAGCGACCTTCCGTTAATACGGACGCCTACTATAATGTTGTAGCACAAACTTTGAAGTTGATATTTAATAGAGTAAACTTACACATAAGTTCTACTTCCGTTAGATCAAGTAGTTCTGTTTTTTTGCAGATTTGTTTAGATGAAGGTTCATTGATTTACCAAAATTTCCGACATTAAGCACCGAACGCAACCTCGTTTTTTTATTATTGTAATCATTCCTGAGATTGTGACGATTTTATTACTTCACGCAGGAAGTCAGGTTTTTGATTGAGTACGGCCATATAGAGACGATTTAAGTTTTAATTGTAGCAAAATACATATTCTGTTTTACAAAGATAACATTGAATGTAGTGTTTCTTTAAAACCAAGAAAATGAATGACAGCAATATTACATTACTCGTACTACTCCTACTAATATTATGAATAAGAAGTAACTTGGTTTCTGTTTGTTACCTTTTTACGCCTAAGCCGCTGACTCGATTTTTAGGAAAGGTCCTCATACAATTTTGATCTTAAAATGTGTTAGGTGGCTAGTATGAAATCAATTCTGTTTTTTTTAATGTTATAAAATATTTTAAGTCTAGGTATCTGTTTTGGTTCTAAAGTGAATAAATGTTTTTGTTCTAGTTGCACTCGTGTTTATTTTAATAAATAGGGTACGTTACACTATTTGCGATAACGTTTTTAATATATTATAATTATTTTTAAAACCACACATGGGGCTATATATTCAACTCGATAAAACCTAATTGCTGTTGAAATGCTATCAAAACTGTGTGTTGGTGAAAATTAATCTGATGATGGCTGTTAGGTTTTACGATCTTTTATCAGGCAAAGGACAGACATGGCTGCCGCCCAAACGGTCCTGAGTTGAAGAGATAATAAAATATTAAAATATAAATTGGCAGTTGCGGGTGAAATACGTTTATACCACTAGATAACATAACATACCACGCTACCTTAAAATTTATACCTACCGGCTGCTACGACCATCTACGGCGTAGCGCTTATGTAGCACCACTATTCTACACGGTAAAACAATATTGCTTTTGATATTTTATTCAAAACCGAATGAACATGTACTTTTACTGCTATGGACCATACTATAGGAGCCTACGTTCGAAACGGTAATTATGACTGGCCCAAAAACAGTTAAAGCTTGCGGCCAAGTGTTTCTTATTCTACTGAGTGTAAATAGGAAATTCTCTTTCTCACATTTTCAACGTTTTGACGACTCTTATTTATTTGATATTAATGGTGGTTTGACCAGTAGAATAGAGGCCCAGTACGTTAAAATTCTTGTTGTTTTAACAACGTTTTGAAAGCGACGAAACGTAACCAATGAAACCTCTCAAATGGTTGGCGTCGGCACGCGGACACAACGCTCCTTGCGCAGCCAACAATGGGCCCTCGATAACAATAACCGTACGAAACAATACTTTTTCATTTTTCAGGATTCGTTTTTTGTTATTTGTAATATACAGGGTGTGGGTGGGTGGGTGTACCTACTTTATGTTACGGAATAAGTCAACCCCTTCTATACCGGTCCAAAATATAGTTTTAACTTCCTCATATGTTAATTAATTAAGGAGTTATTAAGATCTTAATGATACTGACAAAGAACGCTTACTTCTTAATACTTAATACTTCTTAATTTTAGTACAAAATTCCAACACTTGATATCTAATTCGAAATAACGTAGCAATGTTTTAAATTACAACATAATTAATTATTGTTTATAACTTCGCTACCACTACATTACTGTCAAGTAAATAAGAGCTATCAAAACGGTGATAATACGATGACAGCTCAAACACAATATTGATTTTACCGTGTTTAATAAGGGCCCAGGACTCCCAAAACAGACAATTTAAATTCAAATTCAATTTGTTTACTTCAAGCCAAAATGTACCGCATTTTATATGTTTTTTTTACCTGGAATACCCAAGTCTATCTGCGCTGCGGTTTAATTATTGGAAGTAAGCATATATTAACGAAGTACGAGTATGGCTGTATGGCAAATAATACTGAAAGTCGCCAAAAAAACAGCGGTGTCTTTATCCCCCGACTGCGTTAGAAGGAAGCTATGGTTTTCGAGTGTACGTACTCGTATGTATGGATGTATGTATGTCTTTTTAACGCTGTACTGCCTAAACGGCTTGATGGATTTTGTAATGTATTTTTTGTGTGAGTGACATAGGCTATAATATTTTAATCAAAGTAATGAGACCCACGTCTTTAAATAAAATAAAATAAATATTATGCATAGACGACAATTTTTTAAAAAATCGGTCGAGATTTTAAGGTTTTTATTTTTATTAGACTAACCTATTTGTTCATAATAAGTGGAATGCAGATGACGAGTGGAATGCGATATACGATATACTAATGTATGTCAGGGGACAGCCTTGCGCAATTAGACCTAGTCCCTACGACTTTTTCGCGTAGATTTCGATTATCGTTATTCCCTCGGGAACTTTTTATTTTTTCGGGATGAAAAGTGCCTTTGTGTTAATCCAGAATATAAGCTATCGCCACTCCAAATCCATCCAATGCCGTCCAGCGATTGCAGCGTGAAAGAGTAACAAATATCCATACATACATTTTTTTAATATTAGTTTAGTTTATAATATTAGTAAGGATCATCGTACATACTTAATATGCAAAACATCCAAAAGTCATCACACAAATATTTCCTTAACCGGGAATGGAACCAAGGACTAAGAGAAGAGGTATCTAACCGCGTCGTCTAAGTTTTGATTGGGTCTGGAACTCTGGATTCATTTTAAATAAGTTTCGAAAATAATACCTAAATTAACCGACCATTTTAAAATAAGTGTTTTTTTGCCTCTGGAAGACGGGTTTTTGTTTTTATACATTTATTTTATTGTTGATCGGGTCGCCTTCCCGAACACATGGTTGAGGGTGGCGATGGCTGAGATACGCGTCATACTCGCAAACGGGTGCTGTCTGTGGGGTCCGGTCTGTTCACGCATGCAAGGATCTGTTTTTCAGTTAGTTATTTAAATTATCGTTCCTGACGTAGATCGTAATTAAATTAAAAATAGTGACTAGGAGAACACTATTTTTAATTTAATGATATTGAGCTTACATTTGTAATGATTTTATTGGTGTTAGTTTTAAAATAATTATTTATTACTTGATTACCTTTTAAGTATTATTGTATTTTATTACAGGAAAAAATGACCTTCTGATGGTCTTGTCTGAAGCGCTAGTAGATTCACTCTATATTACCGACGTGTAAAAAAGCCCTCATGTGGCCAATTTACGGAATAAATATTTTATTCTCAAACATGCTCGGAAAAAACGGTTTTCCGATTGAAAGAAAAGGACGGAAAGAGCCTCATTTTACTCCTAGGAGTAAAAAAACCATATGAAAACACTTTCCGTCCATGTCTATATTTTTCTTAACAATGCTGTCAATTTGCATACAAAATCAAAAGGACCAAGACAAAAATTCCAAACAGCCAAGGTAACTGCTCGCTTTTTTAGTACAGTGCGTGTGTTTCTTTTTGAATTTGCATTCCAATTTCTATGGTTAGTATTTAAAAACAATTGACAGTCGGTAACATTCGTTCATTCTGCATAATTAAACTGCTAACCACCTCGTCAGGAAAACCCTTGCTTTCCGCGCCTAGGCAACAATGTACTAGAATTTTATACTTTTTAGTGATCGTAATAATACCTACTTTTATGTAGTCCCACTTCTCAATTAATATGAAACTATAGAACATTTCAATCTCGCCGCAAGCAAAAGTCATAGTGATATATTTAAACCTAAATATGCTTTGTCATAGTCGCTCAACTATGTTAATCGAAATATCTTGTCGCCACCCCAGAAATATATACTGTTTAGGAGTTCCGGTGGCCATCTGCGGTCTTCATCATCGGTTCCACTTCACAAAATAGTGCTTTCCTAGAGCGAATACACCAGTTAAAATGAAAAGTACCAAAATCGCTATAGGTGTGCCAATACATTTTGAAGAGTTCCGTCGCTTCCTCATTGACTCCATAATTAAATCTTCATTTTGATAAAAGTGGGACGAAACGGGAAACACCAGGTTACAAATAAAAAGAGAATGATCAGAATCGGTTCACTCAGTCGAAAGTTCTTAGGTAACAATAACAAACATAAAAAATAAAAAAACTAGTCGAATTGGAACCTGAAGTCGTTTAAAAAAGGAACCCTTATGGGGAGACTTCGGTGTCTGTCTGTATGTCACAGTAGTTTTAGTATACTAGTAGGCCAGTGGAAATCTTCTATCACTATTTCAGATGTAGGTATGTAAAATGTTCATAATTTTAAAACCGGTCAAGTGCGAATCAAACTCACAATTGATTTGTCCGTATCATCACACAATATGAACCCTTAAATAATTAGTAATAATCTTAAATAATAGTAAAGAATACGATAGACACTAGGTATAGCAATTCCGTGATTCGATAAAAAAACTCCGACTAAGGTTAAGCAACCACAAAAGCAACTATCTGTATGTTTTTAACTTGAACGCGTGGAACATCATGTCATATACATGATACATGTGTGTGTATTACAATGTCAACCAGTTCGAACCACACTTGTGAGTTCCAAATTCAAATATTCTTACGGTGCTCCTACACTAGATGTTATAAACGTTATAAAACATTTGTAGTATAAATCACGAGTGTTTAACAGACACGAAAAACTTCTAGTAGGTATATTCATACCATTTAAAAAAAAAAATAAGTCAACCAATAGTTCAATAATTTATTTGTAAAACTTAACAGAAAATGTATACAAAGTCAGGGTAAAAACCCTGTATTGTGGATATTTATTTCTGTTATAGTTCATTACACAATTCAACATCTTTTTTTTTCAATCAAAGTGGCTTATATTTATATGTGAGTTTACTTCGTTTGATAAAAAACATGACTTTAGTGATGACGGACTGCCAGCCGAGAGGTGGCGATGGTCACTACAATGCTCTAAACCGAAACTTCCAGAACGGTCTCGTTCACACACGAAAAAGAGATAAAGGTAACGTAACTTTGAAACCCGATTTTTAATGTATGATTACTTTGCTAATGCCTATACTTACTTATGAGATTAAGACACAATAAAGGTAGTTACAAAGTGTTGTGAGACAGTTTAGCCATACCTTATCGACGAAAGTTGGTCATTAAAAAGGGATTACCGAATTACTACCAATAGACATTTTTTGAGGTTAGGGTGAATCAAGTAATTTAAGTTAAAAAGTGTAAGAGTGTTATGGCGACTTGTTGCTTTGCCGGAATCACGCAAGGTTCAATGGAGCGAATGTAGTTCACGTGTAGCAGTCAACTTGACCTAAAAGGGTACCTATCTGCACGCCGAGCCTTGCGACCGCAGCTGCACGACTAACTAAAATATATTGTGTTTTGTTGTACATAAGGAATATTACAAGAGGTTGCCGATTTAAAGTTAACTTACTTTTATGTTGTAAGACATTTTAAACACATATAGTTCACATACATGTGTTTAAAATGTCTTATTCAAATACATTGTGCAAAAATGGTTTTTGGTGAAACCTACTTATGTACATTTATATACCTCGTTACTTCAACCAATGGAACGGAAATCCAAAGTAATGATTTTTTCATCACTGTGCCAGAGTAAATTTGGAAAAGGGACGCTATAATGAGCCTTAAGTGTAAATGAGAAGAAAATACAAGGTTATACAAAAGCTCAAACAAATTATAATTCTTATTTAATTATGAGAATAATAATATATTTTTTTACAGCTTACTTTTTTGAACATAGTATACGATACGATCTGATGTTATCAACCATATATTTAACAAGTTTAAACTTTTCGATTTTCTTTCATATATTTTTTCGAATGTCGTTAAATTTTATTATAGGTGTGTATCCTCTGTATTTCCCTGACTATGTGTTTCTTAGTATTTCTTACTTAAAATATACGTCGTGACATAACGTCAAGAGGTTAACATACATTATGAATGCTCTAGGTTAACCTATATGGGGATGCTAACATACATTCGCTGTCTTTAGTTAACACATGGCCACACGTGGTTTAATGTGAGACTATAATTGTGTGCAGTGCGTTAACAACCGACGCTCTACGGCGACCGTCCACCGCAACGCGAGTAAAAATGATTCGTAAAGTAACTCAAAGAAATGCGGTCAGCTCGACGAACGAAGTCGTTTCTTGTTACTTTTAGCCTAACGTGCGTACAGTCAGCTGCAGAGATAAGTATACCCTCCTGCATACAAGTTTCCTATGCAGGGGGGTATACTTATCTCTGCAGCTGACTGTACTATAAGCCGCTTATGAGAGCCGTCCCTCTGCTAGAAATCACAGGCTTATAACAAATTACGCCACGGCTTGCTTTATAGAGAAGCACATTCTTTTATACACATAATATCGTACACAGATAGATGTTGGTAAAGTTCGGTTTGGGGTTTTCATAACCGACTCGCCCATATATGAAAATTCCCAACAGTTTCTGATAATTATCATTACATTATCGGTTTGACGGTATTCGACTGCAACCCGTATTCGGCCACCGCCTACACAGGCCAATTCGCTTAAACCGCACACGGTCGACGAATTCGGCCACCGACTAATGTAGACGCCGCATACCTTTTGGGTGTATATGCTGAAGGTTATGGGCAAAAACTACTGCACTGAAAACTACGCTGCTGAAAGCGCTAAATCATCTAAAAAAAAACTTCTAAGAGAAGTGTACTATAGAATACTGAAATAAGTATTTAATAGATTCTCTCATTAATTAGACAAATAAAGGGTGAGTATACGATTAAATAAATTAAAAAAACACTACGTTTCTGTACATTTTATGCCGTGTATTGTATAAGCTACTTTTAGCGACACTTTCCCAGGGCCCCAGCCAAGATGCGAACGCTACCAACGTTTTTCTTATGTATCACTCAAAATCTGTGATGACATTCTCGTGCGCTGCGATGAACCGCGTGGTCAACTGTAATCCCATTCATTTAGAGTGATAGAAAAGAAAAACATATTATTAGTAGTGTTTACGTGTTGGCTAGGCCCTCCGGGCCTCTATTCTACTGGGTAAAACCATATTGCTATAAGATAAAATGTCAAAGGTGATATGGTTTTACCCTTAGAATAATAACAAAAATATATACTTTGTATAAGCCGAAATTAAAATAATTTGCCACGGTGCGACTGCAATTCAAGAGACGTATATTTTTTAAATGCAGCGACTGCGTCGTGAAATGAGCAAACGTAAATAATTAAGTGCCTTAGACAACCTACTTGGAAGGCTTCGATAACGATATCCTCTTAGGACGATCAATATTTATGGTTACGTTGTAGTACCAATTCTCTATTACCGTTGCACAGAACCTATAAATTTAGCCATTACGTTAAGTGGCTCTGTGTTTTATACACTGTAATACATTTGTACTTCTCTTAGGTAATGGAATAATTTAGTAGACGTTTTTCGTCCTATATTAGAAATATAAAATAGGTATAGAGCATTGTCGAAAGTATTTCAGGGTCACATACTGGTTAACTATTGAATGCTGAAGCTGAATCATTACGATTGTATGCCCAAGGAAGACCCTTATTTTAGGATTGAATATTGTTTCTATATTATTGTATCATTCTTCGGAGTAATATTTACTGCTAGGTATCTACTGTTGTTTTAATTACGTTTAGTTAGGTTCGGTTTTTACTTCAATAACCTACCACAAAAAATGAGCAGTCACCGTGCCTAACCGTGGAGACTATATACATCTCCCTGTATGATTACCTATTATTTTAATATGACATCTGGAGACTTTACATCTCCAAAATTGACCGTGGAAACTTTCTACATCTCCCTTATTTTATTTTTTGTGTTTTTTTTTTTATAATTATATTTAATTTTAATTTGACATCTGGAGACTCTTTACAGCTCCAAAATTGACCGTGGAGACTTTCTACATCTCCCTTGTTTTGTGTTTTTTTTAATTAATATTTAATTCTTAATTTTAATTTGACATTTGGAGACTGTTTACATCTCCGAAATTGTATTATTTATTTTAATCCGACATTTGGATATATTTAATTATTATTACTACTGGGACCTGTACATCCCTGTGACATTTAAATTGTGTAGCTTAAGTTTAGAATTGTAATAAGTGATTTATTTAGAAAAAAGGCTTACTGTTGAGTTTCTTGCGGCGCTTCTTCTCAACAGTGGTCTCTTTGGAAGCGCTGGTAGACTCAGACTTGTAAAAGTGCCTACAGGGCCTACTTACAAAACTTAAAAAAAAAAAAAAAAAAAAACTATCAAGGATTCATTGTATGAAACGCCTGTTGATATTTGGAAGGGTGTACCTACGTTGTAAATTGTTTCAAGCCCAATCCCATATAACTCAAACTAAATTAACTCAAGAGCTAAATGGAGCAAGCTAATCAACTGTAATGTAGTCATCCAAGTTTTCTTGAATTATAATAACCAACATATTTAAATTGCTTAAGATAAATGCGGTAAGTATGCTTTCCCATTTAATGATACCAATCATTAATCTCTGTTTTCAAACATGCTTTATAAGCTTTCCTTGTATGTTACTAATAAAGTACCTTGGTACGTAAACAAATCTAGAAAATAGAAGAAGAGTTGAAATTTTGCCTATAAATACCTATCATCAAAAAATATCACTCTTGAAACCGTGTAGTACCTACTCGTATCACATCTCAAAAAACAATGATAGTAAAAGCGTCCGTGATATTTGGGTTGACGATAGTTTACCTGAAAAGTTTATTTGATGCGATTGCTAATGGTTTCAAGAGCGATGTTTTGTTTTTTACAAATTAAAAATACTGTTCGCCTCTTCTTAATGCGTCATTTACATGCAGCTGCAGTGAAGTGGGTAGCGCGAGTATTTAAATGGGTCACTTCTCATGCCCCTGCCGCCACCACCGTGCGATTTTGGGCGGAAGTCAAAGGCGGCCATTGCCAGCATTCGACTACGCAGAGAGCTGGGAACAGCACGATAACAACCACTGCTGATTGCCATCAGGCCGATGTTGCCGCCTGCATGCAAATCACGTATCGTATACACGTTAGTTAACTGATGCCTACTTATATCTTGCCTCAAAAGGTTTGGACCTTGGAAGGCTATTGGTTGCCTTTAACTACCTATACAAAAAAACAAATTCAATATTGACTTTTGTTGGATGACACAAATTCCAAATTTAACTAGTAAAACGTGGCGTTGCCCTGACTAATCCAATCTTATATTAATAGCGTAAGTTAGAGCTAACAGTTTCTTATAACCTGCTGTATGATTTTAAATGTAGATAAATGGATGAACTTACGAACAGTTACAGCAACTCGTGCTTTTCAAATACCACAAGGGTAGCAGTCCTATTCGCCACGTGTCCGAGTGATCCATTCAGATAAAGGTTGCCACAGGTGTCCTAGCGGCTTCGTTTATAGTTCCCTACCGTCTCGAGCACGTACCAATATCGTGCGGTCTATATTTATGATACTAACTCAAGTTCCTCAAGCAAATCAATATGCAGTAAACAATACCCACACTGTGTAAGAAAATAATACTGCTTGTTACGATCTCAAGTTACCGATTAATATCCGATATGACAACGTAGATTGTCCTGTCATACCCGGCAACCATTTAACGTCTCATATTATTATTACTAGGTATGTTCATGATAGCGTGTTATTAAAATATAGGTCGGTTGAAACTGTTGAAAGTGTCGGGATATCCCAAGTTTCGATGGATCAATGACCTGACGAAAGTGGGTTGCATCGGGACGGTTAGCTGGATGGAATAACCGGAAGGGTTGGCACTGAAACACATTCTGACAGAGCCATGTATTGGTGCTTTGGGTCTTCCTTACAATTGAATACTACTATTAGTTACCAGCGCCTATGTAATTGTCTTGTTATATTTACTCGAAGAGGGTACGAATAAAATCTTTAAACTGAAGTTTTTAATTACTTACATTGTAACCTAAATGATTCGAATAATGTATTAAGAATAATGGTGACTATAATCAACTTCGAATTTCTCTATATTGGTAAGGTTGTGGTTGGAAGACGTATAAGTCGATCTGCCATTTTCTAATACTTAGGTACTAATTAAGGTTATTTTTATTAAATTCGTGATTTTACGTATTTCCTACTGTTGTAATAATTTATAGCATAAGTAGGTAAATATTAATCTTCTTTTGTACTCATATGAAATCCTTAGTAAAATATGAGCTTATTATTTATATATAAAATTATGCTGACAAATGAACTAAACTTGCGCCCGGTATAATCGATCGTACCTACCATGTAAAATTACTACTTAGTGCTTTTGTTTTGAACTCAATTTACAAATTGACAACCTGTATTTTAACTATTTGTACCTATTTCCTGAAATACCACAATTCCGTGTCCATCTGAAGGAATTTGAATGGGAAATAGATAGAGACTGCCTAACACATGACTGCCTTATACGATAGGTACTATGATGCACAAGCACATAAGTATGCAATTTCGTATTGAAACGTCAGAAGACAACACACGTGCTAAATTGTTTCAATTAGATGACATAAAACAATGAGACGAGCCGTGACTTCCCATTCAGCCTGTAATGGGCATGTCTGTTGCAATAACAGTATTTAATTTAATTGATATTAGACAGCTGTCTGGTGCGATACTCATGTTATCACGTGTCGTGTCGCTATCAGTGGTATAGATCGATATGAATATTTTGGCCGCTTAGGCCATGAGGCACTTTCACCGCCGTTACACGCGTTTTCTAGCGAAACACCGAACTCAATTATTAATAGCAGCCTATTTTTGGAGCGGCTTCGGACGCCGATTCGCGCTCGGGCATGTGCGAGGCCCGGGCGAAGTCACTCTCTCACCTAGGCCAGGTGTACACGCCGGAAACTTCAAATCCAAAGTGCCAGGAGCCGGCGTAGGCGCCCTGGCCCTTGGGGCCGGTGCACACGCCATGGCCGTGGGCCTTGCCGTCCTCCCAGCCGCCGCAATAAGTGCCGCCGTCGTCAAAGTCGAAGCGGCCGCCGTTGAGGCCGCGCTGCGGGGGGTTTCCGCTAACGGCGTGCGCGGCGTCGGCTAGCTCGCTCGGCTGCATCACGCGAGACCGTGGTGCCGCGGAGGGGAGGGCCTCCCGCGCGCGCCCTCCGCCGAGCTCGTGGTATAAATAAACATCAGCTGGGCATGTCGCGCCGCGGCGCGCCGCCGAGTGAACTCCGCTCCCGTCCTGCGCGAGGAGGACTGCGCCGCGCGCCGCGCCCGCCCGCCCCGCCGCCCTCCCGCCGCCCGCCTTGCGCACTGCGCCGCGGGACCTACTCACTCGCTAAACTCGCGCCTCCGCCGGCTCCACGCGACCTCCGACCTCCGACCTCCGCTGATCCGCCAGAGGCGCTCCACAGCCGCTCTGTCCGACCATATGCTAAAACATCTGACAAATCCTACCACTTACTTACTTGTGAATAAAGTGGAAACATGTTAAGTTAAACATTCAGAAAGTCAAAAAAAATTAAACATGCAATTTTTCTCTTAAAATGCTACTTTAGGGATTATGGTAATTTTTTTTTTTAATTTACTTCGGAAACCCCTCAACATCCAATCACGATGTTATTGAATGGAGGATTATCCCTATTTTCAGTGATTGTTTAGGGCATGTAACCTCAAAATGACAACTGTGCAAAAAAAAACCCATTTAATTTCATGAAACACGATTAATTCATTTTATTATGCATCGTCAAATTTTAGTTAAATTGTTTTCAATTTCAATCTGTTAGCTAAATATGCAAGCGTTTAAAGCGTCACTTTACCAAAAGAAAAAAAAAAGAAAAGAAAAATGCGCGGATTTTTTTTCAAGAAACTTTGTTATAAGTACCTAATCAGTATTGTAATTTTGTATAGAACGTCGCTATTTTTACTTGCACTCAAAGTGTTTAAAACGAGACTAAACAACCATAATGACACTCGAGTATAGCCAAACATCTCGTGTCATTATGGCTTGTTTTAGTCCCTTGTTGAACAATCTACTATTATAAAATTCCTTTAGGGATTTAAATAAACCGTAGTAAAAAAAAAACCCGGCAAAACCATGCTCAGTGTGGAGTTCCGAAGCCGTTACTACACAAAAACTACCTCAAAAGCAACAAGAATGAACTAATTATCTATTAAAAGTTATTTGGATCTATGATTTTAGTAGGTATAAACACTTAGGCTCGTATTAATAAAATGATCTCAACTCAAAAGCTCGTCTCGAGATGCGTCAAAAATGACAGTGTTCTATGGTTTGACGTTTACTTTGACGTATCTTGTGACGGGCCTCACAGTCAAAATGAGTTTATTAATACGGCCCTAAGTCACCTGTATCACAGCACGGCTGGCACAAGTTGCCCGCGACTTGGTTGTCGCTCGGATCTTCCTTTATAGAGTCTGGCCATCGAAACGTGATACTGAAAATGACCGCGAAATTTAAAAATGTAGCTATAGTATATCTGAATGAGCTACAAATGCTACAATTAAACAATTGTAATGCTTTTGTCATTAACTTACAACTTAATACTTAATGACAAAAGCATCAACATTGTTTAATTGTAGCTCATTCAGACATACTATAGCTACATTTTTAAATTTCGCGGTCATTTTCAGTATCACTTTTCGATGGCCAGACTCTATCTAGTCAGCAACGATAGAGAATTAGAGATGCGCTGACCGACCAGCGAGGAAATACAACTTGTACTACCCGTGCAGGAACCAGTCAACTCTAACTTAGTCGCGACAGTTTTTCTTTTAAATTCGTCTTCGTAAGATATTTTTCAGATTTTTTGTATTTGTAGTTTGACTGTTACTTAATCGAAAAATTGACACTCAAACCCGCAATATATTTTAAAATCTATCCAACGACACCCCGACAAATATACATCACCACGTTACGTGTAGGGGAGGAACACTAAAAAAACAAAATTTTATTTTATCTCTTTGTTGGTGTGACTAATGTGCAGGGCTCGTACTTTTAATGCCGTTGATGCAAAAATGACGTCACGCTACATAGAATATGATTCCAAATGCTTTTATTGTAATTATTAACCTTTAGACGTCAATCATTTAATGATGTACAAATGAGTTAAGTAATCTATTGACGCGTAGAAAAATAAATACCTACTTCATACCTAAAACGCAAATGAAACCATTTGATTGAGAAGCACAGTGGCAAAAATCATCGACTAACATTGTCATTTAAAAAAAAAACAGTTTTTAGGTTGTAATAATACATAATATGATTGAATTAGTTATAAATACAATTATGGCATTGACATGCATAAAAGAAAATTGTCTCGATTTGCTATTTTTAGTACCTAATAGGTGGTGAAAAAAAAAGATGCTGCCGTGATCCGTATTTTGATTGCGATTAAGCTGTATATAACTTAAATCATTTTACCGCCTCTTTTTTAACATTTTTTTATTTGTACAAGTTAATACATACCTACCTAAATGCCTACCAAATAAAAGCAGAGCACTCTGTGTGTAAAATTTCGTCATTTTGACGTCATCGGCATCAAAAGTACGACTCCTGCTAATGTGTAGGTATATTCATGCCAAATTACAGCTTTAAGGGTCTCGGAGCTAGGCTGCGGACGGACGGACGGACGGACATGGCGAAACTATAAGGGTTCCTAGTTTGACTTCGGAACCCTAAAAAAAGGCATAATATCAGCCGACGTATGGCCAGTACGGCCTTGAGTGCCTTGACATGGGTCTTCCGCAGGATCTCCACGACGACTACGAATACCTACACACACTCCTCTTATCGAAAGATAAACACGTATTTATTCGTACTTCTGATTTTAAAACTACTACAGACAAAAAGAAACGTACTGTTGTAAAATGTATAAGTCCCTGTGCTTGCACTGCGTGGACTTTATGTTAAGTAAGATAGAACCTTGTCGCAGCAGTAACTCTATGAACTATTAATTAATTGTTTAACTAATTTGTTTGCCACCATGGTGTTATTAAAAATAAACCTCCAAAGCGAATTTTAATAAGGTACGAGTACGATAAATAAAATAAGTAGCTACACAGAAAAAATAATAAAATATGTACAAGAACTTTCCTACCCACCGAACTACATTAATTTGAAAGACAGCAGTTTGCACGCACCGAGGGTACCGTCGTTACTTGACACTTCCGCATTGCCAGGCCGATAAGGGCTGGTCCCTAGGGGCTGCACGCTCCCTCAAAGTCACGCCATTTAGAACCTAACAAAAACGGTCACAGGTTTAGTAACCTACTTACGATACGCCTTCTCTATACATACACAAGCAATTTTGCTTGACTGCTAAGTCAAACTTCTGACAATAAGGTAAAAACTGTGTGGAAAATAATAAATAGAGACACGGGTAAGTAAATCTAAAACTCGTTATAATCAAATCACCAGCAGGTGCATTTTGCAGGTGATAGGACCTTGTGCAGGGTCCGTCCGGATCGCTACCACCATATCCATTAACCTACCGCCAAACAGCAGTGTTCGCATTGTTGTGTTCCGGTTTGGAAGTAAGACAGCTGGTGTAATGACTAGCATAGAGGCATTCCATCTTAGTTCTCATGGTTAGCAACGCATTTGCAACCTTAGGCTTGCAGTCTTGTGAATGTATATGGGTTACAGTTTCCACTTACCATCAGGTGGTCTGTGTGCTCATTTGCCTTCTCTATGCCATAAAAAAAACATAAACAAGGATGACGAACAAATCACATAAAAAAAGACGTGGCCTTAGCGTTCGAAGATTATTTCTCCACCATAGATTATATCGCCACCACGAAATGTCTTCAATCATCTGCGATTGGAGCTCAAAAAATACTTTGTGCTAATGTTACTAAATGTAATTTAAGTTTTGATTTTAGCCACGTAGATTCAGTTTCTGTTGTAAAGGTATTTAAATCGCTCAGTTTAAAAAAAACTGAGGATTTATGGGGAACGTCAGTTAAAGTCGTCCATCATATCATAGATATAATTGCACCTCACCTAGCTTTAATCTACAATAATTGCATTTCAGAGGGTGTCCCTCCAAATCTTATGAAATATAGTAAAATATACTAGCAGGTAAATTAAGTTCGGCAGCTTATGCTGTTAAGAAAATCAGGCAACTTACCAATGTTGAGACAGCTCGCTTAGTTTACTATAGTTATTTTCATAGTGTTATGTCGTACCTATGGTATTCTGGTTTGGAGAAAAGCTGCTGACATACAGACTATATTCGTGTTACAAAAAAGAGCCATTCGTTCTATTCATAGCCTTAACTCCCGGAATTCCTTAAGATTATTATTAAAAGAAATTAGTATCTTGACAGTAGTATCGTCACAATTTAATTTATGAGAATATTATTAATGTCATTAAAAAATCAAGAAGTTTTTGTTAAGAATTGTGATATACATAATTTGAATATAAGAAATAAAAATAAAATTGCTATTAAAACATTTCGTGACCGTAAGGTATATAAATCATTTGTAGGTCAATGCATTCATTTCTATAATAAGTTACCTATTAAAGCAGGTTTAAAGTTACCATTTCCAGTACTTAAATCTAACCTAAAAAAGTCGTTGATGTCTAAAGCTTACAACAGGGTCGAGGACTATCTAACACATAAAAGTGCTTGGCCTAAACTAAACCAAACCTTGATTTTAATTCCATAGAATACTGACGTTTCTTGGTCTTGATTAATTGATTGATGATTCTGATCATTGTTATTATAAATACTTGGACTTTTTTTAACCTCAATTTTTCTTTGTTACATATCCATGTTATGTAATTTATGTATTAGTTATTTTTACAATGTAATTAAATATAATGTACTTATAGAATTTATGAGATATTTTGTGTTGTATTCAAATAAATATTTATAATTTATGTACTTTTTTTTTCTTTTTTTTTTTGCCCCGCGGCGACTTGAACAGCTACTACCGCGGGAATATGACGTTGCCACAATGAAGTGATTTCACCAGTATTTCAGTAGGTACCTACTCCGTTAATGTTCGTTAATGAATGCGAATAGCTCATTGAACGCTTTGCGAAGGATATTTGTAGAAGTTTTCACACTTTTATGCTATGGTTCCTTCCTATCGTAAATGTCACTATACATATAAGTATAAATCAATATAGCAATAAAACACAATCCAATCTTCTCTAGGAAGATTAGTGGCAACGTGGTACGGTGATATGTAGGACAGAGGCCAAGATAGTTGTAACCTCTGTACCACTGCGAGTCCACTTGAAAAGAGAAGTAAGATGCCAGGATACACGAAATAAGTCCAAGTCTTCTATCACTGTGCAAAACAAAGGCATTAAAAGTACAAATCACTAACAAAAAAGAACTTTGAACACCTAAATACACAAAAATAAAAACTAAAACAAATTACACATCCACCATCTTTTGACGTTGCAAATGGCCTCCATTTATGTACTTCAATCATGTTAAATACTATTGAAAATCCTAAAAAGTCAGAATGTGACAGCAGTCAGAATTCTACGGAATTAAAAATCAAGGTATAAACACCTAAATAACTGAATAAGAAACTTGTCATGAAAAAAATGTGTAAATATTATATACTTACATATTGTTCAGTTGACACGGTTTCTGTAGGAGAATGTATCGAAACTTTGTACATGGTTGCCTTGCACTGTCATAGGTAAGTAATTTTGTTATGTATTTTTTTTTACTACTACTTCTTGTTTATTAGTCCTTATGAAAATTCTGTGTCTTGACACATTTTCCTGCTCAAGTTACGCTTGAATATAATATACATATATGTTAGATTCATTGTTTTATATGATACTAGATTAAGCTTTATAATTGTATAATATCATAATTAGTATTTAAAAAAACGACTGACTGTTGAGTTTCTTGCGGCGTTTCTTCTCAGCAGTGGTCTCTTGCAAAGCGCTGATAGATTTTTGACGTGTAAAACTGCCCGGGCGGCCTACTTACTGAATAAATATCTTTTATCTTTATCTCTACGCTTTTTTAATTCCGCACTACTACCAAGAGGGTAATTGCACAAAATATCCAACTTAATCAGTAATCAAGTTTATTGTTCGAAGTAATAATAAAAACCGGGCAAACTTAACTTTGCCGTTGGAAAACTGTTATCCCCGTACATCGACATAGGTCGCGGTTAGGTTACCAACACCGCAAAAGTCTACTAAGTCATGATAGTTTTCCTATTAAATAGATTGTGTGTGCTTTCATTTAAGATATCTTTTAGATATTTAGTATTTATAGTTTAGGCTGTAACCTAACCTAACCTAACCCGCAATATATTTGAAAGGTCTATTCAACGACACCCCACAATATGGGGTAGACGAGAAAAAAAAAATATCCCCACGTTACGTGTAGGGGAGGTACACTAAAAGATTTTTTTTTCAAATTTTAATTTACCTCTTTTTTGGCGTAACTAATATGCATGCCAAATTACAGCTTTCTAGTACATACTAAGACTCTCTGAGCTAGGCTGCGGACGGACGGACATTGGCGAAACTATAAGGGTTCCGGTCAGTTTGACTACGGAACCCTAAAAAACACCTTACTTACATCAAAAGCTCACGTTCTCCAGGTGTCATATATGTGAGACATGCATCACGTGTAATTATTGCCCTCTACACCATTCGACTGCCTTTTGTGGTACTTACTGCTCTTGCAATTCACGATGGCAAGTGGGCTTTGTTAGTTGTTGAACGTGTACATGCACATTGCGGTAGTGTGCGTGTCTGACGGAGCGATCAGTCGCGAGCGCACCATCGCTCAAGTCCTTATGTAACTATACATGTATAACTTTATAATCTGTGGACGTAACTGGGGGAAAAACCTGGAAAAACTTATAGCAAAATAAACTTTTTGTAGCCACTGCTAATTCAATTCAAACTAATACAATTTAAAAAAAGGATAATTTTGTCACTGTACATAACTGTTGTTATCCTTAGACTAAATACTCAAAGAACCCAGATTGATTGTAGCCGTACTTTTACATTACACAACAAAAAATTGGGAGTATGGGCAGGATTTCCTAAGCTTTACAGTATAAAGAAACAAACAGCAAACGTCATGTCATTGTCATGAATTTGACGTTTGTGTAATAATTATTTATTGTGTCTCTGTGTTTGTGACACAGGTTTGTCACTTGTGTTGTGTTTAGTGTACAGCAACAAAAGACTAAAGCTGTTGTATTGTTTATTTATCGACTGTCATTGATTAGTCCTTTATCAATTTATTTAATCTCGCCACATCCCTTGTATAATGAATTAGTTGTGTTCGGCTTTGTATAGATAGTGTACCGTACTAGTGTATTCATGTGGCGTTTGTCGATAATGTGACTAACAAATTATTGATGTGGACAGTATTGTTATTTCATTTTATTATATATTAGTGACTGAGATCTCTGTGCTTAGTTTTGTAGATATAAATTTTCTAACGACAGCATACACCGCGTTTTGTAAGTAATATTTTTTTAAGTATAATCATTCTGTTAAAATTTGTAATTTTTACACATCTGTTTTTTTTCAAGCGTTATGGAGAATCCTACGGCTAGTGCGAGTGATAGGACAACGCTGTCCACCTCTTCATGGCGCCACCCAGCCAACAGGGTCCACCGTTTTATTGCGTTAATGTTTATGTGCTTCCTTTGTTTTGGTAAGAGTAATTCCTATTTCCACTGTAGGTTGGTTAACAAAAAGGGGGAGGTTCTCAATTCATCGAAATTATTATTTTTATAATTATTGTTAACCATTATTTCTACAGCGACTATAAATTGAAATTATATCAACATGCCAATAAATACATCTTTCCAGGTTCCTACTTCTGCTATGACACGCCAGGAGCTCTGGCAGATAATTTTAAAGATGACTTGCATTTGAACACATCCCAGTTCACCCTGGTGTACTCCATCTACTCCTGGCCGAATGTTATATTATGTTTCATTGGAGGATATCTTGTTGACAAGTATGTGTAATAAGTTGTCTTTTATGACTCACCATTATTAGCAGCTGGGTTATAACGATACTTTGTTTATAGTATATTTAGTATTGTGACCTGCTTTAGGTGGAATTATGTTATCAACTTCCATATGAACTGAGTTATGTATGCACTGTACGTGATTATTTTATGCTGCTGTAATGCAATACCAAAAGAAGGCGGCTAACTGCATGGCGCCAGTAAAAGCATTTTAATTTGAATGGGGTTACTAACTAAGGAAATGGGGTCATTGTAGAATGCATTCAACTACTACATCATTTTTAGCCCCCTTATTTGGTGTTACAGTTAGGGAATGCAATTAACCGATTAAATGTAGCATCGGTTACTTTACCGGTTAAGACGAAATTTATCGATTAACCGATTAATAACCGGTTATTAACTGATTGATTTTTTAGCTTAAAAATAATTGTTTCCTTTAGGTTATTCAACATGAAAACTTGTGAACAAAGACGTGTAAATAAAACAGACGTATTTATTATGTGAAAACGTTTTAATTAGTGATATAATTATTTCTTAAATGTTAGATTAGAGATCAGTATTTAGACCACCAGTATACTAGTTTCATTTCTACACATTTAGGACATTCAGTATCTTAAAAAAACAACAACTGTTAATAGAATGTTACTTATGGAGTTGTATAAGATAAAAAATAATTTTCCTCGTAATATTTGAATAAAATTATCTTTAATATAATATATATGGTCCCAGAGCTCAGATGATAACGTCCGAGGCATAGTGTCAAAATTATAACAGTGTTTTAGAAAGAGACCATTAATCGGTTAGCCTTGTTTTTGGTAGCGTGTAGAGCATTCTCTGTTTCACTCATAAACGTGTAACCGGCCGGTGCAGTGCAGTGCAGTGCAACATATCTTCTTTTGTTAGAAACAAAATAATAAAAGCGACACCAACGTTATTTGTTTCATTTGTGAAATACTTATTAATTTTACAGCTCACTAAGAGTTTTTTAAGTGATATTATGCATAATTGCGTATATTGCGATATTTGTGTAATTTTAATATATGTATATTTAGTTTAATTTGTGTCGTCTTTCTAATAAAAGCTTAACAAATGAAGCTTTTTGCAGATCACTTCTATTAACCGGTTAATCGGTTAATTTCATATTTTAACCGGTTACGTTTTTGGCATACATTTTCGATTAAAATCGGTTAATCGGTTAACCAATTAACCGGTTTGCATTCCCTAGTTACAGTATTGTGCGAATAACAAATAGTAGAAATATCTTTTATCTTTTTTATTAATACATTATAAACTCTATAATCTCTTAATTCATCTTCATGTTAATATGAAATTAATTATGTTTAAAAACTTAAGGCTATTTTGCAATTAATTGCACCAACCTAATTTGTAATATGAGGATAATTGCCGTCAGCAATTTACAGTTGCCATATATACCTAATACTTACTTTCTTGTATTAGGCTGTAAGTTTTCCTAAAATAAATAAATAAATAAATAATTATCCTCATCTTGCCTGTGCAGAGCTTTTATAGCTTATGTACAGATGTAGTGAATAAACAGACAACATTGTATCCAATGAAAAGTTTGTATTTATCTTGTTTTCTCAGTCAGTTTCATACCCATTGATAAACAACTCGTAAAAGCAAGATGAAAATGAAGTTATACATACATCATATTTTGCAAATATGATGTATGTTTGTGCACTACATCTGTCCTGTATTTCCACAGAAACTTAACCATTGTGTACACATTATCATTGAAACAAAAGAAAAAAATATATAGAAATAGATATAAACATAACAATAATGTACAAGTGAACTTAACCCTTTAAGAAATCTTCCAATACAATTCAAAATTTTGTCACTTTCTATCTGTTACATTTTAATTGAATGTCAATGTCACTTATCATAAATAATTTTATTTAAAACAAAAGTAAAATTATTTTATATTTTATTCCAGTCTGTAAAAATGTTACAATAATTCCTGTTTTTACTAAATATATGACATTGACTAAGTTTTATTATTATAGGTACTTTGGTGTGAGACTGGGAACTATCATATACATGACTATTGTCTTTGTTGGTGCAATTGTATTTGCACTAGGAGCATATGTTAATATGTACTGGCTTATTATCCTGGGAAGATTCATCTTTGGGTAAGTCAAGTATGGATGTAAAATGATGTGATGTTGGCAATTGTCTTGTACCTAACCTGCTGAAGCAGGCTATTGTCACGCCGGTGCACAAGGGTGGTGAGAGAGATGACGTCGCGAACTACCGGCCTGTATCCATTTTGCCAGCCATTTCAAAAATACTTGAAAAGTTAATAAATATACGCTTAGTTAACTACTTTAATAAATTTAAAATTCTATCTGATAGACAATTTGGATTTAGGCAGGGGAAGTCCACTGAGGATGCAGTTATGGCTTTAACTACATTAATAACCGAAAAGGTTGACAAAAGCAGTAAATGTCTTGCAATATTCCTAGATCTAAAAAAAGCTTTTGACACCGTCTCTCTCCCCGCTCTCGTGCACAAACTCGGATGTATGGGAATCAGAGGAACTCCGCTAAACTTATTGAGTAACTACCTAAATGGTCGCACTCAAAAAGTTAAAATTGGCAAGTATAACAGCAGTGAGGAACTTATTTCTTTCGGAGTCCCTCAAGGAAGTGTCCTCGGTCCCACATTATTTTTAACATATATCAACGATCTTACCAATCTTGCAATAGACGGAGGCAGTATTTTTTCCTATGCTGATGATACTGTTGTTGTTTTTAATGATGCTTCTTGGGATGCTGTCTATGAGAAAGCTGAAAAAGGGTTACATTTAATATCTGCCTGGCTGAAGACCAATTTACTTACACTAAATGAATCTAAAACGAAATACATATGCTTCACCAAGTACAACAACACCCAGCCTACGAATAACTTGCGGCTAAAAGTCCATAGTTGCAACCTACCAAGAAATCAGCAGTGTCAATGCTCTGAAATTAAAAAAGTAGAGTCCATTAAGTATCTTGGTATAATTATTGATCAACGTCTCTCCTGGCATGGACATGTTGAATATCTTAATGGAAGAATTAGGAAACTTATCTGGATATTTAAAAAACTAAAACATGTCGCCCCAAATGAATTGTTAAAACGAATATACGCTGCGTTGGCTGAATCTGTCATGACATATTGCATCTCCGTCTGGGGAGGTACAAATAAATCAAAATTCATCGAGGTTGAACGAGGGCAAAGATGCTTACTAAAGGTAATGTACTCGAAACCCTATAGGTTCCCCACAGCTGAGCTATACAAAACTTGTGACCTTCTAAGTATGAGGAAACTATATATATTAAACACTGTGTTAAAATTACATAAATCACTAAGTTTTAAACCACTCAACACTACACGTAGAAGAAAAGACAAGCCCGCCCCTACTCCTCTAATGAAATCCAAGTTTGCAAAGAGACAATATACCTCACAAGCGGCCCAATTGTATAATACTATCCATGCTAAAGTCTCTATTTATCCCTTACAGGTGTATAAATGTAAAAAAGTTATCATAGAATTGTTAAATACTCTAAACTATGATGAGACTGAAATATTATTATGCTAAAATTGTAATACAAGTAGAAAAATATGCACTTAAATTGTTAAATAATAATATACCATCTTAATTTCACATGTCACTTAAATTATTTAATCGAATTTATGCACACGCACGCACTCAGACACTTACACATACGCACACACACACACACAAACACACACAAACACACACACACACACACACACACACACACACACACACACACCCACACGGACATAATTAACCATAACGAGTAAAAAAGCTTACCTACTTAGGTTCTTAGGTTCGGACAATATAGGTCTCTAGCGTAAGTTAAATATATAAACTAACTGTTAACTTTCTTGTGAACTCTGTATTGTATTGGTTGTTTTTCTACCCTTAATCTTGATGCTGGAAGAGCGGGATCTTCTGTCACAAGTATTGCCATACTTACTAGAAGGTCCCAACCCTTTCCTTATTGTAAAGACACTGTTTGTGACCAATAAACTATTTTTAATTTTTTTTTTTTTTAACCTACCTATAGTACAAGCCTATAGTTTAAGGGTGCGGCTCCGGAGGCGGAGGGGAACTGTGCCAATATTAACCATTACAATCTAAGCTAACGTGCGCAGGCACGCTCGACGTGACCGCACGCGCCTTCTATTGGTTAATATTGGCACAGCTCCGCTCTGCTATGCTCGTCTCCGACTCAGTGGAGCTGCACCCTAATTTGGGACTGGGTCAATTTCTGTGAAAAGGGGACATTTTTTGATATAAATTTATTTATTTTTAATTACGTTATTAACGTACATAAAATTTACATACTCATACATAGAAAACATACATGGCTCGGAGATAAAATGAACACAAATATTTGCCCTTGGAACAAATACTTTAATTAGGAATCGAACCTGGGACTGCTAGCTTCATAGAGCCCTACCGACTAGACTCTTCCATGTTATCTTTATTTAACATTTCAGAATTGGTGGTGAGTCCCTTCAGGTGGCAGTGAACAACTATGTGGTGCTCTGGTTCAAGGGCAAGGAGTTGAATATGGTATTTGGCCTGCAGCTCTCTTTCTCCAGGTTTGGCAGCACTGTCAACTTTTGGGTCAATGGGCTTGTGTACAAATGGGTGTCCAATTACTTTGTTGGATATGAACGACTTGGAGTGACCTTATTTATAGGTAAGCTTGTTTTACAATAACAAAACAAATACATAAAGTTAAATTTTAACTAGCTTTATGCAATTGATTCCTCATTCTGACCTATAATTCCACTTAGCACCTTGCACCTTAAACTCCAATTAAGGTGTAAACAAAAGTAAGAAGATCTTTGTGAGTGCCGTATTTTGTAATTTCAAACGTATATAAAAAGCCATTTTTTTTTAAATTGTAGTGAATGAAACTGCAATCAATGTACTGTTTACGAAAAGTCGATGAAACGAGTGTAATGGAAGTATGAGTTGTCACAGGAATCATTCTACGTACTTACATCGACGCAGGAAAAGGGATGATCAAATGATTCAATAACTTAAATTTAAAACTAGCTTCTTCCCGCGACTTTTCGATTACCGTTATTCCCTTGGGAACTTTTCAATTTTCCGGGATGACGCCTATGTGTTAATTCTGGGTATAAGCTATCTCCACTCCAAATTTCATCCAAAATCCATCCAGCCGTTGCAGCGTGAAGGAGTAACAAATTAACAGACACACACACACAAACTTTCGGCATTTATAATATTAGTTGGATAGGATGACGGCATGACCGTTACGTAGTATGCCTGAGAACCAAATGTGTTTTATCAAAGCTCTCACACAAACCTGACACTTCGCACACACTATTAATAAGTAAATTATTCTTCTGCTTTTAGCTTCCCTCACTTGCCTTTTTTCTCTCATTTGTGGACTTATTCTCGGTTGGATGGACTACAGAGCTGAAAAGATCTTGGGTAGACAGGAAGAGTCCGAGAACAGTGAGCCATTCCATCTAAGCGACATTCTGCATTTTAAATCAGTATTTTGGCTTGTCACTGCGATATGCGTAGCCTACTATTTGGCCATTTTTCCATTTATTGCACTTGGAAAGTAAGTATTTACCATATTTTCGACTTTTTTTAAAAAAATATCCAAAACAATACATAACAATATTTAACATACATTTCATGTTGCAGGCTATTTTTCGAAAGGAAATTTGATTTTACTCCTCAACAAGCCAACACTGTCAATTCCCTCGTGTATTTACTAGCGGCAGCGCTCAGTCCCTTCTTTGGTGTACTGATAGACATAACTGGTAGAAATGTAATGTGGGTCATAATAAGTAATGTCGCTACCATTGGAGCCCATTGTTTGCTGGCGTTTACATTCTTGACCCCCTATGTTGGAGTGGTAAGTATGTTCGAAGAACTACATAAGTACAATCGAAGTAACGAATTTACTTACTCAGTTAGGGACAGTAGCTCATAATCAAAAACCATACATACGTAGCAAAGTACGTAGTAAGTAATAGTCTTTGGTCTGAGATTCATGTTTTTTTTTCTACTTTTAATGTACAGTCGAAAGTATTAATATCTACTTTGCCATCGCGTCAAATATATGTATACATAGACCTTATTGTTGGTGGCATAGTGGCGTGTAGATATTTTTGGCGTCTTGGAAACGTGTATATATTTATATTTGACATACCTACCCATCCTAAAAACGATTGAAGCTCTTTAAAGAGTCCAATACAAAAAAAAAACAACTTTAGGAATCGGATATTTTAGAAACGGGCTGAATGGCAGTTAAGTGACTAAGGTATTAGTACCTGGAAGACCGAGCGTCGCTCGGGTTTAAATCGAAATTTCCCGAAGATGGCAACTTGATAGATCGATTTTTCGCCCTCCTAAACCCCTATATACATTAGCACGCTCAACGTCTTGCCTGGACGAGACTTGCCCAGGATAGAAATACATGGCATACGATGGAGGAGGCCTATGTCCACAAATGGACATCCCAATAAATCAAAATATTATAATGTAATGAAATAAAACAATCAATATTAAAAATTATAAATTTAATGCATGGAACATTTTTTTTTAAAATGAAATGTATTATATTATTATTTATTTTTAACATTATAAACGTAAAATATTATAAACAAAAAATAAATAAATTGTAAAATGTACATAAATTCAAACACTAAATATATATATATTTTTTTAAGAAAATGCATGTCATGTCATGTTTTTTAAGGAAATGTAATATTTATTGGAATAAATGGCTATATTATATTATAAACCCCTATATTTCAAATTTCATCGAAATCGTTGGAGCCATTTCCGAGATTGAGATTATATATATGTATATATAGGTAGGTACTACGTGTTACAAAATACCCCGTAAAAATATAATAAATTATCAAACCCAAAAATATTGTCAACCCTAGTAAGCTGTCATGTCAGGAAACCGGAGTTAGCATAGATTATTTTAACAGAGAAGCCAATCTTTATAATTGACAACTTTTATGTGTTTTTCTTACACAAAAGTTTGCTATCTCAATACTAGGATGTCATTAATCATTATGCTTATACACTGGCTTCAAAAAATGACAAGACGGAAAAGAAAACGTCATTTTAATATCTTCTCATCGATATTCTACAATGTTTTCGGGTTATGTCCAACATATCAGAAATGATATCGTCATTTTGGGAAAAAAAAACTAACTGACTATTACGATATGATATTATGCGTAGGCCATGAAGATAGCAATTTAAATCGTGCTTGCGAACTGTATCGGAAATGATTTATCGATGGAAGATCCCCCGCGGAACGCCGACGGCTATCTTCGTACCAGTATTTCTCAATGTCAAGACGCCTACATTACGAGGGTCAAACTGAAAGTTCTTAGAAAATCAAAAACTGATTAAACTAGCAAGTTATTAGCTTTATTACATATTTTCAAAATAGTGTCCATTGACGTCAATACATCGCTGCATCCGATGGAACCACTGACAAAAGCACTTTGCCCACTCGTCCTTAGGGGTCTCTTTGAGGGCCTTTTGAAACGCAGCCACAGCTTCCTCGGCGTCCATAAAACGTTTTCCTCAATGTTTTTCTTTTATTTTCGGGAGTAAATAAAAATCGCAAGGTGCGAGGTCCGGGCTATACGGCGGGTGACCCAGTAATTCCACGTCTGACGTCGCCAAATAGTCGATCGTTCGTCTGGCGGTGTGTGACGAGGCGTTGTCGTGGTGAAGGAGGATCCTACTGCGAGGTCGTTTCTCCCGAACTTTTTCCAAGAGAAGTGGCAAACAATTGTTAGTGTACCACTCTGCAGTAACTGTTTTTCGATCCTCTAAAACAATTGTCGCGTATGACCTGTCCTTCCGAAGAACGAGGCTACCATCTTTTTTCCCACGCTTCGACCTCTCTAAACTTTAGTTGGCAACTCATCGGAAGGAACCACCCACTGAGCAGACTGTCTTTTGGTTTCGGGATCATAACAGTAAGTCCACCTTTCGTCACCCGTAAGTATGTCGAACACAGCATTTGAGTCACCTCCGTTAAATGTTAAAACCATTTCACGGCACCAATCAACACGACGGAGTTTTTGGGCCTCGGTCAAATTATGAGGTATCCACCGGGCACAAAGCTCCTGACCGCTAAATGTTCATGGAGGATTTTGTGCACTTGACTCATACCGATGCCCAAGCTTGTACGAATCTGCTGATAGGTCACTCTTTTATCAGTCTCTATCATACGCCGCACAACACTGATGTTATCTTCAGTCGTTGCCGTAGAAGGCCGGCCCTCACGCAGATCATCGGTGAGATTATTGCGACCACGTTTAAACTCATTAAACCAATTGTGAACAGTGGCACGAGATGGGGCTTCATCGTGAAAGGCCAATCGTAGTCTATCATAACTTTCTTGTTGACTTAAATGACATCGAAAGTCATAAAAAAAAATTGCACGTAAATGTTCTCGCGTTAAATTCATGCTGACGTGACACATACAACTTTCAATTTGCCGCCAAATCGTAAAACAAATGACAAATGAATAAAATACAAACTCAATAATATTGGCAGAGTTCCATTTTCAAAATTTAAACTATTTTTTTTTATTATATTGTTTACAAGTGGCCAGATCTAAAAACTTTCTACTAGCGCACGTCCAAGCACAGTCGATGCCAGGCAGGCTGAATAAGTGTTACACCATTTTGAAGAAGAGCCAACCACGAGTACGAGACGAGCAGGAGCATGATTCGTTATTAACCATGTTGCCCCTTCCGGCTTTACGGGTATAAATAATACAACTTTTTGGGATATCCCATGAATTTTAACAACAAGTTTACATGATATTTGTATGGCATCTAATTTATCAACCACCGTACATCGGATGTTAGCTTAATATTCGATCATTAGGTGTCATTTTGATCGATCAGTCAGAAGATTCAACCAATCAGTTGCAACAAAACTTGTGCATTTTGATACAAATTCCGTATTACTTTACAAAAGCTTTACAATTAACATTTTATTTATACGTGCGTGATTTAACTCTCACCTGACCGGGATTTTAGTCAAGACATTGAGCTACTTACTTTAAGGAAAGTCGTCTTTTTGTTGTTTATATTACTAGTTTACCTTTACTACTTCAGGTGTTGTTGGGAATCTCCTACTCCTTATTGGCTGCCGGTCTGTGGCCGCTCGTAGCACTGATTGTGCCGGAGAACCAGCTTGGCACAGCATACGGAATGTAAGTGAATTTTCCTATGATTACGTAAAAGCCCAATTATTGGCACACAGTGATTTTTGAATTATTGGTTCTGTATACTTCTTGAAAGTCCAGACATAAATAAAAATAAGTAATATGTATGTATTGTATTGTTCAGCCATTTTTTTAGGCGCTACCTATTTGCTTTTGTTTTAGGTATCATGCAGTATATTACCTAGAGTTCTTAAACTTGGTCATAATTAGCAAAGTAGCATTAGTTAACCGATGTAGACGTTACATGGGTAACTAATTGTTCCATAACGAAAAATTCCGTTAAGAAATTACGAGAGTTATCACATCATGTCCCATTACCGTATTTTTGAACTCCATATATTTTTTGAAATCCCTCTCTCTCGACGAAAAAGGGCAATAGATAGACTTGTTTACTGTTCCTACTCCGTTTCGGCGCTCTACATCATTCGTCCATCTATTCCCTACTTCCCGGCCTACAACAATGTAGGTACTATAAGGACCTTTCTTATTTTTATGTATCTAAACATATTATTATCTGCATTTTTTAGTTGTCAAGCTGTGCAAAACCTGGGATTGGCCGTAGTTATCTTGTTGGCGGGTGTTATCATTGACAAATATGGTTACCTGATGCTAGAAATGTTCTTCTTAGGATGTCTTTTTGGTAAGAAACAGTATTCAACGATAGATATTGCTGGAACTTGGGTATTCCAAAATTGACAAATGATAATGAAAAAACTCCCCTTTTTTTCAGTTTCGTTGATAGCTGCTGTTCTTATTTATATCATTGATTCAGCTAACAATGGCATACTCAATCTCTCTCCGATTGAAAGGGATTCATTGAAGCCGTAAGTACTCATTAAAAAAAACAAGCAAGTCTGCAGATCGCAGAGTTCTGTGCTTATTTAACTCTTAGTAAACAATACACTGAATTTTTGGCGGTTTGCGTTATAATTGTTTATTCCTAAATAATTAATTAGGTCTGTTTTTTCAAGCGCATTTTTTTAATTAACTAGGTCATTTTTGTACCTTTTCATAGTTTTCATCACTCCCACTCTAAACTTCGACTACTTTTTCACAGAAAAAGAAAAACTTTTTTATAACTAGCGAGCGACCCGCCCGCTTCGCTTCAGTTTATGAGAGTTGGGAGTTTTCCGTACAACCCGCCCATAACTAGAATTTGTTTATTATTTATAAAATTGGGTGAGCAATATATCAACTAATTATTTCAATTTAGCTCAAGACCGATTGACGAATCTGCAAACTTGTTGGACACTGAAGAATACTCAGATCAAGAGGAGACAGACTCCAGGCCTCCGGACTGGGATTTGGAGCCCCCGCAGGATATCGCGCAGCTCCAGTCCGACAGGATCCGCAGCCGATACCTCGCACAAATATTGCCAACCTCCAACATTCCTGACCGACAATAATACAAATGACAAACAAATTGTATCTTGTAAATATTTTATTTCGCTGTAGGTAATCTCACAAATGTGTTTATATTAATCGTGACAATTCTTAGCTAAATTTAAACATTATTAAGAATAAACGTATGATGAATAAATATTTACATATCTTGACTATTAATGTTTTATTGCATTTCATATCATTACAAAATTATGTAATTATACTTTATCACATTATTACAAATATGTATTTGTGAAGGCGCTAATATGTATTTTCAATCATTTATATTTTATACCTAGGTACATCTTATTTCAATGACTTTTTTTAATTTGTGCAAATGGCAAAAATAACATGGTGAAGTCTAAATTGATCAGTATGGGCATCGACAAACTGTATGGGGAATTCAGAAACTATCAGAGTTGGAGTATTTTGTTTTTAGGTGCCAAAGGCCAGATTTTGAATACATTTCTTTTTTTTTCGAAATCGAGGCCTTGGTTACTAATTGCCCATACTGATCCATTTAAACCCCTTGTTCGGTATATGGCAGATTCTGTATTGGACAGATTCTGCGATTGGGCAGATTCTGTATTGGACAGGTTCGCGATTAGGCAGTTTCTGTATTGGACATATTCGTGACTGGACATATTCTGTATTGGACAGATTCGTGACTGGACAGATTCTGTATTGGGCTGATTCGCGACTAGGCAGATTCGCTACTCGGCATAATCTTGGATAGGACAGATTCTGAATTCGATAGAAATGTGATTGGCCAGAAGTACAGTTAAGATGATAATAAAATGTAGTATGTTAAAAAAAACAACTCATAGTAAACTTTCCATATTTAATGTCAGTAATTAATCCATCACCACAGGAAAATAAAAACACAACCATAGGTAGGTACTTAATTTTAAAATAAATTTTAAATTATAAACAATTATTACTTATATGATCTACTTTTTGTATATTATGCAGTTTATTTTGCATAATCGTTCCAGACATTCTGACACGCTTATTTCGTTATTTAAAATTGCTTGAACAATTATGTCTACCTGTTTATTTTTTCTATCAATTTCGAGTTACGCCGCTTTCCTTTGCAATAAATTAGATTTAATAACACAACACAACTTTTACAAGTTTTGAATCGTCATATCTCCGAAACGGTGGCTCATAGGAGAAAAAATGTACGACAATTTAGATAGATAATTGCATGATCTTCAATCAATCCTTTTTTACATACTTTTATCATAAAACTTACCGTTTGGATGGAAAATGCAAAAAACCCATATTCGAAACGAACTTTGAACCTGAACTTTTTTCGCAAACGATCGATGGGAACTTTTGACATTTTATTTATAATGATGTTCAGAACATTCGTACTAATTTTCAGCTATATGCGTAATAATGTAACCTTTCCCGTACATTTTAGGCTAACTCGACCAGGCTATAAGCTCATATAGTAGGCTTGGTGGTATATATGATTAGGTGCATAAGGCTATTGTTCCTTACTGTACTACTTGTGCCAAATGGCGAATCTGCCAAACGGCGATTCTGTCCAATAGAGAATCTGTCGAGTAGTGAATCTGCCTAGTCGCGAATCAGCCCAATACAGAATCTGTCCAGTCACGAATCTGTCCAATACAGAATCTGTCCAGTCACGAATCTGTCCAATACAGAAGCTGCCTAATCGCGAACCTGTCCAATACAGAATCTGCCCAATCGCAGAATCTGTCCAATACAGAATCTGCCATATACCGAACAAGGGATTTAAACTGATTAACAACTCATCATCATCATGTCCTCCCTCCATTTCGTGTCCAGTAACGGCAACATCTAACATAACTATGTAAGTACTCATTTTTTACGTAACATATTTTAATTGAAAATATAGTTCACTTATTTATTTATCCATTATTATTATAACTTAAATTTATTGATAAGTGATTAAATTATAGGATGATGACCTTAATAGTGGCTTTGGCACCCCTTTGTTCACACTGAGACAACTGGGAATAAGCCTTAATAGTAGTTGATTACAGAGTAATAATGGCAAATTGGTATGTTTACATGTTTGGCCATTTCTATTGATTTTAAATGTAATGAAAATTTCATTTTAAATGTGAGTGCATACATTTAACGGCACCAATATTCATACATAAACATATAGTACAGTATACACCATAAAATCTCGAAATTATGCTCAGACCTTATTTAATTTTCTATGGCAATAATGTTGATTAACACTGGCCCCACTGCATTGCCGCTAGAGCAATACCCCACACACCACCATAGATTTGCATAAACAGTTTGGAAAACATTTGCATATGTTAGTACATATATATGTAAGTTTGTTTTGTACAGATAGATATTTGTTTTAGCCTTGACCGTATTGTACGTATGTAAACTCTTTAATGCATTTATGCTTTTACCCCATAAACAGAACATAACCAACTAAAAAAAGAAAGATAAACACGAAAGGTATGTACAACGGCGAACTTATCTCTTTCAGTTCCAGTTAAGTATAGTTTATTTTTATATCTTCCTCATTGGTTCTTAACCCTACTACCCCAGTAAGTACCATCACCTGGAAGTGGGCTCTGAATGAAAGGCAAAATCCAAGTTAAATACCACCTACATCCAAATGCTTCCACTATGTTGGCTTTCCAGCCCTTATCATATTCTGTTGACATATGATTCCGCTCTGGTGTAGTTTGACCTTTTAATATATTTTTAAAATGATAGAAACATAGAAACCCTGAAAAACATGCAACTATTACATTTACAACAAACATAAAAATATATAAACTCTCAACACCAAAATCAATTACTAAATTTGCTAATGGAAAGAACAACTTAAAGAAAGCCAATCCATAGCTCCAAGATAGGAATCTAGCTACAAATTGAATATTGTAAAAAAAGGAATATATCATTGAAATAAATACATATAGGGTAAAAAAGATAAAGTATCTGTAGTTGTAGTATCCAACACATGATGTTATGTATGTACAGTGGTGATCTCTTTTTAAAATACAGACATTACAAATATCACAATGCCATGCTCGTGGAGGCCTCTCACACTGACACTCGTCACATGGCGTCCACTCTCCATTGCTCTTATTACTAATATGTTTGCCTTGAATGCAGCTATCAGTAAACATTGCATATATCATATTACCTACAATATTTAGTAATAGAAATAATGCAGCACATTTATGTATAAGTTGAATTGACTCATCTTTTTCAACAGCTGGTAACACAATATAGACTTCAAAGTAAAAGAAGCCTGGAATAAAAACAAAAAGAATGAGCAGATAAATTATGTGCTCTATTACTCGTTTCAGAGCTTTATTGGTAATAGATTCAAACTTAATTATCATTTTTCTCGGGTGTTTATGTTAACTACTATTTTAAACCTACTAAGCGTCTCTGATAGATGAGATCTGCAACCTGTAATAAGGAAATATTTTAAAAATTAGTAAAATAAATAAATGTAAATACTAGACTTCAGAGTTATAAGTATCTGATTGGCCACTAACACAAAAGTTCTAGATCTGTTTTCCAGTTTATAAGTTTCGTATATATATATAGTGACGCGACAAGAACTTGGCTGTCTTGTGCTTGTTCCCACTATTTAAACAGCAAACGTTTTGTTTGCTGGAGGTTTAATTGTGACATTTGCCAAACACAAAATGCGCCAAATTTTACATAAAATTTTCAAATCTAACCGCAGTTTAAATATAGGAAAAAGGCACTATAGACCTAAGAGTTTATACAGATCCGTGCCATGTCTTTGCACAAACCATGGCAAAGCATTTATTAATTATTTACTAATATAAAAAATATTATATACCTTTTAATAACTTCTAGCAGGTACGGTACTTGCATATTTAATTGAACTTGTGTGTACAAAACTTACCTCTGCACCAAACTTCAATACTCTGAATTAAGTATCTAATCAATCAATTGTACTTTAAAAAACTTTTTGTTTTATTAATTTATTAGAGTCTACGGCAAGGTACCTAATAATAAATCGGCCTAATCCAACCCAAGCAGTTTAACAATAAAATAAACATGGTTTAGTTTATCAAAATATTTGACATAACATGCATAGATTATAATATAAGGTATTCTCCCTCTACGTAAGGTATCTCTACCATAATCTCTACGTTAATAATCTGTGCTCTACGTAAGGTATGAATGATGGCAGATTCTGACAGACATACCTTATAATCTGTGATCGTAGAGGGAGAATAAAATAAAATAGAGTAGGCATTGGACTAGGTACCAGGTGGGAAGGCTGCGATGCGTTTATACATATTACGTATGTATAAACGCATCGCAAAAAATAGATGCACTTACTTTTACCTGTCCCTCTCTCGCGTTTACGTTTGGCACAAAAATTTGTGACAGACATAGGTACCTGACAGCGGATTTGAGTCGCATGAATTTTTCGCTGTTTTCGGAGTTTTGTCGCAAATTTCAGGGGACGTTCGTAAGTGGATACATTATACTAATAGTCCGGTCAAATTAGACTAAAAAATAATAGTAAAGGTACATAAATTTACAACAAGCTGCAAATGCATGTAATTGTTTAAAACATAATTAAAAAGAACAGTTTAGAATTCCGAATCATTGCGATGCCTGGAAAAAAAATTATTCGAGGTCAAAGGTCAAAAATCTTGAAAAAAATTGGTTTTTCGCGATTTTCAGCAAAACGGTAAGGTTTATCATAAAATCACTTCAGATAAAAATTGTAGATCATAAAATTCTCTACAAAAAATGTATCAATACTTTTTTTTCTGAGAGCCACCGTTTTTGAGATAGAACGAGTCAAAGAGTTGTAAAAGTTGTAATCGTCAAAATATGCATAAGTACGCCACGTATATACATCTCTGAAGCTGAAATTTAAGTAAAAATATTTTTCAATTGGTATGCATAAGTATAAATATGAGAATATCAGGTAGAATGAAATCCAGTCCCTTAATTTGTACGCTAGTGTAACCTTGAGACAACATCTGTCTCCCTGTTCAATTGTGTGCGTGGCTAGGGTCGTATACCTGCTTTGTGTTAGTATGCCCAATAAATAAAGCCAACACGCAGAGGCCCTTTAGACAAGTTTAATTTAGTAAAGTTATGGGACACCAACCGGCGATTGTCCCTGAGTTCAAACTAAAGAAGTATGCTCCCACGGACAACCACCGGTCAGTGTAAAGACTATTTAAGAAGGATGGGAATACTAATAATAGGTTCTATGAATGAACTGATATAGATTGATGAAACTACGGCGCCTGCCTGGCCAATGCTAATTAATTTGGTTTAAATGGCAGGCGGTGACTCGCCAACTCAATGGAATGGACCTCCCGAAATAGCCACATATATATAGCAGCAGGGAGGCAACAGTTCCAGAGGGGCAAGGGTGGAGAGGTGCTTCTGGACTTTAAACGACCATAAGGTGCCCACTCACCACTTATGCAACACATCCACCCTTCGAGCATATAGCTCTTGCGACTCCACTCTGACCGGCCAATAAAGGCAAGCCAGAGGTGAGGGTCTGTTCCTCGTCATTACACACCGCAGCCGGCCGGTGAAGGCAAGCGTGAGGTGAGGAACAGGACCTACCCTCGGGAGCACTCAGGTCCGCGGTGTCGCCACTCACCACACCATTTCTATGTACAGAGCTCCGAAAAAAACCACCTGCTTAGATAAGTATCGATATGCATGTTTCGTTAAAAACACTAAAAATAAGAAACAGGTGCAATTATCTTGTCTTCCTCCAACCTCAGTTGCTGCACATCAACATCTTTTCCGGGTATATTACCAAGTTCAAGTGTGGCTTGGTTATCAGCTAGACCCAAAAGACTGGGGTTGGAAGTTGGTCGACAATACATTAGAACCTATTCAGACTTTACTCCCACCTGCGCCGGAAAAACTGCTGAACACTATTTTTTGCAACTGTAAAAAGGGATGCAGCGCTAAATGTGGTTGTAAAAAAGTTGGACTGTTGTGTTCTCTGGCATGTACACATTGTCAAGGCCAGTCATGTTCTAATGCTGAATCACCAATAGTGGAGGATTCGTTTGATACCGACGAGGAAACATGCGATACATCGCTATTGATGGAATTTACTTACACCCAGGATGAAGAAAACGAACAAGACGAAGATCAAGAAGAAGAAGAAGATCAAGAAGAAGAACAACTAGAAGAAGTACTTGAAGATTATGAATCAGATGAATAAGTTTCTAATGTTTTTTAGTTTCAATCGCTTTTATCATTTCCAACCCTTCCTAATATATTTTATTATGCAAGTACACTACCTCATAGGTGGCGTGGAAACGTGTGCATATAATGACGATTACAACTTTTTAACTCGTTCTATCTCAAAAACGGTGGCTCTCGAGACAAAAAGTATTGATACATTTTTTGTAGAGAATTTTATGATCTACAATTTTTATCTGAGGTAATTTTATGATAAACCTTACCGTTTTGCTGAAAATCACGAAAAACCATTTTTTTTCGAGATTTTTGACCTTTGACCTCGAATAAATTTTTTTCCAGGCATCGCAATGATTCGGAATTTTAAAATGTTATTTTTAATTATGTTTTGAACAATTACACGCATTTGCAGCTTGTTGTAAATTTACGTACCTTCCAATGCCTAGATTGACCGGACTATAATTTTGTGATATTTTAAATCCTGATTGAAAATGTAAATAACAAATTATTTCAAATAACGTAAATCCGTGAAATTTACTTTTAACTTCGCAAAATTTTAGACCTCTTTTTAATATTTTCAGATACCCATCTGATACTGAAGCAAGGAAGCTTTGAATCAAAGCTACAGGTCGCATAAATTGGCAACCAACAAAGTTTTCTCGTATCTACCTTCTGTAAAAAAATATTTATAGATTTCAGAATTAAAAAAATCTAATTACTGTAGATGTTTTGGCCTTCGATATTGTAACATTCGATATTTAAATACGTTTATATTTGTTACGTTACGTAATTTGGAGGTTATTTGGTTGCGAATGTAAGCTACGCCATAAGAAAATTATAGTGTATTATGTTCTAAAACCAATGTCACAAGCACGAAGGTTATATTTCCGACTCGCAATCGACCGGTTGATGTTTTGTTGGAGTCAGGTAAAAAGTAGCTATTTGGGAAATTGTTGGCAACTCAGAATTGTTTGCATATCATTACATTATATACCACACGAGATACTATCTCCATCTCAAAGGTATACGCGCGGGCCTAGCCTATTATATACTCGTTTGTGATTCTGACAGACTCTGTGGCACAGATTATAAAGGTGTGTCCGCTGCGCCAAAAAACTAACAAAATATGCTAGATGTTTACACGTTTTCAAAAACACGGTGTAGCGGACGCGGCTTAAGGATATGATCATGTGCATGGCACAGTCCGGAAGCATGACACCATCATGACACGCACACCATACCCTTATAATGTGTGACACGCACTAACCCCGGACCGGTATAATATTGGTATACATACAGGGTGTTAGGTATATAGTGGATAATCCTTGAACTACGGATAGAGGGCACTTAGGACGTTATGAAAAAGCTAAAATAGGTTTAGTAAAAGTCACACGGTTTTCGAGATTTTTGGACTTTTTTGTTTTTTTTTTAAATTGACACCCTTACTCGAATTTTTGGTCATGGTTAGTGTACGAAGATATTTTTTTTATTTTTTTTACCTTAATAATGTTGAATAGTGGTGCTATCAGATAAACATTACCAATATGGCGTCACTACCGTGCTTTAATAAAAGTAATAATCGCAAACTTGAATTTTGCAAACGATTAAATAAATAAATTACGACACATTATTAAACATTACTTTATTTAAACTTGTATGGTACCGTTAGTTACGAACATAAATAAAGTACTTCATATAGGCACTTAAATTAAAAAAATAGGTAAGTACGTTTGTGTAACTAGTATTTCATTTCTTCTTTACCTTTTTTTTTTTTAGTCAGCCTTTTGAGTGTCCCACTGCTGGGCAAAGGCCTCCCCCCTTAATTTCCACAAATCCCTATCAGTGGCAACGTCCGGCCAGTTGTCAAGAAATGCGTCCAGGTCGTCCCGCCATCTCCGCCTGGGCCTTCCCCTGCCTCGTCTTCGCCACCCGTCTTGCGGCATCCATTTGGTGACTACGGTAGCCCACCTATCCGGGTGCATGCGTAAAACCTAAAATGCTTCGCTCCATAGCCCGTTGGCAAACATTCAGTTTGAGCTTCTGTTTTTCGGTGAGTGACCAGGTTTGGGCACCGTAGGTTAGGACAGACAGGATACACACGTTAACGAGTTTCCGCTTTAGCGACATAGGAAGGTCTCCCTTCATCAGCTCCTTCATGGACCAGTAGCTCTTCCAGGCGTTTTCCACTCGGCGTTCTACTTCTTTGTCTTGCCTGTTGCTGAAAGAGACTAGCTGGCCCAAGTATATATACTCGTTAACATACTGTATGATCCGCCCGTCTACCTCGACCCTACGTTTCATACCATTAGTCATCAGTTGAGTCTTTGTTTGGTTCATTTTTAATCCTACCTGAAGGCTCGCCGAACTGAGTTCCTCCAGCATTAGTTGGAGCTCTGCTGCTGAGTAGGCAAACATAACAATGTCGTCAGCGAATCGAAGATTGGTTAATCTTCTATCGCCAACGACTATACCCTTGGCCTCCCATGATGCGGTCAGGTTCTTGAAGACTTCTTCCAGTGATGATGTGAATAGTTTTGGCGATAGCGGGTCGCCCTGCTTAACGCCGCACTGTATCTGAAATGCTTGACCTACCGATTCAAGTTTAATTAATGGCTGCTGTGCTATTGTTATAAATTAAATTGATTAAGTTTATGTATGTAGGTTCAATGTCTTGGTTTCTAAGTGCAGTTTCGATAGCGGAGTGGTTAACGCTATCGAATGCCTTAGCGTAGTCAACAACCTAATCCTTTACCTTACAATCTAATTATTATAGTTTTTGTCACTTTGCTTCAACTTTATAATACACTTCAAAAAAGTAATAATATTAATTTCTCTGGTCTCCAATTTTTGTAACATATTTGTATATTTTCTGTCGAATAATATGTCACATTTCCTTCTCTTTACATTTTGAAAAAGCACATCCTTGGTTAGCTTTTGATTCTTGGTAAATGGCTTCCTTTCTTAATAAATAAATAAATTGGAATAAGTTTGGCTTGGCCCGCATTCTTTTATTTTATCGACTATGCCACCCCTCCGTGTTGTTAGTGCGGTGTCTCTCACCTGCACAGCTGATTTCTGCCAGAAGTGATTTTGACAAGAATTGTTTAGAAAAATACTCTTCAAATTTATTCATTGCAGTGGATCTGATAGGCGAACTACTCGTAATTTCACCAATCCAACCCAGTAATATTAGATCAGCCGGTAACAATGGCAAATATGACGCAAATTCTAATGCTAATTTACGGCCATCTTTAGTCTCTTTTAGTTGAATTCCCTCGGCTTTTCGCCATATAGCCCTGTTATAATGAAAAAAGCATCCACTTACTTCGCATTCAGGGAAAACTTCTTTAAAGGAGTTTATTGCAGCTTTCTGAAAATCAGTTTTACATTTTCTTATACACATGCCTAAACTCATTTTTCAGGTAATTGAAGAGACGTAAATAGGTAGAGTCTGGCAAACGAAAGCTGTCCACAAAAAAGGGCGGCAATTCAAAAATCAGCAGCTGGATAAGCTGGATTAGGCGATACTAAACGTAGTTGATATTATTTTATTTGTCAGAAATGTTAAATGATTGTTTCTATCTATCAACTCCGTTTGTTTAGTGTACAGACATTGATATCTGCTGCAGATATTTTGAATTGCCGCCCGTTCTTGTGGACAGCTTTCGTTTGCCAGACTCTATGTGTTTGTGGTTTTATCAGCAAGCAAAGCATATAACATTGGTATGACTTGGGTATGACATTGGTTTGCTTTTCTGTGCTATTTACATCCATATGTATACTGAATAGCTGCTTAAATGGTTGAGGAGATGCTTTGAACGTTCCATCACCGAAGAACATTGTGACATCACTTTACTTTTTAATATTTTTGTCGCGTACCTATTTGGTGTCGAATAATAAAATTTTATCATCATTCCCATCCTGTCAAATTAAAAATTGCTGTCTTAACATTTTTGTTTTCACATTTCGACGTCTTATAGTGTATTGAACGACGTCGGTTTGACCTCCTAGAACTCCTTCTTCACCTTTTTTATTTATATATTAATATTAGATATTGGAATCGTACAATCATCCGAGTCTTCAGCTGTGTCCATCTCCTGACTATAAACATCTTCAAGTATCTCGCACACCTTTTTACTGCAATCTTGAAAGTCTACGTTATTTTTATTTTTTGATGAAGATGGCAATTTTGACGGACAACTTACATATACTCATATACGAACAGTGCAAGTTGAATAAATGCTTGTAAAAAGGCTATTTGTTCTAATAAAAATTAGAGTTTTTTTTAGACGTATACTTGGCTGTCTGTACCTACGTGGAATGCTAATCCCGACTCGGCGCCTCGGCCCACTCGGCCGCGTGCAATGAAGACAGAAACTTAGCGTGTCTTGTCAGTTCTCGTAAGGGAATCAAGAATGCGCATATGTGCCGAGACCGGTCTTGTGCTTTTCGCATCCACCGCGGTCCCGCGATCCTGACGAGGTCGTCACTCCATCTTGTTGGAGGCCTACCTACAGCTCGTGTTCCGGTCCGCGGACGCCACTCCAGAACCTTCTGACCCCATCGGCCATCAGTCCTGCGAGCAATATGCCCCGCCCACTGCCACTTCAGTTTAGCTATTCTTCGGGCTATGTCGGTAACCTTAGTTCTACTGCGGATGTCATCATTTCTGATTCTTCACGCAGAGAAACCCCGAGCATAGCCCTCTCCATAACCCTCTAAGTGACTTTGAGCTTTCTTATGAGGCCCATTGTTAGCGCCCACGTCTCAGATCCGTAAGTCATCACTGGCAACGCACACTGGTCAAAGACTTTTGACGTCAAACACTGCGGTAATTTGGACGAAAAAGTGCTGCGAAGCTTCCCGAACGCTGCCCAGCCGAGTCGGACACGAGTGACCTCTTTCTCAAAGTTGGACCTACCTAACTGGACCGTTTGTCCCAGGTAAATATAGTCGTCAACAACTTCGAGCGCGGAGCCTCGACTATCACGGGAGTTGGCGCGACATGGACATTGGACATGAGTTTCGTCTTGTCCATGTTCATTCTCAAGCTCTACTGAGGTCAGCGAGCATTGCACTGAGGTCCTCCATGGTCTCAGCCATGACTACGATATCTCCTTGTCTGACTCCCCGCTGCAGAGGAATAGGCTTCGTGCTCTGGTCCTATAGTCGGAAGGACATAGTGGCGTTTTCGTACATACAGACACTTCAGCACTTCGATATATCGGTGGTCAACTTGGCATCACTGGAGAGACTGCAGCACAGCCCATGTCTCGATCGAATCGAAGGCTTTCTCGTAGTCCACAAATGCAAGGCAAAGGGGGAGGTTATACTCTTCGGTCTTCTGTATAACCTGCCGCAACGCATGTATGTGGTCTACGGTACTATAGCCTTTTCGGAATCTGGCTTGTTCGGGAGGCTGGAAATCGTCAAACCTGCGCGCGAGACGATTTGTGATGACCCTCGAAAACAGCTTGTAAACATGGCTGAGAAGTGAGATGGGTCTATAATTCTTCAGCAAAGTTTTATCACCTTTCTTGAAGAAGAGAACCACCACACCTCTGTTCCATGCTTTCGGCATTCTCCCTTCGTGGAGGACGGAGCTGAACAGCGTCTGAAGGCGCCTAAGGATGGGTTTACCACCCGCCTTCAGGAGATCGGCTGTAATTCCATCCTCACCAGGGGCTTTGCCATTCTTAAGCTGTTTCAGGGCCATACTAATCTCGTACAGGCTGACGTCGGGGAGATCTTCGGTATAGTGTCGGGTTAATTTAGCCCTCGGGTCTTCAGCTAGATTTCCGACGGGTGTTCGGGTTGTCGTGTACAGCTGTCCATAAAACTTCTCAACTTCCGCCAATAGCTCAGGTTTGGATGAAATGACTCTGCCGTCGTCGGTCTTCAGCTTCATCAATTGGCTTTGGCCAACAGACAGGTCCCTGGCAAACAAACACCTTAGAGCCCCTGTTACGCTCAATAGCCTCTTCAATACTTTTAGTATTGAATCGGCGTATATCACGCTTCAGAGACTTCGAGATCTGTCTGTTGAGCTGCCGATAACGACAAGCGTCACCAGACGACTGCACAAATATCTCGCGCCTCACCTCCATGAGCTTAAGCGTGGAGTCCGAGAGCTAGCTGGTTTTTTTACGGCGGATCTTGAAGAACTTAGACCCGACCGTTTGGAAAGCTTCCAAAAACCCGTCGTTATAATCGTCCACGTCGCTAAGTACCAAGGCACTCGAAACGATTTTGAAATTCGAGCTGAAAGCTCTCGCGGTTTTGGAGCTGAGCGGGTGCCGGGCGGAGCGTAGACTTCATCAGTCGAGACCTTTCAAGCTTGAACTGGATATTCAATGAGCCTACGCCACTATCACTCCCGGTTTTAACCGCACTGTTCACGGAGACATCATTGAATATGTGCTTTTTCGTCGACATGATAAAATCTATCCCATCCCTCGTTACACCATCAGGGCTCATCCAGGTCCACTTCCGATGCTCACGTTTTCTGAAGAAGGAGTTCATCATATAGAGTCCCTCCTTCTCCATAAAACTGGCCAGTAGGTGGCCCCGGTGATTCCTACGCCCCACTCTGCTCTTCACCGTGTCGTTTGCCAAGCTTTGCGTTGAAGTCCCCCATAACAACCGTGAAGTGAGTTTTGAAGCTATGCATGGCTCTGGAAACATCCTCATACATAGCGTCCACCTCATCGTCGGAGTGTGTCGCGGTCGGAGCATATACCTGTATGACCTTCAACTAATATCGTTGGGTCTTTCTGAGTACAAAGTACGCTACCCTGCTCGACACACGCTCGATTATCACCACGTTGTTCACGAGGGACTTGTGGACGATAAACCCGACACCTCCCTGGGACTGGTGGTGGAAATAGAGTGTTACCGGACTTCGGGGTTATCATGGCCTCCCCTCTCTACGGACTTCTGACAACCCCATGATTCCCCATCGTAACCGGCTCAATTCCTCCTCCAGTTCCAGCAACTTATCGTCGGTCCGCAATGTTCGGCAGTTGTATGTTGCCAGGGCCAAAGGTCGTAGTTTCTGGTAGCCGGGTCTCTGCCGGAGATTACCTAAAGCACCCTCCGCCCCGCCGTTACCATGGCCGCTACCGGAGCCAGGAATAGCAGGGCCGCTGGGGACTAGGCGTCTAGGCTGTTTTTGTAAATTCATACCGTTGAGGGGAAAAATGCCGTAGTCGCCACGCTTGGCAGGCGGGTTGGCGACCGCAGATATAACATGTAGTCCGCGGAGGACGCTGCTGCCCATCCTCCGGTTTATCCCTTAGTCGCCTCTTACGACACCCACGGGAAGAGATGGGGTGGTGCTATTCTCGGCCGGCACCAACACAGCATAGGGCTTGAATTCCGGAATTCCGGAATTTCGAAATTCCGGAATTTCGGAGCTTTTTCCGATATTTCAATTCCGGAATTGAGGGACACTCAATATCGTTATTCCGGAATTGAACAAATACAGTTTTAATTGTATTAGATGTTTATTTAAAATTATTATTTTACGAAATAACCACGGCAAAAATTAGTTCAATTGCAATCAATGTTACCTTCGGCTCCGCAGGTAATGTTCAGGTAATGTTTTATGGCCCTAAGGGTTTGCGACCGAGCGTCAGAGCGAGACAAAAACGAGATCAAGTATTATTTATTTACCTTGATTATTTCCAAACCCTAATGTTATTTTTTGTGTTCGTTTACTAAATTAGGGTCTTTGAGTCGCTTGGCGACTATGTCAGTCCCGTGATAGGTACATAATTTAATCTCACTAACACAAGCACAAAATAAACCTAAGAATTTAAAACATTGTTTAACATAAAACACAGCAATCGAGCTGGCTCACCCAGGGGTATGTAAAGCACGTGAGGTATGATATGGCATTTAAAAGATTTCTTAACTGACAATTTCTGTGGTCAATCTAAGTTGAATTGAATGTGTTGCACACACTCTGTATACATGAAAAGAACAAACCATTAACATGAACACCCATGTTTGTTATTGAATGTTTTTTTTAAAAGTATAAACGTCATGTTAAGTTTTGTTTATTGCATATTTAAAAAACCGTACTAAAAAGATTACAAATCTAGTTAGGTATATTAAATGTCTATTATATTTCAGGTCTTCTACAGGAAAAAGGTGATGTACGTGGAATTTTCAAAGAGCACATTAAAAATATGGAAACACTATCTGCGTGCTAGTGACGGACAGTCGGCTCAGTGCAAGACATGTCACAAAATACTCAAAACTGCAGGCGGGGCCACAACTGGCTTACACACACACCTACGCTCTAAACATCCAGATATCGCCTTCCCTACAAATCTCGAAGTGAATAGTGAAACGCCTGGAACATCTACAGGTATTTCTGCTTCGACACCTATGTCAACAGAATATGACCAGCCGACAAAACAAGGCAAAAAACGAAAACTTGTGACAGATTTTTACAAGTCGGCTGGGAATGAATCCTTGGAAACGATCGTGTCCAGAATGACGGCCTTAGATGGTGTTACTTTTAGACTTTTTAGTGAAAGTCAAGATCTGCGAAAATTATTTAAAAAGAGTGAATACGATCTACCTAAATCGGGCAACACGATTGCAAAAATTGTGTTTACCATTTATTCTTTTATTTTTACAATGTTGATTTTTTAAAGCATATGATCTCTGAGATTTTTTAAGTGTGTATTTTATGTTAACTTAGACTATCGATACCTTATTCATAATAACTAAACATTTTTTAGCTCAAAATATGGTTTGACCCGTTCAGCCAAATGCACATGACAAAAAAGGTTTAGGATTATTAGTTTTTTTGGTTATTGCTAAGACTCTGAGTTTACCTATTAATTGAATTTTGTTGCATTTTGTTGTGATTTTTTAAATGTTTAGTGTGTATTTTATTTAATATGTAATCTTAATTATGTCGATTACTTTTGCCAAATATTAACACTTTTGAAAATTATTATAATAACCATATGTTTTGTTTGAGTAATAATGTTTACTGTGATTATTAATTTGGTTTAAGGAAAAAACGACTAATTACGTCTGTTAATTATTAGTAGGTACATAAATGTTGATTACAATTTTTTGTTTTATTTTGCCCTACATTGAAAGAATCGCAAAAAAAGTAATGGAATCCTCAATTCCGGAATTCCGGAATTAAAGGCTAATCTCGAAAATCAATTCCGGAATTGAGAACCGTCCGATATTGCATGCCCTACACAGCACCCACCGGTACTTGAGAATATTTTTAGGTCAACCTGTCTGATTCAGCATTGGATTGAACTCTTTTTCGTCTAGTATTTTGCAGACTAACTAATAACAGTCGCAGTTGTAGCAGGTAAAATACGGCACCGTCAACAGCTTTTTTTGTATTTAGTTATAGAATTATTCCTTGTGAAATAGGGAATTTAAAAAAACAAGTTTCTTTTATTTCGTATATTTTTACTTCGGAACGGTGTCAATATAATACCATAAACGAATTCGGCATCCCCAATTTATACGAAAACGATACCAAATTTGGCCTAGTAGCTTAACAGATGTAGATATAAAGATAAATTTTACTGACTCATAATGTTTTATCGAAAAATGATTTGCATGGTAGCCAGGCGTATTGATTGAGCTCCCGAGGGTAGGCCACGAAACACGTTTTCTCGTGGTCCTACTAATTTGTCCTACTAGTCAAAAAGTGAACCTAGATTTGATCACTAAATACTAATTGTGGTTGTAAAAGTAGGTAGGTTAGGTTCGTTAGGTATCTTTAAACGCCCGAAGGGCAAACCGCCCAGAAATAGGAGCCCTGCCGCAAGGCAGGGCTCCGTCGAAAGTCAGTAGGACAAAAATAGTAGGACCACGAGAAAACGGCCGCCACGAATGGGTTAAATAGAAGTTTAGTTTGTATCGTACCTATCTCTTCCTATTCTATTCAAATTTTCAGTTGTTTTAGCATGTTTCAGTGTTTCATGTATACTATAATAGGTTTTGCCCGCAACTCTGCACGCGGAGAATTCTTTTATGGCTTTTCCCTTCAATCCGAAGCTACAAAATCTCTAGGATAAAAGTATGTTGTGTGAATCCAGGATAAGGTCCATTTGTGTGCCAATAATCGTCCAAATTCGTCAGCCACTTAAACGTGATTAGTACACAAACTTTCACAATTATAATTTAAGTAGGATTTGGGCAAGGAAAAATATAAATATAGGGCAAAACATTCGGGTCGCCCGTCACGTAATGAAAAATACTGTTGGAGTTATACTTATTACGTTATATTTAAAGAAAAAAACCCACGGAAAATAAATAAATTTATTATGTTACAATGATTAAATATGATGCAATAAAGTTTCACACATTCTGCTATAAAATACTGAACAAACAAATTAGAACGTAGGTAATGAGAACATAAGCAAGGATAAGTACCTATTCCAAATCATAGCTTTCAGTAAACTAGCTATTATTGTACAGTTGCATAATTCTCTCTCAACCATAAACGTCTAAACACAAATATCCTTAACCATTCGCAAGTCCGTATGTCATGAACAGGTATTAATAAATCTCCGATACAGTCCACCTACTCTAAATATGACTTGTAAAACTTTTCAGTAGATTTACTTGTGGAATTTCTTGCTCGGGTCTTTGGCCATATCAACAAGAGTTTGCGCGGGTTTGAATGGCGCTCCATAAAGTCCTTGGAATTCTTCCATTTTCTTAACCAATTTATCAGCTCCAAATTGGTCCACCCATCTGGAAAATATACTATTATTCAGAAAAAAGTTTACTAACAATGCAAATGACAATCATAAAAATAAAGGGACATGTATACGCGTTATTAATCTATTCGTACCATTCGTGCGAACAAAAAGCTCGTATGTATTAAATTGAATTATCTTTCATGCAGTCTTGGCCGTTGTAAGTTGCCACGGGCTCGCGCCAACCATACGAATGCTGACGGAACGGCGGCTGGTTCATATTAAATGCACACCAGATGCCGCCGCCTGCGGGGCCTTTATATAAGCAAACTTCATACTTGATACTGCTTTTAGTTTTGTTTGGCGGATCTTATGTTAACTAATATTGTGGCTTTGTTCAAAACAAAATATTATTTTCCTTAATTGGATGCGGTCAAACTAAAAAGAAAATGATTGACTATACACATAAACCTTACACGAAATAACCTCTTAATAGCAGTGGTCATCAAGATCCGTTACTTATTTTTGAAGTCTAAATAGTATAAAACAAAGTCCGCGCTATTAATTTTATAAGCCGCGGATAAATTTTAGAGAAGATAATTGTACCTGAACGGTCCCCCGGTGAACGGCGGGAACCCGAGTCCGAACACAGCGCCCACATCTCCTTCCAGGGGGCTGTGAAGAATCTTCTCCTCCAGGGATAACACAGCTTCGTTCACGAACCTGTTTATTCAATATTTATATTATATTCACGGTGTTCTCTCAATACAAATAGCAGTAGTTAAGGTAAGCAGTATTTAAACAAGGCAAGGTAAAACTTATTAAATCATTAGTAATTTATATGCACTTAGTGAGTTCTACTTTCACACTGACGATTTATAGCTATTGCTAGATACTGCATACTTTCAAGATATCCTTTAAATATCATAATACGTTTTAAGCTGTTACTTCTATCAAACTAAGCTAAGAAATATGTTGAATTCGTTTTTTTACTTGATTTATTTACTTTAGTTTATTAGATTAAAGAAAAAAAAAAACCGGCCAAGTGCGAGTCGGACTCGCGCACGTAGGGTTCCGTACCACTATTTAAATGTTTTTCTTAATTCTTTATTATATTTGAGTTGATTGTATGAAAGGTAAAATGCAGTTTACGATTTATAACGTATTAAAAAAAAACTAATTATAAGATCTCGTTCAAACCAATTTTCGGTGGAAGTTTGCATGGTAATAATGTACATCATATATTATTTTTACATTTATCATTCCCTTATTTTAGATAGTTACGGGGGGGACACACATTTTTCCACTTTGGAAGCGTCTCTCGCGCAAACTATTCAGTTTAGAAAAAATATATATTAGAAACCTCAATATCATTGATGAAGACCTATCCATAGATACCCCACACGTATGGGTTTGATGAAAAAAATATTTGAGTTTCAGTTCTAAGTTCTTTGGGGAACCCCAAAAACTTATTGTTTTTTTTCTATTTTTAAATGAAAATCTTAATGCGGTCCACCGAATACATCTACTTACAAAGTTTCCATAGTATAGCTCTTATAGTTACGTAATAAAGTGGCTGTGAAATACGGATGGACGGACAGACGGACGGACGGACATGACGAATCTATAAGGGTTCCGTTTTTTGCCATTTGGCTACGGAACCCTAAAAAATCAAGTGTTTTTACTTTCCGGCTCACTCATTCAACTCGGGGCCCGACTTAGAAAGTTGATGTTGGGTACCTTGAGACCATTCTTAATTGTTGGTCTTCGACTGTGTTGGCTCCTCGCGGCTCCAAGGAGTATTTCTTGACCAGTGCGACGGCGTCCTGGTTAATTTCCTTGTTCTTTGAGCCCTTCTCGTAAACGTAGAAGCCCTTGCCCGACTTGCGACCCATAAACCCGGCTTTAACCAAGTCATCCATAATGTTGATATTTCCACCACTAATACGATCACCGAACGCCTGCAATATATCAATCAATTTTAGTGAACAACAATTAAAAGTTGCAAAAAGTTTCTACTTTTACTCGTAAATTTAAAGAGGATAAGAATCTTGTTTCTTTTCAAACTTGTGTGTGAGAAATCGTCACAAAGGAACTACTTGATCGTCATTACCGGGGTCTGAGTGCGGCCGTTAACGTTGCAAGCCCACCTTAGCGAGGTCCGCCGCGATGTGGGAGCCCACGTCGATGCCGACCTCGTCCGCCAGCGTCGCGGCGCCGACCGGGAAGCCGAACTGCGTCGTCATCTTGTCCAGCTCCTTGGGGTCGACTCCTTCCTGTAGTAGCCTGAAAATGACAACATTTTACATATCAAAATATTTTCGATCCGTTATTTAAAAAAAGGCTCGCTTGCATTATTTGGCCGCTGAACTTAACCGTTATAATATCTCAAAGGGTGGGTGGTTGATGGGTCGAAGGAGTTGTTTATTGTCGACTACGTATCGTCCGCAGCTAAAACTCAGTTCTTTATTCTTCAATTTAGGCATAATATAATGCACCTATGAATATCAAAAAGCATTACCATTACCACCTTTGCCCCGAGATGAACCGGCGTAAGAAACTCGGCTAGGTATAATTTAAAAATAAATAAATAATATCATTCCTAAGTATAGATATTGTATCACAGTATTTTTGCACATTAGGTGGTGCACCTTTATTAAGCGTAGGTAGATTTATTCGTAGATTACTCATGCACGATGCACGAAGCTCCTGTACAAAGTGGAACGCATATGTAATGTTATGGCGACCCTCGCAGGCCTGTGTTTACTGTTTAGCAACAGTCGTGTGCCTGCAGGTGTCGACGGTGGTTCGTACCGGATGGCCTCGCTGAGCATGGTGGAGAGGATGCGCGTGGTGTAGAAGCCGGGCCCGTCACCGACCGTGATGACGACCTTGCCCTGGCGCAGTCCCACGGCCACGGCGGCCGCCGAAGTGTCCGCGCTGGTGCCCGGGTGCGTGATGATCTCTAGCAGCTGCATCTTGTCCACCGGAGAGAAGTAGTGCATGCCTAAGCAATGCCAGTGTACTCAGTTATATACATAAAAAATAATTGCCGAAATGATGTAGGCGCATAACTTCCGGACGACTAAACCAAATTTAAAAAATCTTCTTTCATTATGTTTGTATTGTTAGGGCAAGGTTTGTATGTTTAATTTTTATATCAAATCCACGGGAAAGTCGAGAATTTAGAGCAAGGGCCAAACCGCGGGCGGGCCGATAGTATGTATATAAAGTCAATACTTTGTGTTCTGATATTTAGGTTTGAGAGCTTACAGATACAATACCATATCTACAAACAAAAATGCTGGTTCTAGGTATCTGGTATGCCATCTGGCAGCCAATATTTATGCACAATGTTTCCCCTAACCTCTTTTATACTTCAGGCATCCCGTGGTATCTCAGGTTAGGATAGAAAAAAAACACATGAAATGTAATAATTAGCTATAAAAACTATTAATTGTTAGTAGTTTGCCGTTTTTTTTATATATTATGACTATTTCAACCCAAGTTATCCGGGTCACCCAGGAAATCCTAGTTTGGACCGTTTGTTGCATTTGGACAGCCTGTATGTACTTATCGAGTTTTTCCTCTATCTATATAGACGACTTATTACAGACAGTGAATAATCCTTTCTCATTGTTTTTGGTCGGATACGTTCCAACAAAAAACGATGGGATAGGATTATTCACGTTTTATTACTTTTTCATATATTTGTCACAGCTATATTAAGTTCAAAACTGCAACCAGTGGCCTCATTCTTGCGCCTCTACTTTTTAGCATCTATTCTGTCAGCATAATACTATACCTACCATACACTGATACACTGATAACTTTTATAACGCTGTAGTAACTATAACATACCTATGACTTTGTCAGGCCTGCTGCTTCCTGCAGCGATTTTGGTGATGGGAATGGCACTAGTGTTGGTTGCTATGATGCAGTGCTTCGGCACCACAGCCTCGAGCTCTTTTATCACCTTGTGCTTAACATTTATGTCCTCGAACACGGCTTCAATCACACAATCCACATCTTTAAATTTAGCGTATTCTAATGTCGGCAGTAGGTTTCCCAGAAATTTGTCCTTCTGGATGCTGAAGATTACAAATTGAATTCATAGTGAGACAATGTGATCTCATTAGCACAATAAATATGGGGTCAAAATTTAAAATGGTGGTTTCAACGTAGTAAAGATCTTACGCTGAGATCCTCTTCCTCTTGACAGCGTTCCCGAGCCCTGTTTGGATCTGCCCCACGCCCCGGTACAGCCCGGCGTTGGTAGCGTCCTTCATGACCACCCGGTACCCCTTGTCGATGGACACGTGCACGATCCCGGCGCCCATCAGGCCCGCGCCTAACACCCCAATCTGGAACCATATTTTAACTTTATCACAAATTGCATGTGTCCAACTCAAAATGTAGTTTTATATCTGCTCTATGATTTTATATTTTATCATTATGATCCTACTACCAAGGATCTCCACGACCGTTTCGTGCAACCTATCTATGTTAATAATTACTCAATAATATTCACATCTTTGTTTGTTATTTTACAATTTACAGTTTACTCACAGTTTTGACATCAACTTCCGACTTGCCGAATCTGTTTTTCTTACATTCAGTTTGCCCCCTGAACAGCCCAATGAGGCCCTTGCTTTGAGGAGTCATTGCGAGCTCCCCAAAACCCTGCGCTTCAGCTTCGAACCCGGCCGCATGACCCTTGTCGACGCCTGTTCTTACTACTTCTAAAATCTGAACAATTATATATATACTTACACATTGCATTATACATTGTAAAACTATTAAGCCTTTTGTGGGATGTATATTTTTCAATAATAATTCCAAAAAACAACTTTTTAGTGTTCCATACAAAAAATTGAAAAAAAGGAACCCTGATATTTTTTTGTCAGGTTACCTTCAATGGGGCAGGGTATAGGCCACGAGAAGCCTTCATCACTTGCTCCTTAGCTTTCTTAAATATCATGTTCTTAACAACATCTAATCCCATGATCGTTTCAGTTAATTTATTTACAAGTCCAGTCTTTGTCCTGTTAACCTTTAGCTTGCCTGTTGCAATATCTTTTGCAATTTGAATAGCTACAGTCTCTAAGTATTTCATAGTATTATCGGCAGGAAGACCCAAACCTAAAATAAATAATTATATTATAAAGTTTGTATGTATGTAAACACTTAATTGTACAAACGAGAGAGATAACAATTATAAATTAGACAAAAATATAGAGGGATGTACAAAGGCAAACTTATCCATTTAATATCCTTAATTAATAAATCTCGGAAAACTGGAAAGTTACCCTTTGAGAAATAATTAATGACAATTAATACCCAAATAAGTACCAACAACACTAACAGCAATTGCTATAATTATCAATATATATAAAGGGTGTCCCAGAAGTAGACACAAAAAGAAAAAAAGAAAGAAGTGGACATGGCAATGTGTCATTACGCTACTCAAGTTACTCAGTACTTAGAGTGTGAAGAGATTGACTAAGTACATAAAAAAAACAATGCTCCAAATGTATCACAAGCTCGCGGTATCAAAATGTTTTGACCTCTATGCAAAAAAGCATAATAGAAATGATCAGAAAATCCAAAATGCTAAAAAGCTTTTAAGCAATGATGGACCAGATTGTCTAAAGGAGTGGCTGCTAAATCTGGAATAGCCGTAATGCGGCGGGCCAGGGAAAATCTAAGTAAAAAATTGCTTTTAAAGGTGTCATGGGTGCAAATATAATATAAATCTAATAGTTTAATATATTTTTTACAACTTTCGACCAAAGTTATTACTTGAAATATTAATTTTATATTAAATATTTTGAAAATGAACTTATCTCTTTACTTGTGGGACACCCCATAGTGTATATTCAGTGGTGGCCACATAATTAGGGACGCTTACGTTTTTCCCATCCAATTGCCTACAAATATCACTTTTGAATTTCAAATTTGGTTGAAAGTTGTAATTCTTTTTTTGAATTAGTTTTATATTAAATTTGCGCCCACGACACCTTTAAAAGCTATTTTTTTACTTAGATTTTCCACAGCCCGCCGCATTACGGGTGTTATAATATTGCGGCGCAAATATTTTGATATTTATGGCAATTTCTGTTAATGTGGTACTTATTTGGGTATTCATTGTCTTGAATCAAGGTTAACTTTATTTATTTATTAAGGATATTAAATGGATAACTTTGCCTATGTACATCCTAAGGACCATATATTTGATAAAAAGTAATGTAATGCACTTTATATTTCATCTCTGTTATAATTAACTAAAATTGTATCTACTTGTTTAAAATTAATACTTTTTAAATTTTAACTTTTTTGTAAAATGAAAATTAGCTTACCAGGTCCAAGGGGTGCAACTAATAGATCAACAATTCCAAGCTTTTTGGCTTTATCAGCTTTCACTGTTTTGCCAGTTAGTGCTAGGTCAAGAGTTGTAGGAATGGAAGTAAGTACTGGCATCCTGTAAAAAACAAATAAATAATTATAATATTTTATTATATTTTGGTACAGCACAATTTTAAGCACAAAATATAAATATTTTTAGGAACTTATCCAATTTTGTTCAGTATAAAATTACTTAAAATTTATATTTAACCTATTTACCTTTGAGTTCCACCACCACCAGGCAGAAGTCCCAACATAACTTCAGGCAGTCCAAAGCCAGTCTTTTGGTCCTTAACAGCAATACGGTACTTGCAAGCAAGAGCAGTCTCAAGCCCTCCCCCGAGACAACTGCCTTGAATAGCAGCCACAAAAGGCTTGTGTGATGCTTCAATTCTTCGGAATATCTCATGGCCTAAATAAATCAGTACATTAAAAAAGTACAAAGATTTAGCCGGCATCTGTTTTTATGTTAGGCACTTGCAATTAAGTAGTGGGCCATGTCTTTGTGGATTGAGTACACACTATATTATTGCAAATCAGCCTTGATCTATGTTTATTTATTTTTTTGTTTTTGTAATGAAAACATTTGTATTAATTATATATACATAATTTATTATTGACTACATAATAATTATACTGTACAAACAGATGAGTATAATCATTATATTGTCTAATAGTAACACATGTTAAAACAAGTTTTGGCTTCAGGCCATTACCTTATGGAATTAAAATAATGAATGTTGGTGTAGGTCCATTTCCCACATTAATTGGACTTAGACCAAAACCATTACATAAAAATAAAATTACATAATAAAAGTAATATTTACCTTTTTTAGACAGAGCAACTACTTCTTCCTTAGTTTTACAGGCCTCAATCATGCTGATGTCTGCACCGGCAATGAAGACTCCCGGTTTGCCTGATATCAACACCGCTGCTTCAATGGCTGAGTTTGATTCAACTTCATTTATAATGTTTGTAACTTCATCCATTACCTCTGTATTGAGGGAGTTTACCTTAGAGAAATATTTGTTATGAAAACAACTGACATTCTGGTACCTACTTTAACTTTTACAAGTGTCAAAGTGACTATACTCAAAGATAACAAACAAAATGCCAAATAATGAAGATATTTATTAACGAAATGTTTTTATCGTTATAATAGGTATATGTAGTAATATAATAGTTAAAACCATTTTTATAAATGTTTGATAGGGCAAGTGTATGGTATAAGTATTAATAAACATTTTACACGAATTACAGTAAAAACTTAAAAATATTGAAATAAGGGTGATTGTTGAATAATATTCTTTACCGACCTTTACATTAGGAGAGTCCAATGTCACTACATATACACCGTTGACGATTTTGCACCTAGTGTGCACATAATTAGCAGCGGCACCAGCATAGTTTCTGCTTTGAAAGCCTAGGAAAAGCATAAATAAAGTATAATTTCCATGTTATATTAAACTAACAGTTGTGAAATGATGGTAGCAGCCGAAAAGTTTAAAAGTATGATCTTACCTGTAAGAAACTTAACATCGTTTCTATTTTTAAGGATTTTAAGGGCACTAATTAACCTCTGATTGGCCATTCTGTAAGGACTTAACTTAAACTCGAAAATAATAAACTACAGGGCTATTAAATAATTTTAGAGCCAGACTTTGAACCTAAAACTTTCGTCGTGGAAGAGGACGTCGGAGGGGTGTCCGAGCGGGGGGGCGGGGAACCACAGATTATAAGGGTATGTGCGGGGAACTGCCACAGATTCTATGGGTATCATTGGGTATCGTATGAAGAACAGCCACAGACAACAGAATTCATTTCTCATGCTAAAGTCAGACATACACGTCCAAATTTGTAGGCTGAAACAAAATAATACACGTCCCAACAAGACAGTGTGGAAAACATAGACTATAGAGTTGAGAAGGTATTCTTTAATGTTTTTGCATAGATTATTAAATATTATTAAACATTATTAAATTAACTGTACAGTAACCGCTGTGCTGAATGTTGAACGTATACTTAACGAACGTACTTATATATTATACAAATAACGTAACGTAGGTAACTCGCGGAGTTACTTTAAACTTACCGGAAACAAAGTCAGTGATTGTATATGTACTATAGGTATATGTTAGTTATAGTATCTACTGACTAGGGGTTATCGGTTTTTTGTACTGCGAGTTACCAATTTAGCAGAGACATCTATGTATACACTAGATCGGCAAAGCAGAGTAAAAATTGTGTCACTGTTCTGCTGTCGCTACGCGCCAATGAATAAAGAAACGTGATTTTTATTATCTGAAGACCATTATAGGTATTTTAAGTATTTTTATATCATTTGGATCAGTGTATATACCGTTGCTAGGTGCGCAATTTCTTGACACTGAACCCGACACCCGGTTTAGATGGTCTAGTAGATACATACATATAAGTACGAGTAAGTATAAGACTCTTACGTAATTATTCTTTTATTATCTCCTAACGTACGTATAATACCTACATTACGTTTTAGATTATTTTTGACTTTTTATCTATTTCTTTATCCATAGTTAAAAAGTTACAAGACATCAAATGCAATATAATGCTGTTTGCGCCATTTGTTAGTATGGAAATTGGCAATGATAATTGATGAGAACGATAAGACAAACTTTACTTACAAATACTGTCTTCAACAAAAACAAGAAAGTACAACAGGATCTCGTTAGAAAACCAACACGTTGTGTATATAGGTACAGTCAACTTAGTTGGATTAGCCCATATAGGACCTTGTCAGACTAAATCAATGATTTATTGTTAGACGGTTAGAAAACAAAGCAGTTAAACCTGCAGCCGTGTATAATTTAATATCCACAAGGTCACCCTTTCAAGGTAAACTTGAACTTTGAACTAGGTAAATAGGTACGTTATTTTATTACTTGACGAAAGTAAGTATTTTTATAGTAAAGATTGGTGCAGGCTGATTAAAGTTAGAATGCGACAAAAAAATCACATTGTCATCTTCGGAAAAACTAGATTGCATCGCTCTCAGATACCTATTTTTTTAAATTATAGTCAAGAGATAGCTGACTCGCACGTTGAGATGTAAAAGAGGCAATAGTATGGTCCCTACCCACGAAAGTAATGAATGATCCTCCTCTTTTTGAGAGGCGCTTTAAATAACTTTTATCGCGCTAATAATAGGTACCAAACTAATACGATACTCGTAAGTCAGTAAAGAAATGATTATTTGTAATTTAGTTATTAATTACAAATGATCTTTTAATCATTTAATTACCTACCTTGTACAGTCGAGTTCATAAATAAGTATAAACTTTAGTATATACCTTGTCTATTTAATGTCGTGTTTAGGCTGCTATATATGAATGAATTGTCACAGCGATTAAAGAGACATGATAGTAAAGTGTCCATATATTTTATGAAGTCGACTATACATGGTCTTGTAAATTAAAATAGGTACCTAGATGTTACCTAGCCGCAATTAGAAAGGGATTAGAGGTTACAGTTTTACCATATACTTACGTCAAAAAGTGCATATGAAGTAAGTGCATATGAATTGACAGCTATTTCAGTCCGAAACTTATCGCGGTTTCATAATATATTGGAGACAGAGCGCAGCGCAGCGCCTCCACTGGAGATATTTAAGAGCGCGAAGTTACGCGATACAAACTAAACTGTTAAGAAACTAAGGAAGCTTACTTATTTATTATATTTTTATATTATACGAAATACGAATATTTTGAAGTCCTTTTGCATATTTTTTGTCTTATCCGGCGTGTTAAAATTGTTTAATTGACGATTTATTAATAGTACCTACTAATATTTGTTTTACATAATTTAATGATTTTAAATCTACTCCTAATCAATACGGACTTCCTAATATGGTAATTGTCAAAAACTCTTAAATAAAACTTAGGATTTTCCCGGTAAAATAATAGAGCAGTAAAAGTATACCGGCCAATAAAACTCAAATAAAACACCAAATTAATAACCCACTGAAATTAAAACTGCTATCGCACTTCAGGACTCAAATTTATACATAGTTTCGTATTTCGACGTTTATCTTATAACCAACAAAATAACATATTTTTATCTTTCTTGGTACTGCTTATCTGCAGGGTTTGACAAACTTGTACGTATGTCATGTATAACGTTGAGTTATTATTGCTTACCGCCACTCGTCGAAGGGGTGTCTTCAGACACTGATGAACTATTCGACATCTTCGCCAACGGTTGACACTACAAAGTTTCACTTTGCATGACGCCACTCATAGATTGATACTAGAAACGGGTTTTTGCTCACCGAGCACCGCACCGTAAGGAAGAGTTCTTAGTGAATTAACGTCGGTAAGTAATAGGTTATCGATAATAATGGCACTGATAACAACTTTTGACTTATTTATTATGTTAGTTAGGAAGCTATTTAAATTGATGATTATAAATATTATAATCCATCCTACCTAAATATATCTTTCTTGTAAATATGTATTTGCATACTAGAAATCTATAAGTAATTATATAGTTATATTTTAAACGTTCTGCGAGGTATTAGGTTTAAGGTCAATTAATATTCATATAGGTACCTATTTATCGATATTTATAGCAAGTCACTAAAAGTGTTCGTGTACCCATGACCTTCGTAAATAGTAAGTATTGTGCGAGGTGTGATGTGACGATTGTAGTTAGCGCGCTCGATATAATACGAGTTTAATACTTTTAACCTGTAGCTTCACGCCGGCGGCGACTTAGAATTGCAGGTAGGTATCCGATAGATGGAATCATTTGATACGTAAATTCAATGAAATACTCTTGTTAAAATGCGGTTGAAACCGCGTACCTATATTATGTTGTAGCCGAACTAGCTTTTGCATATTTGAGACTTACTACAGTTACTTACACACCCACATATCATTTAATTGCTGTAAAATTACCTAAAGAGTAGTGCTTTTTTGTTGTAGAGCGATACAATTGTGTCTATTTATATTAATTTGTCCCCACCCTTAGTCCCCGGTGGGGACAGGTAGGAAAAATAAATCCCATTTGTTATCTCACTGGGGGCAACTGGGAAGTAACCATTCCCATTTTTTTTTAAATTGTTACCACTCTTTTAAACCAAAAATACAAGCTTTAGTGCGTTTATTATTTAAAATTGGGCTGGTCAAGTTTGCGTTGTCACGTAAATTTTTAAATAATTAAAATAATAAATTTCTTCCGAGTTGTCCCCTGTGGTGAAGAATGGGAATTATTCTTATTCTAATTCTTCCCTTTTGTCCCCACTGGGAACTAAAGGATGGGCACAAATGGGAATATACAAAAAAATTTACTCATCCAGCAAGGCTCACTTATTCAGCGGTATTGTACTATAATATCAGACGAATTTAGAGACGAGGAGGATAACAGGACAGATTTATCCACATTATTCGTATCGGGTACGGTACGGTATTGTACGGAACCGTCTTACAGTTATTGTTTGTGCGTAAAGTTCAGTATAGGTTTAGGAGTCAGAACTCAGAATCCGGGTTAAAGAATCAAATAAGCAGTGTGACGGCGACGTTTTCCACATGAAAAAAAAGGAGAAACTGTTTTAAAAATAATAATAATGGATTTGCGTTTGATCTCAGTCTCACCAGATTTTTAAATATTTGTTGATCCTTCAATAGACCTTTTATTTCATTAATTTTGCTAAATTAATTTTCGTGTGTGTAAATATAATTGTATGGTTATAAAAATTGCCTTCTGCTAAAGTTTCTCGTGACGCTTTTTCTCTCTGCTATGCTATTGTTCGAATCGCTCTGGTAGATGCATTCCGTATTACCGACATGTAAAAGAACCCTTATGTGGCCAGTTGACTGAATATCTAAATTATTTCATTTCAATACCATTTTTTAGTACTGGCAATGAATAATTGTGGATGGAAGGGGTGACAGCAGAAAGTTTACAACTAGCCGCCACTCCTCCCTGATAGCTGCCTTCCTCGTGCAAGCTATTTAGAGGGCCGTTTTTCAGATGATATATATGAAGTTAGAGGAAAATAGAACGCAAAGCAGGTGAGGTCAAAAATACATTTTTGAATATCGACCGTTTTTTGAGTTCATATCTAGACAACGATTGAAAATAGGTAAAAAATGAATAGAATCAAAGTTATAGAAAATTGAATCATCTGTAATAATGCAATACATGAAAATTTCCTATGACGCAGCGTTTTCAAGAAGTTGACCAAAAACCAAAAATCGGGACCTGCTTTGTGAGGGGTGGTTGTAATGCATGACATCATACTTTAATATTATGTACACAGGTTTGACAATAAATGATTATCTTATCTTATCTTATCTTAACAAAGTTCCGAAGTCAAACTTTCTGCTTTCAACTTTTCCATCCACACCCTTTTAAGCACTCATTTACAGGGCTATTTATTGCATGTAAGATCTAAAAATATCCATAAAAACCAAATATAAACTTTTTAAGGTAATACATTTTTTTGCTCGATACATGATAGTCAAAAAGTGGCTCCTAATGCTCTCAGGCTTTCTCTGCCAGTTCACCTAGAAGGCGCAGTGAAATACATTTTAATGACTGGAGGTATTATAAATTATAAACATATACTTAACATAGACAAATACGACCGACGCAGTTATACTAGTGAGAAATAAAAAAATCTGTTTTTCACGATTTTTTCCATTGAGTGGAAGATGTCTTTGTTATTATTAATTATCGTTGAAGCGATGAGCACACTCTAGAGAATATCTCGATACCGCGATTGTTCGAAAATCACAATCAAACGGTATAAAATCTGTGCAGTTGACATTTATCACGGTACCCCACTTGTTGCGATTGGCCGCAAAGTTGCCCCCCTCGGTTGTCATGGCAACCGTCCGTCCGCCTCCCCCCTCATACTACTTTTCGTTCCGCTCCGCTCTTGTGAAGTCAAAAGCAGAGAGTGGTCCATGTCAGAGGGTAATTACACATCTAAAGCTTTTGATGCGACGCTATCGTGTAGGGTTACCACCAAAAGTGCAAAAGCATTTAATATTATATTTCAAATAAGTACCTACCTATGTAACCTACATTTGTAAACTTAATTCCTACTTATTTTACTCTGTTGTTTTACTACTTATCCTCACCAATATTATAAATACTAAACGGTGTATGTTGGATTGTTTTGCCTTCACTGTTCAACGCCTCTATTGATCGTGGTTTTTCAGTGGTTCAAAACTTCAAAGATAGTTTAAAAAGCGCGGAGACGGACATACTTTTAATATCGGAAAATCGAAGAGTTCCTAAGGAAATAACAATAACTTTTGCGCAAACGAAGAGGCGGGCAAAACTATTAAAGTAATGGGATATTCCCAGTTTTAACCGGGGGCACGTTTTATAAAGCTACTTACAAGTTCAATTTTACAGGTAACTGGCAACACTGCTCAAATGGCTGGTCGTCATTGGTCGAGGTTGTGTCAAATCAAATGGAAACTTAAAACCTACAGGTATTGTAATTTGTAGCTTTATAAAACAAGCCCCTGTGACAGTCCATTTTTTTTCCTCTGGTAACAGCTGAGACTTATTTCCCACCTGTTACCATTGGTAACTACTGGGAATAAAATTTCTCAGCTGATGGAAACTACTGGGAATATCCCCAAATAATAGGTATTATTTATTAGCGATTACCCACGGTGCGTTTATTAAATAGGTTAAAAATGCAAACCTCTTACGAAAAACCACGGCATGGGATATGTAGTAAAATGAGCAAAGACTAAAATGATATTCAAATTGATTTTAAAACTTCTTGGACAATATATTAAATGTATACGCATGGCATAAGTAACATTTTAATGCTCTATATTGAGCACTTTTCCAGACGGATTTTCTCAAGTTGTCGGGGCTTAAAGGGAATTGATTCAATTCCCCGCGGCCTCCAGTGGGGCAGCGGGGGCCGAGGCCCCGGCCCCACTCCACACCCACACTAGGCTCTCTTTACATTTCTATGAAACTGGATGAAATGGATTGTCAAATGATAAAAGGTTGCACTCTACATTTTTGCCGCCGGACGGCTGGATTATCGACAGAAGTCGTAATACTTAACATATGTTAAGTATATATTAAATTCTGCCTTTTTGTCCCTAAATTTACTTAGGTGCTTCGCTGCTGTCCGTTTTGGAAACATCAAGAGCTTTTGTCAAAATTTGATACTTCCAACGATGGCAAAAGACCTGACAAAATTTCCTTGATCCCATGGAATATGGGACGGGTACTAGTGTGGGATGCAACTTGCGTAGACACAACGCAGCCCTATTAGAGGTCCGGTGGAGATGTGATGGCGCTAACATCACATCTCCACCAGACCTGTAATAGGGCTGGTGCGGCAGCTGAAGCAGCCGAAAGCATAAAGGTAGGCAAATATAGTGGTCTCGGCCCAGAATATATGTTTGTTCAATTCAGCGTCGACACCCTTGGTCCGTGGGATCCTAGCGCTTAAAGCCTCTTCAAATAAATTTCGAAGAGGCTAATTGACGTCACGGGGGATCGAAGAGCTCGCAGTTTCCTCGCTCAACGCATAAGTTTAACTATCCAGCGAGGAAATACTGCCAGCATCTTTAGGACTCAGGTAGGTACATATTTATCCGCATCCGCACTCAATAATTATGTTAATTAGAGTTATAGGTACTAGATTCAAAATTGCAAACATTATGTAGGGTAGAGTTTCATTTGATTCTCTTTTAATATAATTAATTTCGAGCAGTATCTTAAGCCTTGATAAAGAAAATTTTGTAGAAAATTACAAAATTTTACCAGTTACAATTTAATCAAGATTAGAAATGTTTTTAAATTTGGTATATAATTTTAGGGACCAATCAAATCTACGTGACAGTTATAGTTTTCCTATACTTAACTTAACTGTACCTATGTAGTTTTGTCTGTAGGGGGTGGGGACACGTAACTCTAGCGAAAATGGAACTTTTAAAGTTCGTAATATTCGAAAATTCTCCTAAATCTAAAATTTGATAAGGACATATACGTAATGGTTCTAATAGCTGTCCAACAATATAGGTACATCATACAATATTGTAAAGTCTGCTGTACAGCGGAGCTAGGTAGGTACCTACCCTAATAATTTTTACTTAAATGTAATGCACGGTATAAGTATCTCTGCAAAATTTCAGTTTTGCTAGGTACTTTGATAGTTTCTGTGAAAAATTGAGTGTGACATACAAACAGACAGACGGACATGACGAAACTATAAGGGTTCCTAGTTTGACTTCGGAACCGTAAAAAGTACAATGACACTGAAATAGGTACGAAACCAAGTTTTCTAAATGTTATAAAGAGATGAGAAAGAAAACATTACCCAGGCCGTTTCTAGAGGAGGGGGCATTAGCTGGAATATTTATGTAATAGATGCACATACATAATTTCCTTGATCTTGTGGATGTTATCACTCCATAAGAGTAAATAGTCTACTATTTCGGCGAGTAATTAAGATAGGTAGATAAGGTCGAACGTATTTATTGGGCACCTTCCTTTAAACCACTATATCTGATTATGTATCATTGTTTTGTGTATTGCATGCGCCTACACGATAATCATAAAACGATTGCCTATTATTAACAACTACCATCGGTGTAGACATTCCTTCGTCTTATTTCCCAAGTCAAGATAAACCCCAATAACTTTGTGATTATATCACTTTTAGAAATCAAACTTCAGGGCTTCATGAATCCATTTCTCGTAAACGACTGACACGGCTATAACAAATACTATTGGATTTAGAATCATTCAATTTTAATATAACTGTAGTAATAACCTGATAGTACATCTTAGATGTATCCAGCACGCTATAAGCAGTGAACCTTCACAGTATACTGAAGCCCAGAAAACTATAATTAATATGATTATTGCCTAAAATGTCGCCTTAATCATCCTATATTTATCCCGCTGTCATTTTTTACATTATCTTTGCCGGTCGTCGGTCGGCCTCTACCTTACGGTCTTTAACAAGATAAATGGGAGAAAGAAATAATTATTAGGGTGATATTTTCACTCACATTAAAAGAGACTGGTACTATAATTACATTATTTTAATTGAAACAAGTTTTGATGTGTAATTATTTTCAATACTGGATCTACAGTAAAAAGATGAGAAATACCCATGTAAAACCTAACCAAAATAAATGTTTTCTATTTATCCTATTCCATTATTATTCAAACATTAATTAACGTTATCGCTACCTACCTACGTACTCTATTATACCTACAGTTTCACTTGTTGAGATGTAGGGTCAACTCACCCGCCACCAGCAGTAGCACTGCACCAGCAGTAGCAGCAGCTGCACTGGTGGGTTGTCTATGTCCATGGTCCGGAAAAAAAAGGATTAATTTGATGTTTTTTACATAAGAAACAAAATAATTGTCCTAACGCTCTCAAATTTATTACGGTATGTTCCTAATGGTGTAGTTAGTTTTATTTACTTAGTTGGCCCCGCAGTCGCCTTGCATAGAGAAATAAATAGGTACTTGCACAGCCAGGTTCAAAAACAAATACTCGTGCTCATCGTACAAATATTGGCCCTTAACTGAGCTCGAACTTGAGACTGTCAGCTTTGTAGGCAGGGTCTCAAATCTACTTTAGGTTCGATTCGTACGATACTCCCTTGAGAATTGAAAAAAAGTAGGTCAGTCCAACTGCATTCGGCTATTGGTTTAAAATATCGCTGGAAAATTTTATAAGAAGTTATTTTTTGCATTTTTGAAGACAGGTGTTTGTTCTTTTTTAACATTTATTTTTTCTCTGATACTTGAATGACATTAATAGCATGTTGTGTCTTTAGTATCGATGATATGTATATCATCCTAAAATTTTGAAACATTAAGGTATGATTTTTCTACATTTCCATAGTCACAACCATAATAAACTGCTGTAAAAGCGGCTTTCGAAGAAAACTGACGTTAATAATGTACTTCTGTGAATGGATTTTTTAAAGACACCTTAACACACAATAGACCTTAAGGTGTTTTTTTTATAATAAAGACACAGACCTTTAGGTGTTTTTTTATAAAAAAGATATCATTGCGTCCGGTCCTTGCAAAATATTCGAAAATAAAGCTAGTAAAAAAAATTGGTGATATTTCTATTTTTCAAAGTCCCGGTGTTTATGTTTAATTTTTAATATTTGAGTAGCTTAGTTTTATTTTATTTTATTTTAAATAAGTTTAGTTTTAACTTTAACTTTTAAATTTTAATGTAAAGTCCGTATTTATAGTTATACTTAATTATACTCGATCTTTTTCAAATAAAATAATCAATTTTAAAATACTTTTTAATAAAAATTCGGGATATTTCAGTGTATCCCTACCCTAAGTAAGTAAGTAACACTACACAAGCTGAAGGCTGGCTGGAGCATGTTGCGGGGGAGTTTAACCGTTCCGTACTGAAATGGGCTCTTACTAATGTAGTGTAGGGTGGGTCAGGAGGAGAATGATGAATGGTGGTTGCTGCCAAATGAAAGCGCGATCAAAGACAAAATAATGCATGTTAGTAATGTGTTCATATGATGCCTGTGGAGATGTGTCTTAAATTTTAAATCAGAGCTATGTAGGTAGGTACTTTCTTCACAACGAAAGCGGGTTCTTTTAACTAACCAGTTAAAATATTTTTTTCGTCCTTTTTAGGGTTCCGTACCCAAAGAGTGCCAACGCTGCCAACGGAATAGGAAAGCCTCCCTCCGCTCTCCGTCTGTCTGTCAGCGGGCTGAATCTCATGAATTTTAATAGGTAGGCAGTTGAAACTTTAACGTGTGTAAATCTATTAACGCATTAACAATAACAAATTTCAAATTAAAGGGCCCCTTCCCTCCTCCGTTTTTCAATATTTGTAATTCTTAAAAGCAACAATCAATAAGTAAATGTCAGAAAAATAAATCCCTACAAGACAAATTCCCCACGTTCACACCGCATCGATTCGGACCGGACAGCGCATAGCGATGAGGGGATAAAGTGCTATACTACCGCTCCTATGAATAGTTAGTAGGTAAGAGGAAAGTACTACCTACAGCCACTTCTAATACGGATTTACGGATAACATCAACATAAAAATGTACGCTATACCTAACGTTTCCAAGTTAAAATCGAAAGGTGCTTTATTATGTTAACTATATATGTAATTTCAACAACCATTATCTAGTTTAATGGAAATGAGATGGTATAAAAGGAAGAGGAATAGTGTGTGTGTGTGTGTGTGTGTGTGTGTGTGTGTGTGTGTGTGTGTGTGTGTGTGTGTGTGTGTGTGTGTGTGTGTGTGTGTGTGTGTGTGTGTGTGTGTGTGTGTGTGTGTGTGTGTGTGTGTGTGTGTGTGTGTGCGTGTGCGTGTGCGTGTGTGTGTGTGTGTGTGTGTGTGTGTGTGTGTCTGTGTGTGTGTCTGTGTCTGTGTCTGTGTCTGTGTGTGTCTGTGTGTGTCTGTGTCTGTGTCTGTGTCTGTGTGTGTGTGTGTGTGTGTGTGTGTGTGTGTGTGTGTGTGTGTGTGTGTGTGTGTGTGTGTGTGTGAGTGTTTCTTGGCATCTTGTACCAATATGGCTAATGTTAATAAATGCCAACAGCTTTGACCGAAAACTTTATCCCAACCGTTTCAAATTATTAGTATTTCAGTAAGTTTGTAGTAATTATTCGTATTATTTGATTATAAAACCATGCCTACGATTTAATTACCTGTTTTACGGCTAGGTATCTCAAGGCCGCAAAAGCCGAGAAAGACTGTCAAACCAGTCTTGTTCAACATAGTGCGGTAACTTTACCACCACATGTTAGGACCAATATTTGAAATAAAACTTATTTTCAAGGGCCTGTACCTATTCTACTCGGTAAAACTATATTGCTTTTGACATGCATTTTATCATATGGTTTGTAACTCGGCCGCCATTACTGTCAAGTAAATAAGAGCTATCGTAACGTTGACAATACGATTACATGTCAAAAGCTATATGGTTTTACCGAGAGGAATAGAGGCCCTGAAATGGGAACTCGTGCTCAGTGATAGGTGATAGTGCCATTTAGCCAGGGGTAAAGTTTGGGCAGAGGTTTGTATGTAGGAATATGTATGTTTCATTTTGCTAACAAGAATAATGAAATGTTCCTACAATTTTTTACTCATTAAGGAGTCGGAGGTCGAATGCGCGGAGACGAACCTCCAGGAGTTGAATTCCTGTAATTTCCTTGTGCCTTGTCTTCTCGACGACGCGCTGGCCTAGTTGGTAGTGACCCTGCCTACGCAGCTTGCGGTCCTGGGCTCAAATCCCGGTAAGGGCAGATATTTGTGTGATGAGCGCGAATATTTGTTCCTGGGTCATGGATGTTGTCTATATATTTAAGTATATATTTTTCTTTATATAAGTATTTATATCATTGTCTAGTACCCATAATACAAGCCTAGAGCTTAGTTTGGGACTAGGTGAATTGGTGTGACATTGTCCCCTGATATTTATTTATTTTATTCTTTGGGCTTGTTGAGAGAGAGAGAGAGAGAAACATTTGGATTTTTTAGAACTTATGGAAGCTTTTTGAAAACCACTAACCAATGAAGATCACATTTCAATACCAATAGCAAAATCTAAGTTTATTTTTAATTAGTTCAGGAAATCCAGGATAGTAGGCGTTAACATAGTTGTATAGGTATTAGGTACATAGGAGATAATATTAGGAGAGTTAGGATACAATTTATAGGACAATAAATAAATAAAATAACAAACTAAAAATTAAACTAACAATAAGTTAAAACGGAAAGAGCCCAAACAGTTTTTAGACTTAAGTATAAACAAATATTTCAGATTGTTATTGAGCAAGGTAATACAATTTCCCCAACTATTATGCGTCTTGAATGGAAAATTGCATTTACAGCTATTTTACCACCTATATGTACATGACAAACGCTGATTCATACAATAGGAAGGTGCCTTACTTAAATAGTATGCAGCTACCGTGATCATGCGGGCGCATGCGATTAAAGTATGTTAAACGCAATCGTTCATCGGCCGTATCAAACTCCTGTAAATGTGTTAAAAAGTGTAGGGCCATTTTCCCGCGCGTCCTTTCAGTAGATTTAGTGAGGGTGTGCTATAATATTAGAATTCAGGCTGGACGGCTCATGCGCGCGGCTAATCTTCCTGATGGAACCGCAGTACGTATAGCTGGCGATACTGGCTGCTAGGTGGGCCGGTATATAAGGTCTGCGAGGTTCGCGGCGCCCCGTAGTGTGAAGGTGGCAGCGCTAACGTCACCGCGGCCGCGAGTAGACGAACGCACGAACGAACCAATCAAATCAATTACCCACCTTAATTTTTGCTGCAAATTACCGAGGTGAAGGCCGTGTTTTATTTGAAACCTTGTTTTTGTGCTGAAATTTGTAATAGACGGTAAGTGCAAATGAACAAGTTGGTATTATGCTTATGTATTTTGTTATGACTTTTATAAGTCATAAAATTATTAGAAGAGTATTGTTAGAATGGTGTAAAATTATAGGAAACTGCCAAGAAACGACTATTTCATTCAACTCTTAAGCGTCGACAACATAGTCGTTAAAACATTATTATATTGAGATTGAGCCTGGAACCTTTTTATCATGGATATAGTGTTTTATTTGAACAATCAACATTGTAATATTAGATTTAGGGTAAAACACCCAATTATTGGCATCCGATATACCGATACCGATACCGGTATGTATGATACCGATATACCGGTTATGGCTCCTAATAATTAAAGAATAATGGCCTCTTCTCACTTAAAATATAGTAAATAGGTGTATCGTGCCAATAATAGTGAGGGTGCCTACAAGAGGGCAGTTCCCCACGTAATACCTAGGTATAATCAGCAACAGCGGCATTGAATTTGACGTAGAGTTCGCCATCGCTTTTGCATTATGATATTAATGAAATACCTTGTTATAATTTAATTACATATGTAAAAAATATTGTTAACCAGACTAAATAATGATATTTAGAATAATAAAACTCCACAGTTTACATTGCAAGGTGATCTACAGGGCTTTATTAAATATCCAAGTTTTCGACCTTGGGGCGCTGCCTCGAGCTCATACCATTTCCATAAAACAACGCAAATTTTGTCGTTTTTCTGGTTCTCGTTACTTAAATCCTATTTGGGTTTAAGACAGAACAATAAAAAAATAATACTTAAACTAAAAGTTATACTAGAACGTTTAGTGGCAAAAGAGTCGGACTCGGCGTGAGCTGGCTGCTGCTGGTGCAAAATAGTCCTGGTTTTCAGTATGAACCTTTTGTTGTTCCGAACTGTTTTTTTAAAATACTTTTTGTATTAAGGCACAATCACGAATCAGTATTTTTTTACACTACTTTAAGATGAATTAAAAAAATATGTAAGTCTAATAACTAGTTCCCGCACAGATGTAAAACAATAAACACATATCCAATAGTAGGTACACGAAACATATTACCGACTAGGTACATTGCGTTAAGACCCTTAAAACAACTTGCCCTTTGAAAGAAAAGTAACTTGATCGGGAAAAAGTCACGCTCTTGTACAAATCGCAGCACGATGGTAAAAATAAGTAGATCTATCTCTTTGGTCTGGAAAATCAGAGATCTCTTTTTGTTCTTACGATAAAGTTGATAGGTACTTAACCTAAACGGTTGTCTACTTTGTTATCTCTATTTAAGTATTTCTGAAACGTAATTTGGTATATAGGTACAAGTAAACAAAACTGACTTATACGTATGTACATTAGGTATATATCTAACTAAAACAAAGAGTATAAACGCAGGCGTAATATTTACAATTTAAGATAAAAAAAAGTTTGTTTACAATGGCGATCATAACGATATTTGTTAAAGTTAAGGCCTTGCGGGAATTGTGTACGTAAATATCCATTCTTTATTTTAATCATTAAAACATATGCCATAATGTGCTTAATAACGTGAACACTGTGCACAGTCCTCAGAGTATGTTACTAGTGCCCGGGGTCAGAAAGTTTATCGAATTGAATTAAATGGGCCTTGTTATGTATATGTGCTGGTAGGTGATTCTCTTAAACAACTCGCTCTTGACCTCGACGGACCTTTCATCAACCAGGTAGTTGAAGTTGTCCCGTCAGAGCGTAAAAATAACATTTAAGGGATTGAATTTTTAGGTTACCCGTGTCGAGTAAGCCCGCTCGTATGTCTTACTCACTCAATCGACCGTTCGACCTACTGCTGTATCGTCATACGCGAATCTAATTGGACCAGGCCGATTTCTGTCTTCTTTTCTCGTTCTGTCTTCCGCGTCCAAAGTTAGTTAGGGCTGTCACTTGAGTAATATTTTAATCGGGTTATAATTGTGTTATACCTAAAAGCTTAGTCACGAAATGCTATCTATGTTTGTCTTTCTTTCTTGTTGCAAAATTAGGATTTTACATTTACGTTAAATTAAGTAATAATACTATTTGATGATATTAAGATTATCTCCACAAAATGGCATGGCTTGTGTGGCTATTGCTCATCTAACACGGAAAAGAGTATATAAACACCCTTTAAAATAACTTAGGCTCCATAGGTTTTATAGTCTGGGATCCGGAGTTACTTTTTACGTTCCTTACGGGATTATAAACTTGATTTCTTATTAATTTAAAAAAGCTTTATTACAAAATACTATTCTTATCTATCAATACGTTTCGTTTTTTTTTGGAGTTTTTTTTTTTGACTGGGGGGGTTGGGGTCACTTTTCGAAGAAATCTGTAAGTATGTTTTAAAATAAATTGGTAAGTAAATAAAATATATATTAAACGAAATCATGCCGGGAATGTTGGAAAATTCGAGAAAAGATTTTTACTACGGGATTTTCTTACAGGATAACGTCTAAGGGAAATACTAATAAACAAATAAAACTCCTTAATACAATCAATTATTTCTAATGATTTTGCCGTAAGTAGTCGTTCACTTTTTAAAACACTATCTTAGTTCAACCATAGACACCAGAATCAATATACATACGAAAACTAATTCAAGACACAGTACCGATATCTTGGTTAAAATCATGTTAGTATATATTCCGTGTGTAATGCCCCAGACTGACTAAACCCCTCAGGTGTCGCCAGGCGGTAGGTATATAACGCGCCGAGCGCGTGACAGGAGCCGCCTAGCCGGGAGTTTCGCTTCTACGAGTACGTAGTTCGTATTTATTCTGATGGTACCGACTCATACCGAGTACGCCGTTTATAAGTGTGTGCTCATAAGATCAAAATAAAATGCTAAAGATCAGGAACGAAGTTATTTAAGTCACGATAATCCGGTATAATGTGTCTACCATTATAAATAATATATTAAGTTGACTTTTTATGACTTAATAATATCTCGTAATCTTTCGCGTACCTACAGTATATACAGCACAAAAACTAGGTACTGATATGAGCAGGTATTTCATATTACACGCAATAATAAGTACCCGTACTGAGAGTACCGAGTGGTGATAGGTTAGTTTTTGCCTTTCGGATATATGTCATTACGCTGGTATGTGAGTGTGACATGACACTGTTGGCCGTGGGCCGCGGGCCTTGCCCTTGCTTGACCGACACATTGACAACCAGATCAAGCCAAGTTACACCTAAGTATTTATTATTCAGATATTCGTAAAGAGTAAGTACATAAAATATGTCGGTTCTGTGCCCGTATCCGTGTCCGAGTCTACACTTGAATTTGTCGAAGACCTAGGTAAACGGGGTGTCATATTACAGTAACAGTATGTCATATAAAAGGGCTCATCAATCTTGCCATATCAAAACTATACTGTACAAAAAATTACCGCCTCCTCCCCCTGATCTCCGAAGTTTACTGACCAAAAAATTTAAAAAAATCCTCGCGATAAATAAAATGAAGTTGTCAAACTTTACAGTGTTGTCCGCTTCGCGTCGGCCCTCAAACTAACTCATCCATCTATTGCTTACTTTCTAACCTCTACAACAATGTATCCGAATTTCGTCAAAAATATTACGTGCCAGCGACCAAAAATCCGTTATTTTCCTCCTACGTGCGGAAATTTAAAGCTGGGTTTTTCCTCATTTGACGTCACATTAATTTAAGAGAAAACGTTTGAGGATAAATCCGAGGCACCGAGCATATGCAGGCTGACGCACGGAAACAGGTACAGTACGTCGTCGCTTATTTGCTCACGAGACGAGGGAATACCCGAAGTGATTGGCCGAGGTGAGGTGAGTCCCTGGTCCCTGCAGATATATCATCTGACGCACGGTAACAGGTTCTTGCTTATTTGCGAAAGGACGAATACCCCCAGTGATTGACCGAGGTGAGTCCCTGCAGGCAGATATCATTTCCTAACACAATCACGACAGACAAAAATAAATAATCTGATTATGGTACCCAACACTGAGAAATAATAGACATATTTTATATTTTCGAGAGCTCGTCGAGTTAGGTTAATAGATGAAATATTACATAAATATTTATTTATAATGTACTGTGGAATGTTTATTGACAAACGACATAAATTAATACATTTAGTATAAAATAATAACTGAAAATTAAAACTAAAATTAAATAGTACTAAGTCTAAGACTAAAGATATAAAAATAAGCTAAAGTGACTCAATGACGTCACTGGGGACCGAAGAGCTGGCAGTTTCCTCGCTCAACGAATAAGTTCAGTAGCCATTCAACGGGGAAATTCTGCCAGCATCTTTGGAACAATGCCGCAGGGGCCATTCTTAGATTTAATGTTTTAGTTTATTTTTATATCTTAGGTCTTAGATTTGGTCTGATATACTTACTTAATTGGTATTATTTTAATCATTATATAAGTAAGATTATTTTTTGTACTACATGAAATTTCCAAGAATAAATTATTAAGTATAGAAGTTGGCTCAAACCAGTTACGTATTAAAATGGAATCTAGCCTTTTTTTAGTATTTATTGACCCAACTGCAATCAATAATCACGTGAAATCTCTATAAATCGTCTCAAATCGCGTGCAATCCGTCTGGTTGCCTTGGTCTTAGCACAGACTTAGCTTGCTGAGTGCATAATTAATAGCTGCTAGGAATAAGAATCTGTTACGTTTCGAACAATGTCATTCAAATCTATTTTTTAATTTGTTCATTCATGTAATATTAATAACGACACGGCATTGAGACACGATAGTTGGGTCTCAGTCTCACCAATGGCAATAATTCAAAGAACATTGGCTGCAGATTGTATTAAAGCCGATTTAATATTGCACAAAGGGCCGGAAGTGGGAACGGGCACCGCGCCGGTCGCAGCTCTACGAGCTACGACACCAATTATAATTTAGTAACAAGTTTAGCAAACAATTTGCGCCGAGGAAAATTGGCTTAGCCATAGCATCGCTTGTAAGTACGAGAAAATGAAACATCATAGTTAGTGATGGAGTTCCACAAGACCTGACGAATAGAATAATTCAAACTAATATCTACTTACACATACATTACCAATTGTGAGAGTATCGATTTAAACCCCTTATAGTAAGCAGATAGTTTTAAATTAAATTAAAACTAAATACGCAAGTAGGTTGGATGTTTCCTACGAGTATGTATAATTATATCTCTATATGTATACCTACCTAAGCAAGTGTATTATAGTCTAATACTCATCCATAGCAAAACATATAGAGCCGAGTTCGGGACTGGTTGATTTTGTGTGAGATTCTCCTCAAATTTATTTACCAATAGAAATTCCCAAGTTACATTTTGGCGTACAGTTAAGGAATTTAATTCCCATACCACTTTGGACTATGTCAAAGTGACGTAATCAATCGAAACGTAAGAGACTTGTTATGATTTTATTTACAGTGTCACTTTGACATAGTCCAAAGTGGTATAGGAATTAAATTCCTAGACTTTACATAGTCTTATTTATTACACACATACCTACCTAGACAAAATATTGATAGAATCAATCCATGTACTGCTAAGGTAGCCCTTGTAGTGTGCTGATAACCTGATTTACGATTTAATTGATAAGGCCGTTTGGGTGTCCATTTAATAGATTCGCCCCCTTACTAATAAGTTAGGGGATCGGTATACATATATTGTTATCCTATATGAGAGTACTTTGGTCAAGGTTAGCAGTCGGAAGCATATTAGTAGTACAGTACCAAAGGCCAATTAACCACCGACAATTGAGGACGGATCATTAAGGGCAAGTCAGCAGTAGAAGTAGGTGAACATTCGAAGAGCTCAAAATTATCTACAATCATAATCTCTTGATAATAGATTCGTGAATCTCATGATAAATAATTTCGAGTCTTTCGACTGTTTACCTACTTTTGATGCTGACTGTACGTGTTTGAAATGGCTTGTTCCCTCCGTTCGCGAGGTCTGCGTATAACCTCGCACCACTTGCTCGCCGCCCGGCGTTGCGCAAGTGCCGTTCTCTCGACATTGAACAAGGACCACCAATTTAACTGAACTTCGTGACCTAGGCACCTACTCCAACCACTCGTACTATCTACCTATTATTAATTAATTGTGGTCATGAATGATAAAGATCCCACGTTGTGATAAAATATGAGGTAGACGTCTAGGTACTTAATTCATAAACTAGTTTTTACAATACACCCACAATTCTGCTTCATGCTTGTACTATACGAAGTATAGAGATAGGTTATTTAATTACTAGGTGGTTCTGAAATTCGATTAAATTTACGTTTAAGTCGGTGCTATCTACAACACATCGACAATCAAACTCAAAATTACTTAATTACCTACTTACTTCAATTTCTAGGTCTTGCCATGACGCAACAGGACACAACACTCAAATTCGGTTGGTCAAAAGTTTTTCTCAAAGCGTATTAGATTGCTTGGTGTTCTTAATTTCGCTAGCCTATAAGTATTATGTGATCTTAGAACAGCTAGTAGGTATTCAGCCGTCTATGTAAAACCTGTAACTGTCATAAAATCTAGTTTCCCAAGGTAGGCGTAAAATAGACGCATGATTTACTTAAGACGATTAATTTATTTAAGTTTTTCACATAGTAGCATAGTACCTGTTGCATGTAGTTGTAACACATATGTATAGACCATTTTGACATTCTATATTTGAAATTTGACGTAAATTCCATATTAGTTTTGTGCACAACTACATGCAACAGGTGATTTACTTAAGATTTTCACCTATAAAGGATGCCACTAAAATGTTGCTCATGTAAACAAGATTGTATGGTTTCCTACAAAAACCCGCCTCCAAAAATGCAAAAAATAACTTCTTTTAAAATGGTTGGTAGGTTAGTCCAATTGTATTCGGCTTTTGGTTTAAAATATTGTGGGACGCCGACTACAGTTGGACTGACCTACCAACTATTTTATAAGATGTTATTTTTTGCAGTTTAAAAGGCGAGTTTTTTATGTAAAGATTTTATTTTATACTTTTTAATGATCCTATTTATGCTGTTATGTAGTCCCACTTCTCAATTAATGAGAAAATATAGAACATTTTAAGCTCGCCGCAAGCAACGCCGAGGGAAAGTCATAGTCATATTTAAACAATTAAATATGCTTCGTCATAGTCGCTCAAGTACCTTAATCGAGATATCTTATCGCCACGCTTCAAATTGGTACCCTTAAGGAGTTCTGGTGGCCATCTGTGGTCTTCATTATCAGTTCCACTTCACCATATAGTACTTTTCTAAAGCAAATGCACGAGTTACAGTAAATTTTCCGAAATCGTTGTACGTGTGCCTATAGTATTTGAGGAGTTGCCTTGATTTCTCCAAGATCCCATCATCAGATCCTAACATGTTGACAATGGGACTAACTAAAAAGTAAACCCATTCAAACAACGAAAAAACATTTCAAGTCGGTCCAGTGCTCATCGAGTAATCGGGGAACATACATAAAAAAAACCCGGGGAATTGAGGACCTCCTCTTTTTTTTGAAGTCGGTTAAAAACAATGAGACCACGCCGCCTTTTCACATACCTAAATATAAATTGTTTTAGTTACTTAACGTTATTCGCCGCTATAAATCTAATTCTAGTTCATTATAAATAGCAGTAGGTACCACAACAGTTATTTATGTGAGTGGTGCATAATGAGAGGCATTAATACACGAGTGTGGTTTTATGAAACGAGCCGATAGGTGAGTTTCATAATAAGATCACACGAGTGTTTTAATACCTAATTATGCGTACAGTCGCATACATAACTTCATCTACATGCATATCATAAGTTTTCTACAATATGTGAGAAAATTGTACCATGTTGCCTTGTATCTTAAAGAACCTGCATCTTAATGTTCACTTTAAAGTTTCGGTCACCGAAACTTTAAAGTGAACATTAAGATGCAACTACATCAATAACCGATACTTTAATGACATGTAATACTTTAATGTTAACATTAAAGTGCAACCACAGATACAGGTTTCTTAATATAGGCTGTTTGCTTATCGTTTCTAAACATATAATAGGGAAGTTATGATATGGATGTAGATAAAGTACCTTAAAATATCTCTGTGTGAATACTGGTTGGATTTTGAATTTTGATTGCTTTGCCTTTATAATTTTTAGGTACACTTGTAGGACCATAAATTAGCTAGAAGTAGAAAGCATAGAAGTAACTTAACTTGTAATGAGAATATGGCTACTAAATAAAATGTTATTTATTTTAGTATCCATATTCCTATATTGCAAGTTCGTGGATTTGTAATCTATCATTTGGTAAATTTGAAATAGTGTTTTGATACTTACCTGTATAGCTATTTGCAAAAAACATACACCAAATCTAATTGCTATGCTTTAGAGGGGTACCATTATTTCTAGTCCGTAAATATAGTTTGTTACTCGTAGATTATTTTTTCATAGTAGCGAATTCTTACATAGCATTCTTTCATATCGCAAATTTAATTACTCGTCTTTTTTCTTGTAGCGATTTTTCATAAAGCGTTTTACGATGTTCGCGTTCATTTTCTTCATATTATCATGCATATTTTACCAATATATTATTTTATATTCCTTTAACAGGAACTGGATCAACATTGACCTGCAAATTTTGTTTGACGGACAACGAACAGTGCAAGTTAAATAAAAGCTAGTAATAAAAAGTAATATGACTGCGAACAACATGACTCGATGTTTTATTTAATTAATAAAATCTTTTAAATTACAGAAACCATGGAGGCGGCCGACTTTAAGGATTTCGCCAAGGCAATGACGGACTACATTGCGGAGTACTTGGAAAATATAAGAGACAGGTTAGTTCTTCTTTTCAAAACTCTACAATTTCTATGTTAAACCTTTGATGGTGACGGCATAGATAAACCATCATGATTAATTTTATTAATCTCTTATTATTATTGCTCTGTTTTAACTTTAACTATTCGCGGAGACATGTTATGAATTTATGGATTATGATTTATGATTCTTAGGTAAATCCTCCGTTTGGCGTGATTGTCACGTTGGTCACATCACATTTGTCAAATCCCAACAGTCATAAGTATAGCTTCAGATTATGTTTGCAGTCGACTTTAGTTTGTTATTGTTTGTTATAGGCGCGTGGTGCCGTCCGTGAAGCCGGGGTACCTTCGGCCGCTGGTGCCGGAGCAAGCGCCCGAGCAGGCCGAGCCGTGGACGGCGGTGATGGCTGACATCGAGCGGGTGGTGATGACAGGCGTGACCCACTGGCACTCGCCGCGGTTCCACGCTTACTTCCCCACTGCCAACTCCTACCCGGCCATAGTTGCAGATATGCTCAGTGGGGCCATCGCCTGCATCGGGTTTACTTGGGTACTTATTTTACCTTTTTTCAAACGATCTAAAAAAGGGAGTAGTTTCTCAATTCGACCGTATTCTTTTTTATGTTTGTTCGCGGATCACTTCGTCGTTTATGGACCGATTTTGATGATTCTTTTTTGTTGGTAAGGAGATATCCCGAGGGTGGTACTGTGATACCAGGATATGATGAGGGGATCAGTGAGGAATTTAGGGAACTCCTCAAATATTGTAGGCAAACATATAGCGATTTTAGTATTTTTAGTGACAACTACAGTATTTGCATTCAGAAAGTATGTATATTTGCTGAAGTGGAAGAACTGATAATGAAGACCACAGATGGCCACCGGTACTCCTCAACGGTACCGATTTCAAGGGTGGCGATAAGATATCTCGATTAAGATAGTTGAGTGACTACAACGAAGAACATTTAATTGTTTAAAAATGACTAAGATTTTCCTGCGGCGCTGCTTCCGGCGTCGAAGGATTCAACTGGACGCGCCTGACGCGGGATCAATCAATAATAATTTCTTATAGGTATTATAGAAGATGTGCATTTATCTATTATTCTTATATAAACTTTAATTGACCTAATACCTACTTTATAATAAAAAGGCGCTCTACTTGGAATTGTCATGAATCGAACCAATGCCAGTGTCAAGTTCACGAGTCGAAACGCGAACAAGGAAAACCGGTCCTATTCTTCGACAACGACAACATACGTTATAAATAACATACTTATAATCTTAAATAATATCAGTTAGCATTATATGCTTACAATATGGCCAGTTTGTGGTCAGTTTGCTAAACACAATGAAAAAAACTAAGTATACGCTTTTGCAACAAACACTTACAAATGCTCTTTGCCATTTCGATGAGAAGCGTTTTTTTTTACTGATAATTACTTAGCAATGTGTGGATAAATAAAACAAATAACAAAACACCGCTCGCAATGTATGCTAAAACCACCGGTGTTTTTTATACAGGTACTCGAAATTCGATGAATATACGTGCCGATGTGAGTACTTGGGAAGCATAGCTTTATTTAAAGTGAACATCGAGATTTTGTTAGTGGTCCGCATGCGCACGAGGCCTTACCATTAAAAGTTTATTAATTGTTTTAGAGTTGCCAGTTCGAGAACTTAATTATTTCTGTGTAAAATGCACAGAAAAACACTTTGCCCTTATATCAGAACTACTCAGGGTGAAAATCTAAAAAAAAACCTTATACATTTAACATTAGTAGATAAAACCGAACTCGACCCGAGTCTCTTATTTGCTTAGGTACGATTTTGTTAGAAATAAGATAAAAAGGTCGGCAAAAAATCTACAAGTACAAAAATAAGCTTAAATATATTCCGTGTGTGGCTTCTTCTAAAAAAGATAAAGACAGCAAACAGCAGCACGATTTACTAATCTAATCTTCTCTTAGAGATCCTATTAGGTACACTGAGCTTCCGTGAGATTACCCTTTTACACACGCAGCTGTTCGAATGTGCAAGTCTCCCCACGATGTTTTCGAAACAGATCGACTACTTAGAATTTTCACTTTTTTATTCACACTGGACTCCAACAAAAAATACTACTAATTACACTTTAAATCTTAATATTTCACACAACCCGAAAAGTTTTGAAAGTACCGGTAAAAATTTATTCAATATTTTATTTTACCATTTTACGAAAGAGTCTAAGCTAAGCTGCGGACGGACGGACATGGCGAAACTATAAGGGTTCCTAGTTTGACTATGGAATCCTAAAATTATACTAAGTTTTAAAACTATCTTAATCGATTTTCAATAAATTAATCACGTTTCACCAATAAAAAATGCTGTTGACGATTTTGCTACGAGAACTTAGTAGGTTGGTCGTGGGACAAACGATGCAAATTCGCATAATAGGTAGAGTCTGTCTAATGAAAGCTGAACCTGGATTTTTCTTGGCTGACGAGTCTGGCAACACTATTTAATATGTCGTTTGGACTTTGTTGTTTTTAGAAACTTGTCAATTCGAGATCTAAATTGATAAAAATACGGAGTAATCATGCCGTCGACGATAAGAGGCGGTGTCCGGGAGATTCTGTATACTATTATACAGAAGTACAAAGAAAAACAAGAAGAAAGAAAAGCATTATTGATGCAAAAAAATAATTGTTTAGTTACGGTGACCAAATTTATAGGTTAGTACGGCTTTAGTACGGCATGTTCATTTTGATACTTCTTATTTCTCTATGTGCAATCCTAAGTTTAATTTACCTTTTTCTGTCTATTATACGATGAGATTAAGAAATTAAACGAAATTAAATTCGTTTCAGAAAACCTGGACGTGCACGTTGACAAAAGTGTGCTGGAAAACGTAAAGCAGCTGAAAGAGGTTGAGGAAACTGAGTTAGCCTGCCAGACTCAGACGAAATATTTGGAAGAAGTATCTTCAATGACCGGTAATTACTAAAATTATCATTGTCTTTCCCTATATAATAGGTGTAGGTACCTATTGTCTGTCCCTATATCATGTTGAATCTCTTAGCATTCACAATTTTATTAAATTAATTTAATAGACAGATGATTAATGTAACTGACACTCATAGTTTCAATAAAACAATAAGGAGGTGTTTAGTTAAAAGATATCATAAACATATTATTTGATATGTATTTTCTGTGTGCGGAGCAAACGGCATTTTGTTGTTTATGAACCAAATGTACACTGTACAGTCGATTTCATAAATATGTGTACACTTTAGTACCTTATCTATTTATTTAATGTCATTTTTGATCGGCCAGATATAAAAGATGTTCGGGTTATATGAGTCTTCCTTGTTCTTAAACCGTTGCGATTAGAACCTCACCGATGCAATTTCATTTCACCTAAACCCAAATGTTTTTAGGGCTGTCGGACTGTACAATGGGGCTGTACTGCGCAACCACACAATGTATTTCTAAATGGTGTTCTGTTTATTTAACACTTTCTTTCTTCTTACAGATATCAGTGTTTCATCTTTAAAAAGAATAAGTAATGAGGGAAAATTAAACAACGGTGTCTTTAGTACTCCCGGAAAAAAGCGACCTCACAAGGCCACGGTGTCTAATTTGGATAGCTTTGACATCCAAGCTATCCGAAATAAAATAAATGAATTTTATACTATATATTTTATATAGGTGAGAGTGTGAGCACTTCATGTTATGACCACTAGCTTTAGGAATTTTATCTGCCTCATAAATACTCGTGAACGGGTGTTGTCAGTGGGGTCCTGTCTGTTCACGCTTGCAAGAACCTGTTTTCCAGTTAGTTATTTTAGTTATCGTTCCTGACGTAGAGACCTCGTCATGTTGTTCTCCTAGTCACTATTTTTAATTTACTCAATGTTATTGAGCGTACATTTGTAACGACTAAGTTTGTGTTGTTAGAAATAATTATTAATTACTTTACTACCTTGTAATGTTACTTTTAAGAATAATTGTATTTTATGATTGGAAAAAATGATCTGCTGGAGTTTCTTGCGGCGCTTCTTCTCCAAGATATAATTGTCGTTAGATAGAGGTGTAAGGGTGATGAGAATAATGTTACCTCTAATTACTTTATTAAAAAGGTTGAATATAATATTCCTCATCATCATTGTTTTATTATGCTGTGTGCGACACAGACGAAAACCTCTCGTATCAATGAAATCTATCAACAGCACGACTAGCACAAGTTGCTCGTGACTTGTTTGTCGCTCGGATCTCCCTTATTATCTAGTCTGTTACGATAGAGACGCACAGAGCGACAAGCGAGAAAATACAACTTGTGCTACACGTGCAGATCACTATATTTTCATGTCAAATATATTTCGAAAAACCAAATGTGCTCCAGTCACTGTCATCGTATTTTACCTAAAGTGCTTTTCATCAAAATATAGCGCTCGTAATAATATATATGAAAATATAGTACGCGTTTCCTCTTCCTTTGTGCCCACCAAAATAAATAAAATAATAAAAGTATCAATATCGTTTATTCCTTCATTGATCGGTAATACCATATCAAGATTTTTTGAATTTGCCGCTTTTTCCCAGGTTCAGCTTTCATTAGACAGACTCTACATACTCATATATTAAATGGTCAATTATAAATGTTAACTGGCTCTATTGTTTTGAATAGTCTATCATGATTATTGTTTTGACGCCAAAGTTGTTTACCACTTGATAGATTGCCAGCCCCGCGTGCACAGAGCTGGAGGTGGTTATGCTGGACTGGCTGGGCCAGATGCTGGGGCTCCCCGAGGAGTTCCTGGCGCGCTCCGGTGGCGAGGGCGGCGGCGTAATCCAGGGCACCGCCAGCGAGGCTACCTTGGTCGCCCTTCTCGGAGCCAAGTCTCGTGCCATGCACCGCATCCGCGAACAACACCCAGACTGGACTGACTTTGAAATCCTTTCCAAACTTGTGGGCTACTGTAACTGTAAGTTCAAATAAAAATATGTATAACTCCGTTTTTGGAGTCAAATACAACTATCTGTTCGGTATCAAAAAGGTCAAAATATTTCCCTTGTAACCTTTCAGCACAAGCCCACTCTTCAGTAGAGCGCGCTGGACTTTTGGGCGGAGTAAAACTGCGTACTCTGAAACCAAACAATAAGAGGCGTCTTACAGCAGATATCTTACGCGACGCCATGGAGGAAGACAAACGCAAAGGCCTCATACCATTCTATGTAAGTTGATCACTTGCACTTTCTTTTACATTCTTCAAATATTTACTTTAAATACCCAACATACGTGCCCGCTACCAGGCCTAAATATATTCGTGCGGCTGAGAAAAGAACTCTCTTATCTATGAGAAGGGCGCCATTGAACCATTGATTAATAGTCACAAGTTTATTCAAATATTTACTGGACATACCGAACATACGTGGCCGGTACCAGACCTAAATATATTCGTGCTAACTACTGAGCAAAGAACTCTCTTATCAGACGGGCTCCATGACCATTGATTAACAGTCACAGGTTTATCCCAGGACAAGCTCATGGTTTGATTTATTTTTCAGGTTGTAAGCACTCTCGGTACAACGTCATCGTGCACGTTTGATGCTTTGGATGAGATTGGAGACGTGTGTGCGACCGATGACAACGTGTGGCTGCACGTGGACGCCGCGTACGCCGGATCCGCTTTCATCTGTCCCGAGTACCGCTATCTTATGAAGGGCATCGAAAAGGCGGACTCTTTTAACTTCAACCCTCACAAGTGGCTTTTAGTCAACTTTGACTGCTCAGCCATGTGGCTCAAACAACCCAGATGGATCGTCGACGCGTTCAACGTAGACCCTCTCTACCTTAAACATGACCAGCAGGGGTCCGCCCCTGATTACCGCCACTGGCAAATTCCTTTGGGACGCCGTTTCAGAGCCCTGAAGCTATGGTTCGTCTTAAGACTCTACGGTGTAGAGAACCTTCAAAAACACATCAGGAAACATATTGCTTTAGCTCATCACTTTGAAAAACTCGTACTCGAAGATGAAAGATTTGAAATATATGAAGAAGTCACAATGGGTCTCGTCTGCTTTAAGTTGAAGGACAGCAACGAAGTTAACGAGGAGTTGTTGAGAACAATTAATGGTCGTGGCAAAATTCATCTCGTTCCTTCTAAGATTGACGACGTCTATTTCTTGAGACTTGCGGTGTGTTCGCGATTCACCGAAGAAAAGGATATCCAGGATTCATGGGATGAGATTAAAGCTTCTGCTGACGAAGTATTTAAAAATCTTAAAAAGTAATAACTTGACGATACCAAAGCGTATAGGTACCTACTTAAATTATCTTTGTGAACAGATAGGATCAGCTAAGGATTTGGCGCATACCTAAGTAGGTTTTTCACTTCCCAGTTAAATTGCAAACCAGTTTATATTTTGCTTCGCGTCTAGATTGTTGAAACCATTGTTTAGACCAGTATACAGTATAAGTATTCTCCAATTTCACTATAGATCTTAAAATGTATGGGGCCACATTAAAGGGACGACAATATATTTTCGTGTAGTTATGTATGCATAAAATACTTTAATATATTTTACTTCATTTAATATAATATATTAAATGAAAAAGTTAAGTAAAATTAAGGGTCAAAATATATAATAAATAAATATATAATTAATTTGTAAATAAATATATTTCCTGTAATAAGGCCGGTATTCTTTTTTTGAGCTTTGTTGTATAACTTACACACAATATTTGTGCCCTTAATTTTAACAATTATAAAACATGTTTGAATTTAATATGGTATCTTTTATGTCCGAAGTGTAAACACGTGCGAGATACCATATTTACCTCTGTATTGTTTACGTAAGATAAAATTGTAACTGTAATGGTTATAACGCAAAAACTAAAAAATACTTAAAACAAGTAGAATCACAAAACAAGTAGAAGGCCTCAGACCCTTATTATCACCAACTCTACCGTCTAAGTAAAGTGGGTCTGGTTTTAATTTTTTGAATGCAGTGAAGTAGAATACTTACGACAAAGTATAAGTATTTCACCAGCTTAAGCCAATTTCCCTACCTAGAAAGCAGGAGCGTTCAAGTCGGGCCGGGGCTAACGTTTTAAGGGTGAGTATCCACCAGAGGCCCCTGCCAAGATGCATTACTCTAACTAGGGCCCTCAGAGCTGTGTGCGGAACGGTGCGCAAGGAAAACATCCACCAAATGAATTACATTTTTCCTATACTCGCTAAGCGCAGCTCTCCTATTGGTGGATATAATCCTCGCGCACCGTTCCGCTACTTCGCACAGCTCTGGTGGATGCTCACCCTAACGCCCATCGCCGCAGTAATTTATTAACAGAATCTAGGTATGCATAGTATACCCTATGATCTAAGTGTAAGTATGGTTACAATATATAATCGTTAGAGTAATATATATCTATTACCGTATATACAGGGTGAACCAATTCAATGTTAAAGGGATATCTTGTTGGCTTTACTAAGTTTGTTTGATAGCCAGATAGAGCTCGGCTTAGGCTTTTGAAAAAATATATGAGAATGCGTTTTTTTTTAATAAAAACAAACAATACGATCCTACAGTGAGAATTAATTCGGTTCACCCATTATATGTACCTAAGTATTATCTGAACGTATCTTGACGCTGCTATGTAGATTGATAAGCTCAAAACTTAAACTTAAGTGAAACGGGTAGGTCGTAGGCTCAAAACAACACTGAGCGGAGCGGAGAATAAGTACCTACCTAGTATTTAAAAACAAAATAATATTATTATATTGATAAATTTAATATCTATGTTATCGCTTGTGGTAGCAACTGTTCAAGTAGGATAATTATATAAGTATTTATTAAAAAACGGAAGGGATGTCTCTTAATTAAATTGAATCAAGTGTGGCGTTAATGTATAAAACAATATACCAATACTTAAATTATAATTTATGTGTTTTTCTTTTATAATTTAACCCTTTTTTCTGGGATACTTATACAAATGGTGCCGACAGGGACCTATTGCTAAGGCTCCACTGTCCGTCCGTCTGTCACAGAGTTGTATATTTTGATCCGTGAAGGTCAGACAGTCTCGCAGGACAGTCTAAATTCTCACAGAGCGACGCCGTTACAGCAACCGATTCGATCTCGAATCAAATCAGCGAAAGCACAACTCGGCACCAGACCGGCGTTACTGTCCATCAGCATCTTCGGGATGACCGAGGGGTTACTGCCAGCGAGTGGACAGTAAGACGAAGACTCAAGGAAGCTAACCTGACCCCAAATCGGCCCGCCACGGGCCCCAGACTGCTCCCACGTCACCGCAGAATTTGCTCATCAACACGAAAATTGGGCCATTGAGCAATGGACTCTAGTTCTTTTTGTGATGAGTCCAGGATGTGCTTGAATGGCTGTGACAGACGAGGAAGAGTCTACAGGAGGCCAGGAGAACGGTACGCACAATGCTGTTTCAAGGAAACAGTTGCCTATGGCGGAGCTTCCGTCATGGTGTGGGCGGGCATTTCCATCGAAGGGCGTACAGAGCTCGTTTTCGTACCTGGTGGGGGCCGTGGCGGTGGTTTGACCGCTGCCAGGTACATCACTGACATCCTCGAGGAGCATGTGGTTCCTTACGCCGGTTTTTATGACGAGGGGTTCGTCCTGGTGCAGGATAATGCCCCTTGTCGTACCGCAAGGATCACTCGAGCCTAGCTTGCCGAGGTCGGCATTCCCACCATGAACTGGCCAGCCGTCAGCCAGGCCCTGAATCCCATTGAACATCCCTGGGACTACCTGAAAAGGCAAATTCGGAAGAATCCATCCAACTCCTTCAAATGTTACGGAGCTGAAGACGGCTCTGCAGGAGGTGTGGGATGCCATCCCCCAGGAGCTTGACAAAAAGCTGATAAGATCCATGAAATACCGCCTGAATGCAGTGATAAGGGCCAGGGGTGGAAATACGAAGTATTAATTAATAAATAAAACCTTATTTTCCTTAAAATGCATTTTATTTTACGATTTCCCTTTTCTTTTCTTTTTGTTTTTTTTTTCATGCATCTCTGCAAAACCTGGCTCCTTTCACTTGTGGAAAATGGCCTGACTGATTTTTTTTTGTTTTTTACGTCGTTACATTATCAGCTTTCATTTGATACCATTTCTTTTAAGATATTCTGAATAGGTCAAGAGATACTGGGCGGAGAACCCAAACGTGCAGCTTGAGTCGATTCTTTCGCTCGCGAGTGTATAACAATTTAAATCGTATGTAGTAGGTACCTACTTATTAATAATAATGAATGGTTGCAAATTCTATATTGTAAAGGTAAGTTCGAGTACAGTAAAATTGTAACAACTACTTAATAATAATAATTTTCAACACACTTGCTCAAAACGACCTTTTTATTCCACCGATTTTTGGCTCATAAACCTAGATATTAAACACGCGTGCTTTTTCAGTATATTACGCACAAGTGCCTTTAGTTTATTAACCCAAACAATTTACATTTGTAGCCTAGTACCAAGTTGTAAGTACGAAGAAGAAGCGATATAATTTAGTCGGGTTATACCTTTTTTTTTTAGCAACAAACAGTTTTTATGCGGCAAATAACATTATCTACATATTTATTTCAATAAATTGGTGAAATCAGCTTTATTACTAAAAAATAACTCAATTTCATTAAAACCATTTTACCAACTGTTTTAATAATTAACTAAAATTTGACTAAATGAAGAGTCTTGTTTTTTTTTCGCAAGTGTGTTGAAAAACGTCGTATGTAACACGTGTGCGTGTGACCATAATATACGCGGCTTTCTTGTGGCGCACTCGCTTTCGCTCGTGCGCACACAATAGCGCCTTGTATACAATGGTCAACTTAGCACACTTGTATCATAATGTACTATTATAACAGTACGTCAGTTTCATTTTTTTAAACATGTCTACTTACTTATTAATTTACAAAATACCTTAGATTATCTAATGTTAATGAAAAATTGCGTACATAATATTATTGTGTGAGTGTTTGACTGTTTTGTCGGTATATCTGCCCGCTTGATAATATTATTTACTAGTTTTTGCAAACGGATTCGCTCACTCCGAGTAGTTTATATCGCTACCAAAAGTCACATCTATATACCTATATAATACACCTTTTGGACTGCACACTATTGAAATTACTACCGATTTTTCCATGGATTATAAAACAGCAGGCTCTAGTCCAGATCCACAAAACAGAGACCATTTGGTCAGCCCACGTGAAACAGGTGAAAGAACGTCTACCCTCGAAAGACCTAAGAGGAAGCACCGGCTTCCTTCTCACTTATGTGAATTTGTTGTGGGAGAAGAAAACGTAGACGGGGAGAATGATATATTTTTTGTACCTATTGAATATGAGTATGTATTATTGTCAAGTTGTGGCACATATCACACGTATCATTCAAGCTAATTAAAGCCAAATTCTGTATTGGTTAATAGTTTAATTATGTACCTAACAGTCATTTATCGTGAATAAAAAATTAGGCCAATTATCGTTTTTTGAAATTCAACCGCTACGCGGGGAAATAGTGTTCGTCTGTATATAGGAAGCTGTTGTACCCCGGACAGTTTACATTTCTTTGATTTTTAGAAAAAAAACGAGATGCTTCAGAATTGCCAAATGTGCAAATATGTAAAGTTGTACTATTGTACTACATTCCGGGATATGATATTAAACGATCCTTTAGTTAGTTTAGACGGGACAGGCTGATAGAAAAAAAAGGGAAAAGTGTCCATGGTACAACACCCCTGATTTACCTTGGACACTCGGTGTTGTACCTTGGGCAAATACCATTTTTGCCAAGAAAACAGAAAATAATCATCTAGTATTTAGTTAATAAGGATACAAAAGGCAACTCGGACGAAGACTTTTTATACCTTTTCATAGGTTCCTTAATAAAATTTACAAGAAAAGGCCATATTTTCCCACTCTCCTAAAACAAATGGAAAATCTCCCTGAGAACAATTAAAAACATAAACAAAAATGTAATCAACAATTAAAATAGTAAAAAATATTTAACTTGTCATAAAAAATGCAAAATAATGTAAGAATTAGAACACTTTGGAACTTTTCTACTTTAGTCCGTAGTCCAAGGTACAACGTAAGTTCGGTGTCCAAGGTACAACAAAGCAAGTTTTTTTTAAAGTAACCTTTGTAAACGCACTTCGTCTAAAAGTTAGGATGAAACGACTGCACTATCTGATAGCTATTTAATATAGTTTTAGCATGCATTATTCAGTTTTATCATATATATATACGAAACACTAAATAAACGAATTTTTAATAAAGTTCTAAAGACTCATTTTCTGTAACAAATTTTATATTTTTGTAATTTTCTCGACGCACACGCCGTTCTCGAGTTTCGTGCTAACTTTACTTTCATTTTAATAGATAATGGTTCAAATGACATATATATTTCTTTTTGAAGAATGCGGGATACTTTAAATATTGTCAACTGTCCGAGGTAAAACTATGTCCGGGGTACAACAGTTTCCCCTACATTTAAAAATCAGACTCCAATAAACCTTCAAATAAGTTCTGTTCAAATGATAATAATAGGTCAGTCAAACTGAAGTCGGCGTCGCTCAATATAGACAATTTGTTTGTTTGTTTATTTGGATTTAGGGGGTAATCTCCGGATCTACATATCCGATTTCAAAAATTCTTTCACCATTTGAAACATGCATTATTCCGGCTTTCCGTGCTTTTTTACGTTTAACAAGGAGCGAATCTAGGGCGGGCACGGCACTCTTTGACAGATTTGTATAACCTTTGCTAATAGTACCTATACATATCTTGGGATTTGAAATGCACTGAAAACATATGACTATGCCTATTTGGTGTCCAGTATGACTATTGCCTATGATTTCGAACTATAATAAGCTATTTATGTTGCAAGAGCTCATCTCCAGAAATAAATAATATAAATCTACGTGAGGTACAAAAGTGCATATAAAATAAAACTCGTAATTATTTTTCAAGGCCTACCTAATGATGTAAGTAATACACACATCACAACACCTAAGATTTTGAAAAAAATCTCCCTCGGTTGCATGTATGGAGTGCCTCCCTGCAGGAGTATGTAGCGGCTTACAAAAGAGACCTCCCTTCAAAATTCATTTCACCAGACAGACATACAGACAGACAGACAGACAGACAGACAGACAGACAGACAGACAGACAGACAGACAGACGCAGACAGACAGATATTTCTATCCCGTTCGTCAAAATGGCGAACGCTTGCGCGGACGAAATGAAATGAATCGAGACATATTGAATAAGAAACGTGTACTTTACGAGTGAAAAGTAGTGCTGTGTAATTGTTTTTTTTTATCTTGAATGATTTGTAAAATGATTCAAAGCACACGAAGGCATTGTCGTACCTTTATTTTGCCACGTGTTGACGAAAGTATCTTGACACGTCCGCGTGTGACGTGAATGACACTGGGACTGTGACTGAGCCAATTAGGTACACTGGGCCAGTCAGTATACAATAGTAGTCTTTGCACTGGGCCTGATTTATGACATTCGTACCCTGAAGGTTAGTCACCTATCTTCCGCTATTTTACCTTCATCTAAGTTGTTACGGTTAGGGCTCATAATGTCCCACTCGCAAAATGTCCCACCACCAAAATAACGTCCCTTTCGCAAATGGTCCCTTATGCAAAATACCCCATTCCTATTACGTCCCTTTCTCAAAACGTCCCATTGTTTTCGCAAAATGGCCCTTCTGAAAAAGACTCTTTTGCAAAACTTCCCGTCTGCAAAATGTCCCGCCTGCATTATTCTTGTTTAAAAAAAGAAACCAGTCTCTGTGAAAAATGACATTTTTGGTACATCTTTTTTTCCGACTGTACTTTTCGTTATACCACCATCAACTAATCATTGAGACGAATCAAATGAGCCCAAACTCGATGGGGTTGCGTCGTTTAATTACGGAGTTCCTATGGCCACCTTCCAGCTCCATCATCAGATCAGCTCTATGTCATAATAATATTGCATTGTCATCTGATTTATAGGTACATGCATGCAAAATTTCAGCTCAATCGAAAACCGGAAAGTGGTTCAAATTTAACTTGCAAGATTTGATTAACGACAAGACATCCAGGTTCATTTTGAATTACCTATACAGAAAATTTTATATGAAGCAAAGCGTTCGAACAGAAAAATACAAAAAGTTTTATCAGCACACTTAAAAAAACCGAAGAAATCGGGACATTCACTTCAACAAAGACTATAAAAAATTGGGCAAGAAACTGCGAATAGGCGAACAAACTGTTAGGGGATCCATGATAACAATAAGTTTTATGCAACAAAATCAGACTCATAAAGTTATGAAGGTGCTCGTGTAGGGACATTTTGGTTACAAATATTTTATTTAAATATGAGGAACTGATGGTTTTTGGTTATGCTAAGAATATATCATAAGTTAATTTTAATTGGAATCCATAAGTTAAGTAATAAATGTCTAAAGTAACGTTTAATTGTAGTTTTTATATACGATGCTCAACAAACCTGAAGGAAGTTACAAGTGAACTAAAGAGTTAAATAATATTTGACTACGATTTTATCGTAAAACCTAGTTTATACGGGACATTTTGCGAAAGGGACGTTTTGCGAACGGGACGTAATTTATGTGACGGGACATTTTGCAGAGAGGTCTTTTTGAGAGTGGGTCATTTATAAAAGGGACCTTTTGCGAAAGGGACAAAGGGACATTTTGCGAGTGGGACATTATGAGCCATAACCGTTATTACCTGTATAGCGACATACACATGGAAACTTTCAGGGTTTTATGAAATAAGAAACGTCTGATCAGTAAAGGCGGTTGAATCGTTTACAATACAATTGCATTTTGAGGTTTATTATTAGTTTGGTTAGGTAAGCACTGTGGGTATTCCTATATTATATCCATTGACAACCTGATACCTACTTTCTACGGCGACCAGACTCAATAAAAGCCATTTGAACAGAAAAAAGTAAAAGCAAGTATTCTACTTCTATCACACCTCTATGCTTCATATAAAAAGAACTGTCACCTCGTCATAATTGTAATGATCTTTTAACTAAATTAGAAAGTGTTATACAAAATTAACGAATATGTAAATAGCATTTAAATATATGATTAAAACAAATAGACGAAGATGAAACTATCCCGTATGAAAGTATTGATAAAAAAAGCTCAAACTCATGTCACGTTTAATTACCTCCTTAAAAAAGAAACTGAATATGAAAACGGTTCGTCAACACCAGTGCATCGACACACTAGTACTGCTGTGAGTGCAGGGCGGCAGCAGTGCATCATGGACTCGTGCAGCATCGCTCCCAACTGCAAGGAGCCGCGAGTGATCATCATCGGCGCCGGCCTGGCTGGGCTCTCGGCGGCACATCGTCTTACACAATGCGGAATTCGTAATTTCGCAATTCTCGAGGCTAAAGAAAGGTAAGTATATTGTATTTACAGACGCCATATAGGTTAGTAAGTAACGATACACCTTAACCAAATCAATGTCTTTTATTACAGACCGGGTGGAAGAGTCCATTCTTGTTGGCTTGGAGATGCGGTTATTGAAATGGGCGCAGAGTGGATCTTTGGTGCTTGCCTTCCAAATAGTGTATATACGCTCGCATCGCAAGACAGACTTTTACAAACGCCCTTACCTCGTTTGGACCCGTCACGTGGCATATTTTGCACCAGTGAGGGACGCCCCGTTGATTTACCCGTTACGATTACGTCCTACCACACATTTAGGCAAATAGAGCAGCAAGCAGCTAATCTTTTCAGACTCGGTGGCGAATGTTATCATGGTACTTTACTTAATTTTGTCAGCTTACGTATACAACAAGAGCTACATAATTTCCCAGAAGACCAAAGATATGACGCTGCTCGTGTTATGTTTGGGTTAAGTAATATTTTGAGGAATAGATGTGGTGATGATTTATCCCTGGTTAGTGCGGATAACTACGGAAGCAACATTGAATTACCTGGTGGTGCTGTCAGAGTTCCTTTAGGATTTGTGGGCGTGATGGCCCCATTACTGCGAGGGTTGCCGGATAATTGTGTTCGTTACACCAAGCCTGTTAGTGTTGTTCGGTGGGGTCCCGGGACATCCGGTGATGGGAGAGTGTTGGTAAAATGTTGTGATGGTGAAGAACTAACAGCGGACTACGTAATCCTTACGATGTCTTTGGGCTGTCTTAAATGTCAGGCAGACAAATTATTTGCCCCACCTTTGCCTGTATGTAAATTAGATGCAATATGTAACTTAGGCTTTGGGCTAAGCGATAAAATATTCCTTGAATACGCAGAACCTTTTTGGGCATGTCACGAAGGTAACTTGAAATTGGCTTGGTCAGCTGAGGAATTACAATGCAGATGCGATTGGACGAGGGGTGTGTGTGCTGTAGATGAGATGCCGGGTAGTAGGCACGTTCTCTGCGCTTCGATCTCGGGGCATGAGGCGGCTGTGATGGAATCTATGGCCGATAACGATGTGGCAGAAGGACTAACAAACTTGTTAAGACGCTTTACAGGCAATCCTTGTTTGCCATATCCGCAAATGATGCTGCGATCACGATGGGCGTCAGACCCTCATTTTTGCGGAGCTTACTCCTATATGAGCAACTGCTCCACTGTTAGCCATCAATGCGAGCTCGGAACTCCGGTACCTGGTCCCTGCGACCCGGTTCCTCCGAAACTTCTCTTTGCTGGTGAAGCCACTGTGCCGGGGTATTTTGCGACTGTGCACGGAGCCAGAATAAGTGGCATCCGTGAAGCGGAGCGTATTATACTTCTAACGAAAAAGTTTGAAGGGCCACCAAAATAATGTGTCGCCGTCCGTACAGTGTTAGCGTGAATGATTTGTAAAAAATATGTTTTTGTTAAAGAGAGGTCTTTGTAAAAATAAATACCTTTTGTAAAGTAAAGTTACATTATTGCCTAGGCGCGGAAAGTAAGGGATTTCCTGACGAGGTGGTTAGCAGAGCGAGGCCTGCTAAAGTAAAAGTCGGGAAATCCTTGTGTCCGCCGAGGCATATTTGTTTTTTCTCAAACAATGCGAGGAAATGGTACAAATACAAGATTATAAGTATATTTCAAAACCTTTGACAAATTCAGAGATAATCTTTGAAAACTACGAGTACCATTTAGTTAAGATAGTTTAACGCACAACGTGCCGCCGCCCGCCGCCGTCAGCACCGCAGAGCGGGATTTTTCCATGCTCCTTTCAATTTTATACGCAATAGAGAGCACTTTTAACACTAAAACAATATGGACATGGACAAAAAGTATTTTCATACGTTTATTATAGGTACTCCTAGGAGGAAAATGAAGTACTTCGCGTCTTTGTTTTTCAAAAATAAGGCCATCCTTGCCGAGCATGTTTGAGAAAAATCGTTTTTTGTATAAAAAACCGAACAAGTGCGAGTTTCCACGCGAGTTTACGTGGAGAGGGCTCCGTACCTGGCCTGGCCACGTGGTCCCACTGCCTTTGAGAAAAAAATCCTCTGGTTACAGTTCATAGTTAATTTTATTGAAAGTAATAATTACAGGTCGAGTACCTACTAGTACCTACCTACATTTTTCTTACTATAGGTATCTAATATATAAAATTCTCGTGTCACAGTGTTTGTAACAAAACTCCTCCAAAACGGGTTGTTCGATTCTTTTGATTTTTTTTGTGTATATTCAGTAGGTCTGAGAATATGACGTAGTAATATAATTTCATAAGGTTTGAAAAACAAAAAAAATACGCGGGCAGCTAAAGTAAATACAACAATTACATAAAAAAATTGTAACACTAATTGGTAAAATAGTAGATTGTTCAACAAGGGACTAAAACAAGCCATAATGACACGAGATGTTTAGCCACGCGAGCGAGCTTGCGAGCGAGGGTGGCTGTAGTTCGAGTGTCATTATGGTTGTTTAGTCGCGCGTTAAACACTCTACTTTTCACTTTGAATGCGAGGAAAAAAACGACGTTAGTTTTAATTGTTAGAAACTTTTTTATAATAAATGTTGTAATTTTGTTTGTCGTTTTTTTCCTCGCATTCAAAGTGAAAAGTAGAGTGTTTAACGCGAGACTAAACAACCATAATGACACTCGAACTACAGCCACCCTCGCTCGCAAGCTCGCTCGCGTAGCTAATCATCTCGTGTCATTATGGCTTGTTTTAGTCCCTTGTTGAACAATCTACTATAAAATATTGATTCATTTTCATAAAAATATGCCTTCTCTAAAAGCAATTTCGTTAGCCTGTATTTAAATGTGGACAGATTGTTTGCAACGATCACCGATAATCCTGGGAGGTCCTTCAGGGATCATGACGACGTGTCTAAGTTAGAGTCGGTGCGCTATGGGCAGCAGCCGGCCGGCACCGTCATGTATTAAAGAGGTGCATCCAAGTTGGCTCGCACGCACATTACCATTTGGAGTACCAGCCAGCATGGACGGCAGCGTCAGGATACCCAGAGATCTAAAGCAGGGTTTTACGGAAACTGGGCGATACGCACAAACGAACGTGCGGCTCACTTTTGATGACTGAAGACTCGCTCATATCCACTAGCCCTACACCACAACTCAACACCATACTTACAACAAGTGTGTGTGTACCGAGGCAACGTAGCATGGGCGGACCATCTCACGAGGCACTACATGAGCCAGTCGTCTCAAAGCGAAGAAAGCCGCGGATAGCCGCATAATTCGTCGATATGAGCCGCCCAAGTAAGGCCCCTATCTAATTCGAAACCGAGGAAGGTCGTGTTCGTTACATGGTCAATCTTGGCGACTCTGATAGAGGCCTTTTTTGCCGGCTTGAGGGTCAAAGTTTATGACCCATGAGTTTTTTTTGCGTTAACCTTATGAACACCACAGATAGCTTGGGCTACTGACGCGACGACGGCTATAACCGTCACAAGTTCAAGATTACTCTATTAATCTTTGTTTCGTATCTTAATTTGCATAGCAAACATGTTTGGCGTGTGAGTGACGCATTTTGTATTCGACGTAAGATGTTCAAAAGGTTAGGAATGAGGCCATTGCTTCTAAACCAGTCATACAGGCTCACAGCAGCCGTCACATTATATTGCAGTTCGAGCGCATCATTTGTCGGTACGCAGACCAAAACACCCACGACGTCATTCGGCGTAAATACGTAAAGGCGTTAGCACTGTGTATGCAATCCGGAAGATAATTTAACAGAAGGGAGGATAAAATATTCGATACCGATGAGCCCTGCGCGATGCCCATGCATGTGTACGCCGCATCGGAGCGAACTCTACCGCTGTCTGCGACTACCACCTGCGGGATAGTGGTATAATTTGTCCTGTATGACTCCATGGTCGGCCCGTTTGTTAGTCCTTTACCTAAAAATCATAAATTCCTTGTAGCAATTCACAGAATCGCATTTCACCTCGAATGAACAAAATTTCAATAGAATCTTTTACTTGGAGCAATTTTTCGCGTGGCTTTTTACATTAATATAATTAATATGTAGCATTTAATTTTTCTTGTAGTATTTTACCCTAGACGCATTTCGTCGCGATCGATGTTTGTTTGGGACTCTATTTAATGTGCCGCGTTAATTGATGTTCGCACTAAAATTCTGTAACATTTTTTTTAAAACGCGTTTTATACCTGTAGTTTAATGTCTTAAATGCTTCGATCAACTTAAATGTTATCAAAGTCATTGAAATATTATCTTTGTGACTAATACCTAAATATTAGATGATATTCTGTCATTGCGAAATTGAAGTACAGTGACATTAAAGTAGGATACAATAATTATTATTATACTTAATTATATAATTCAATATTTGTGAGAAAATACGGAGCTTGAACCTGGCTAAAAAAAATGAAAAAAGTACATTGCGACTAAATATATGGTCTTATACTGAATTAGACGATTAGGATACAAAGCGAAAATGTATCACACGATCGAGGTGAAATGCGACAAAAACTTATATATCAACAAAAATATGACGATTGAGGCACAACGCGATAGTTAAATGCACGATCAATGTGAAATGCGACTAAAACTTATAACGACTAAAACAGTAAACGATCGAGACACAACGCGAAAATTAAATTTACGTTCGAGGTGAAAAGCGATTCGGTGAACCGCTACAAGGAATTTATGCTTTTGAGGTAAAGGCCTAACAAACGGGTCGGCCACGTAGAATGCATTGGATAAGCCGAAGCATTTACTGCAACTTGTTGTGCGTGGTGCGTCCACTATCCGGCGAACAACTTCTCGCGCCGCCAGTGATGTCGTCGCATGGATGTGTAGGTAAATGTTTATAGTTCCAAAACAAATGGCGTATGTATGTATGTGTATGTTAAAAACAGAATAAAGTAAAAAATAACTCTTCAAGACATCTGAAATAATTTTATTTTATGTTTTCAATTAATAAAAAGCTAATTTTTAATATTTATATATTAATACATACTTACAGCTATGATTAGACTTTCTTTATTTATACAGTTTTAATCGCATTACCAATCTTTAGGTTTCGACGAAATCGCGTAAAAAAAATTGACAATCCTAATTCCTTTTCATTTTTGTATGAAGGAGTCACAAAATCGATTCATAACTTTCCCCACTAATGTTAGGTGGAGAATCCTACGCTAAAAGGACATAAAATTGTATACAATGAGGTCATAGTTATTGTATATTATAGCCCTCAAAGGACCTTATGATAAAGTCGACAATGCCAAAGTTATTAGCGTTTATACAAAAGTGGTCAATGTTGTAAAATAGATTTTATTTTGGCCCATTATTTTGATAGGCATTTTCACCTATATTAAAACTTATTTTTGTAGTAGATTCATCAGACACCTAGAACAGAATGCAAAGGTGTAAGTAAGTAGTACATACTTGTAATTCAAAGTAATGATAAGTAACCGTGACAAAAAAGAGGAATAATTGCAAAAAGCGGGCAAAGATGATGATGTCCTATGACTGGCTATGACAATACGGGTTAAGTTCGTAAGGACAATATGGCAAAAATACAATGTACTTAAGCAAAACGACTTAGTTTCATAAATTCTTAATTACAAAATGTCTAATTGTGTAAATCGTCTTAATAGTAGAATGCCTGGGTTGAAGAGTGGACTTAATTCTATATGCTTGTACTACGCCCAAATAACAAAACATCCCAGTTGTATAACGCTAACGTGAGCAGAACATACTGATAGTAAAACAACTAGGTAGGCATATCGTCAAAAATTTATAACGTCTAAGGGGCAAAACTACTAGATATCCCATCCCAGTCTATAACAACATAAAAAAGGCAAACATCGCATACCCGCATGTAACAACGACTTTTTTATGTTGTTCGGTCCGTTGAGAGTATCTGACATCCAAGTTTGCAACCCTGAAAACCCTGTGCTGCTCCCATGGTGTTCGAAAAACGCGAAATTTTGGCACTTGTTTCAGTTTTCTCGAAAAATTACCCTAAGGAAGGGTTTTTCAAGTATCTTTACTTTAATAAAGATAACTAAATTTGCTACAATTTGAGCCTAGTTTGAGCACATTAGGTATATTATTGGTTGCGGAGATGCATAAAGTCAAAAATGGGCAATTTTCTTCAAATAGTGAAAATGTGTTGGTAGGTTCATATTCGATATCTACAACTTAAGCTTAACTTGAGCACTGTAAGACCATTGGTTGCGGAGATACAACTAGTCAAAGACTGTATTTTTTTTTCAACAATATGAAAATTTCGTGGTAGTATCATTTTCCAATTTACATACTGGCTAAACTAATGCTCCTAGAGAAAAGTAGAAGATGAAGACGTGAATGAAATTTAACTAGCTTCAATTTAATACCAAAGTAGTGTCTCTAGCTTTAATACTGTCCTCTAAGATATAAAAAATAGGAAAATGTCTGATTTTGGTTAAATGATAAAAATATTGTTTGGAATAATGTATGAAGGTATTATAAAAAAACAAACAATAGTGAACATTTGACATTTTAGATGTAACATATGATTTCAAAACAAATAAACGTAAACATAAAAAATCAGCAAACATATATTTAAAGTATAAAAGAATACTATTTATACGATCAAGCAAAACCAGTTTCGACTTTCGCCCTTTTTGGATGGACCAGGTCTCATCCAGTCTAGATCAGTGGGTAGGAGTGGAGGAAGAGAGATAATGTTTTCTGTAGTGGAGGCGGGACGGCTCAGTGTCAGGTCGTACACATCCTACTCCTCCTCCTCATCCAGGACGATAGGGATGACGTTGTTGCAATTTCACCCGCGGCAAAACGAACATAGGATAGAGCACTTGAGCCCAGCCTTTCTGCAAGTGCAAGCAACCTCTTTTTGCCTTCGCAACCCACCATTTTAAGCTGGGTCTGAGGAGCGGGCTCTGCTCACATTGCCTATCTTTGACCTGCTGTATCTCCGCAACCGATGGACATAGTGAGATCAGGTTCCGCTCAAATTATAGCAAATTTACTTATTTTCATTAAAGTGTAATCAAAGATACTTGAAAAACGCTTCCTTAGGGTAGTTTTTTTTTCGAAAAATACTGAAACTAGTTCCTAAATTTAGCAGTTTTTCGAGCACAGGGTTTCAGGGTTGCAAACTTTGATATCAACTACTCTCAGGGGACCTAACAACATATAAAAAAAAAGTTACATGCGCCTTTGCGATATTTGATGTCGTTATAGTGGCCTAAGATGGTTGAACGATTTACATCTCTGGACATACCACCCCAGAAAATGCAGGAAGCACCTCCATAGACCACTCTTTCTTCAATGCAGGCTTGAGCAAATCGTTCACCTGATAGTAGTAGACTCTTCTACGCCAGTCGTTGCAATATAGCCAGACCCTCGTCTCATCGGAGAAGAGAACCTGCCTCCATTGGTCGAAAGTCCAATCGACGTGGTTACGAGCAAACTGCAGGCGGTCCCTGCGATGCTGTGCGGTCAGTTGGGGGCCTGTAGCAGCCCTGTGGGCCACGATCTTCTTCCGCATCCTTCTTCTAGTGGTGGGGCTAACAGAGGTCAACTGAGCTTCTCGGAGACGCTGTTGCACATTAACAGCACTGGTGAAGCGATTGAGTAGAGAGGACGACACAATGAACCGGTCGTCTCTATCAGATGTGCAGCGTCGGCTGCCAGCTCTATGCCTCCTGATGAAGCCAAGACTCCTGTTAGCGCAGGTATCCTCGTCGGACAGCAAAACGGCTTAAATTCAGTTGCCGAGCGACATGACACTGCCGAACTCCGGCTTGGAGCAGTGCGACCACCTGGGCTTATTCAGCAGCAGTGGTTTCCATTTTTGAGGGTCGTTTTTGTGCTTGAGCTCCTTAGATGTGTCCTCTTCAACGTCGGGATAGCTGATGATTGACATTTGACCCTTACCAGACTTTTTATACCCCACGAACACGCTACAACTCGCGACCCTTCAAACGCGTATTTTGTCACTTTTATTCGAAAATCTTTCATTCAGAAAACATTATTTTGTTAAAATTAAACATTGTTAATTTGAAACACATTAAAGGTTGAAAGCCCCTTTGATACTAATATTAATGAGGCTGCATAAGGGCTAGATTAGCTTGAATGTGATTTTCGGTGACGTGTGATATTTTTGACGCCGAGTGTACTATATCCAGACATGATCCATACACTTTGCATAGTGAGTCATGATACAACTAAGGCTATGTACAATTTGGATCTAATACTACTATGTCATTTTACGAACACGTGACGTGATGCCTAATTAGGCATTACTTACAGCATAGACTTATTCTTATTGTTCAATGGAACAAAAAATGAGTTTTGTTTAATTGGGCGTTATGCAAAAACGACGTTTTGCTTGTCGTTTTGCAATCTAGTCCTTACAAACCTAACCCGATAATACATTTCGTTTAATTTCCGATTATTTGAATCTATTTAGGTTTACTGACAATTAATCAGATCTAACATACATATAAATAAACTCACGACTTCATTCCCTGTGTGGGGTAGGCAGAGCTACAGACTAACCAACAAGTCTAAAAACTTGTTAATAATTCTGTAACCACCTTTTTGCACAATTAGGCTAAGACCAGGGTATTAGTGACAGGTTGCAAGCCCATCGCCTAACAGTACTACAAGCCTTTATTCCCTTAGTCTCCTCTAATCAATCTTAATCTTACTTAATTAGACTTACCAATTAAAATGGCTTTTTTAGTAACTTTGCAGAAGTGATTAAATAACTTATATACAAGATCAGATGGGCCGTGCCAAGCACTCAAAACGAATTTCAGGCCCTAACATCACTTCAGACATAATTTCGATTTTTTGCATAACGTCACTAAATGACGCTAGGTATATAGTATCAAATTCATCATGCATTATGGGTAACGTTACCAACTCACAAATTTCATTTTAGTCTTGGCACAGGGCATTGTATACAATTATTGCTTTAGTATTGCTTGGTTACAAACAATATTTTAAACCCCCCAAAAAACTACCACCTGCCCTTGCAATAGCCGACATGTCATCAAATTCAAAAACAACCCTATGATCTTTAAACACTGTATCTCGACATTGCACAACATATGTAATCGCATCAAACATTTGAGACCAATGAAAGTGTATTTTATACCATTTATCTTTTTTAATAAAATAAGGCTCTGATAATTCAATTTCCACTGACGAGTCATAGTCAACCGTGTTCATAAAATTTGTTAATTTGGTTATAGTATTATCAGATTCACTTTTAATTGTGACACAGAACTGTTCGGAATAAGAGCTACCTATGTTGTTACGGAAGTTAAGAACTGGAGCCAGCCTAGTAGGGATAGAGAGAGAATTTATAAATACAGACTTGTTAGCTTTAATTCTACTCTCTATAAAACAGTTACTGGTATCTATTACAATAGGAGCTGCAGATCGTAAAGGCCTGCGCAGACACAAGTCCCATTGTAGCTTTATGGGCAACCGTGGTGCAGAGCTTACACTAGTTGGTTCCATTAAATCTTCCACATTTTTCCCATTTTTGATTAAACCCCTAATAAGAGACACTTCCTTAGGAATTAGAATATTATGTTTACTAGTAATAATGCTATCAAATTCTTCAAGAGTAAGAGAGGAAAACCTTAGTAACCTAATTAGATCATTCTCAATCAAAATTGTATGCCTCGTTTCCAGGTCTTCTGGAAGATGATTCTGTTTACAATAGTGTAAAGTCCATTCAAAAACATGTACAATAAGATCTGTTTCTCTAATATTCATTTGGCTGCTTTGCAATATAGTCTTTAAACATGAGCTAGATATCAAGGTTTTATGTTCTTGCAGCAAATAGTTGGCGTGTTCACAAAACAACTTGAGGGAGAAGGTAACCAGTTGTTGGTCTTGAAGATAATCAGGATAATTGAGAACTCTTATTACATTGTCCGTGCTTATGTTTGTTTGTATGTATGTAATACATATGTCTGTTAGGTGGTCCAATAAATATTTTCTTGAAGCATATAACAACTCAAATGCTTGTTCAATCGAAGTTATTTCCACTTTATCTGTATATATATAATTCAAAAGCAACTGAAAAACATCTGGTTCAATATCAGTAATAGTGACATCCTCATTGCTTGCCAAAGGACCATAAAACATAGCTTCAAAAACAGGACTACTCGTACCCAAAATCAATTTATGAGCTTTGAAATCCTTCCCTGCCACTGTAAATCTGCAATCACTCCAATCATATGACTGGAGTAATTTCTCAACGCGATCATACAAGCTTCTGTGCCTGAATACACTATTCTGATAAACCATCTGAAACCAAAGTAGGCGCATATGAAAACGAAAATGCTACATTAGTTAGTTTTAAAACAGGCATACAAGCATCTTTATTTCTTATAGAATTCTTGAAACTTCCTGAAAGCAGCTAACTAAGAAAGCTTGCAAAACAAGCAGGGTTAGCCAGAGCTATGATTGTGCTAATTAAAGGGATACTTAGGACAACAGGACTTGGAGAACAGGAGGCGGATTCACTAAAGTTGTGTAGGAAATAAGTAATTTCGCTCGCATAAAATTGGTGAATGGAAATATTTGTAACAATGGCTTCCCGTTTTACACAGAGCGGATGTTAAGAAACTGCACTATAAACAAATAGTACCTCGGTAAGATTAAGACAAAGTAAGGTAATACAACAGTCCAGAATTTCATGTAATTCTGTAATTCTATGACATGTAACTGACAACAAATCACCATTATCATTATTTATAACCTAGTATCGACGAAAATGAACACACGCGAGTAATATATAATACGCACCGTTTAGCAACTGTGAACTCAAGTTCTAGACCTTGAACTTGATCAGGGTAGGGCTTGATCTCAAAACTTGCAGGTCGATAAACGAAACACTAATTAATTCTCATAAGTACCAGTGCACGAAAACAAAGTTGATCAAATATAAACTATGCAACATTCATGGACATCGCAATGTTTTAAATAATTCTAACAAATAAAACCTCACTGCGTGGTTTTTAATTACGATCCAACGTTAGTACCTACGAGTTCAAAACTTGTTTGTTTTTGTTTACAGTTTTTTTTTTAATGGCAATTGTCGTCACAGATTATTAAGGTATGTACGTATAATGGTCGTGTAGTCGACATTTCTGGCATCATCAACTAGTGATATTGAGACATGACGTCAATATAAAAATATAAGAAACAACAAAAAACTAAAAAATCACCCAGAATCGAATTATAAATTTGAGGTCACATTTTTAATTTATTTATAACTAAATAGTTTGCAATAAATCGAAATACGGCAGGGTTAGGCAACAGAAGGGCTGGCATATGCGTCAGTAGTGGGACCACTTGGAAAACTAAACCAGAATTCAAGCAAGAGTGGTTCAAAAGAGGGCAACTCAAAAAGAAATGATTCGGGCTACCCTCGTTTAAACCACACTCGCAAAGAGAGGAGTACCGAATCCTCAGTCTAGCAAGATGGACAGGGCCTAGCCTCATGCGGACTAAAGATGTGCTCCCTTACTCAATATTTTTTTGAGAACCAGGGTTTAACAGGGTTGTTAGGCTGGATCGTGGCAAGGTTAGCACCTTTCTTCCGACTGGAAGAACACCACCTTGCGCTCCATTTTTCCCTCAGATAAGTTTTTGGAAGAGACAACAGGTCATACACATAATTCTGAAAAGGGACTTTACCGCCACCAGTGACTGCTTCTTTCACCACACAGTCAATACCTGGAATACCAGTGTAGTAGTACTAGTGGCTGGGGATCCAAGCCAGGACTACTTCATACCCCCTTTCATAGCAACGGCTAAATGCCTCTTTTATCAAGAAGACCAAGAGAATGTGCAATTTTGCTGTAAAAGGGTTAGAGAGCAGACATTCTAAGGCGCTGCGAGAGTCCGAGAAAACGATAGCGCGATCGAGCCTGGCTACTAGCATATACTCTAAGCATTTAAGAATACCGAGGCATTCTCCAGTGAATACAGATCATTCTGGTGGATACTTTATTTTCTGATCAATTCTATACTCGGAGTGGATGATACCCACTCCCACTCAACCGAGAGGAGAAAAATTTGAAGCGTCAGAGTATAGAGAATGCCACCCATTCCAGTTCTTACCCAGAAGACCCTTAGAATATTCCTTAGCACATACATCTCCCTTCATCACATTAAAATCCAGGATGATACGGGGCTGAAGAATAGTTATGGTAATTGTTAAGGGAATCCGAATATTGGAAGGTTAGTAGAGTGAAAAGTACGTATCCTAATTGCCTTCAACCTAAGAAAACTAATAACCAGACAGGAGGTAGAATTGTTGGCTCAGAAAGGAGAATTATGGTGAAGCTCATTCAAAGACAGAATTTTAGGAAGGACTAGAGGACGCCCGCGACTTCGTACGCGTAGAATTAGTTTCCCGCTACTCCCCTTACTTCCCGCTGGGGGTCGATTTTCGAAAAATGCTTTCTTTCTGCACCCCTAGACCTCATAAGGAACCTATGTCCACAGATTATTAAGGTATGCCTATGTCCCAAAAATGGATTGCACCAAGCTTTTATATCAGTTAACCTTTTTTGAATAAAATCGGATTGAGTTTTTAAACATGTGTCAAAATAAAATGTAATGTAAATCAAAAGCACTAAGGAGTATTAATATCAACTTCGAAGCAAATCACCCCCAAAATAACTCTCTACTCAGGGAATTAATTTGAATAAAATACGAAACACATCGTCCATCAATTCTGTTTTAGAATGTTTATGCGAAATTTGAAGGAATCACGATGTTCCATACAAACTTTGCCCCCCTTTTTCACCCCCTTAGGGGTGGGATTTCAGAAAACCCTTTCTTATCGGATAGAATTCGAAGAAGAAGAAGAATAGATTCTACCTACGTCATACAAAGAACACACCATCCAAGTTTCAGGTCTCTAAGATCAGCGACTTTGGCTGTGCGTTGGTCCGTCATTCAGTCAGTCAGTCATTCAGGACAAAGCATTTTATATGAATAGATGAGGTGGATAGAATATTTAAAAGTACGAAACATATAGCGATCTGCTAGAAACTGCGATGCTCGATGGGGGAGTATAAGCATTCCACTTGAAGAGCACTGATCTTAACTTCATCGCTCCAGAGATTATACGCCGGTCTTTAGACTGAATTAAGTCAAGACTACGCAATCCAGTTATGTTAACCAGCTCCAGCAAGAAAGTACCGTATTCAAGCACACTTCTGATAAGGCGTTATATAGTAATTTAAGAGCAAAGTGGTGGGCACCCCGCCACACTCCGGCCAAGCATCTGAGAACGTTCAAATTGCGCTCACATTTAACCCCGTCGTACTCACAATGAGCCAGTCCGAAAAGTTTAGAGTCCAGTACCAAGCCTAAAAATTTGAAATTAGGTTTTACAGGCGTTACCTGACCATTCAAAAGGACGCAAATTTCGGGAAGAATACGTTTCCTAGAAAAGACAACAACATTACTTTTCAAGGGCCATGGGCTTCATTTGTCATGAAGCCCATGGCGCTCCAACCAGTTATCCAGGCTTCCTAGCGACCGCGAAACATGTTCAGTAGCATTATTAATAGAAGAGTCAACCGCATACACTAAGATATCGTCCGCAATCTGAAGGATAATACAATTTGCTGACATTATAGGAAAGAGTAATTTCTTGGAAGAATAACAGTTTGAGAAGCAGACATGTTAGGAAACGGATCGAACGAGCCTGAGCCCCCTGGCGGAATGCAGATCCACAGTAATAATAATAATAATGAAGCAGAAGGTTTACGCGTGGGCAAGCCATATTCGTCGCTATAGAGAGCGTGTAGATAGATACCAACAAAATCGCCTCTTCCAAAGCGATCAGAGGAAGGTGTACCGAAGGTGAGAAGGAACCAATCAAGGTTTGAGCGACGGGGACCTACCGGATCCTGCTGCTATGATTATTTCTGGCGCAGCATGTGATGCGTGCTGTTGAACACGCGTGTGGGGCTATTGAACCAATGGGGCCTATTACCATCTGCCCCGAAGACGTAAGCTGTGCAATTCGAATGGCTCAGAACTGGAAAAGTCCTGGACCGGACGAATTGCACAACTACTACATTAAATGGTTCAAAGCCTCACATGAGTGTTTAGCAGCGCAACTCCAAAATGCCCTTGAGATCGGTCCCTTGCCACCATTGTTAATAACTGGTGTCACCTTCCTGCTCCACAAGTCAGGTAGAGCTCCTCCTCATAGACATGACCATTTGCCAGCAAGTCAGGCGAAACAAGGTGGCCCTTTCGGCTGCTTGGATTGTCTACAAGAAGGCTTATGACTCGGTGCCTCACTCATGGCTCGAAAGGATCTTAGAGTTGTATAAAGTTGATGCAACTTTGAGGTCCTTTTTAGGTATGTGTATGAGGCAGTGGGTCACAGTCCTTCGTCAACCAGGTGGTCGAGACGTCTCCTCTGATTCGCCTGATTTGATAAGCATTGATAGAGGCATCTTCCAGGGTGACAGTCTGAGTCCTTTGTGGTTTTGCCTAGCCTTGAATCCTCTCAGCTCTTTGCTGACGGATTCTGGGCTTGGCTATCGACTTCGTAGAGAGGCTGAAATCATTTCTCACTTATTGGTCATGATGGATGACCTCAAACTGTTCGCATCGAGGCGCCAAGATCTTATCGCACTATTGAAAATCACAGAAGAGTTCAGTAGTGCGATCATGATGGAATTCGGTATATTAGTGTGCGGTCATGCACGTTCAACGAGGGAAAGTTGTAAATTCATCGAATTTGCAGCTTTCTGAGACAATGACTCTCAGATCTCTCTCTGAAGTTGAAACCTACAAATATATTGGCATGTCACAGTCTTTGGATATTATGGACGGCGATGTCAAGCAGTCAGTGAAGGAGCGCTTCTTTTGCCGCTTGACAAAAGTTCTTAACAGTCTTTTGTCGGGGGGCAATAAGGTGCGCGCCTTCAATGGCTGGGTGATGCCGCTGCTCACATACTCCTTTGGCATACTAAGGTGGACTCAAACTGAGCTGGACGCCTGGATAGGAGGGTCCGTCTACTGCTTAAATCACAACGCATGCTGCACCCACGCTCATCTGTCATGAGATTGTACATCCCGAGGAAAAGTGGAGGTCGAGGCATTTTAAATGCTAACAATCTCCACAACCGCGAGGTGTGCAGTCTCAGGGATTATTTCCTTGGCAATGAGTGTGGAATGCATCGTGATATGGTTGCAGTAGACAGGAGCCTCACGCCTTTCTCCTTGGCAAACGAGAACTGGCGTAGACCAACGGTGTTGAGCACTGAAGATCGCAAGAACGTATGGAAGAGCTAGGAGCTACACGGACGCTTCTACCGGGCCCTAACAAGGCCCGACGTAGACTTTTTAGCGTCCGTGAACTGGCTACGTACCTTTTTGGGGAAACAGAAGGTTTTGTCTGTGCAATTGCTGACGAGGTCATAATGACGAACAATTACCGAAAATATATTCGGAGGGATGTCGTTGTCCCGGCGAGTCCCTCAGACATATAATTTCCGGTTGTTCTCATTTGGCGAACGGTAAGTACTTGCACAGACATAACCTCGTGGCCAGGATCATCCATCAGCAATTTGATCTTCAATATGGTCTTGTTGAGTCTGAAGTGCCGTACTATGAGTACACAACGGCGCCAGTTATCGAAAATGGTCGTGCTACGCTCTATTGGGATCGATCTGTCATCACGGGCAGGACTATTGTCGACAATAAGCCTGATATCGTGTTGACAGATCGATCTCAATGCCGGGCAGTGCTCGTCGACGTTACCATCCCGCATGACGAGAACCTCGTGAAGGCCGAGAAGGACAAGCTCAGCAAGTACCTTGACTCGGCTCCCGAGGCGACCGCCATGTGGGATGTTGACTCGACGATCATTGTCCCGATAGCTATTTCGGCAAACGGTCTTATAGCGAAAAGTCCCGACCAACACCTCAAAAGACTCGCTAGATGGTTGGGTCAAGGGCCAGATACAGAAAGTAGTACTCCTCGACACGGCATTCATTGTGAGGCGGTTCCTCTCTCTGCAGCCCTATCCACCGGTAGTTTGAGCCCTGCCCCGCTGCCGGCGGCACTCGTAGGTATATATGAGGTTGTACAAACAATGACGGACGACGATATTTCTGTCAAAAAGGAGTTATAAACGATTTGCACAAATTAAATTATTTTAACTCTGACCTCCAAGCTAAGCAAAAGCTTTTATCTTGGAGTTTCAGCGTTCGACGCGTTACAGCTGCTTAAATTGTTTATAATCACTACTTTTACTACGAATGTGACAGACTAATACTAAGATAGTAAGTTCGTGTGTGTGTGTGTGTGTGTGTGTGTGTTCTTCGAATTTGTTTAACTGATAAATTTCTAAGATATTATTAATAGGGCTATAAATCTTTGATCTGGATACGTAATGTTGTCGGTTTGAGGTACTGTAGGCCATACATATTTTAGCGGGGTCAATGGGTGGTACTTGGAGATGCTTTCAAAGAATTAAGCGGTGCACAATTAGCTGTCTTACAGTCAGTACTTTTGTAGTAATATATAGTTCGGGAATTTCATCATTTGTTGTACATGACTTTTAGCACAGTTCTCTGTGCTCTCTGAATCTTTAGGAATGACGTTTTTGCGGCGCAGCCCCAGGCAAGAACACAATAGGTTAGCACTGACGCGCAGAGTGCAGAGTAGACTGTGTTAGGAGTTTCGGCGTCAGCAGATTGTCTGAGAGCTTTAGATGTGTATAAGGCGCCTACCTCTTGAAGTAAGCATATACATTTGGGGGATACCAGTTAATGGAGAACCCAAAGATATTAAATATTTTGGATGTGAGAAATTGTCACGTAGCGGCAGTTAGTAGCGTTGCAGTTTGAGAGGACGACAATTTTATAATTGGTTAGGTTTTTTATATTGAGAAAGGGATAAAGTGAGTTTTAGTTAAGTTGAGCGTCAAAAGGTTATGGGATAAGAGTGCCGAGAGTAATATGATCATAATTAGTATCTTACTAATTATAATCATATTACTCTCCCAACCCTCCTACCTCCTCAACTCAACTCAACAACTCCTAACAACCATTGGTACAGGTTACACATCCGCTAATGAGCAGATCGACAGGGTTTATAAGATTCGTGACCTTGGCGTCATTCACGACGGAAAACTACTTTTCGACTGTCACATTGACCACATTGTTACCAGAGCATCTAAAGCGCTGGGTTTCATCTTATGAACGTCGGCTGACTTCCGTGAATTGAAATCGTTAAAAAATCTTTACTGTTCTTTCGTACGTAGCCTGCTTGAGTATGCATCGCAAATTTGGAACCCTCAATATAAAGTATACAATATAATGTATATTGATCGTATTGAGGGCATCCAAAGGAGGTTTCTGAGGCATTTAGATTATATAACCCACCAGTGGTCAAATGGTTATGTGCACCATTGTCAGCGTTATCACTTCCTGCCTTCCTGCTGCTTCCTGGAGACTAGACGTAATATTAATGACGTCTGCCTCTTAATTAAAGTTGCGAATAACAGTATAGATAGTCCGGAGATATTATCTAAGTTATTCCTGCGGCCTCCTTTCGGTCTCAGGCCAAGGCCGCTACTACATGTACCCTTAGCTAATACCAATTATATAAAAACTCATTTTTACTGCGTGGTGCCAAGTCTTTTAACGAGGTGTCTTCGGTGATTGACATTGACTTGTTTTGCACTAGTGCTCATGTTGCTACCAGAATAGTACATTATGATACAAGTGTGCTAAGTTGACCATTGCATACAAGGCGCTATTGTGTGCGCACGAGCGAAAGCGAGTGCGCCACAAGAAAGCCGCGTATATTATGGTCACAGGCACACGTGTTACATAGGACGTTTTTCAACACACTTGCGAAAAAAAAAACAAGACTTCATTTAGTCAAATTTTAATTAATTATTAAAACAGTTGGTAAAATTACATTTTCGTTAATATTAAACTTCACAATAATTAATCCAAACTATCTTCGTCACAGCCGTCAATTATTTACGAAAAATGGCGGCTGGCGCGTTGTTTTTTTTTCTTGCCGCGATACTGATGCGCGCGCAAGGCTAAGGCGCGAACGAGATCGGCCAACAGCCAAATTTAAAATGTAATAATTCATGTTTAAAATACAAATTACAGAAAAAATTAAACGATTTTAATGAAATTGAGTTATTTTTTAGTAATAAAGCTGATTTCACCAATTTATTGAAATAAATATGTAGATAATGTTATTTGCCGCATAAAAACTGTTTGTTGCTAAGAAAAAAAAGGTATAACCCGACTAAATTATATCGCTTCTTCTTCGTACTTACAACTTGGTACTAGGCTACAAATGTAAATTGTTTGGGTTAATAAACTAAAGGCACTTGTGCGTAATATACTGAAAAAGCACGCGTGTTTAATATCTAGGTTTATGAGCCAAAAATCGGTGGAATAAAAAGGTCGTTTTGAGCAAGTGTGTTGAAAATTATTGTACACCATAATTATGGTAGATTGTAGTGATGCACACACAAATGTATTTAACACCTGTATAATGTTATTATAGGTACTTGATACCTACAGTCATGCAATAAAATTATTTTTGATTTTTTGATTTTTTTTTGATTTTTCTTATTGCGTTCCACAAGCTATTACAGTAATAAATATATAACTTAATTATGGACCCTGTTGGGCACAGCAACATTAAGAGAGGGCTTTAGCTTAATAATCTTACATTGTATTTACTTGATAATAATTATTGCACATAAGGTATATAATGGAAATTGTATCAAATTTAATTTGAACTAGGTAATTAAAACTTGGAGATGATAGCAGTAAAAAAGGTATTAACCTCTCAAGCTACAGAACTAGCCCAATCTTCGTTAATGATTATGTCAGACAACCGGACAGTTCTAGGGCACGTTTTATAAAGCTACAAGTAACATTATTACAGGTTTAAACTGGTAGCACTGTTCAAACGGCCGGGTCGTCATTTATTTATTTGTCATTGGTCGTGGTTGTGTCAAATGGAAACTTGTAACCTGTAAATTGTAATTTGTAGCTTTATAAAACCGCCCCTGCGTATTTGCGCGTTAATATGTAGTGCCATTGTAGTGCGACTATTCTAGATCCACACCTCCACAGGACAGAAAAAAAATGTTTTAATATTCCGTGCATGCATGCATGCTCAGACACGCCTCAGACTAAAGTCGAGTCCGGAATTAGGCGAACTAACTTGACAGTTCATTGTACACTAATGTTGCCACAGTTTGGCTAGTGCTGTTAATATCGATATTTAAAATGTCTAGTTTATCATTATTATTGTGTTTGGAATCTAAGTAATAATTTTACTAAGCAAAATAATAATAATAAAAATTGGTTGGATTTAAAAATACATCGAACATCGTTTTAGACATCGTTAACGACGCAGTCCACCATTTTGTTTTGTTGACGGTTCGGACCATGCCTAACAAACAAAGCAAGCAAGTAGGTATAGGAGTAAGGTAGGTAGTAAGTGGGAGTAAGTATCGTAAATATCCGCTTTAAACCGTACAACCTCCAGATCATATTATATCGTAAAAATTGCTGTAGTTTTTCCCTATTTGGCAAGTGTGTATGAGTGTGAAAGTTTCAACAACAATTACTTGATAAAATATAAATATAATCAGATTTATGGAAGGCACAAGGTTATATCGACATATTTGTGTCGACATAAACTTATCACTTTTTATTTTTTCCTATGTCTGGCAACATTTTCGGCTGTCAAGTTAGTTCGCCTAATTCCGGACTCGACTTTAATAAGTACAATAGACGCTGTGTTACCAACAGTCAGGCGTACCTTATAAGAAGGAATAAAGGAGAACGACCATACTGCCTAATTTCAACGAGGTTTGGTGTCTCCAACTTTCTCCCAACGTAGCTCTCACACACACAGTGAAAATAAACGTACACAAAACTTTAAACGCTTGCCCTGTAAAATTTGGTTATTTTGAATAACGTCGCTTTTCGATTTAACAATACAATATGTAGGTTTGTGAGGATTTAGTTCAAAATGACTTCGGAAACTCGATGACTACAACACGCACAGGTCAAAATTGGATGTAACTTTGAACTTTGTATTAATATGAATATTTTTTTATTTGTGTTCAATCGTTTTATTATATTATTATTTGCTATCTTGATTGCATTGTGTCATTGAAAGTATTTTTTTCGTATTTATTTTTAGTTTCTTTGTACTTAACATTTTATGCACTTACTTCCTTCTCAGCATCAATCTTAAATTGTTTCTGTTTAGCCCATTGGTCGACTGGTAGAAAATGCCTTAAGACGTTAAGTCCGCAATTTGTACCTATTTTGTGTATTGTGCAATAAAGTCTAAATAAATAATTTACTTGTATATTAAAAACATAACACTAAATCGAAGATTGCGTTTCATTTACATCTTCTTCGTCATATATTTTACAGTAATCATGATTAAAGGTATTTTTCGCTGGAGATTGATGGGCTTTTAGGACATTTCCCTGATAACAATAGTTATATTTGAGTAAAAGCGTTTTTATTTTTAGTTTAAAAATGATACCTATTCCGGCAGTATCAACATCTTTCAAGTTTAAGTTTAAAGCGAGGTTCAACGTAAAGGTAAAAAAAACGAATGGATAGTGAAGTGACTGGTGCGCTTAAGTAGCCGATTATGCCGAAACAAACGTGGATCAATAACGAAAATAAAAATAACCAAGTGTCGAATTTGTCTATGTCTATGGATGGAGTGGAGTTTCGACTTTTGATTTGCTTGTCTGCTTTGCCGGGATTATGAGGATTGGGGTCGTGTTTTGTTATGGTGATTTATATAGTAAATACTAATAATGGATGAACGCTGAAGAAAATTAAGTATCAACATGATGTCTTCGGCATTCGAGGACTCTCTCTTGGATTTTGACCTAAGTGCGTTCCAAACATCAAACAATGCCGTGGTAAGTTATAGGTTATAAGCAATGTATAATACCTCCCTAACGCAAATCGAAATTCAATCGTTTGAATTTAATTAAATGTCGAATATAGTCTGTTTATTTGCTATTATAATTATTAGAACTAATATTATAACTGGTTGTTACACAATTGCATGCAATTAGTTGATTTCTTTGATTGATGAAACTTGGTATGAGTAGTTTAGTACCCGTAGGTGAACTATCTATCTATCTAATACCTTTAAAAGAGCATTTCTCGGAAACTGATTTAGTATGAAAGAAATTTAGTGTGCAGGGCGATAAATAGGGCGGTTTCATTTTTAAAAAACTTATCAAAGCTTGGTCATCCCGGTACTGATAATTAAGTACAGGACCTGTTTGATATTTAACGTACCTACTTTATGTATAAAACTGTAATGATAACGCGATTGAGGTTCTTTGTTGGCATATACCTTTGTCTAGGATTTTGTTTAGTAATTTAATCACATTATTTAACGCCCCCAAAACCCCCTGGATACTAAATTTCAGGAAAATCTTTGGAGCCGTTTCTGAGATCCAAATTATTTTTATAGATATATATATATATATATATATATATATATATATATATCGTTATTGTGTAATGTTAAAGCGAAACATTAACAACAAAACTTGTCTTTTATTTGGTAAAACTTAATTGTAAGCAGTGTAAATCAAAGATAAGATTAGTAAGATCTGGCCATATAATTAAAGACACTCCATTTGCTTACAAGAAATAAATAAAAAAGAGTTATTATTGAAATTATCGTATTACATACGATTTCTAACATGTTTTTAGAATACATTCCGATACGTATTAATATTTGGTCGCATGTCCTTTTGCAGCAATAACAGCACGACATCTCTTGGCCATGGAAGCGATCAATTTTGTACAAGCTTGAACCGGAATTTGCTCCCATGCTTCTGTAAAAGCTGTGTAAAGTTGATCGACGTTTGATGTACGCTTTGTCGCGACTGTCTTCTTCACCTGGTACCACAAGTTTTCGATCGGATTTAAATCCGGACTGTACGGGGGCCAATCCAAAACTGTCACAAACTGGTTCCTTAAGAAGTCTTTTACTACTTTTGCAGTGTGTTTTGGGTCATTATCTTGTTGAAACGTCCAAATGACCGGTAAATTTTGCTCGGCATAGGGTAGTATGTTTTCTTCTAAAATATTTTTGTACTGGTATTTATCCATATTGCCCTCTATCCTCCTGACTGGTCCGACACCGAGTCCTGAAAACAGCCCCACACTTTGATATTTCCGCCTCCATGTTTCACTACTTTCTTGGTGTACTTTGGATCCATTTCTTTGTGCGGGGGGCGTCTAACATATTGTTTTCCGTCAGAATTAATCATATTAATTTTTGTTTCATCCGAAAACAGTACATTTTTCCACTCTCGTTCAGTCCAGTGTTCAAATTTTTTAGCAAAGGCTATTCTTGCCTTAACATTTTGCTTTTTCAAAAGTGGCACCTTCCGAGACACTCTCCCATGCAAGTTTGCCTCACATAGTCTTCGTCTAATTGTTCTAGCAGATACACCCGTCGACCCTCCAGAGCCAAAAAACTCGGAACGTATTAGTTCTGATCCTTTGAACGGTTCTTTTTTTGCTAACAACACCATCCTAGAGTCTTCCCGTGGAGTAGTTTTCCTAGGTCTCGGTTTTCTGGGTACGTTTTCGGTCGTGTTGAACTTCTTGAAATGTTTTATTGCATTCATAACCATGTCCTTAGAACAGTTCAAATGGTTTGAGATTTTTCTGTATGACCAACCTTTGTTATGAAAGTTCAAAATAATCTTTCTCGTGGACGAATCGCTACTTTTGTTTTTTCCCATATTGATTCGTTTAAAACGTATTAATTTTAATGAAAAAAGTTAAATTTTATGAGTTATGTTGACGTTTCATGCAAATACGCGGCAAAACAAAGAAAGACAGAATGTAGGCTTTTTTTCTTTTTTTTAAATTTAGAACACAGCGTTCACTGTCTATAATTAGCTGGCCAGCTAGAAGTACCTTAAAAAAGTTTGTGTTACATTCCGATAATGAGCAGTGTCTAAACTACTACGCAACACAACTTTTTTTGTCTCACATTTTAAGAATACAACTACATATGTATGATTTAGTAACAAATACATTATATTTAATACCTACTTTGGCAATTTGTAGTACCATAATCAAGTTTATTGTGATCAATTAGGGGGTGTCTCTAATTATGTGTCCACCACTGTATGTATACAGAATTGCTCGTTTAAAGGTATTATTTAAATAAGATTAACTAACCTACGAGAACTCATTACTAACATTCTATTAATAAGTTGTGGTCTAAAATAAAGATATTTTATTTTATTTATTCACTTATCATACTAAATGGCTTCAAACCAATTAAAAAGTAACATTTTAAGGTGAATTTATCAAATTGGTTACAGGTTTGTGCGGATAGAGCCTGCAAGGCTATAACAAAGACTAAGCGCAAAATAATGTCTACCAAGTAAGTATTTGTCTGATTTGTTAAAAACCAGACTGGTATCCTGTATTTTAAAGCAGGCATGTTTCAAGTAATAAAAAAAACATGGTAATAATTTCATGATAAACAGGGCCCGTACTTTCCATGCCGTTGACCCAAAAATGAACTCACGCTATAGAGCATGATTACAAATGGATTTATTGTAATTATTAACCATATATCGTCAACCTTTTAGTCATGTAGAGTACCCCAACGAAAATGTTAAGCACTTTAGTGCCTTGTCATAGTAAACTTCAAACAGAACATCAAATGACAATGACATTCACAATGACAAGGTTCTAAGTATGCTCAACATTTTTATTGCATGAGTTAAGTAATCTATTGACGCATAGGAAAATAAATACCTACTTCATACCTAAAACTTGAATTATACTATTTGAATGAGAAGGACAGTGGCAAAAATCATCCAGTAATATTATCATTTAAAAATAACTTTTTATGTTTTAATAAGTATTAATATAATTAAATACAATTGGCATTGACATTCATAAAAGAAATATGTGTCTGTTTGCCATTTTTAGTAACGAGTAGTGAAAAAAAAAATGATGCTGCCATGATCCGTATTTGACTGCGAATAACCTATATTTAACTGTAAACATTTAACCGCTTCTTATTCAAATATTTGTAAAATTTTCTATAAGTAAGGCTTTTTACAATAAATATTTAAATATAAAAGTAAAATAACAATACTAATACAAAAATAAACATTATAAAAAACTTAACCTATGAGTGCCTCCGGCAGCGGGGCAGGGCTCAAGTTACCGGTGGTTAGGGCTCTAGAAACCTCCTCATAATGCGTGCCGTGTCGAGGAGTACTGCCTTCTGTGTCTGGCCCTTGAAACAGCCATCTAGCGAGAGTCTCTTTAGGTGTTGGTTGAGACTCTTCGCTATAAGACCGTTTGCCGAAACAACTATCGGGACAATGTTCGTCGAGTCAACATCCCACATGGCGGTCACCTCGTGAGCCAAGTGCTTCTTATTATTATTATTTTATTTGTAACAGTTAATAGATACATAAACACCTGCCAAATTAAAGCAGTACCCTGTGTGTAAAATTTCGTCATTTTGACGTCATCGGCATCAAAAGTACGATCCCTGATGATGAATGTTAATTTATATAATGTTAAATTTCAGTGTAATTATAAATAATTACAAAAGTCTATGTCTGAGGTACAAAGAACTAGAAAAAAGCTTGGTCTCCTCTAAGGAGGAACACAAACAAGCTTGTATAGAAACCATGGGATATCGTGAAAAGTGCTTGGCATTAGATAAGGTAAGTTTATAACACATTAACTTAAGACAAAAGTATGTGCAAATGTTTTTTTTTAAATCTAATACTTTATAAAGACTTTAGTACACATACGTGACTATGTCAGCCTCATGAGGAGACTATAATTATAAAAAATAATAATTATGGGGCACTCCCTGTAGAGCAAGAATCTCAGGCAATAAAAGAGTGCTTTACAAATTGGTAAATAGCATCTCTAGACGGCGGGTGTGTCAGCATTGTACACTGCACCATTATGTAAGTTTAAGTTTCAGGTATTTATCCCTGCGACTTTTATTCTGGTCACATTCCATCGAAAAATTTATTAAGTCTTCTGTTGTATATGCACCTTTCACACAAAGGGGACTGAACTACTCTCATATTTAAAAATAAATTCAAGGAATCTGGCCAGATAAATCCCTGGGAAGGCTGACTTAATTAAACCAGGGAACCCAAAACAGTTTATTTTGAATGGCTTTTGTTACGGACAAAGCATCAAACGATTACTGTCATGCATGAGTTCCGTACCATAAGGCTCACACAAAAGTATCACCCCACAATTGACGGCTAGATTGACCAACTTATCTGCCTGCTCATAACCAGTAACACCTAAATGAGACGGTATCCATTGCAGCACAATCTGGACTTGGCAAGAGTGCAAATATTGTATAATTTTAAGCATATCGTAGACTATCGGCATACCTCGGGCGCCCGAGATACACCATGCCAGGTGTTCGAGTGCACTCCTCGAGTCCAATAGAATTACCACCTCATCTTTTTGTTTAACTGTGGGTCGAAGAATTCGTATTCTTAATATTTTTGTTCTAACATTCTAAATACCATTTGTTTCAAACAAACAGACGGTTGTTTTTTTTGGAGCAGTAATATCAATCCGCAAATAGGCTTAGACTTTATCAATACGAAAAAAAAACCATTACTTAAAACAAAAGTATGTGCAAATGTTTGGTCTCTTCAATGATTGGGATAAATAAAAAAAACACTTAAGCCATTATTGTTTCATGTGCCTTTACCCACATATTTGGGATTGGCCATGTATTTACATATTGCACCAAATCCCAAGAAAAGTTTTACATTACATAGATAGATATGAGGTTAAGTCAGTTAATAGAAGTTTTCAAAAAAAATGGTCATAAGACATATGATAGCCTACATGGGCCACACTGAAAGTTTACATTGTCCTTTACCAGCGCTATATGAGTCGTTGCTGCCTCTATCGCCACTGCAATCAAGACTGCTGACTCAAACATGATATCTTCTGTGAATGACCCTTTACACAAGTGGCTTTATTTGCCATTCTGTTCCCATTAAGGTAGTTGCAGTAACTCAGATGGCACAAAAATTAATCTAATAAATCATGTGGTCTGGGTTAGTGCTTTATGTGGTAGAGGGAGGGTCACCCCTGTAATACAATACCCCAGTTATAACATACTAAAAGTCCACAATCTAGGCCTATGCTTCTGGCAAGAGAGGGGAAAAACGGCGGCTTTTCAAATATTAATCTTTCTTGAAAAAATATTATTTATCCTAATTTAAGTTAACTTAACTGAAATTGAGTCTTAACGTTTTATCATAACTCGTTTTATCATAACGTTTTATCGTACTAAATGTTATAAAGATCTGAATTATTACAAGTGCAATAAAAGAAAAAGTATTTTATTTTATTGGCAACCTATTTCGGTCTTGAATTACATTTTCGAGTTTACAAAAACTTACCGCATAGATAGCTACTGAGTTACTGACTGACACCAGCCCCGTGGCGCGGGCAGCGGCGCCTTTTGCATTGATTTCGCGCGGACAACAGCGAATCCACATCACTAATTCGCTCTTGTGACGTCACAGTAGATAAAAAAAAAGACACAGTGGGTTTTCATACAGATTGCAGTGTTTGCGTAATCTATTTAGATTAATGTGTGTCCTCCGCTCCTAAATCACGTCCAAACATATATTCGGAACAATGGTGCTCCAACTCAGCTGACCGACCAGGCTACGGTTAGCGATGACTATAAAGTCGAAGTAATTAATAATTGCCCGTTTATAAAATACTTAGGTACTCAATGAGAAATTAAACTTTGGCAATCACATCGACTCAGTCTCAGCCAGAGTTAGGAAATTGTTGTTTTGTAATGAAAACACTGAGAAATCAGCTGGGCCGGATTTAGGTCTTAAGTTTAAATATTTTTCTTAGTACCTAATGTCTTATTTTAGTTTGTAATTAATAAATAATTGTATCATAAGTTTTAACAGTGGATAGAAGGTCTCTATTCTAAATTATAGTGGTGTTACGGTGTTACTGATAGTGGTGTGACAGGCATTGCCTAGTGTGGGACCACTAGTTAACGAGAACATGTGCCATGTAATCTTTTAATATACGAATTATTATTATTATTCAGCAACTTTTGTTTTTGAGGTGTTTAGTCGCAAATCAAATGTTTTTGCTGACACTTTTTAGTATCCCCTAACATTCTTTTTAGCTGTTTTGATGAGTTAGAAAATAGCACAGTATCGTCAGCGAACCTAAGGTTGCTCAAGGGCTTTCCACCTATTCCAGTCTAGATCTTTCATGATATTTTTTAGTACGGCTATGAAGATTTTGGGTGACAATGGGTCCCCTTGTTTCACGCCTCTTTGAATGTAAATTCTTGGTCCTATTCTGTCTAGTTTTACCTGGCTGGATTTTACTATTTATATCCTTAATTATGTTGATGTATGTATTTCTGATGTCTTGGTTTTCTAGTGCTTGCCATATGCTTTAATGCGAGTTTGAGTCAAACGCTTTTGCATAGTCAATGTAGGCGAGGTAAAGGGTCTGCTTAAATTCATGGTATTTTTCCAAAATTGGGCCTAGAGTGTGGATGTCAATCGTACAAAGTCCCTGTCGAAAACTGGCCTGTTCTATCGGTTGACTTTTTCAATGATTGGAGCTATTCTTCTTTCTAGGTAGCAAGGCCTTTAGCAAATAACCTATACAGCGTGCGTGGGCAGTAGGCTGATCGGACGATAGTTATTAATATCCGATGAATTTCCCTGCAAGCAACTGCTTGACATAGCCATCCACAATACTCAAAGACTCTGACATATCAAGATATTAATAGCTTTTTTGAATGAATTAACAACTTTTCCTCCTTGAATAAGCAAGACCGTACGTCTACACAAATTCCATGATCCCATATTGAGGGCACTACTGAACTCTTGCCTGATTTTCAATAGTGCAATCAGATCTTGCTGCTTTGATGCAAAAAGTTTAAGGTCATCAATGTACAACAAGTGAGGAATGACTTCTTCATCTCTAGCCTGAAATCCTTCAGCAAATAACCGAGAGGATTCAATACTAGGCAAAACAACCCTGGCTGAAAACTACCTCTATCTATCCAAATCATGCTTGCCAAATCAGAAGGGACATCTCGAACATTTGTTTGACAAAGGACTGTGACTTACTGCCTCATACAAACCCAAAAAGGACCTCAAAAGTTACATTAACTTTATACAACTAAAGATTCCTTTCGAGCCATGGCAAATCACTAAGTCGCAAGCCTTCTTATAGTAATTGCAATTAGCTGAGAGGGCCACTTTGTGTCGCCTGACTTAGAGGCAAATGGTCCTGTCTCCTGAGGAGCTCCTTAGTATCGCGCGATCCGACCTTGCTATTTTGAGCAAAGGCCAAAACGTTGTTGACAGTAAAATACGCCTTTAATTTTGTTCTCAAAATGGATGAATAGTTTTGAAGCATGTTTTAATAATTATTAAAATAGGAAATGTGGTACAAGGTAAATTGTTGACTTCTGTATTCCAGGTAATTAAGGATTTGCAATTAACCATTAAGGACCTGGAGCTCAATTGTGTGACTGCCCAAAATAAACACGATGGAATGCAATCATATGCAAAACAGTTGGAAGTAAGTAATAAATTCCTACTTAAACATCCATGCTGCGCCACATTCATGCCACATGTTACATATGAAATGCTTTTCTGGCTGATTGTAACAATTACAAAATCTGTATATTTATTATATTAATGTTATCCAAAGCAAATGTATCTTATAGTTATGTAAGAAATACTTAAATCAAGGCAACATAATATTTATGGGTCACCTATATTGTCGCATGTTTTATTTTCTAAGTGGTATTATACAAATGAACTGTAAATAAACCTACAACAAATTTTAAAAGTCTACCTTTATAAAACTATTCTGATCAATAAATCAATTTTATTTGTCCTTATTTAAGGAAGTTGCTGTTTAAAATATGTATGTAGAACTGTTGATTCTCTTGAGAAGCGCTGGTATTTATTTGATGTGTAGCGGTGGCGCTGTTCGTGAAGTGTCAGTGTGCAGTGTATCGGATGTTCATAAAAAGTTTAAAAAGTAAATCTTAATTTTATTACATTTACACTAATATTATACAGGGGAAAGATTTATTTGTTTGTACCTATTTAATATTTTAAAAAATCTTTCACATTAAGAATGCTACATTACTCCTGACATAGGGATATGTTTTATTTTTCTGCTTGGACGGAGTCGTGGGGAACACCTATTCAATAATAATGTATTTACAACATGAACACAATTCAATTGTAGAAGTGAAATCGATTGATTCCTTTTTCGTCTTATTCCTGATATGACATATTCTTGTTTCGGCACATTCCTGTTTAGACGTATTACGTTTTCTGCATATTCTTGTTTCGGCACATTCCGTTTTCGGCATAAATCATTATATACAAAAAATAAAATGAATCCGAGGTGTCATTATTTTTTATTTTCAAGAAATACATATTATTATATTTAATTATTTATTATTTATTTATTTATTATTACATACTAATTACACATCATAACATAACAGTAAAAAACCAATGCACTGAAATTGTAGTTACTAATACCGAAAATACAATAAAATAAAATTTTCACATTACAGAATGAGGACACTCGCACATCCATGCTCTCAGTTTTTTGTTTGCCTTTATCTTCATATTTTTACTATAGAAAACGAAATGTACGATGATTTATTTTAATTTTATGTTTATAAAAAACCATGTCGAAATATCAAAGTCCCGTGCCTTATCCTGCTACGGCCTTTTTCCTGATAATTAAGAACACAATAAAAAATAATTTATTCAAATCGGTCTAGTCATTCTCGAGTTAAGCACTATTTCCACCAAACTGCCCGCAATCCCGAAAGAATTGTATGGTCTTAAAACGATATTAAATAATGTTCACAGTATTTAGACTCTATATTACCAAGCCGCGCACAGCAACTTGACCGTGGGCGTCTTTCGCGACACGCGGTCGTAGCCGAAAGTATGCTGCAACGCGCGATCGGCTCCGTAATAAATAGACAATAATAATTTTAATAGACGCGATCAGCTGTCGCCGCATACGTCCGTATGCTTTCCGATCCGATGCGATGCGAGCCGTTTGGTGGAAATCATTTTTTATGGAAAAACCAAGGGAAACAGGGATTATTTTTTAGATATATAGATTTTTTCGTGCTTTGATATATACGAAATAACATAATCTTATTCTTTTATTACACCTACATTTTTTTAATACTTTTTTTGTTGTAGTTAATTATTTTATTATTAAAATCAAAAAGGTTTATTGTACTACCGTTCTTTTGTGGAGGTTGAATCGATGGCCCGATTTCGACAAAAGATTCGACTGTTTATGTTTTAATAGCAGAGTATGATATGATAATGGCATATATTTTTAATATATGCCATTAATATTTATAGAAGACAGTATCAAAACGTGCAGTAGGGTTTTTAAAGCTTCATTATTTGTTAGACTAGTTACAGTTTCGCTTCAGGGCCTCTATTCTAGGTGCTAAAACCATATCGTCTTTGACCTGTTATCGCATTGTCAACTTTTTGATAGCTCTTATTTACTTGACAGTAATGGCGACCGAGTTAAATCCAGTACTATAACAGGTCAAATACTATATAATTTTTACTACCTATAATAGAGGCCCAAACTTTCAAGTTGTCGTTTGTTTGCGTACCGTAGGTACACGCAAAGGCATTAATATCTATACAGCCATCGCGTCAAATATATATACATGGCCCTTATTGCTAGTGGCATAAAGGTGAATTGATATTTTTGAGGTCTTGGGAATGTATATACATTTATGCCCTTGACTGTACCTACATCAAAATGAAAGTGATGAAGTGATGAGGTTTGAAAAAAATAATGTTTATTGGAATAATTATTAACGATAGTATGCTCTATTTACAGCAACTCGTCAAAGAAAATGAGACCCGTATAGAATCCTTGAAAACTGAGAATCTGTCCCAGAAAGCCATCAATACAAAGATAAAGAAAGAAAATGAGCAGCTGTCAAAAAACATGTCCTATATGAGGAATTATGTTTATGGGAAAAGTAAGTTAAGTAAAGTAATGTATAAAACGGTAACCCTACAAAGGGACAGTGGGTAAAGACTCTCATCGCTGATATGACGTCACATCGGCAGCCTTGTCGTACTTAAGCTATTATGGACAATTTTATCACATTAAAATAATGACGGTCAAATTTGCACACGTTTTCTTTATGATGTAGATAAAAATATTCGTTAAAATGCTAACATTACTCCGCTTGTAACTTCAAGAAGACTCAATTTCTAATTTTGACTTCCTTAAAGACGAACATTTGTGCAAGATTATTATTATTTTTATTAATTGTATGTTTGTACCCATCTCGGCACTATGGGGGTCCCGGACCATTGGAAGGCATACATAAGCAATCTAATATGTGGTTTCCGAGCTATAGTCTTAAACTGGATAGGTAGTTAAGTGTACTTAGCTTATTACGCTGTACTTTTAACCACCACCAGTAAATAATATAGGTACGTACTTATTTAAAACAAATCTCTTGTTTTTACCTGACAGCACGACGCAATTGGTAAAATAATGGTAAATAGAGCTAGATGATTTTTTGATTTCAGAACAGCTACCAAAGGAACAAAAATCATTAGTATTGACACATGTTCAAAAATCTACTTATGATGCCCTTGATTCCGAAGAAATTGGGTGTGATGACGAAAATACCTTTGATGAAGTTTTATCATCTAACTTTGAAATACATAATGATAAATTGGTGAGTAATTGGTGTTGTAATAAATTTTACGTTCGTATTATATATTCTTTATATTTATTATTAGCTGTGTCCGCTTTATCCGCATGGAAATCCCAACAACATTATGTATAAAGCGTCCCAGAGTTACTTTGAGTACCTCTCGATGGTCAAAGCTTGCAATATAGTTATAAACTATTAGTTAGTGTTTTTCAAAACGTTTTTTGTATACGTATAACACAAAGGGTTATTTTTCATTCACCACCTTTTTTTTATCAATTTTGACGTTTATCAAGTTTGAAACCAATTTGAGGACTGATAAGGAGCGAAACTTCCATCACGACCCTTACTTTTAAACGATACGATCTACTTTGAAATGGAATCACGATAAACACCGTTTATCAGTTCTAACGTTACTAGTGGGCGATCTAGGACTAACAGTCCGCCAACCGTTTTTGCCCTGTCTGTTCATCGTATTAGAACAGAGACGTATATTACTATAATAGATATCTGCATCCCTCAGTCAGATATAGACAACATATTATTGTGTTTTATGTAACCAGGAGTCTCTTTTACAGTTTTCTGCTTCTGAAATAATATTAAAGTAGTTATTTATGTAACTGGTACATAATGAAGCTTCTTAAGGGACCTTAACATCTAATTGTGTACCGAATTATCTGTCAAATCTAGGTCGGTGTTCTAAAGCAAAGTCAACGGAGCTCTTATTTTCTGCCCTGAAGGAAAATAGGAAACTAAATCCTATCTTTCTTATAAATTATGCTGGTGTGGCCCGTTTTGAGATGAAATAACGATTTTCATATTACTTTAAAAATGACCAAATTCCTGTGCAAACTTCAGCTCCCGTTTTATCAGTTAGGGGTAGAATTTTAATAAATGTTAATTCATCATGAATCATGAACTACTATAGTATCATTATCCAAAATTTCATAAATTTCTGTTTGTTAGTTTTTCCGTGATCAAATCACAAATACAGACAGACAGACGGACGGACTGATAAAAATCCAAGAACATTCAAAACGTGTTCTGTTATTGACTTAAGCGCCTAAAGTACTTTTTCTCAAATATGTATAACTAGAGGACGCCCGCGACTTCGTACGCGTAGAATTAGTTTCCCGCTACTCCCCTTATTTTTACCCCTTAGGGGATGAATTTCCATAAATCCCTTCTTAGTGCACCCCGAGACCTCATAAGGAACCGACGTGCCAAATTTAAAATCTCTAGACTCAGCGGCTTGGGCTGTGCGTTTATAAAGGGTGAGTACTATTAAATTGTCGCCATTTGAATTATTGTTTACAATTGTGTATATTGTGTATTCTAGTGACTCAAAAATCTTTATTATAAGAAAGTTTATGATAAAATAGATCAGCTAACACAATCTAATGGTTTCTTCAGAGTTCGACGCGAGAATTCTCGGACTTTACTCTTGATGCGCCTCATAGAATTTTGCACGGGTTCATTTCTGACCAATTTACTACATTTCATCCACCATCCAGTTCAAAGCTCGCGACTAATAGTGACAACTTGCCAAATCTGTCCGAAAAAAATGTCGAAATAGTGTGCTTTTTTTGTAAGTGGTAATTTTACACCTCTCTTTTAAGCATTCAAATATATAAATATCCGTGTTAATACTGTTAATTGTGCCAGTGGTTACAAAAGGCGAACTTCTCATGCCGCACTGGCATATAGCTTGCCACACGAGGAACTTCTTGGCGAATTTCTAAACAGGAATTTCTCTTTCTGATTCATGCAGACCTGAGACGTTGCCAGAAGAGAAGTATTGGTTCCCTGGTATTGATTCAAAATCAGCCCGATCACATACGTTTTGTCATCACTAATGAAGCAACCTATTTTTGAACCCACAAGGTGTACAATAATCTAGACCGTCTAACTGCTCTATTATACTATTCTGCCGTTCTATTCGAGGCTTTTTATTTTTTATAAGTATACATATACAGGGTGTTACAAAATACCCGTGAAGCCGAAAGGGGGTTAAATGGTGCCTTATAATAAGTCCATGTACAATATTTGAGAGTCGTACTACCACTGTAAGACTTACCGCCAAAAAAAAATAAACATTATTTTTTTCATTCATGTGCTAACCCTATTTCAGTAAAATTAAAGATTAAACTACGCAGAATGTTAAGTACAATTCGCGAAACGGTAAAGAGAAACAAAATGAACAGAATTCGATTAGATACATATTACAAGTCGAGTTTTGGAAGATTTTAAACGAAGAAACCTAAACTAACACTTTCCGCTCCGCCTTGTTCAATGCACAACCTCGCTCGTCGGGATATGACTTGTGTGGCATTTCGCACCATCGTTGGTGTTATTGACGCGAACACCGATCTTACGCGCTGCTCTATCTCGAAAACCGTTGGGCAATCGGAGAAATAGACCACACCTTCACATAACCCCATAAGAAGAAGTCCAAGGGTGTGATGTCCGGAGTACGAGCGGGCCATAGCACCGGTCCTCCAAGTCCGATCCATCTTCGTGGAAAGCGAACGTTGAGATACTCTCGCACGTCGCGAGCAAAATGAGCCGGAGCTCCATCGTGTTGAAACACCATGTTCCTTTGGTTGTCAAAGTAATCCCTGTCGGCCACAGGAAAGTCGTCAATCGCCTCTTCGAATTCCTTTTGTAAAAACGTTAGGTAGTTGCCCCCGTTCAGACGTGATGGCAAAATGACGGGACCAACGACATGCCCGTCATAAATGCCAGCCCACACATTCAGCCGCCACTGATGTTGGAATCTGCCTTGCCGTGAAACGTGTGGATTCTCGCGAGCCCAAACGTGATCGTTATGCACATTTGAAAGTCCTGACCTCGTGAAAGTTGCCTCATCCGTCCACATAACATAGTTTACGAAATTAGGGTTCTCCTCTAACTGCCTCAGATACCACTCGCAGAAGTTCCTCCTGTGAGCAAGATCCGAGGGTATCGAGGGGTTCGAGGGGCTCCTGTGTACGGCGATAATGATAAGGGTGACGGTTGTCGTCACGAAGAATTCGCCAAACTGCAACATTGTTCATACCGAATCTTGCTCCGGCTCGTCTCGTACTCGTGGTTAGCTCTTCTTCAAAATGCTCTAACACTAACTCGGCCTGCCTAGCATCGACTGTGCTTGGACGTCCACTTCCAGAAGGCCGATGAAAGGAGCCTATGGAATGTAGGCGTCTTGACATGTTGAGAAAACACTGGTACGAAGGTAGCCGTCGCTGTTTAGCGGGTGGTCTTCCATCGATAAATCGTTGCCGATACAGTTCGCGAGCACGATTTAAATTGCTATCTTCATGGCCTACGCATAACATCATATCGTAATATTCTGAGTTAGAAAACATCGTCATTTTGGAAAAAAATATGTAAAAACACGGAACAATTGTAGAATACCGATAAGAAGTTTTGAAATTGACAACATAATTTTTAATCCGTCTTGACGTTTTTTAAAGCCAGTACTTTAAGCATAATGACATCGTAGTATTGAACCTTTGTGGATGAAAAACAGAAAAACCATTTTAGTTGACAATTATTAAAATTGGTAGGTAGGCCCCTCTGTTAAAATAATCTATGCTAACTCCGGTTCCCTGACATGACAGCTTACTAGGGTTGACAATATTTTTGGCTTTGATAATTTATTATATTTTTTACGGGTTATTTTGTAACACGTTGTATACCGAACTTTTTTTTTACCAATTTTTTTGGAGTCATTTCGAGAAGAGATTCCCGGAGTCTGATCAAACAGCTTAGACACCTTTGACTCCATTTTTTTGTTCCCTTTTCTTGTTGAATAACCCTCTCGCTGCTTTCTTTCAATAGTTCCACCTTGTTTTAGTTTTTTTAGGGTTCTTTGCACTGGTCTCCGACTTGTATTGCACGATTTTGCAAGATTTACTACATTTATAGAAAATGACATTGTTAGTTATAGAAAAGTCACGCAAAATTAATACGCGAACTCTTTTTTCTTTTCACTACATCTTGAATAATAGTAAATGACAAGTGACGGTCTTTTTAAGACTAAAACATTCAAATATGTACTAAATTTGAAACCCAATAAGTTTTACCAAAGAAAGTTGCGATGCCGGAACAAAATAACAGAAAATGTTAGCGACAATTTAATAGTAATCTTCCTTTACGTCGGTCACTTTCTTCTTTTATATATTTAGATATACACCGTGCCCGGGACGTACCCGAAGGATTTTAACAGCGTGTTCCAGAGTGTTAAATTTTCTAGTTTACGAGTTTTTTTTTTTGTGAAAAACCTTATTTTTTTATCTCATTTATTTTATAAGCCATACATCTTGTGATGTGAAAAATCTTGTTACGAGATCTTTGGTGCAACAGACCCTTATAATTGCGACGTTGCCACTTTAAAGGCAAGGTAAGTCATCTGTTTATATATTCCAAATAACTAAATCAAATGAAACTCGCACGCACAAGTCAGCCGTAACTTCTGCAGGTATGGATTATATTTGTCTGCAACGTGGCCTAAACTTGTTGCCTACACACTCTGTTGCTGACACTCATAATAAGTTATGAATATGTCATGTATTTTATAGGTAGTATGTGTCATTGTCATTGTTTACATATCGGTTGACATTGTGAAACATTTTATTGCAAAACGCAAAAAAAAGAGAATTATGGAGTTTAAAAATCACTAACCCTCAGTCAAGAATAGCTTTAGTTACGACATATGTGTACCTACCTAAAAAACGGGTCCCTTATTCGTACAACAGAATAGAATCTAGCATCGCGACAGACCAAATGAGCGATCGAGGATGTAACCGGGAACCGGGATAAACACCTCTGTTCAAGACTGGAGATGTGGAGAGATAGTCCGAGATAATTATGGCCAGAGGGACGCTTAATTGTACTCAGTAGTGACATAACAACAACGAACATTAAGTGAGAGACACAAGAATCGTTTTGTGGACAAAAGCACTTTGCTTACTTTAATCGGTGACTTCATTATTATTTATTCGGTTTCAGCCGTGGTAGGCTGAAATTGGTATGTTGATCGGTGTTAAATCAAATGATACTAGCTGTAGTTTCTATTGTTATTTATTAATAATTGCTTATTATGGGATTTTAATAAAGTTCCATTCACGAACCTTAGTTTTCATCGAACTTGAGCGTGTAGCCCTAAAGAAAAATAACGTGACAGGACACATTTACTTGCAAAAAATCAGAAATCATTACCTAAGCCGGAATTCAACCGCGGCGCACGGTCGAGTTGCTTCGAATCAAAGTAATTCAGTGGCACCCGAAGGTGCTAAGCACGAAATGATGCCAAACATACATTCCTATATAACATTATGAGATTTATGAGTCGTATTGAACCCAGTGCAGCGCAATGTCATGCCCAGGGAGCGAAACTTTGATGCCGGTGACAGCCGTATGAGGTCAAGCTTCATACAGAGTGTTTTTATCTACATTATAGATAATCACTAACAACTTATTGGCCTCTTTAGTTTACGGATATTTTATTGACACTTGAGACGGCCAGTACTTATAAAAAGTGACACCTAACTGTCTTTGTCATATTAATCAGAAAACTGTCGGAGACAATAATAATGTATATCCGTTTAAATAGTATTTTTTATTCGTCAATTTAAGAACTGCGAATTGTTATAACTAGCACATTACAGGCATCGCTTGACCATAGTCGCCATGGAATCTATGCATCCGTATTTGAAGACGTATCCTTTTTTGGTTGTTAAAGATGAAAAAATGTTTTGCTCCTGCTGTCAGCAAAATTTAACAGCTAAAGCAAGTAATATAGAAACACATTTAAAAACCAAAAAGCACATTGAACGAGAAGGATCGAAAATGACACAACATGATTTTAATATGGATTTAACAAATTTCATGATAGCTTCAAATATACCTGGGAAACAATTGCAAAATAAGAACTTTTCTGATATCATCTATGTCACTATTTTAATATGTCATGTATATTTTATAAAAACACCCTATAATGTCAATTTGCGTCATAATGACGTCACCGGCATCAAAGTTTCGCTCCCTGGTCATGCCACACGTAGATACGAGTTTGTATTTAGTCTTGTTCATTGCGACGCATGGTAAAGTTAATATGTCGCGTGGGATTAAGCGGCGATCAATTACTTCTAGTGCTTTTAGCGTTTTAACTGAGTTTCCGTTCATATTACAAGTGCTGTTTTAGCTTTAACAGGATAGGGAAAAAAGACAAAAACAAAACTCCTTTACACAGGAAACGATCGGAAACGATGTTGTTTAAGCAATTACCAAACGTAGGACCCAAATAGCTAAGTCATCTGGTCTGCAAATCCATTCGTCCACTTCGGTAATGAGCTTCGGCAGAGTCCTTGAACTTATATGACCCACTCGTAGTTACACTAAGCTCTGCTAGTCTTAACAACTATTTAGCGGGGTCCGGATCACTCTCGCCACTACTGCAAAAGAAGTGAAGTAGGTATACCACCACTGATACTAACAACGGTCACCATTGTTCGTTAGAGCCATCGGCATCGGTCATATCGGTATTACGTTTATCATGCGAATAAATACATGGATCATCATCATCATCAACGAATTTGAAACTCGCAATAATTGAAGTGCATCATGACGTTGCTATTTATTTTATTGATGTAATGTACAAAATTAATTGTAGCGTATGTTATAATATAATAAAATATTCCATTTAATTGTTATGAAAAAAAAGCGAACATTTAAAAATCTCAATTGGATTATGTTTTTGATTTTGATTGTAATTGGAACACGCTGTTAAAATCTTTCGGGTACGTCCCGAGCACTGTATAGATGTTTTTTTTCTACACGTTTTTATATGTTTCGATGTATAAAATTTCAATACGCGTAAATCTTCATTTGTTTTTCCTTTAACTGTTATTTAAGGTATCGAAATATGATTAACTTATTCTTTTTTTGTGATCAGGATCTGGCTTTACCAATTAAGAATTTAAGAGAACATAAAAATACATCTGGGAGTGAGCTACCAATCTTCGACATCAATGAAGGTAACAAACTTTATTTTTTTACGTTTTGTATATTCATTAGTCATTACCAACACAAATATTCGTACATGATAATTAGCTTCCGGGCATTCCGTTTAAGTTCTGACGGTTGGCAACCATCATCTATCAGATGGCCTCAATGGATTGTGTGCTTAATTGTTTTACCCTAAAAATCAATAATAATGTATTTTTATGTATCACGAGTATCACGACACGCTCAATATAATCTAAATGACTAATATGACAAAACTAATTATTTCAGGAAGTACTTACACGAGGGTTGACCATGATCATGATGAAGATGATGGAAGAGGGTCATCAATAGCATTTTCTGACAGTGATAAATGTTTTAATAGTCCTGAATACTTTATCAATAGCCCATTTACTGGAGACTTTTTACGAAGTAAAAATAAACTAACTGTCAATGTTTCTACAAGTCCTCTTCCAATGAACGATGTCAAAAATGTCGCGACAAGCCCTATTGTATTCGAAAACCTTGGTATTTTGGATGGAATAGAAAAAAATGTTACTAACGAAATAAAGCCAAATGGCTGTGATAATAAAATGATAGGAAACATGATCGACCGAGTTCTTAGCCCTATTTTTCCAACTTACAATGTTGATGTTTCCACAAGCCCGTTAAAAAAATCAACGAATGACGCGGCTACTAGTCCACTAAAGCAAGATGGAATGTCAAACTGCAATAACCAGCAGGCTGATCAAAATACTCAAGAAATATTTTTAAAGGAAATAAACAACAGTAGTTGTCTAGAAGATGAAAATAGCAATGACTGTGAAGTTCAAAAGATTTTCGACTCGATGCGTTTTATTAAAAAAATGATTACTCCTATACCGACAACTCCTTTTAAATCGCGCAATATCGAAGTCTCAACAGACGCCGCTGCTCAGACAATGCACGCAGATATTGTCGACCTAAGACTAGGAAAATTGGAAGAAAAAGATGATATATTTGAAACTAAATTAGCTAGAATGAATAAAAATTTTGAATTGGTTCTCAGTTTTATAATCGGAAATCGTACAGGCGCTTTAGTCGAGCGTGAAATTGAAGATCTGGTACAAAATATTGCTCCGATGGAAATATCCAAAGCGATTGGTAAAAACGAAATACATTTAGAAGACAGGGATATGAAGTTGAAAAAACTAAACAGTATATTGTTTGCCGATTCATCGCCGCCGAGTCCTAGCGACGCCGCGCTGCTCTCACCGCTAAGTCCTAGCGACGCCGCTCTACCCTCGCCGACGAGTACTACCGACTCCGCGCTGTTCTCACCGCCGCGTCGTAGCGACGCCGCGCTGCTCTCACCGACGCGTCCTAGCCACACCGCGCTGGTCTCATCGCCGCGTCCTAGCGACGCCACGCTGCTCTCACCGCTAGGTCCTAGCGGCGCCGCTCTACCCTCGCCGACGAGTACTAGCGACCCCGCGCTGTTCTCACCGCCGCGTCGTAGTGGCGCCGCGCCGCTCTCACCGTCGCGTCCTAGCCACGCCACGCTGCTCTCATCGCCGCGTCCTAGCGACGCCACGCTGCTCTCACCGCCGCGTCCTAGCCACCCCGCGCTGCTCTCACCGCCGCGTCCTAACGACGCCGCGATGCTCTCACCGTCGCGTCCTAGCCACGCCGCGCTGCTCTCATCGCCGCGTCCTAGCGACGCCACGCTGCTCTCACCGCCGCGTCCTAGCCACCCCGCGCTGCTCTCACCGCCGCGTCCTAACGACGCCGCGATGCTCTCACCGTCGCGTCCTAGCCACGCCGCGCTGCTCTCATCGCCGCGTCCTAGCGACGCCACGCTGCTCTCACCGCCGCGTCCTAGCCACCCCGCGCTGCTCTCACCGCCGCGTCCTAACGACGCCGCGATGCTCTCACCGTCGCGTCCTAGCCACGCCGCGCTGCTCTCATCGCCGCGTCCTAGCGACGCCACGCTGCTCTCACCGCCGCGTCCTAGCCACGCCGCGCTGCTCTCACCGCCGCGTCCTAACGACGCCGCGATGCTCTCACCGCCGCGTCCTAGCCACCCTGCGCTGCTCTCACCGCCGCGTCCTAACGACGCCGCGATGCTCTCACCGCCGCGTCGTGGGGACCCCGCGCTGATCTCACCGCCGCGTCCTAGGGACCCATTGCTGCTCTCACCGCCGTGTCCTAGCGAACCCGCACTGCTCTCACCACCGCGTCCTAGCGACGCTGCGCTGCTCTCACCGCCGCTTCCTGACCACCCCTTGCTGCTCTCACCACCGCGTCCTAGCGACGCCGCGCTGTTCTCACCGCCGAGGCCTAGCGACGCCGCCCCGCCCTCGCCCCCCCCATGTCTGCTTACTCTGGAGGAAAACAACGTCGACATCTCTAATACCTATCATGAAGAAGATATTTGTCTTAAAGAGAATGAGATACTACAATATGAAGTTCCGATATCGAGTCGCGGGTCGGTGAACGATAGGTTTTCGTCGGATTCTGAGGTGTACGAAAGCGAGATTGTTATCGAATTGCCTCCAGATACACTCGAAAGTGACACGAATAGCCTTCACGAAATGCTAAAAAAGCAGGATTCAAACCACCAAAAAATACATGAAAAGGTTCAAAATAAAAAAACACCTAAAAATAATAATATTACCAAATTAGAAAAACTGCGACGGAGAATGTTACCTAAAAGCAAGATTAAATATATTGATGTGCAGGTTAAAAGGAGAAACCGTATACAACCGAAAAGGTTAAACACGAACGGAGACAGAATTTCAATTTCCCAGATAAGTCATAACGCTGCTTATGAAAAAGCTTGCAAAGTAATGTCTGAGATACGGTCAAAAGAAAAAGTTCATAAAAACGACGATTATTTAACCGTACTTCTACCCAAACTATCATTATCCCCAAAAAAAGGAGCTCTGAAAACTTTCAAAAGCTCAGAACTTTCAATAACTGATTTATTTAACAGTAACAAAAATCTTCAAAAATCTTTAATTCTAACACAAAACCAATGTATTGATCAGAGTGACCTGAGTAAATTTACTTCAGCCATAATTCCAGTAAAATTGAATAAACCTTCCAAACCTGCATATGAGATTTCTAATACTAATCAAATTTGCAAGGAAAGTGTTAATAAAAATAAAATTACACCAGAATTAGCTCCTACTTTAGAAAATTCGCAGGACTTTCAAAACCATTGTGGTTTACCAGGTCAGAGAATTATTAGAACTCGCAGTCAAAGTAAGAGTATGAGCCATGATGTGTATATGACACAAAAACCAGAAATTCGTTCCGACCCGGGTCTGCCCCCATTATCACCCAAAATGTATGGGAAAAATCGACGTAAGAGCAAAGTTGAAGAAAGTTTAATTCATAATAATACCACGTTTGGTGGTTTAGTTAAATCCAATATAGTTACTGTACCTGAAGAATCAAATGACATTAGCGATGCTAAGCGAATGGCAGGTAGAACCACGGTTAAACGTCAATCAGTTGAGGTATCCCATTCCGCTTCCGCTTCTAAAAGGATGTTACGCAGTTCCTCAGTCCGGAATGATTCAACAGAAGCTCGGTCACAGAGGGACATTGATAAAAATGAAGAAATGATTTCAAGACCCACTAATAAAATGGTGACTTATGGAGATATAGATATATTTGAAGAAACAGAAAAGCACACAAACGAACTAGTGGTGCCAAGGTCTAAAAAAATTGGTATTTTTTACCATGTTCTAGATAGATATTGTAGAAAATCTAAAATAACTGCGTCCAATTTACCAGGTAAGTTCTGTATTTATTTTGTTTGTGTCTTTTCAATAAAAACAACTCAAGTATTCTAGATCCAACAGTATATATATATATATATATATAGGTTATGGAACGGTAGCCGATTAAATAGATATTGTGTCAAAGTTAACGTCATTTGGATCGTACCTTACAGTAGAGAATGCAAACCGGTTAACCGGATGTATTTAGGTTCGGTGAAAAACCGGTTATCGAGTGCATAAACCGGATTTTAACCGATTAGAATAAAAAGGCTATTTTAATGTTTAATAATCGTTTAATATTAATATTAATAATTAAAATCATCTTTTGCATAATGTTATTACTACACACCTACATTCGTGCCTCCTGCACTGTACTATCAGTAATGTCAGTATTACACTAGCTTGCCTTGTTGTCTCTGCGGATCATTATTTTGTGATTCCATGTGCAGATTTTGAGTGGCTCCTTATACTTGACGTGCTACCGCTTTCCGACTTTAATATTTTTTGACACTTTTTATACTTTGCACTTTTTTGGTCAGTAGATCTCAAAAATGTATTGATCTGATTGATCTTGATCTTTCTGTCGAAACTCCGAATACGTACTCCATGTCCTATTTCCAAAAAAAAATAATCGTTTTTCCATTTGGTAAAGTAGCCAAATTAAATACATACTTTACTTATTAGTAAATGATCACGGATCTCAAATATCAACTACCTGAACCACTCATGGAAAATACAAAGTCTTATTTACTTTCGTCTCGTCACTATCACTACGCGTGTTTTTTTACTGGTTATTATAATATTGATTAGCACTTAGCGGATAGTAAAAGGAACTAATACAATGGAACGGGTGTTACCGTTACGACGGGCCGTACATTACTAACGGTAATTTGGATTAGAACTGTTGTAAACAGTCCTGAAAAGGAAATGAAAGAGATGGGGATAGAATACGGGAGGAAGTTTAGAAAAAAAAACCTAAATAACAAAAATAAAATACGTATCTGGGTATTCACGGTACACCAAAAACGGTAAAAATAAAGTAATAATAATTGCCACGGAAAGTAAAATTGATTAAGTTAAAGCAAAAACAGTTTTTTTTTTCTTTTAACTCATATTTGCATTTTCTAACCTATAATTTTTGTTTCTCTATATTTATTATTAGTTTTCAATCGATTGTTGATAGTGAACGACAACACAACATTAAAAATAGCTTTTTACATTGATACAACCTTGAAATTATCTAAAAAGGTAAAATTACAAAACCGTTAACCGGGTTTGAGTTAACAACTACCGTTAATAACCGTTTTTCAAACTTGACCGGTCAGAAATATTTGCATTTTTAATAGCTTTTACTCTTGCTAATTTGCATATTTTTTGCCCCGTTCTATATTATAAGAGCTCATTGTATACAATACATGCATTGTTAATTGTGTACAGGCACATTAATATTGTTTTTATTTTCAGAAAATGCTATAATAATCGCGTGTAAAAAAATTGAAGATGGTATTGCTGAGATAATAAAATTACCTGATAATGATCGTAAAGTTGCAATGGCTAAACTAGTTCAAAATCTACTGGGGTTAAAACGAAAGCAGATATTAGCAGGAATAATAAAATTCTTAAAAGAACCAGCTCGAAAAATTGAGCTACAACATAAAAAGTATGAAAGAATGGCACCACCCTTGACAGCAGCTGAATCGATACTCATATATATTGTGGGTGAACTCAAAGTTATCTGGCCCGATATTGTAGATAATTTAATGAGCAGAATTGAACATTCTTTGTTTACGCTCAATCGTTCGCCTGACTGTGGTGTTATTGAAACTGTGGCTCATTTCTATGCAGTTCTTTGTAGATATGACGATAAAAGACCTCGTCTGAGAATGTTTATTATGGACGCAATGTATTGTATGCAGTTTAAAGCTCTTCCTCTTATAAAGCAATGTATGGAAGTGGATATGAAAATATTTCCATTAGCACATATGGCAAAAGGTGCGTATTTTGCGTAGTCATTGAAAACCTCCATATATTTAACAAATCTTTCTTGTTTACTAATTACTGTTTGTATTTTTCGTAGCTAAGGAGTCGCTGGTGACGTGCCTGGTTTACCTGCTTCACTTCTTTAAATGCGAAGATAGAAAAAACATATTACAGGACATAAGGAATTTGTTTCATAGAAAATATTTCTATGACATGTCTGAGTGGAATGAACCACGAATTCTTGAGATATTCAGGAATTCTATCATGGAAATAAGTGGTAAATATGACGTATGATACACAATCAGCAGGAAAACATGGCAAGTCAAAAGTACTGCCGAATCGACTTCAGCAGTAGTTTTGTTATCGGTCTTATTCCGACCCTGTGGTCATGATTGACTACTCCCACTGTCTGCACAGTGGCAGTAGTCAATCATGACGAACTCATGACGAACTTATGAGGAATGATGTGCAATGAAAAACTGCAAAAATAACAACAATAAATGGAATGTCTTATTTTACGTAAATTCTATTTATTTTTACACAGATTCTAGTTAAACTTAATGCTTTCATAATTTCTAGTAATTTATTTTGTACATACTATTGATACTTTTTTAAATTTAAATATATCGAATTGGTTAATTTTGACCTATGCCAAAAAAGTGTTTATATTAATATTTCTTATATTTTTAAATTAAAGCTTTTCACGAAAATAGCCTTACCTTATCGAGTAACCTTACTAGCCGGCACTGTAATAAATTGAGGTCCTGCTAAGGCTTTAAAGTCCAATTGGCATAGGTCTTGTCATCCATTATAATGCCCTGATTTTTCTTGTTCAATATGCGGTCGTATAATTTCCTTGTCGGTTTTCTGAAAGCTATTGTTTGGTTTTCATCTCGTTTTGTTTTTCTTTGTTTTTTAATAGGTTTTTAGGTTGCATCTTAGTTTGATTCTTTGTATCAAGCCGAAGAAGTTTTGGGTTTCTTTGCCCCATCTCGTATTCAAAGGGACGGATTTTGTTAAACTTTCTTACGACTTTCTTTTCAAGTGCCAATTCGGTGGTCACTGGTTTTCTTCCAGATTAAGGAAAAATCTTCGAGAGTATACAGAAGTCTCCAAATTTCTATATTATCTTGTGCAAGCCGGGTATACTCAACTCGTACTTTTAAGCCAGTTTTCTAATCGTCATACCTTTGATTTTGCACTAATCGTCACAATATTTTTTACGAATGTGTTAGTTACTTCGCCTCATTTTTACAGTTTGACAAAAATAGCAATTATTTTTGTTTGCAATTTAAATCAAAGGATGTCGTTCGGTATTTAAAAAAAAATGCCTATTTTATTTACGTGCCAATTAGAGATGCTGAAAGTTGTCTACTTTTTCCGATACGGTCCTTATATACTGGACTGAAAAAAATCAGCCTACCTGTTCGCCATATATAACATATTAAATTTGATATAAAATACTTCTAATCGAATAAACAGCTGGGTGAAGGTCGTCTCCTATTCAGATTCGGAGCCTTTACTTAATAAATAGTGAGTAACGGAAGCCGCCTGAAATACCACCTACTTTCAAAACCGGCATAAAGACAGCTAAGAAATATTCCAATATAAAGTTTTACACGCGGTTTCCAGGTTGTTCTATTGCAGAGTTAGCTTGGCTAGACTTTATAATATTAGTTCGTTATGAACTTAGTTATTATACACTCATAATTATAAATCGAGGCATTATTTATTTTGTTTGTATGAATATTAATATACACTTTGATCATTATACAAATCAGAATTATGTAATGAGTGTTATGCAAAAGGAAAATTAGACCATTTGTTTGTATACTAAACATTACACCCATACGGAATCACCAACAGCCTTTTGAGGAGGATAAAATTCTCTATAACCCTTCATCATGGTCTCTTTTTCAGTCTCGGGTGAATTAGGCATACCAAATGTCACGCCGGTTAAGACACTGAACCGTGATGACCGAACTAACAAAGATGCAAACGCACTTTCGCATTTATAATACGTATTAAGTAAGAATTCCGGTGTTTCTTTGATTACAGATCTTTGGGTAGAGAGAAAAATGTTAAGCACGGCGTTTATTCTCCTTGCGAAAAGGAACGGCGCGCTGTGGTGTCAGAACAACATAATTGAAAATATGCTTCTGCCCATTATTGAACAACCACAAGTACCTGACCGAGTAAAGCAGTTCTGTGTGTCTCTGCTTGGAGCCCTACTAAAACCCTATCCTATGGATATGAGAGTCAACTGTGAAATAGTAATGAATAAGTTATTTGCCATGCTGAATCGCAATCGTAAGCAACTTCTTATTGAAAATCATTTCTGAGATTTCACTTTTATTTTGGTTAAGAAGTATAATAAATACACCTTTTTTTTTCAGAGTCTGTTAATATGGTGGAAGCAATTTACACAAGTTTAATACAGATGAGCAAGCACAATCCAAATCGTGTGATCAAGGCATTACTTTTTTGGACACCGGCAAGAATTTCCCCAGATCTAGAAGATTTATTGAAAAGCTTTGTAAAAGAAAGACCTATAAAGTCGTGGCGGACAGTAATTTCAAGATTCTCAGTTTAACAAACCTAAACGCCTATAAAGTGTGCATGTTATTTGTGTTCTGAGTTTTTGTGACTTCAGGCAAGTCACAGTCAGTGCACGGTCGTGTTAATCAAATGCGCTATCGATTTTTTTAACAATTTGAAAACTTTGAAAACTATTGTGCCAGTGAAAAAAAAAACACTAACATGTGTGACATAAATGTGTAAAACTTGATAAGGTTCAATGCTTACTTAAAATGTTTTCAATCCACGACGCAAACGGCCCGTCGATCGACGTTGCACAGTTGAAATGAAACAGTTGGGCGGGGCACGTTGTGAATTAAAAACACTACACTTAGTAACTAAGAGTATAATTAAGTTAATCCAGCCGCAACTAGAATAGGAGTGGAAAGTACCGTAGCGCGGCAGTGCAAATCAGTGACTTGTTTATATGTATGTAGACAGTTAATATTTTCGTGATTAATCTGTAATTTAGTGATTATTTCGATATTCTGTTTGAGGCATTTGCTAAAACTTCTCGACAGTTTTATTTAAAAAGTTCATAAACTAAGTATATCCTAGACTTGACAAGTGCGTAATACCGTAAGGGATGGATATACTCTGCATACAATACATGGGGTTACCAAAGTGGTAAAAAATTACCCCACGTGAGAAAGTTCCATATAGGTCATAAGTAGACCCCGGTATCGGAGGTGCAAAATGGTAGCTGTCAATTTCGAGCCATTACTAGGGAAGGGTAAACATTGTTTTGAAATATTAACTTCATGTCGATAAACATAGTTATATGTCGATATTTTATTATATCATAATGATAGCGTTTATTCTATAAAGTAGGACTATATAATTACAAAACCAACATGTATTGAACATTTTTATTATTTACAAAAAAAAAACTTTCATCATTAAGAAGTTTTAGTTATCTTCTTAGCATAAAGCATTCATAAATAAATTTAAAACAAAATATAAACTCTTTTATATTCTTTTATTTTATAATGTATAGAAAAATCGTGTATCGATATCAACATCAAAAATATGATTACCCATCCCTAAGAACTTGACAGCTACCATTTTGCACCTCCGATACCGGGGTCTAGTCATAAGCATATTTTAGATTCACGAAACTCGCGTTTACTCAGTGTAAGACAAGTTTGATTCACCTTTTCTAGCGAAAACTTCGTGCTTGATATGAAGAACTTCTTAGAGGCTTAGGATGTATAGGCAGAATATTCAGATTAGACTAAACAGACGTACTGTTATATGCGTTCTATAATAGATTTGTTTTTACTCCCGCGACAACGACGTTTGCAAATAACTGTCATTTGTCATACTTTCGTCACGCTGACGTTTAACCTTTTTCAGGCAGAAGTATTTAGTAACCACATACGGTTAGTTACAATTGTTAACCCAAATTTAGGGTTAAACTGAGAAATGTATTTTGCTCTGAAATTAATTCCCAATTTGGATATGTATTGTATTTTTGTAACATCATCTAGATTGGGGCAGCCTGAAAAAGAGTGGCTCCATTCCCATTCTAATTGCGGACTGATAATAGAAATTAATATTTAATATTGTCTGTGATCACGTAAATATTAAAGGGTTACTGTTCTTCGAGTTGGTATCGTTGTCATAAGTTGTTAAACTTGTTAATTCATTTTAGACTGAACGTTTTGAATTGACGACTACAATAAATTCAATAAAAAATGCTTAATATCCACGACATTGCCAGCTCGACCGACGGAAGCCTGCTCTTAACTGACTTCATTTTGGAAGTGAAGTAAAATTGTAAAAAATGATTAGAATATAAAATATTTAATACTTATTGGTTTGATTGTGCAATGTTTTATTTAACGTCACCTGCTAAACTCTAGGCAACAAACTAATCTAAATTTGGTATTCATGTTAAAAATATTTCCAGTAGAGAAGAAATACGTTGTTGTACTGTTTTTAATCCCCGAAGGCCCGTCTCGCCATTCCAAGTCAATGTAGCAGTGACGTCGCGCTCATAAAACGCGACTCCTACCGGCTTCCCTAAGAGTCGAAGACTAATTTCCTATGCATAACCATAACGCATCAGTAAGTAACCCCAAGGACCTTTTACTAAAGCAAGACTGAGTACTGTTAACCAAAATTCGGTCCGAGTAGGATGTCAAGCACAGAGGCTGTTTATCTCTTTCTAATGTGGTGACCATGATATTGTAGTAACGTGGAACAAAAAACTATATTTATTTGTATGAAGCAATTTTCACACCATGTAATGAATGCTCGATTATTTAGCTGTACTAGTACTACTAGTAGGTTAATGAAATTGATGAAAACAAAACAAGCCTTTGCCTGCGATTTCGTTCGCGTACATTCTACATAATTTTATAGTAATATTTGTTTTGAAAGGAGGAAATATTTGTTTTGTCTTGGATAACCTGTCAAACTACTAGTCTAATCATTTTAAAATTTGCTTTACCATTACAAAGCTATATTTAAAGGGGTCTGTACCTTCCTACATACTACACAGACGAAGCCGCCGGATATAGTTTGTGTTATGTCTTTGTAATCCGGTTCAAGCCGTTTTTATGGAATCGAATATAAATAATCCTAAAAATCTGAAATTTATACATTTTTAAAAACTTAGTCGTATTTTCGGTGGGAACTGGAAAAGGAAATTTATTTACCAACATAACCAAGAAAAAATATTACGTTATAAAAAAACAACATTTGACATGGATTGGTGATTTGGCATGATAATTGTCAAATTTACCGGTATAACAATATACTTAGGCCGGGATAGACAGACAGACTGACAGACAGAGTTACTTTCGCAATTATAATATTATTAGGGATTATAATAAAGTTTCAATAAAAGAAGATATGTAGCTTAGATACATTTATTGTTAATTTCTGCCGCAGACCAATCTTACTGCCTAAATTTTTTTATGAGTTAGGTTTTGTATGATGAAATATTCTTAAATTTAAATATGAATTGGCTAATGTCTTTATCAGCTGTAACTCATGTGGTTCTTCGTTACATTTATCTGGGTGAGGCGAGTCAAACAAATTATGAAGTTTTGTAAGAAATAATTGTTTTAAATACACCAAAACATTCAACCACATTTGATTAACTTTTTCATCCTTCGGAAAACTGCCAATGAAATGAAATCACATCATTAATTTTTTTCTTGCTTATGACATTGTACCGATCAGAAACACTCCTACCCACAAGCAAGGTCACCCTACTTGTAAAAATCCAAAATCTCTTTTTATCGGCTTACCTGTGAAACGATATCCCACAGCCAACATAGGATTCACTTTTACAAAATTGTATGCAACATGTTTTCACCATTTTGTACACTTTTAAAACTGAGATTCGTTAAATGAAATTTCAATATGAAAACCGAGCCGCCATGATATGATTGATACACTCAATGGGTTGACAGCCTAATCAAAAGCAATACTTCCAAGTAGGTTTAAATCGTCACATTTTTAAGTTTACGGGGTAAATAACATGAGCTTTAAGTTACGATTCACATTTAATAAATTGTCTAAAACAGTAATTTTAATTTTCTACTAAATGCCGAAATTTTATCGCATGGCAAGTGTTAGAAAGGGACAAACTCCTCCGTTGTATCTATGCCGCTCGTACCGGTTTTTGCTCCTGTAAAGCTAGCAGCCCAAATTATGTCTTAAACCTATAATATAAGGTTTGTTTTAGCAAAACAATTTTTGGTTAGTCCTCAGTCCTGCTTTAGTAAAAGGTCCTTGAGTAACCCACTATACTGTAGCTTTACCCGCCCGTTAACATAACCCGATATAAATAACATACGATGCATAAACAAAACGCAACATGCCGCAATTCTTATTTACTTACGCGCGCAATCAAAAACTTCTTTCTAAAACCAATTGATGGCTAGCGCAGGAGGGCATTCACTAATTTTACACAGATACATTTAACTCAGCTTGAAGTTACCTACACCCGAACGACGCCGAACTTGCACTAATATACATACATACATCTTCCTATAACTTTGAACTAACACACTTGGACGAAATATCCGCAGCTTGACCCTGGCCGCGGTATTGCGTGATGAATGATGATGAGCTCAAAGCAATGACAGCTCTAAAGTCTATGAATCCACTCCACAACTTATTGATATACACGATGAGGCAAACAACTATATGAAAATAAAAATATAAATGAAAAAATGTTAATTTTCATTGAACCTGGGGGGCCGCCAGGGGAAGAATGAGCTGAATACTAAGAATATAGAAAGAATAAGCCCCTAAGAACTACCTATAATATAATGACAATGATACTGATACATAATAGTAGTTTATGTGACAGTACATAATGAAGGGCATTAAACACGAGTGTGGGTTTTATGCATCACACAAGTGTTTTAGTGCCAAATGATGTATAGTTACATACACTACTTTATCTACCCACATTATCATAAGCCTCCATGATGCATTCAGAACCGGCATATTATGATATGACCGGCATCAATTATTTTATGACGTTAGGTGCTTTGTCACGGATATCAGGAGGCGTCGCCGAAATCGCAAGAGCTCATAAAGCTCTCGCGACTCCGATTATAGCTCACGAAGGGCGGATGTGTTGCATAAGTGGTGAGTGGGCACTTTATGGTCGTTTAAAGTCTAAAAGCACCTCTCCACCCTTAGTTCCCTTGAAACTGTTGCCTTCCTGCTGCTATACACTGTGTTACCGGCATGAGGGCTTCTGCTTTAACTAACGATAGTATGTTGTATAAGTAATTATTTGCAGGTATAATTAATTCGTTGTTAAGTAACGTAACGCTGCAATTCAACTTCATAGATTTTAATTACCATCAACGTATTGGAGCTGGGTGTAAGTATTGTAATCCGTATCGTTATTAATTGGTACAGGGGCAAAATATAGACAGATATTAATACTCCTTTAATTTATCAAATTTGCCGGTAACGCTTACTCACTGTTTTGACGCTTTAGAAATCAAAACAAATATAAAACAATTCAAAAGATAATTCTAAAGATACTTCATGAATCCTGAATCAAATCATAATAATTTTAAATGCTGAAAGGTATTGAATTGTCTGAGCCATAGTCCATATGCCAAAGCGCAGGAGCAGTGAAACGTAACGCACGCTCACGCTTGACATCGATTGACCAAAGAATTGAAGGACTCCGTCGCACTCTTTCTCCATTCGTAACCAAAGCGAGATAAAAGGACAGAATCCTCGATTTTGGTACGACGTCAAATGGGGCTGCTACGAGTATACTAGTCTTAGTTTGGTCACAAGACTTTAGTAATTAACTTTAATGCTCAGTGTACATTGCTTACAATTTATTTTTTGTTAGAACACGAGTGTGTACTATTTTTTCTTGTTTTAATTAAAATAAACATGTAGTTACATTAAGGAGTTGCCCATTGTTACTCTATATCAAGGAAAGCCCTCGTGCCGGTAACACACTGTATACATATACAGTGTGTGGCCCAAAACCGGGGCGAAAAATGTAAATGGGGATTCTTTAGAACATTTCAATTAACTATCACAAGAATCTAATATTACAAAGTCTATAATTTTGGAGAAAACAGCCTACAAAGTTAAAAATCGTAGGTAATGTATTTTTCCGTCGCGATATCATGGCTTGGTCACTTGGTACGCGGTATGTCTGAGTACAGGGTGCCATTGACAACACGCGGTAGATTTAGCGGTGTTTGCATTACATTGAATTTGCGATTAAGTTTGTTAGAAAAAAACTGAAAGTTAAGTTTTGATTTTAATTAGGTAAGACCATTATAATGTAATTACCGGTGATCTATAGAGCCCCTGTTTTTAATATTATCCCCGGTTTTGGGCCACACACTGTATATATATGCGGCTACTTCGGGAGGCCGATTCCATTGAGTTGGCGAGTCACCGCCTGCCATTTCAACCAATGTACTCGTAATTAGCATTGGCCAGGCAGGCGCCGTAGTTTCATCTCATTTCAATAGCCTAGTTCACCAAACCATATCAGTTCATTCATAGAACCTATTATTAATATACCCACCTTTCTTAAATAGTCTTGCACTAACCGGTGGCTGTCCGTGTGAGCATGCTTCTATAGTTTGAACTCAGGGACAATCGCCGGTTGGAGTCCCATCTCTTTACTTAATTTAAACTTGTCTAAAGGCTCCATGTACGCCTTCCAAAGCTCCGGGACTCCCATAGTCTGTGATTGGTAAAGACATACCTACGAATAATAATAATAATAAATAATAAAAATAAATATTACAGACAGTTCACGTCCATTTACTATTACATAAATGTCAAACACTAAACTAAAATATAATTAAAATCAAAACTATATATTGACCCAAATTAAATTTAAACAAACAATATATAATAAATAACCTTAAAATAAATACGCACATTTTCTGTTTAAGTGAGCCATAGAACAATGGGTCACGTATAAAAAGTCGATCCTACCGGCTATTATGCTCATGATGCTGTTGGCGCTGCCCACCAGGGACGCCCCGCGCTTGCGCATAGTGGATTGGAAGCAGTCCACCCGCGCTTCGGAGAACATCCCTGAGGCGCTGCAGTATTGGGGCAGCCCCATCAGCAACCTAAATGCATTACCGGTAAACTGGGGGTACTTTGATTTACGGGGTAACATTGCCCGACCTTAAAACGATAACGGTTTTAGTTGTTATCTTCTTAAATTGTTGAAGTAATTATATAACTGTATGAGTAGCTTAGTCCTGATGAAACATTTAATAGAATAATTAAATATTAAAGATAGTTTTTGGGGTGGGCAATGTTACCCCAGTTTACGGTATTCAATTGCACTCGCAGAGCACTGTACTGCCTCTGAGTGAAATCGGCCCACAGGCTGCTTGTGTAGAGCTGTGTGCAGTATGCTCTAAACAGAGTAACCTTAACCTCAATGGAACATTTAGCGAACCTGCGGGTGATCATGTTGGCTCTAATCGACAATGCTCTGCGTTCATCGTCCCTAAGATCAGACGTCACCACATGTCCCAGATATTTAAACTGCGTCACTATCTCCAGTTGTATACCATTTAATCTGATAGAAGGGACATCCGGTAAACCTTTATTTCTAACATTAAAGACCATACACTGACTTTTAGTGGCATTATATCTTAGGCCGTGACTGGCAGCATACCTTTCACATATACTTAGCAGCTTGACAAGGCCGCATAGAGAGCTCGTCTGCATAGCTTATATGATTGACACTTATTCCGTCAGTATAACAGCCGACATGGATGCTGCTGAGCTCCTCAATCAGCGCGTTCACATACAGGTTGAAAAGATTGGGTGAGTTCAACCCCCCCTGCCTCACCCCGCATTGCAACCTGTACTGATCAGAGTATGACCCAGCCATCGATGTAGTTTGCTCCGCCGAGAACGACCGAGACTATTCGTTTCTGTAATGTTCTACGCCTTGCTCCTGCTCGCTCCGTTAACAATGGCGACGTCCTTGGCACACGGGTCTGGAATGTCCTGCGCATCGCTGTCTCATTCCCAATCGTGTTATCTCTTTCGCTCTTAGTGGGTAATGAAACGACTTACCACATCGGCGTAACACTACCCCCTCCTAAGACATGCTTGTCCCGAGCATTATTCGTTCCGTAATATCTCGCCAGTCGGTCAACATGGACAACCCTGCAGGGGCTTCGCTGGCTCCGCTGTATCCGATACATGACGTCGTTGATTTTAGTGACCACTTTGTACGGCCCCTCCCAATTCGGCGATCATTTCGGGGATTTCCCTTTTCTTCGCATGGGGTTATGCAGCCATACCAATGAACCTTCCTCGAACCCCACTTAGTTAGTTTTTCGGTCATATCGTGTTTCATCTTCGCACTGGCTTGAAGTCCATGTTCGCGGCCGTGACTGTGAACATCATCTATCCGATTTCTCAAGTTGCTGGCATACTCAGTGATTGGTTTAGGTGAATCTGAAGGACGTCCGGTTAAAAGGTCTGCAGGTAAACGAAGTTTTCTTCCGAATTTCACGTAAGCCGGAGTAACAGCCGTAGTTTCCTAAGTAGCTGATCTATATGACATCAGGAAGACAGGGATATGCCTATCCCAATCCTTTTGGTGACTTTCAACAACCTTTGCCAAAGTCTTTACAGCGTCTGGTTGAATCTCTCGACCATTCCGTCCGATTGTGGGTGATATGGCGTAGTTCTGGTCTTATGAATTCCCATGATTCGGCAAGTCTCTTGGACTCAAAGTTTCTGCCTTGATCACTGTGAATTTCGAGTGGCACCCCAAATCGAGAACACACTTCCATCACTAATTTCTCCGCTACAGTGACTGCTTCTTGGTTAGTAGGGATGGCAAATGCTTCAGGTCATTTGGTGAAGTAATCTATTATAACGAGGATGTACTTGTGTCGGAAACGGGGCAGCGACGTCTAGAGCAATTCTTTCCGAAGAAACTCCAACATTGCACAATTTGAGCGCTTCTCTATTACGTGTTTGCGGCCCTTTGACTGAAGAGCAGTTCGTACACTTCCTGCACCAATCTTTCACATCTTCTCGACAGTGAATCCAGTAGAAGCGTTAGCGGTAGCCGAATCTTCATTAGGGACCTCTTCAATCCAAGGTGCCCACCGGAAATTCCGTCATGGAAGGATCTCAAAACATCACTCACTCTTTTTCTTGGAACAACCACCTGTAGTTGAGCATCCTTTCCATTTGCAGACTCCCATTTTCTGCACAGTACGCCATTATGCATAACCAAACTTTCCCATTGGGCCCAGTAGCTTTTAGTTTCGGTACTCATCGGAGCTACTTCACACCATTTCGGTTTGGGAACGCCTGCTTTGATTTAATCGAAAATGGGTTTAATGTCCTGGTGTTCTTGCTGCGCTTTTTTCATGACTTCATTGCTCCATTCTTCACTCACAGTATCAGTCCTCAACATTCTCACGCAATCTTTGCCCTATTGCCTTAAACAATGCTTACAGTCATCCGGACATGGTCTTCGGGAAAGGGCATCCGCGTTGCCGTGTGATCTTCCACTGCGATGTTCAATGATGAAGTCATATTCCTGTAGTTGTTCAATCCAGCGCGCTACTTGACCCTCAGGATTTTCAAACTCCAATAACCGTTTTAAAGCAGCAAGGTCAGTTATGATACGAAATTTACGCCCAAGCAGATATTTACTGAAATGCTGCAACGTCTTGACAGCTGCCAGCAATTCTCTCCGAGTGACGCAGTAATTTCTCCCCGGCTTCGATAGTGACTTACTGAAATAGGCGATTACGACTTCTTGATCTCCTTTCTTTTGTGACAAAACTCCTCCAACACCAGTATTACTTGCATCCGTGTCAACAATAAAATCATTCTCAGGGTCTGGGTATCCCAATATTGGAGTTTCACAAAGCCTCTGTTTGAGATCGGCAAAAGCTGCTGCACACTGATCATCCCAGTCAAATGGTCGTTTTGTTCCGTAAGCTGGTGTGCTTCGCTATGTCTGAGAAGTTTCTATGTCGATAGTACGAGCAAAGTCCCAAAAAGGCACGAACTGCGGTCTTGTCCTTCGGTCTTGGCCAATCCTTAACAGCGATTATCTTCTCAGGATCTGTCTGGATACCGTCTGTTGACACCACGTGTCCTAAATAATTATAATAAAACCTTACTATTGAAAAGTGAGCATTTTTTCGGACTGAGTTTCAGATTCGCATATCGCAGCTTGGCCAAAACTTGCTCCATCTTTCTAAGGTGATCGTCGAAGTCTCTCCCAAAAATTATAATGTCATCCAGGTATACCAGGCAAGTCTCTCTCAGAAGAGCGGCAAGTATTTGTTCCATCAATCTTTCAAAGGTTGCTGGTGCATTACACAATCCGAACGGCATAACATTAAGTCGGCGATAGTCGACACAAAACCTCATAGTGCCGTCCTTCTTCTTCTTTCAAGGTAGATAGAAAAACCGCAGACTACAGTAGGATAAACGCCACTCTAGTTAAAGTACATAATTGTTTTATTAGTAACAACTTGCTACTAAATGCCAAGAAAACTAAATGTGTTAGGTTCGCTTTGCCTAATGTTAAACCGGTAGATTCTAGTATTTTTCTAAATAACGAGTGTTTGCTAATGGTAGATAGGGCGGTTTTCCTAGGCATAACAATAGATAAACAATTGTAATGGAGTCCCCACATAGCTACACACTGGCAGGTAAACTAAGTTCGGCAGCTTACGCCGTTAGGAAAATTAGACAACTAACTAATGTTGAGACAGCTCGCTTAGTTTATTATAGTTATTTTCATAGTGTTATGTCTTATGGTATTCTGGTTTGGGGTAAGGCAGCTGACATACAAACTATATTTGTGTTACAAAAAAGGGCCTGAGAGCTGTCAACCGTCATCCCGCGAAGATCGCGTGTGTGAAGATTCAGTGTCTTAAATATAAATAACAGTGTTTTTTACGAGAAAAACCTAAAAACTATTAAGATCAATCAATATTGTGACTGTGGAAGTGTTATCTCAGTGTTTAATCATCAAATACGACTCAAAAACCCTTTCATAAAAATCTGACTCAGTGAAAAATATCCACTCCTACCCTCTTTTGGATAATAAATATCACCCTCTAAATTTTCCATTAAATTAGTTTGACACTTGAGTGTTGCCACAAAAAAACGAATGTTGCCATGGTTAGCATTTAAATTTTCCCAAAAATAATGGGAAATCCAAATGACATCCAACAAAAAGAAACCAACAACGGGAACTCAAGAGGACCCAAGAAATATACCCAGCAAGTGTTTCACCCAAGTTTATTTCAGAACAACACTGTTAAAATGTCTTCAATTAGTGATCCTATTCAAAATTTACCAACAACATCTGACAACCTGCCAGGCGAGAACACAATGAATGTCACAATGAATTATCTCAACGAGACAGAAAGTCAAGATACAACACCATTGTCATTGTCAGAGCACCCACCATGGCAAAATGTACCTATCCTAAAGAGCTCTAAGCGTAGACGAACTTCTGACTCCCCACCATCACAGGCACAAAAAGGCAGAAATGTGAATAGATTTTCGGGGCTAGAAACGGACGTAACTGGCGACAACGAGAAGCCGGCCACACAAACTGTACCAAAAGAAAACAAACCGCCACCACTCATCTTGTATAGCATTGAAGATGTAAATAAACTAAAGGAAGTAATTGAATCTGTTTTGGCCAAAAATGAATACTCTATTAAGATTGTCAATAAAACCCAGATCCGTATCAGTTGTTCATTGATTGAGGGATACAAGAAGCTAATGTCCCGTGTGCGTGAAATAGGACTAATTGGGCATACATTCACCCCTAAGGCAGATAGGTGCTGTCGTATAGTAATAAAGAATCTACATTACTCCACACCTCACGAGGCCATTCGTGAAGAAATAGAAAAAACAGGAAACATCGTCCAAGGAGAAATTATAAATGCTAGGGTAGGACCCAATAAAAGGCCCTCAACAACATTTTTTGTCAATATTGCACCAAGCGAGAAGAATAAAGAAATTAAAAGTATCCGTAGTATCTATAACACCATCGTTAAGATTGAAGATCCCATTAGACGGAAAACAATAGTCCAATGCACCAAATGCCAGCAGTATGGGCACACTAAAAATAATTGCTTACGACCATTTCGCTGCGTCAAATGTGCGGAATCCCACAAAACTAGTGATTGTCCTAAAGTCGATAAAAATACACCAGCTAAATGTGCACTATGCTTAGGAAGTCATCCAGCTAATTATAAAGGGTGTGAAGTATACAGAGAGATACTCAAAAGGCGAACAATGATGAACAAGCCAATCAATAGAGAAGGAGCCCCTTCGAGACCGGAGCGGAGCGAAGCTCAAAAGCTAGAGCCAATAGCAAACATTGAAGGCAAGAGAAAAACCTATGCAGAAGTGCTCCAAAGAGAGACAATAACTCAGTCAAACAATTATCCTGATGAACCAACTCAAGACTTTCGAGCCTTACTCATCGCACAATCTCAAAAAATGGATAAATTGTTAGATCAAATGGGTTCCCTAGTGGGACTCTTGACAACTCTTGTGTCTAAATTGCTTAAATGAATGTTCTAAGAATAGCTACATGGAACATAAACGGCTTGTCATCTAATAAGCTAGAAGTCGAACATTTTCTACAATCTAATAAAATAGACATACTATTAGTCTCAGAAACACATTTGACTGACCAACGTACTGTAAAGTTTAATGGATATAACGTCTACGCAACAAACCATCCAAGCGGCACGGCCCATGCTGGAGCTGCAGTCATCATAAGAGGAAATATTAGTCAATACCCACTACCAAGCTTCAGACACGACTACTTACAGGCAGCAATAGTATGTGTGAATGACTGGAGGGGACCGCTCTACGTTGCAGCGGTGTACTGCCCACCACGCCATAGAATCGATGAAAACATGTTTAGTGACTTCTTCCAATGCCTAGGAGCGAGATCTATTAGTGGAGGAGACTGGAATTCAAAACATACCTTTTGGGGATCCCGACTTATCACGTCCCGAGGACGAGAGTTAAAAAAGTGCATAGATAGTAGAAAATTGAATGTACTCAGCACAGGAGAACCAACACATTGGCCAACGGACTCGCGAAAAACACCGGATCTCATTGACTTCTTTATTATCAAAGGAATCTCTCATGACTACATTAAAGTAGTATCCAGCTTAGATGGCACATCGGATCACTCGCCAGTTATATGTACCCTAAGTTCTACGGTCATTCACAAAGAACCCAGAGAATCTCTGTACAATTTCAAAACAGACTGGGACACTTTTCGAGAGTACGTAGAACAAAATGTCGAGCTGCAAATATCGTTAAAAACTGAAGAAGAAGTAGAAGACAGAACCCATTATATAACTAATCTCATTCAAGAAGCAGCCTGGCTGGCTACGCCTCCACTCAAACACAAACCGCAATCTGGGGACTATACCATAGAAATACAAAAGAAAGTTACTGAGAAAAGGAGATTAAGACGTATATGGCACATGAGCAGAAACTCGCATGACAAAAAAGCTCTTAATAAGGCTGGCAGAGAACTTAAAGAAACTCTCTCAGAGCTTAAAAATAAAACCCTTCAGAATAGACTACAAACTCTGTCTGCTAACTGCAAGGATGACTACTCTCTCTGGAAATTTACACATGACTTCCAAAGACCCCGTGAACCAGTACCGCCTCTAAAAAAGAAAAATGATGGCTGGGCTAGAGACCACAAGGAGAAGGCGGAGCTTTATGCAGAATTCCTAGAAGATGCTTTCAAACCTAACAACGCCGACCCCAGCTATCCTGAAAGGGATATTGATGAAGTCTTGAATTCTGACCAGCAAATGTCCTTACCATTCAAACCAGTATCACCCCGAGAAATCCACCGAGAGATAAATCTACTCAAACTAAAAAAAGCACCTGGGTTTGATCTAATCACAGCAGAGATTTTAAAGAGACTACCCAGAAAAGCAGTTATCTACCTTACTACCCTCTATAACGCCTGCCTGAGACTGCATTATTACCCAGCACTATGGAAAGTATCTATTATAATAATGATTCCAAAACCAGGAAAACCTCATAATGAAGTATCATCTTACAGACCGATCAGCCTGCTACCAATACTGTCGAAGCTATTTGAAAAAGTCATAGTGAAACGCCTGATTCCAATCTTGCATGAAAACAATATCATACCTGGTCATCAGTTTGGATTCCGAGCCGATCACTCTACCATCGAACAAATTCACAGAGTAGCCCAAAAAATAAGGCAATCATTAGAAAGAAAGGAGTATTGCTCAGGTGTTTTCCTTGATGTTCAACAAGCCTTCGATCGAGTCTGGCATAAGGGCCTAGAATACAAATTAAAATCCATGTTACCCAACTCTGCCTACATGTTGCTCAAAAACTACCTCAAAGAGAGACTATTTCAGGTCAGTGTGGAAGATCAACTGTCTACCCTCCGGGAAATCAGGGCTGGAGTACCTCAAGGCTCAGTTCTCGGCCCCACTCTCTACACCATTTACACAGCTGACTTACCTCAATCAGAAGAAGTATTGACTGCTACATATGCGGATGACACGGCAATCCTTGCTAACAATGTAGACTCCACCAAAGCTTCTGAAGTCCTTCAACACCATCTCAAGGAAGTAGAACAGTGGTTAAAAAAATGGAGAATACAAGTAAGTACCAATAAGTCAGTTCATGTGACATTTGCACTTAAAAAAGGAGATTGCCCTGCAGTCAAATTGAATAATGTAATACTGCCTCACAAAGATACGGTAAAATACCTTGGCATGCATATAGACCGAAGGCTTACATGGAGGGAGCACATCAGGAGAAAAAGAGATCAATGCAGCTGGAAACTTCGTGAGTTGTTGTGGCTGATAGGTAGACAATCAAAATTAAGTTTAGAGAATAAAATCCTAATCTATAAAACGATATTAAAACCCATATGGTCCTACGGTATCCAGCTCTGGGGGTCAGCCAGTCACTCAAACATAGAAATTTTACAACGCTTCCAGAACAATGCCCTGAAAACCATTACAAATGCACCATGGTTCACGAAAAATAATGAAGTACACAATTACACAGAAATACCAACAGTTAAAGAAGAAATTAAGCACTTCAACAAGAACTACGTGGTTAGAATTGAACACCACATAAACAAGCTAGCAGCAAAACTCATTGACACCACTGATTGTGTATATCGTCTTAAGAGGGCAAAATTGGCATCACTGTAAACAGCCAAGGGAAATAAAGGTTGCTGCATCAATGGATGTACAACCTCAACGCAGAATACCTTCAAAGCATCTGATTAAAGCTGAATAGCTGATTGCAGATATAAAAATACATAAAAAAAAAAAAAAAAAAAAAAACAAAAAAGGGCCATTCGTTCTATTTATAATTTAAATTCCCGTGACTCCTTAAGATAACTTTTTAAAGAAATTAATATCTTAACTGTAGCGTCTCAATTTATGTACGAGAATATTATTTATGTTATTAAGAATTTAGATTCTTTCACCAAAAACTCAGATATACATAATTTAAATACTAGAAATAAAAATAAAATAGCTATTCGAAAATTCCGTGTCCGTAAAGTATATAAATCATTTGTTGGTCAATGCATTCATTTCTATAATAAATTACCTGAAGTAGTTTTAAAGTTACCCTTTCCAGCATTTAAAAAATATTTGAAAAGGCCTTAATGTCTAAAGCGTATTATAGGGTCGAGGACTATCTAACAGACAAAAATGCATGGCCTACACCCGAAACTTAGTCAATAGTAATTTGTTCAAATGCAAAGGCTTTATCCTGCTTTTTCTTGTCTGGGGGACACCGTTGATGCAGGAAAACATATCGAAACTTTTATGTGGTCATCTTGCACCATCTCATATACACATATATAAGTAGGTAGTTGTAGTTATTTTATTTTATTCTTTTCTAACTTTCTCTCCCGTAAGATTTTTGGCATGTTTTCCTGCTGAACTACTGTTATTTGATATTGTATTTAATTTAATACTTGTAGCTTTAAATAATGCTAGATTAAGTTGTACATACCATTGTAATATGAAATATGAAATAAGTTTAAAAAATGACTGACTGCTGAGTTTCTTGCGGCGTTTCTTCTCAGCAGTGGTCTCCTCTTGGGAAGCGCTGGTAGTATCTTGACGTGTAAAAGTGCCCGAGCGGCCTACTTACTGAATAAATTTCTTTTATCTTTTATCTTTTACCAAAACTACCGATGAACACCAAGGACTTGTTGATGGCTCAATAATCTTGTTCCTCTTCATCTCTTCAATCATAACTTCCACTTCCTTTTCGCGAGCTACTGGAACTGGCCGTGGACGTTGTCGGATAGGCATGGTTCCGCCAGTGTCGATCTCATGTTGTACCTACAGCTCCAGTTCGTCCAATATCACCGTCGAGCGCAGAGAAAACATTACTGTAACGCAGCAGTAAATTACGCGCCCTCAGGAGTTCATCCTTTTTGAGGTTGTTCTTGCGACCATCCAATAATCCTGTAGGTTCACTAATGTTTGACCAAATCATCATTTGACAAACGTATCATTTTACAAACTTTCATTTCACAAAGAGATACTTCCCGCCGTATTATTTTCAAGTTTTTAGTGGTCGATATTCTAACCTAACCTAACCTATTTAATAAGCTGATTTAATCTGTGCAATATGTAATGGTTTAAGCACAAACACGTTTTTGCGAAATGAAAGTTTGTAAAATGATACGTTTGTCAAACGTACTTTTGGTCAAATGAACGGACCCCAATCCTGTAATGTCCAGTCCTGTACTTGCAGGTTGTCCGCTTCCATTCGATCCCTGGCAACTTCGTATCCAAGAAATTTCGTCGCAAGTCCCGATAAGGCTTCCATTATTAAGGGTGTATTTAGTGTCTCTTGGGTTTAGAACCCTTATAAACGCTGCAGATGACGTTGTCACAACCGTGCGAGCTGTTATCCACGGTTGATTACCATAATTTTTTTGTACACAGCGGTGAGATCCTCGTCCTTCATAGTGTGGTAATTTCACAGGAACTAGGGCTTGCGATCTTGGTTGAAGAATGGTCCTTCTAGCGCAGTAGACATGTTCACTTACGCCACCTTCAATAGGGATTTCATCAACCTCGGATTTCAGGACTGCATCTTTTAAGTCGATTTTGCAGCCATGTTTTCTCATAAAATCCAATCCAATCCAATCCAATTATGTTAGCAACGATGACTTTGTGCCAGTAGTTCTTTTCCCCAATTTGCACCACCACTTCTTGCTCCCCCAGGACGGAAATGTTTTGGCCGCTCGCTGTTTGCAGCCGAAGATGCTTGGGTCGTATTAGATGATCTCTGGTTAAATGTTTCAGTAGCCGAGAGCTGATCACAGTCCGAGAAGCTCCGGTGTCGATAGTAAGGTAACATGGTATTCCACCAATTTCTCCTTTGACGACCAGACTGTTCCTATCATTCACTTGTGAGATCATAACTGGAACATCATGATCACCAGCCAGCACTCGTTCCTTGGTCCTGGTTCCTAGGTACTTGTTTTCCTGATGCGGCTCTGATGCGTCAGGGTTTGCTGTCCTCTCCCTTGGACCTGGATCTCGGTGTGTTTTATTTCTCTTTCTTTTAGGGCAACTGGATTCCACGTGTCCGCGTTCTCCACACCAATAACACCTTGGCCCAAATTCACGGCGAGGAGCAGTTGGCTCCCTGGCCGAAACTTCTCGCACCCTACAAGGCCTCGAGTCCTGGCGTACAGCTTTCACTTTCAATTTATTTCAATTTATTTCTATTTTTATTTCTAAATGAAGCCGATGATGCACTTTGGTACGCTTTTCTGACCTATTATTCTACTTCGAGGGCCCTCTGTTGTAATGACTCACTACGTCCCTCGGCTCGATCCTTCAATTGAGCTCTGAATACATGCTCTAGATGACTGTCCCCGTAACGTGCTTCCAAAGCTTCAAGAAGGCGGTCGTATGTCCTGTCTTTCCCCAACGCTTCCAGAATAATGAGGGCTTCATCTCGTAGCGCCAAGGTTAAGGCCGTCTCCGCTTCGTCTTTGTTCCAGCCATTCGCCTGAGAGACCGACTCAAATTGCAGTTTATAGGCTGTCCATAACAAAGTCCCATCAAACGGTGGAACCTTAAATCTTCCAGCAACCGGGACAGAGGTCTCACACTCAAGGGAATCATTGGTAACTTTAATTTCAAGCTTCTTAACTTCGTTCCTCATAGCCTGGAGACGTTTTTCGTGGTCCTCGACTTTATCATTGACTCCTTGGAGACGGTTCTCGAACTTAATGTTCATGTCAGCAAGTTTTCCTTGCCCTTCAATCATTTCTTTCTTCCATTCGGAAGTGCCTCCGGGTTTTGACCCCCTTCTGTTCTTGATCTCGCGGAGTTACTGGCATTTTCTATCCCACTTCTGACACGAAATGTTACGTACGTGGGGGTAGGTAACTGATAGAAATGCACGAAAACACCGATACTCAAAAGTAGACTTTAATAACGCACTCGCTTAAACCGTTACAAAACAATTATCGCACAAAAACTTCGAAGACTTAGACTTAGATTTCTCGGGTCGCTCTTGATCGCCCTGTTCGCTTTCCAAGTAAGACTGACTGTGCCTACAACCGCGGTCCGCCTTTTGTAGTTCCCACGTTATTCCAGAACGCCTTACATCCACCGAATCTTCCGGAACGATCGATGTAGTTTGCTCCGCCGAGGACGACCGAGACTATTCGTTTCTGTAATGTTCTACGCCTTACCTACTCGCTCCGTCAACAATGGCGACGTCCTTGGCACAAGGGTCTGGAATGTCCTGCGCATCGCTGTCTCATTCCCAATCGTGTTATCTCTTTCGCTCTTAGTGGGTAATGAAACGCTTTACCAAATCGGCGTAACAGTATTAAACAGTCTGCTTCAAGGCCAAGATAGCTCTTTCTGTTGATAAGCCCGCTCTGAAGCCAAATTGATTATCATGAAGTTGTATATATTGATTTAATTGGGAGTTCAGCGGACTGTCAAACATTTTAGCGGTAATGATAGCCAGTTAAATCGGCCCATACCTAGTTATTCTTGTCGCTAATACTTATCACTAGTTTTGTTTTTTAATATGGGCACCACCACAGTCCTCAACGTATCAGCTCGCATGTACGAATGTCCCACACAAATGTGTAGAACATTGCGAGCACTCGTGGAAGGTCGCCCCGCAAGCTGAAGGTACTCGATACTGAGACCATCGTGACCAGGAAATTTACCTCTTGACATTGATTTAATAGCATTACCAACTTCTTTAGCTGTAAATCTAGTAAACCCCTGACCACGCGGCCCCCTACCGCACGTACCTACCTAATTACACTGATGACCCCATCAATGATACCACAAGAAAACTATTTTTAAAAGCATCTGCTATATCTTTGTTATTACTAATGCCGTCGATACTCAATGGGAGGCTCGGCTTGCTATTTAGCTTATTAGTAGACATCCAAAAGTTCTCAAAATCTCTCCTAGAATGGTGTGGCGCAATAATGTCGGTTTTATTTGCTCCTCGTTTCTCTGACACCATTTTAAACGATACTTAAAAATCCTTCTAATTTCACGCATTTTTTCAAAAACTTGGTTGACTTAGGCTCGCTATACCATTGCCATACTTTAAATTTACACCTCGCCTCCCTGTGAGCCTCGCTGACATCTTTGTTCCAGCCAGTCACTGATTTCTTCCTTTTTAAGTAATTGAACCTATGACTCACTGAGGCAGAGTACCTTAAGATCAAACTAAATCATCATACATTTTATCAATAATAAGTCTGTGATTAGGATCCTTACACATAAAATCACAACATTCCCTGAGCCGCTCGGGAAAATCCCCGTATAGGTTAGGTTAGGGTGCGATATCTTTATTGCAAAGTGTCTTTAGTTTTATTAAACGTAAATTACATTGTACAACTAAAGGCAAATGATCTGACCACATAACATCGTACATTACCTAAATTGAATCAGCCGCTGACTTAGTTGCGAGACCGCTGGCTCGATGCCAGCTGGTCGAAGGGTGCGTTTTACTCACAAATGTGTAGGTACCGGATTGAATACCAAACCTTGCAACGTCCGCACAAATCCAATCCTGTTCATAACATACATTTGTGAGTTTGTCGTAAGAGTTAACCCCGGTGAGCGTTAAAATCTCTAAGTATGTATACAGACTCCGTATTGTTACTGTCTAAAGTAGCACTCACCACACTCATGTAATCCATGAAATCTGCCAGATTATCAATTTTGTTTGTTGGCATGTAAACACTAAACACTAGTAGCGACCTTTGACCCGTAACAACTTTTATAGCACAGATTCGCGAATTAACACACTCCACAACCGACACATTCTGAATTACAATTTTATTCCACAACAGTGCGACTCCGCCGAACGGCCGACCGCACAGCATTCCCTTCCCTTCGTTGTATCCACCGCCGATGTCCCAGTAAATTCAAACGTATCATCTATGCTACAGAGAAAAGAAATATCGTCAGGCATCAGCCACGTTTCTTGCAAAGTAATAATTTAAAATAATTGGTTAATATTTTCGATAGATCGTTTCACGTTCTTACAATTCATCCATGTCAGCCGAAAGACGTTCACTGCTGGACATAGGCCTCCCTCCCCCAAGGCTTTCCACTCAGACTGGTCTTGTGCTTGTCGCATCCACCGCGGTCCCGCGATTCTGACGAGGTCGTCACTCCATCTTGTTGGGAGGCCTACCTACAGCCGTCTTCCGGTCCGCGGACGCCAATCCAGAACCTTCTGACCCCATCGGCCATCAGTCCTGCGAGCAATGTGCCCCGCCCACTGCCACTTCAGTTTAGCTATTCTTAGGGCTATGTTGGTAACCTAGCTGAAGACCCGAGACAAGGGCTAGATTAACCCGATACCCGACACTATACCGAAGATCTCCCCGACGTCAGCCTGTACGAGATTAGTATGGCCCTCAAACAGCTTAAGAATGGCAAAGCCCCTGGTGAGGATGGAATTACAGCCGAACTCCTGAAGGCGGGTGGTAAACCCATCCTTAGGGCCCCTCAGACGCTGTTCAGCTCCGTCCTCCACGAAGGGAGAACGCCGAAAGCATGGAACAGAGGTGTGGTGGTTCTCTTCTTCAAGAAAGGAGATAAAACTTTGCTGAAGAATTATAGACCCATCTCACTTCTGAGCCATGTTTACAAGCTGTTTTCGAGGGTCACATCACAAATCGTCTCGCGCGCAGGTTTGACGATTTCCAGCCTCCCGAACAAGCCGGTTTCCGGAAAGGCTATAGTACCGTAGACCATTTACATGCGTTGCGGCAGGTTTTACAGAAGACCGAAGAGTATAACCTCCCCCTTTGCCTTGCATTTGTGGACTACGAGAAAGCCTTCGATTCGATCGAGACATGGGCTGTGCTGCATGTATGTATTTGAAATAATCATCTTTGTTAGGAAAAATCTACATAATTTCCCAACGAACATTGATAAGCCAAAAGAAACCAGGAGCACAGGAAAGCTCAAAACCACATTTTATAGACTGGCCAAAACTTCAAAATCATTCATAGGAAATTGTATAAAATTCTACAATAAAATTCCAAAAAGTACTACTGAACTTACTGACTCTAAATTTAAATCTGTCGTACAACAAAAACTAATTTCCCGAGCATATTATAAAGTAAACGATTATATCATGGATAGGGATGTTTGGCGGTGAGTCGTCCGTCCTGCATGAGTAATCTACGCATAAATTTACCTACGCTTAAAAAAGGTGCACCTACTGTGCAAAAATACGGTGATATTGTAAACTATTTATAATTATTATGTAATGATGTAAATCTTTTTCCTGAAAAAAATATACCTTGCCGAGTTTCTTACGCTGGTTCTTCTCGGGGCAAAGGTTTTATTTTTCGAACCGGTGGTAATGCTTTTTGACATTCATAGGTGCATTATAGGTATTATGCCTAATATGAAGAATAAAGAACTTTGACTTTGAGTTTGAATTTGCAGTCTCTCCAGCGGTGCCAAGTTGACTACCGATATATCGAAGTGCTGAAGTGTCTGTACGAAAACGCCACTATATCCATCAGACTACAGGACCAGAGCACGAAGCCTATTCCTCTGCAGCGGGGAGTCAGACAAGGAGATGTGATCTCTCCGAAGCTGTTCACCGCTGCATTGGAGGATGCTTTTAAGGTTCTGGACTGGAAAGGACGAGGCATCAACATAAACGGTTCTTACAATTAAACGATACTAATCTGCATGGATAATCAATTCTCATTTGCTTACTAAACTGTGCTGTCTTACTAGCGGTATCAGTTTGACGTTGCGTAACTTGCGTAATATGCATAAAACGAAGAAAAATAATGCCCTGCGGCCATAGTGAGTCGCTGAAAAACGATTCATACTTATCTATTGATACGAAGAATTTATACGCATTATAATCCTTTTCCTGTTTAAAAACATGCGCTGCGTAGGGTATTTAACTGGAAAAGTACTCTGCGCGGCGCACAGTTCTATCTTGTATATAACTCGATATGTCCTCCATAGTAGTCTCCTTATGCACATTTGTAATAAAAATCGGCACTTTGGTATCTGCAGACTTTTCGTTATTTACATTTGCACAGCCTGTTTTGCCTAGAATACGGTACGATGATGATGATTTGGGTTTTCTCCGCTGGACCATTTTCCATTCACCTTCTATTTCAAACATCAGTGTTCGCATTGTTGTGTTCCGGTTTGGGGATAAGACAGCCGGTGTAATGACTAGCATAGAGGCATTCCATCTTAGTCCTCAGGGTTGGCAACGCATTTGCAGTCTTATGCTAATGTCTATGGGTCACAGTTTCCACTTACCATCAGGTGGCCTGTGTGCTCGGTTGCCTTCTCTATGCCATAAAAAAAAAAAATATTTCAAGTACCGAACGCGTTCGTTGCTCACGAGCAAGGACCTTATTATCAACACTGGAGGTTGAACACCGAACATTCGTTCGAAACAAGAAATTTGACCTTTATTACGTCACGAATATAAGTATTCCATCTCTTTCTTTAGTTAGGGTAAGAATGAGCATTGTTTACATCCACATTAAACTCCTGTTGTCGTTTGACTTTAAATACGAGTGAGGTATCATCAGCAAACAATACGGCAATACAATATCATGGTTGTCCTTTATAAGGTATGGTAAATCATTTATGTAAATGAGGAATAGAAATGGACCCAAAATTGAGCCCTGTGGCACGCCCATTGAGACCAAAGACCCAGGTGATCGTTTTCCATTCACGTCTACCCTTTGTATTCTCCCGAATAAGTACGTTTTAATTAAGTTTAGCGCAGTACTTCTAACTCCATAATGGTGTAGCTTCCTGACCAATGTGTCATGGTTAACGCAATTGAAGGCCTTGGACAAATCACAGAAAATACCTAAAGCATCATGTGACCCCTCCCAGGCATCAAAAATATGTTTAATTAGCTCAACACCAGCTTCGGTTGTCGAGCGACCCCGAGTAAAACCAAATTGTTTATTATGTAATAAATTATTATCTTGAAAATGTTGCATTAACTGTGATAAAATTAATTTCTCAAAGATTTTACTGAAAGTGGGTAGTATCGATATCGGTCTAAAGTTAGTGGGGTCAGAAGTACTACCCGTTTTTAACCGACTTCAAAAAAAGGAGGAGGTTATACGTTCCACTGTATGTATTTTTTTTTTTTTTTTTTTTTGTGTATGTTCACCGATTACTCCGTCAATTGTGGTCCGATTTTGAAAATTCTTTTTTGATTTGATAGGGTATACTTCCGAGGTAGTCCCATTGCCACCAAATCGGAATCTGATGAGGGGATCAGTGAGGAATTGAGAGAACTCCTCAAATATTGTAGGCAAACATAAAGCGATTTTAGTATTTTTAGTAACAAGTCTAGCATTTGCATTCAGAAAGTATCATTTGGTGAAGTGGACCTGATGATGAAGACCACAGATGGCCACCGGAACTCTTCAACGGTACCTATTTCAAGGGTGGCGATAAGATATCTCTATTAAGATGGTTGAACGACTACTACGAAGTTTATTTACTTGTAGAAATATGACTATGTATTTCCCGCGGCGTTGCTTGCGACGCGCTTGAAATAACTTAAAGTTTCATATCAACAAAGAAGTGGGACTACGTAACAGCGTATTCTCATAATAATATAAGACAGACGTACGCTATAACTACACAACTGGCGAAGGAGCTGGGTCTGAATGACAAAGTTAATAAGTACTTTGGGTAGGACCTTGGGCCTTAGGAGGATATGATCAGCACACGTGGCACACGTTATTAAAATTTTAGCACAATCCTCTTAAACGTTGCATTTCGCACAACGCTTTTTCATCATGTGGTTTCTTTAGCACTTTATTGGGCTCTAAGTCGCAAAGAGCAATACCATTAAGGGTCTTTACGCGACTTAGAGCAACATAAACTTGGCCTTTGGCAAACATTTTTTTACCCAAATCTATTACAGCTTTGTTTAAGGTAGTGCCCTGGAGTTTATGCACTGTAACCGCCCAACTGAGGATTAGCGGCAGCATCCTTCGTTCAACATCCCCGTATCCTTTAGTTGCCTGATAGGTTGTTGACACAGGCGCTATGGCGACTAACCCGTCTCTGTCTTTCACTTTTGTGCCAATAGTGACATCATCAAATTTAATAAAAACAGATTCAGGTAACTCGCCTGATTCTATTTGGTCACGGCGAAAGGCAGGCCATTTAAACTTGGACACAATCCCCATTGCCCCGTTGACCAGGCCTTCAGTAACAGAAATGTTGCGTCTTAACATGATTCTGGAGCCTATGCCAAGTTTCAAAACGTGCATCAAACCACCACAGTTATTTGCATCAGCAGGAATAACATTTGATGGTGGTCGTTTTCCATAGGTGAATATGACTGTAACTTTCCAGTGGCGTTGCTTGCGGCGAGCTCGAAATTTTCTATAGTTTCTCATTTATTGAAAAGTGGAACTACATAACAGCATAAATAGGATCACTAAAAAGTATTAAATAAAATAAATGTTTAAAAAAACAAAAAACCGCCTTCAAAAATGCAAAAAATAACTTCTTATAAAATGATAGGTACCTATAGGTAGGTCAGTCCAACTGAAGTCGGCGTCCCACAATATTTTAATGATAGGTACAAACAACCACACACTTAACTGCCCATTAAAGACCGAAGTTAGAAAATGTAGAAAGAGATGAATATAGATTTTACATAAGAGACAGTTTCTCTCTGTTCATCTTCAATAGTCACTCAGCTGTGTTGCTGTTTGTAAATCGGCTTTTGGTTTAAAATAATGTGGGACGCCGACTTCAGTTGGACTGACCTACCTATAGGTACCTATCATTTTATAAGAAGTTATTTTTTGCATTTTTGAAGGCGGTTTTTTGTTTTTTTAAACATTTATTTTATAAATAATGGAATTATCGCTTTCGCGACTTTAGTTTCATATGTTTCATATGCGAGTGACAAACATTAGTACTTCAAATATTATATTGAAGGGTGACTTTATTATGATATAAACACAGGGATAATCAAGCCCCCATTTAAATAATCAAGATTTTAAGCAGCGTAATGTCTTTTTTTCTACAAAACCGTCCAACGTATTTTACCTCTAGCTGCTTTAAGTTGCTCCAAATGAGTAGTCGCCAATACAATACTTTTAATAATTCATTTAACGATTAAATGCGGGAGTTACCGAAGATATACTTTTAAAATTTATCAAGCTAACCCCTTTTTACGGAAATTGAAAAACTTCTACATCGACAGACTTATGTCGGTGGCAAGAAACATGTGGCATTGCTATTGTGTTAAGTATACCTACTTGACACTAGCTTGGATATATTTCATTTCATGTACCTGTTAGACACAAGATAGGCAATTTTTAGGAGACCGGTCATTTATAGCACCTTGTTCAGTGGGTCAAAATAATGAATGTAGACGAAGCGAAAGTTCCACTTGTATACCCCATTGGGAGGCAAATGTATGTATGTTCAGCGGGTTTTTGAACAAGGATTTTTTTTTGTAAAAAGAAAATCGCTTTTTACTGATATTTCTAATATTCTTCTGTGATTCACTACAGCACATATACATTATATTTATTATGAAACCTTATAGTTTAATAACAATTTCCCATCAGCCTTAAGACGATTATGATTATGAAGCTAAAAATTTCCATACAAAATGCGATAACGTTTTTTTCTCCTTGAACCTAGTCCGATATTTACGATTTTGGAATATTTTGTACATATAATGAAAAACGATGTCTGTACGTTTTCCTTTACACGAAAATATTTCTTAGAAAGAAGCAAATTTAAAAACCAAGAAACAGAAACGTATAGAGCTAGTTCTTAAGTACAACATATTCAAAAATCGTGGAAATCGGACTTGATTTAGGAGGTGCGAAACGTTATCGTCCGGAATTAATGTAAAGTAATTTTCGATTAACAATACAACTGGATAACGGGTTGGAGAACAAAACACGGCCCAGCGATTATATACTCACTTTAAATTGGGAGCTTACTTGCATTTGAACTTGAATTTAGTTCATTGTCTACTCCGCAAACAGTGACACGTCTCACAATGCCTCAATGCGTTTTCAAAAACAGCAAAAATAATCACCATAACAAAAATCTTTCGGACGGAATTTCATACTTTCGGTAAACAAATGTCAATTCGTAAAATTACTGAATAAATAACCAAGTATTTCTAATAAAATAATTTATTTTAGATTCCTGCCAACAATTATTGTCAATATATGGTTGTTGCAGAACAGTGCGTCTATGGAGTAGTTTAATACTTGATATTTTTTGCAGTCGTAAAGGGTATAGCCGGGTAAGCATGGCGAAACTGCCCTTAGCGAAAAAAATAATTTCCTTTTACTGGGTTATTAACCTTTACATATGTAGTGCTTTCACCAAAATTTAAGCCTCAAATCCTTCAGGTTTAAAAAAAAACCGCATAAAAAGAAATAACATTTTTATTTTATTTTACCCAAAGTACTAATCCGATTTCTTTGTAATTTGGATATGTTGTATATACAATTAAGGTCGCTTTCTAAAAAAAAAATTAATGAATTATCTCTTGAAAAAATAGAAAAAAATCGAGATAACAATTTTCAAAAAAATAAAAAAAATACGTGCGAGATTGCGACCATTTCCAAATTTATATATTTTATGTAGAATTTAATAATGTATAACATATAAACTTTTTAATAACTAAAATCGGGATTAACAGTGTGAAAAACTTGAATTTGTACCATCCCATACATTATTTTCAAACAAAATAACTTCTACGTATTACACTATGAAGTTATATTTCCAACGCATTTTGAATTTGGAACGAGACTTATTTTACTGACAAGGAAACGTACCCAACTGTCCGGCCCCGATTTTGTTGATTTTGATATATGTTAGAGAGTAGTTTAAAATAACAGACACGTATTTTTTTTTAGCGGCCCAAACTCAACCTGTTGGGAGAAATTGACCTCCAAAGTACTGAAAAGTGACTAAACCCTCTAACTTATATAGAGATAGTATTTTAAAAAAAAATGCAAGTTTCATAGCGGTTTGATTATAAATGTTTAAGAAGATGAAAAAATAATGAGCACGTGTTTTGTTATATCGGCTAAAACTAATATTATAAAAAAATACCACAGGAAGTGTATCTTCAATGATCTTTGAAGGGATTTTTTTATTAAATATGAGTTTTAGCCGATATAACAAAACGCGTGCTCATTATTTTTTCATCTTCTTAAACATTTATAATCTATGAAACTTGCATTTTTTTTTAAAATACTATCTCTATATAAGTTAGAGGGTTTAGTCACTTTTCAGTACTTTGGAGGTCAATTTCTCCCAACAGGTTGAGTTTGGGCCGCTAAAAAAAATACGTGTCTGTTATTTTAAACTACTCTCTAACATATATCAAAATCAACAAAATCGGGGCCGGACAGTTGGGTACCTTTCCTTGTCAGTAAAATAAGTCTCGTTCCAAATTCAAAATGCGTTGGAAATATAACTTCATAGTGTAATACGTAGAAGTTATTTTGTTTGAAAATAATGTATGGGATGGTACAAATTCAAGTTTTTCACACTGTTAATCCCGATTTTAGTTATTAAAAAATTTATATGTTATACATTATTAAATTCTACATAAAATATGTAAATTTGGAAATTGTCGCAATCTCGCACGTATTTTTTTTATTTTTTTGAAAATTGTTAACTCGATTTTTTTCTATTTTTTCAAGAGATAATTCATTAATTTTTTTTTAGAAAGCGACCTTAATTGTATATACAACATATCCAAATTATAAAGAAATCGGATTAGTACTTTGGGTAAAATAAAATAAAAATATTATTTCTTTTTATGCAGTTTTTTTTAAACCTGAAGGATTTGAGGCTTAAATTTTGGTGAAAGCACTACATATGTAAAGGTTAATAACCCAGTAAAAGGAAATTATTTTTTTCGCTAAGGGCAGTTTCGCCATGCTTACCCGGCTATACCCTTTAACATTAATTTTTATATTTCCTGGTGATCCATTTAAATTTAATATTATTTTTTATTTTTCCTGGTGATCCATTTCAATGTGCGATATGGAATTCTATCGTCACGAGTGAACGGCAGGAGTTATTTAGATCCGAAAAAGTGAGATCCTTTTGCCATAAAAGTAAATATTTTGGGGGACCAGTAAACAACCACTTAACAAGTGTAAATATGACACATAACATAAGTAACTTATCCTTACTAATATTATAAACGCGAATGTTTGTACGTATGGAAGGATATATTTTGTTACTCTTTCACGCAACAACGGGTGAACGGATTTGCATGAAATTTGAATTGGAGATAGCTTATGGATTAACACATAGGCTACATTTCATACTGGAAAATTTAAAAGTTCCCGAAGGAATAGCGGACGAAGTCGCGGGCAGAAGCCAGTTTATCATAAACAAAAATAAGATATGTGGACGAATGATTTGACATAATTTATTTTTTGACCACCCTTTTATCCAGTCAGAATCTAATGATCGGATCCATGACGAATCAAAGAAACCCCTCAAAAGTGATACGCACACACAGCGATTATTTCCTGTATGACATTATGGATTTGCGTTTTAAAAACACCTCTCAGTAAAGAGAAACTGATGATGACAAAAATGATCACCAAAAATCTTTAATCGTAATTATTCAACGGGCAGTGATGAGATTTCCCTATTAAGAATATGAAGCTACTTTTATTTATCGCTATGCATGTAGGTGGTGAAGTACCGGGAGAACTTTTTAATGATTAACGGCCCTCCATCTTGTACAGCGAAATTTTGTTAAGGCTAATGGAAAAAAAAGAAAACCGTCTTCAAAAACCCACTAAACATACATACATACATAGCTTCACATTTGTCTCCCTATGTGATAGGCAGAGACTATGGAACGCCAGGTGCACCATTCTAAGTATACGAGTATAAATTTCTCTTTCTCTACATTAATCATAGTCTCTATACTAATGAAGGTGAAATAATGAACTGTCTCCTAGAAATTGCCTATCTGGCGCCTAACAGGTACGTGAAATATGTCCAAGCCAGTGTCAAGTGGGTATACTTACACAATTAATAGCAATGCCACATGATTCTTGCCACCGACATAAGTCAGCCGATATAAGTCTTTCAAGTAGCTTTTAGGGTTTTAGATGACGGTATTATTTTTTTGTTACAAAAAATATATATGAAGGTTTTCGATCCCACAATATTATATATATTATCTTAAATAATAATAAAATAGCGTTGAGTTGTTGTTTATATTAAAGCAATACCCACCTGAGACGACAAAACAGAAAAATGTAAAGCTACTCTATTTGTACTCTGTTCGCGGTGACGACATTGGCACTCCTCTAGTAGAAGCTGCATAAGGTAAAAAAAAATTGCCTCTAGTCGAAGCCGCATGAGATGATAAATTGTTTCAAGCAAAATTAAGCGTTGCGTTAATAAATACAGTTTAAATTAGAATGTTTTATTTTTACAATGATTTTATACAACTATGAAGTTTGTATAGGTCGCCCTAGGACACTTTTCGAACCGAATGTTTATATGGAACCCGGCGTCTATTGGTTGGTATGGCGATGAAAGTAATGGATTTTTTTGACAGCTACGCGATTTTTGCGGCGCTTCACAATCCTCTTAACAAAATTTCGCTGTCCAAGATGCAGGGCCGTTAATCATTAAAGAGTTCTAGCGGTACTTCACCATAAGTTGCCGTTCACTACATGCATTATGATAAATAAAAGTAGCTTCATATTTTTAATAGACAAATCTTATCACTGCCTGTTAAAGCGCAAAACACACAGCGGGCGGGCGCGGGTCGGGCGCTAAGCATGTCGTTTTCATCGCGGAAGCCGCGCGGGTTGCCTAGGTCGTCGTATACACACAGAGCGCCGAAACACCGCGGGGCCACGCGTGCGAACCGGTCTACACGCGCCCGCGCACGACCCGCGCACGTCCTGTGAGAATGCCTATCGGAGAATGCGTGTATTACATTATATTACAGTTTCTGAAAAATGTGTCACTGTTGGCGTAGTAGACAACGAACTAAGTTCAAGTACTTAAACTCCCTATTTGGAGTGAGTCGTTATTCACTCGAACGTTTTTTGTTCTCTGACCCGTTATCTAAGATAAGATAAGAGGTTTATTGATTAACTAAGCTCAAAAATATACAAGAAAATATCCAGTGGATATAGTTGTATTGTTGATCGAAGATGAACATGCATCCAAATTAGGCGAATTAGCTCTACCTATTTCTATCTCTGATTAATGATTATAAAGGATGTAACTTCATAAATTGCATAAGTCTAAGTTCACATGACCACGCGGTGAAGCGCGTTGTCGCGTGGTCATGTAAACGATAATATTGTTCAGTTTGAATCTTTTGAATCTTGAGTCGTTTTGCGCCGAGTCGTTCGCTCTGTTATGTGAACATAGGCTTAAATAAGAATTAGGTAACCAAATAGTCAAGACTGGCCTTTTAAAAATTAGTTTTATATTTTTTGATTTCCACCATTATTACATGGATGTTAACCAATTGTGTCCGAGCATTCGGTGTAAGTAGCTTAACAAATTTATTGTAATATTGTACAAAGTTTGTCAGCGCCATTTGCAACAAACCAGATCCTGTCACCAGATTCGGGAACGAAACAAGTACTTCTCGATGTATCTCTTCTAAGCTCTGCTTCCAGCTGGCACTAAAGGATGCTACTAGGGATAAACTTTTTTTCTCCATAGTTAAAAGTTCGGACTTTTTATCATTTTCGAGCAGCACTTCTCCTTCCTTCACAAATTGCATCATACCCCCGAAATGTGGGCTGAGTATTTCCTCAACATATTCAGCACTTCTGGCTTGCAACTGATCCCTAAAGTTTTCTGCCTCTTTGGTATTATCCCTTGTTCTCTCCATTAATATACTCAGTATCATATCGTAGTTATTAATAAGAAATATAAGTTGTTGTATGCGTTGTGAAAATTCAGCCGCCATTTTGAGTAAAAAGCAGTTAACTTCATCTTGAAGGTTCAAAAGCAGATTACTGAGATCTTCAGAGGGAAATTGCTCACTAAGACTTAGCATTGCAGCTGAGAATTCTGCGTACCGGCGAGTAATCTGAAAAAAAATTCGTACTGTCAGCATTGACGGTCCGGGACATAGATAAATTTGTAAAGTTTCCGTAAACAGCAGGCGGAACAGGACGGCGACGGGACGCTAGCGGGACGTGATTAGTTGTACACGAACAGTAAAAATAGGAGAACCCAGATAGAATAGGACTGCCGTTCATTTTAGTGTTCAGTAAGCCGACGGGGCGGGAGAGCGTGACGCCCGACGGGACGGCAGCGTTGTATTAAATTACAAAATGGATAACGAAATTTGACACATTATTTATTACAATACATAACAGGTAGGTTTTTAAAACACGAGATTAGCAAATAAAATATCTATAGTCGTATCGAGAGCCGCCATCTCGCCGCCCGCGCTTCAGCGTCAGCGCCTCATTCCCTACACGCCACAATTCAATTCCAAAGTCCTGATTCCGGGCCCACCTCCCTACCGCGACCGACTCTCGCCGCAGTCACTTGCCCTGCTTATCGTGAGTCGTCGGCTTTCACCTACGATGATATTGAGACGTAGAGAGCTCGTCGTATTGTTCTCACAGTCATTATTTTTATTTATAGTTTAAGGTTTATTGACCTAACATTTGTAATAATTTTATTTTTGCTAGTTTTAAGAATAGGAAATATGCATGTTTTTTTTACAGCTTCAATAAAAGCTCATGTAACAAACAGATGAGAAAAAACATTTTTTTAAATAACCAAGATATAAGCCAACAAAGATTTGTTCCTATCTCTTTCTAGCAAAACACAATTTTACTTGGAGTTTATATGGCCGAACTGCACGATGACGTCACCGGTGCACATCGGATCTCTCTGTCTAATTAGCATTTTAAAATGCTTGTATCATCCGTATTTCTCGACCGATTTTATATTACCGACGTGTAAAAGAGCCCTCATGAGCCTATTTAATGAATAAAGATTTTTTTTGAATTTTATCCTGCCCTCTGATTCAAGTTGTTATGGAAGTTACGAATGTTTAAATAAAATGGTTTTTCGTATGGTGTCAGTGCTTATGTATAATTTCATCTCGGCCCTAACTCCCTAACGCTACAAAGTATTTTAAAGCTAATTGTAATATGGGAGTCCACGATGCTAAATTAATAAATATAAATGTTAGGTACTCGAGCGTCGCGCGTGGAAAAGAGGTTATATGATGTTTACCCTTTCACCGCTCGGGGGAGCGAATACAAGCTTTCAAAAATGTAAAATAACGTCCAAATGGAAATACTCGAGCGCGTCAGATATTCATACTGTATATGTATATTACCCTAAGTATCTTTGATGACACAGGTATGTTTATCTGTCGGTTTGCATGGTGCGGGTGGCTGTACAAAAGGGTCAAAATAGGGGAAAACAATATTATTCGAGCGCGTAAGAATTTCAAAGGGGATGTTAAGTGAACCCGATGAAGCTCCTATTCAAAAGACTGACAATTCGCTCGTCACGTAAGCTTTACTTATTTATTTATTTATTTATCTATTTCATATACCTTTTCGGAACGGTCCGTTAATGGTTTTTGACAATAATCTCTTTCCTTCTTCGACCAAATCATGGTTATATGATCAATACATAATGGATTGTGAACGGGTATTTCAGAAAAATCACCTAAACCGAAGTGAAGCGAAGGCGGGTATTTACATTTTTCATGTTAAAATTGTTGTAAGAACAGTTTTTGACAGGTATAATATAAAAATTAAATGTCAGTTGATCACCGAACACCATCACTGACATGGCATTGTTCATGCGCGTCACAATGGTAAAAGCAATGCTATAATAATTATAAAAGAAGTGTTATTATAACGGCAACGTCTATTATAGAACTGTTTTTACGCTTCGGTTACGCTATAGGTAGTATTCTGATACCATTAACGATATCAATATTAGCGGTTTATATGACGCGAAAAGAAAAAAGAATTAAAATGTTAACTTACATAATGGGGTCCCAATTCTTTATTAGATAACTTCGCCGGATCACATTCTCTTACGCTCTGAATATTAAGTCTTAAAACGAAATCCAATCTTGGCCATAGGATGCTGTGCAACGAATCCCAGTAGCTGTAAAAATATATATATAGGTATATTGATATTTAGATATAGTTAGTTACATACTAAGTTTGGACGTTAGGACTAGTCTTGCCGACTAATACAAAATATTATGAAGCGAAATTCCAGTGTTTGTAGAATCATCGCCTCTTTAACCTCGATATAAAGTTTACGGTTCCAATAAATAAAAACATCGCAAACACAATTAGCGCTCTTCATACCATAACCCTGTCAAACCGTACCTGTCTAAAGCAGCCACTGCTCTTTTGTGACACATCCACTTGTATCTATTAATTAACTGAATACACAAGAACAGCGCCAGACAGTCAAAACATTCAAGGACGTAGTTTTCGACATTTTTCTGAAAAATTGAACAAATACATCGATTACAATAAGTATCTAAACATTCAAGTACAACTCACGCTAAGTCGCCGTTATTTAAATTAAACTTTCTACGAGAATGTCTTAGGCAGGATAATATAAACGGTATTTTTCTTTTAATACTTCCTTTTTTAAAGGTACGGGTTAGTAGTTATGGTTTAGCCTTTTAACCGCCGTCTAGCTTGGCATCGCACGTGCCCGTGCCTATACTGAGTTTCCTTGCGCTTGCAACATTCGTTATGATAAATATTTATTTATAATTTCAGTATTTTAATCATAAATATTAAACAATAGTAAAAGGTTAAATGTATTGTATATCATCCAACAGTATGTGCACTAAAAAATTGTAACTTAGAAAAAGGTGTTTAAATAAACATGTTTAATAAATTCGTTTTTTTATTGTCCATAAAGGTATTAAACCCTGAGTTTTCAATTCAGATAATATTTACTTCTTGAATTACGACAACGTCAATTACTAATGTCAATTTTAATAAATTTTATTCCAACTAAAAATAAGGTTATTATTGATACTGGAGTTACAGAATATGTGGTACCTGATGGTGCTTCTTCCCATAATGTCAAAGGTACTTGAGAAAGCATTTCATGCACGTTAAATGTCGTTTCTTAATAAACAAAAAACATTAAAACTGAACAGTTTGGTTTTCAGAGAGGGAAGTCAACAACATTAACTGCCTTCACCTTGACTAATTACATTTTGGGTTACATGAACATGGGCGTACCTGTGACCGTCATTTTTTACGACATGATTCGTGCATTTGATTTTGTCTGACACGAAACACTTCTGACCAAATGTGAGAGGCACGGAATAAGAGGGTTTAGCAAATGAATGGCTCAGGGACTACTTATAACCAGGACATAATTCGTGCAAATAACTCGAATCGATTCGACCAATACCTTCATTACACATAAGTCTTCTAAGTTACAAAAGATTCGGTGTGTCGCAAGGGAGTATTATGGGACCACCGCTATTTTTATTGTATGTTTATGACCAACCAAGTGTAACGAACCATGATTGTATGCTTTTTGCCGACGATCTATCCATCGTCGTACGTTGTCATAATAGCAGGACTTATAATAATGTCGTAAATAAGACCATTGTTGATGTTATAACACGGTTACATAAAAATAACCTAAATTCTAATATTGACAAGACTACATTCATACAATTTGTGAGCAAAAATGGCAATAAACAACCTTTGACTGTATCCTTTGACGTTAAGAAATTAATAAAATCTTTATACACTAATTTTTTAGGCATATGGATGGACGAAAAATGTTCTTGGAAGGTTCAGATTGATAAATTATGCGGTAAAATAAACTCCTTTGCTTACGCTCTATGGAAACTTCCAAAGATTAGTACAAAAGAAACTGCAATGCAGGCCTATCATGATACATTAGCTCCATTCTTAGATATGGCATCTTCCTTTGGGGTAACTCGACTCATGCGAAACGCATCTTTATAGCGCAAAAGCAGTGCGTAAAAGCTATATGTGATGTGGAAATTTTAACATCTTGTAAGCCATTATTTAGAGAATTAAATCTGTTGACTGTGCCAAGTCTATATATATACTCATATATATGAAGCGTGTTTATTCGTTAAATCACATCCAGGGTTATTTAATAAGAAAAGTGACATATGTAAATTTAATACGAGATATAGATGAATTAACGAGAGCATGGAATTGCATATGTAGTAGTATTGTATGTTTACAGGAATTCTATATTTGAATTTTCTATTTTCTCGTACTATCAGCATAAAAAGAGGTTTGTTATATATTGAAGAAGTAAATACCAAAATGATATCAGTGTCAAATTGTGAATATTATTTAGTTAAAGTAAGCAAATTAGTTTTAACTGTTATAAATATTTTGAACTTGAACTGAAGAAAAATTTAAATTCCCCCAACACCGCTGCCCAGTTAGTTGAAAAAGATACAGGTGTTTGTCTCTCTAATGTTTATAACATTGTGTCTGAGAGCAATAGTGAGAAATTCGCATCAACAAAGAAATTCACCTCCCCGAGAAATAAAAAGTTACGTACTTGTCCGTCATCAGCAGTAGACGATTTTGATCAGGAAGTCTTCCGGAGAACTATATACAATTTTCATCTGCCCCATAAGCAATTTCCAACCTTAAAGGCACTCCACTCTGTGTTAAACTCCGATATAGATTACAAATTTGGCATTTCCACCTTACGAAAACAAATACAAAATTAGGATTTAAATGGAAAAAGACCGAGGACAACCGAAAAATATTAATGGAAAGACACAACATACGACTGCTAAGAATAAATTACATTACCAAAATTGCGGAATATCGGTCCTACATCCACATCCACACTTCGCATGTGTCCGGAGAGGCTTGGATCGATGGAACAGAATTTGGTGTAAAAATTTGAATTTGGTGTCAGTACTGGCCAGCGGTTAATGTGTTAGTGCACGCAGGAGGAAAAGATGGTTTTATTCCCAACGCTTTGTTAATGTTTAAGGCAAACCAAAAAAAGGGAGATTACCATGACCAGATGAACTTTGACAACTACGAAAAATGGTTAAAAGAAAAATTAATACCGAACCTTAAACCGAATAGCGTACTCATCGTAGATAATGCGTCCTATCACAACAAACTTTTGAATCGTGCTCTAACGTCAAATTCTCTTAAACAAGAAATAAATGATGGATTGGTTGACAGAACACAACATTTCATATAGCCCGTTGATGTACAAAACCAGTTTGTATGATTTAATTGAACAAAATAAAGAGCAGTTTCGTGAGTACCACATAGATGCAATTTTAAAAGAACATGGCCACTCCGTTTTACGATTGCCACCGTATCACCCGACATTCAAGCCGATCGAAAATATTTGGCCCATGGTAAAAGAATATGTAGCGAAAAGAAACGTTTCTTTAAACATGCAAGGCATCATGAGTTTAGCAACTGAACGAATGAATACTATTACTACTGAGGACTGGGAAAATATTTGTCGCCGTGTCGAAAGTAAAGAAAATAAATATCGATGTCAGGAAGGGGAAATGGATCGAATTTCAGACAATCTTATTATCAATACTTGTGACAGCTCAGATGAAGAACATGACAGCGACTAAAAGCAAAAAACAGAGGACGTAATTTTATTAAATTAAGAGAAAACTATTCTCCTTTTGTTGCAAACGGTGCAACCACTACAAATGCAATTCCATGTTCTCGATAATTCATCTATACCCCAATCGACTCGCTATTCCGACTAAAAGCACCAAACTATACGGCAACAACGCGTATTGTATGGCAATTAGTATAACACAATCAGTTGCAAGATGACATTAAAGAATTGCCAATTAACTTGTTTAAAGCTAGATTAAGGGAGTGGTTAATACAATAAATTTTATTGTGTTAACCACTAACTTTATTGTGTTAACGACTACTTTGATTATTATTAATGTTGAATTTTGTTAAACACATAAATAGTTCAATTTTCCCTGACAGTTTATGAGTGATAACATTGTTTATTTTGACATGGTAATAAGTTTTTGTATTTCCTTAACCTGTAAGTATCAATTTTAGCCAGCTGCTGGTAAAATGTGTTTCTGTGATAATCTATGTAAAACATCTTTTGTACCACGTTTTAAACAAAATAAATGACTTTGACTTTGACTTTGAAAATGAGCGGAAGAGCACATCGAGACTTGATTCAAATGAGCATATTGGCTTTTGAAAAAAAAAAAAAACTTGTCGTAACATTAAATAACAAAAGAACAGTGCTCAATCAATTACATTATTCAACTTGAGCATTCAAATGAATTTCGACTGGATTGGGCTGCACTTCTTCGTCCGTCTGTCTCTCTGCTTAGGTCAGAACTAATTGAATTTGTGCCAAATCTAATGGAATTCTAGATTTCCAGATCACTGATCGATAGGTCTTACATTATTACCCTACTTGTGTGCGAGTTCAAAGTTATTGGAAAATGTAAGTGGAGGTGTCGAGCGGCTAGCTTGTATGGGGTTTTTAAATGTGGGTGTAACTTCAAGCGGAGTAAAATGTATCCTTGTGTATTTTTTTTTCTTCCACATGCTCGGAAATGTTAACCTTACTGTTGTAAAATCAGCTCGCGAAGCCCGGAGTTCCAGGTTTTTTTATCGTATAAATTGCGTTCATAAACAAAATAAATTGCCGAAATAACATACACGCGTAATAAATATTATAATTTAAACCATATTTTATTCAAATTGACTTTATTACGTTTTAATGTGTGATTTTATTTAATGTTTTATTTCAGTGTCATACTAAATCATAACGTCGTTTCTGTCCTTTTTGTTCAAGGAAATTTTAGGCCTGTGTATAATATTGTTAACAATTGTGCAATATTTTCTCGCATTTTTGGAGAAAAACACTATTCTTACAAGCCTCAGCCGGGAAGGGCGGTGGCTGGACTCGTATATAGTGCGACCTCGACTGCGTCGCGGCCACCCTAACTCTACGCGTCCCGCAACAGCCAGTTTCCCGGCCTCTGCAGTAATGTACTATTACTTGTTTAGCTATAGTAAAATTAGTGAATGTGTGCAAGTCCTGCGGTAGCTACTGGTTTTACTAAGAAGTATTTGATTTCGCGCGTAATGAAATGTTGCAATTGCGGAATGTTGGAGCTACCACTAAAATTTCCAATTAGGTACATATCTCGGACATCACATGAGGTCGCATATGTAATTCGACAGCGTACCTAGTCTATACATATATTATTTATTGAGGATAAAATTACTTTGTATCTTAACTAAGTTGAAGTTGTATCGATTTAAATAGGTTTAGGTACTACATACAGTATGCAGAAAAAAACATTTAAATTCTTACAAATTGAATAAATTCAAATAAAGGAAATTTTAAAAACTCTTATTTGCAATAAACCACTCCATTAATCAATTTAAGCAGCTCATTGACCTTGACCTTGAGAGAAATCATAAACTCCAATAAAAAAGAGTGGGTAACATGAGAAAAAAATAGATTTAGACATATGGTCCGTATCACATCATTTCTAACACGTGCTCTTACCTCTACGTATAGTCAGAAGTGACCGACAAAATTACGTTATCATACCATAATTGGCACAGAACCTAAATGGTCCTTCTCATCATCCTCCTGCCCTTGTCCCACACTAAGTGGGGTCGGCACAACACGTCTTCTTCTTCCACTCTCCTCTATCTCCTGTTAACTCACTACTCACACCTTTCATAGACATATCATTCTTCACACAGTCCATCCACACCTTTTTTGGTCTACCCCTATATCCATCAACATTCATTCTCATTATTCTTCTAGTTATGTGACCTTCGTCCCTCCTCATTACATGCCCATACCACGCCAATCTATTAGTCCTCAACTTTGTTAATATATTCATTCCTAATTTTATCCATTCTAGTAACGCCACACATCCATCGTAACATCTGCATCTCCGCCACATGGACTCTTGTCTCATCCTTCTCCTTGGTTGGTCAACACTCTGACCCATACGTGACGACCGATCTCACCATGGTCTTATATTTTTTTATAAAATTTGCCCTTAAGCTTGAGAGGCATTTGTGGATCCCATGTGGCCTCTGAAACCTGTCGCCATTTCTTCCACCCTGCATTTATTCTGTTCCTGACGTCCCTGTCAATGTCCCCGTCCTGTTGGATCAGTGAACCGAGGTACCGAAAGTCGGTACAGACTGGCAAGTGTCCATGGTCCTTTTATGAGAAATATTTTAAAATTCCTACAATACCACACAACGTCACATAACTGGTGTCCATAAGACTTTGGCTGGTGGGGTGGCCCTAGTGTAAAAATATACGAAATCTAATGCTTTATTCAAGTTTATTTTCATGTGGAAAATCTAAAGCAACAGTTCAGTTTCGCTGTTATTTATTCAACAATCACAGCGGGTTATATATACAAATCAGCTTAGTACATTCTGTACAAGGTACAGGATATCTTACAAGTATACAAGAATTTTATTTCAATTATACGACTACGGCGATACTGACTGGACATTGTGTATCTTAAATATCGGACTACGTTATTTGTTTAAAAGGTTAGCTTTTACCTATGGTCCTACCAAATAGTGCTACTGCACATAAATTTATTGGTTACTTACGTTAAAAACGCTTAATGAGTAATGACACGACACTAAAACTGATTTTTAACTTCTTAAAAAAACTTTTGAAGATATTATCTACCATTACTGACTTTACGTGTTATATTGTAACTGTTTATGCAAGATACTTTTTTATGAGTCAAATGATCATTTTAAAAGGTCAAAAGGTCAGGTTAAAAGTTTCATCTACTATCAAAAATCTTACCACAAGTAATGACAAAGTTTTTCCAAGTATTCTATCAAACAGTTCCTGAGCGTGGCTTCCTTTCACATGGAAAAACTCTGTTGTGAATAGGTATTCTCTGCAACTGTTGTCCACCAGAGCATATTGCAGACTCCTAAACAGAGCTTCATATGAATACTGAAAATAAATAAATAAAATAAAATAAGCAGCTTTTTTTAGGTTTTTTTTATATTGCTGAGAAATTGAGTGAATTTCTTAATTGTACAGTTAACTACATAGATATGTATCCACTTTTGGACGTTATTACAATACTATAAGGTGAAAACGTGAATACATCTCATTGTTGCTTTGTGGTGTTTTTAAACATATCTCAGTAGTTCAAAATTTCATCATGTGTTCAAGTTTGAAATTATTCTAGGATAAATAACCACACAACTCTTTTGCTTGCAATATTATGATAACATGTACATAATAATTATTTAAGATACCTCAACCAAAGTTATTAGGAAAAATTAAAATTGCTTTACGCATAAGACAAAAAAAAATTCAACATTCATTACTCTCTAACATATACCAAAATCAACAAAATCGGAGCCGGGCATATGGATACCTTTCCTTGTGAGTACAACTGCAGAGAAATGGACAGACGGGCATGGCCAAACTATAATGTATAAAACCTGCCAAGTGCAAGTCCGACGTCCGAGGTTTCGAAGAACTTGGCAGGACTTGAAGGGTCCCGTACCATTATCTATTAAAAATCACGTTTTTTGTATGGAAGCCCCTTAAATATTTATTTTATTTTAATTTAATTATTCCTTTTTATAGTGAACATACATTTAAATATTCTGTGAATATTTCAAGCGTCTACCTGTTGCCGTTATATTATCGACCAAAAAACGGCAAAAAAATTACGTTTGTTGTATGGGAGCCCCCCTTAAATATTTATTTTATTCCGTGTTTAGTATTTATTGATATAGCGGCAACAGAAATACATCATCTGTGATAATTTAAACTGTCTAGTTATCACAGTTCATGAGATACAGCGTGGTGACAGACAAACAGACAGACGGACAGCCAAGTCTTAGTAATAGGGTCCCGTTTTTACTCTTTGGGTACGGAAACCTAAAAAGGGTTTCTTGTTTGATTTCGGAACCCTAAAAACATACCAGATGAACAATGGATTTTTTTTAAATTACAGATCAAAATATGCTGACTTTTATTATCTAGTTTGTTTTACATCATCAAATACATTATAGAACGGTGTTATTGGACTCTTTTTGTATTTTAAATAGCATACATACATACCTCATATTTACTTTTAAATACCATACATGCATACCTTATTTGTATTTTAAATACCATTACTAAAACGATTGCGACAATTCATTTCTAAGGTAAGCCCGAAACAAAAATTGTGTACCTGACAACTTTAAAACATACACATACATACCTTTACGCTGTAAAGGTATGTCTGTAATCCCAGAGTGGGGTAGACAGAGCTACAGACTTACCTATAACTTTAAAAACTTGTTGATATTTCAGTAACTTTAATGCTCCCTCCATATTGTTACTTCCTGGTAAACAAGTTTTTTCTAAAAAAAATTGTTCACCAGAACCCCAAATTATATTACCCTCCTTAATATTACGACTTTCACCATGATGACTGTCAGTAATTTAGGATGAAATTGGATTAGACCGTCGAAATTGGAACTTAATACTTTACTTATTACTTAACTTTACGGAAAACAATATAAACTATAAAGACAATCCCAATCAATAAATACTTAATGACTAAAGCTCAAAATATACATAAAATCATAATTCATAAGCTTAAGCTTGTCAAGAAGTACAGTAAAAGTGGACTTAAAACATGTTTTTTTTTTTCATTAAGTAAATAAGGCTGGGTAAATGCATATGAGAGTCTGTGAGAAGTACAAACCAAAGGTTGTCTCAAATGCTGCTATTGCCTTGTAAGATCATGTCGCTTATTTACCTTTATTTTCTGCTGAACATGCGGCACTATAATTGGAGCTTCCAGTTGCTGAGCCAGGACATCTCCTCTATTACCAATGGTAAATATAGTACTTTTATTCTTTAAATTAGATTTTTGAAAAAAGCTTCCTTTTATCCCGTCTTCTATACCCATAAGGTCTTCCTTTGAGGGTGCTTCTTCATATTTTAATTTGTCCAGCCGAGATGCATATGATTTGAAGTAGGAGTAATAGACTTTACTCAATGTGTCAATGTATTCATTACATATCTCTTGTGCCACATTCCGTTCATTAGCTAGTATAAACTCAAAGAAGAATTTGTACTTCAGCATGGCATTTTGTGGTATCTGATAATTAGCCATTGGTTTTCGAAATTTATAAATCTGTTCTAATATATAAGTTCTTATTTTTGCCACTGCTTTTATTTTCAACTTTTCAAGCACATCTTTTACATCATGGCAGGCTTTGGTTTCCTTAAAGTCTTGCTCTTTAACAAAATTCAATTTCTGACTTAAAATTGCCAGCTGGATCATGAACTCTTTGTCAATGACTGGTACATTATTTATACCACTGAAAAGGTTTAGAAAATGATTAGTTGTTACATTTAATTTCGCTTTAAAGGCTTCTTCCTGTTATCTCTGTTTTATTTTGGTTTAGATATTATGATTACCTGATAATCAGAAGATAAATTAATATGGTGATATCAGTTACCAGCATAAAATCCATAATAAAGGCTACATTTACTTACAAAATAAGAGTTTCAGAAACAGCCATGTCCTCTATGAATGATGAGAGGGGGCCTTTGAGGACCTGTCTGTTGGATAACTGGACTGACATGCTAACGGAGCGTTTTTGCAGGCTGATTATTTCATTGCTAATGCTTCCCAAATCATTCTGTAAAAGTATTAGACATCAATCACAAGCATTGACATATGGCTAATGCTGTGATGGCCACTTGATTATTATTAACCAAAAAACTGCTAACAGTAGTACAAGTACTCAGCTGAGTCCTCAGATTTACACCCTCGGCACAACAATCTTATTTGCTTATTACCTGATGTTTAAAAGATTTAATTTTAAAAACCAAGATGAATAACTCAGAATGATGAATAGTTAATTTTTTACAGTTAACCAATTTGAATATATGGCCACTATGGAATTATTTCAAAGTGACATAATGATTCAAATCGTAACAAACTTCAAACAACTCAATTAAAACATCATTTTGACATAGTTTCATGTGGCCTATGATTCAAATTGGTTAACAGTACAAAATTGACAAAAGAAGAAAGTCAGTAGCAGACATAGGGATTCAGCAGGCAAAATCTTTAGACGGATAGGGAGTTACTTAATCGATAAACTGAATTATCTATGCTTTTTCCATATACTAGTGCTCACCCCCAGTATTGTATGGATTTTTTGTAAGTATTGTTCTGAAGACGAGTTATGATTATTATTATGTGTATGTCTTTACGAACCACGGGACTATGGAAGTCCCGGACCTTTGGAAGGCGTACATGGAGCCGAAACCAACATGCGGAGGCCCTTTAGACAAGTTTATTATTAGTCATTATTATTATTCAGTACACACAGCATATTTGAAAAAAAAATGTTATGCCCCTCTTACCTCCACAGAAATAAAAGTAATTTAACCACCTGAAATGGATTTATCAGCCAAGAGGCCAGCCTAGATGTTAAACGCTAATTCTGATCGTAGTTTTTTTTTAAGGTGCTACAGTAAAAATGAGTAAAGAGAAAAATAGTTTTGTAAAAAAGAAGTTAGGAGTTATTTTGTTTAATTTAAACACTTAATAAACAATAATTTTTACTGACAAAACTTAGGAGTGATCAGTAGTATATAGAACAAGCATCGATAATTTAGTTCATCAATATGGGATCTCCCTACATGTCATAAAATTTCACCCCCTGGATTCCTATTAGCAATAGATTTCATACATGTTTTCTGTTTTTGTACATTTGTTTTTTAGCTTCTAGATTTTAAAAACTCATCTTGGCTTATTGTATTGATCCAAAACTAAGACTTTGTATTCATATCTACACTACGTAATGCAAAACTTACAATAATCAGTTGGTTAAAAAGTCTCAGCTATAGTGAAACTGAAAATTTGCTGAGGGCTATTGCTTGAGTACTCAACACTACCCTAACTTATTACATTTATTTTAAAATTTGTATTCCGAATCTGGTTGCCACTTGACAGGCATTGCCTAGTGTGGGACCAACAGATATTTCCAATATGTGTATTCATTATTTTAATAAAGAAATTTTATTTTATTTATGTATTTATTATTTATATATATTACTTGTTTTAGGCAATACTCGGCATTGAGTGGCGACAGGTTGAAGAAGAGAGGGAGAGAGCCATACTTTTTACCTGCCATCAAAGTATAGCACCAAAACGGCATTCACAGGTCATGAGAATACTATTTATACTATTCATTCAATCCTAGTGTTTGTCCGACCCTATTGTTCTCGATTATTTTAGTAATGATACTCATAGAATGCTTACTTGGAAAACCATCAGCATACTTTCCATGCGCTCAAGTATACCGTCACACTCTTCAATCTGGCTGTGTAATGAACTTATGTTTCCGCTTTCCTTTAGATAATCTGCTACAGAGTTCTTTTCAGCCTCTTTAATACCTTTGTCAACTTGCAATGCGTATTCCCTGAGGTCCGTTCCGTTGTTGAGAACCTCTTGGATCTCAAAATCTTCCAGATTTTTATCCAATACATCTTTCATTTGTTTCGATTCAGACATTGTCGTATGGTCGTAGATACTTTACTCGATATCAGCTATATTGAAAAGGAAACGTAAACGATAGCTTAAGCTATTAAAAGTATTTTGTCAATAAGACGTATACCAAATAAATAAATAACTTCGATCTAAAATCGATTGCAATTCGCTATACACATCGGATATATTTTTTAGTTATCATACAATATTATATTACAATGATACGATACGATGCTAATAATGTAATGTAATGTATTGAATAGAAATATTAGAAATTAAACTAAAACGTCAGGTCAAGTTAAACGTCCAATGCGTCAACGTTATCAATAGACTGTCAGTTTTGCAGTGAGCGAGTCCAAACCGAACCTACATTTTCACTTAATGGGCGAACGCAATGCTCGAAAGCGCGAATGTGTGAATTGGAGGGCGTTCGCGGGTTCGTGCTTGGTTCGCGCCTTTTTAACCACTTGGTGTCGGTATTTTGGCCCGCATCAAAGGGCCGCGAAGGCGCGAACGCAACAAGGCTCAACATTCACGCACAACTTTTATAAAATATTAGGCCAATTTCTTTTATTCTATTAAGATGAATACTCGTCGTCCACGATCTTCGTTTCCTCCATTTTTAAAAACTTTTAATGTAGATTTAGTTAACATAGTCGAGCGCGCGAACTATACTTTGAAAATTGCGATTGTGGCGCCTTGGAGAGTTTATTGCGCGTGAATTCGCGGCGCGAATTGCCCGTGAACGTAGAGCGCACAGATTATTAAGGTGGTAGAGCGTGCATAAATATTTTGCTAATTATTGCATGGAAGTAATTATTTTCCCTATTTTTTGTGCATTTATTTACTAAATCGATTTTTATTGAAATACTTTCATAGGTAGATGATTCTAGAAAAAACGTGTTATGTATGAATATGAACTACCTATTACTTAAGGCCTCGACTCGCTCAGGAATTAACTCATAAAGTCATAACACCCCTCTACGCTCGGGAGTTAAATCTGGAATCCCTCGTTTGCTCAGGATTAAATATCGCGCCCGTGACATAAAACAGTGCTTTGTCCCCTCGGTGTATACCTATCTACTATTTATTGATCGAAAGAATGGTTATTTGAGATTAACATTTGTTATTTTCTGAGATCAATTTCTTAATCTAAGATACTATAGTAAAATAAAAAAAAACTAGCCCACATACAGTTTTCTGCTTCTTAACAAAAAATCAAAACTTTAGAGTTACCGCAGTAATAATACCCTTGGTAACTCGAAAACAACATTCAAAACTGTATTATATTACTAAATGTTGATTTTATATAATAGTAAAAAGTGTCTTGTTCCCTTTTACAATTATAGTAGTGAACATTGTAGTTACATGGGTGAATCAACTTTTAAGGTAGTTGTTCCTTTTCTTTTGCGGTATTAAAACTTTCCTGGTGACTTATGATTAATAATAATGTTCGAATATTAAAATCAGACCACCAAATTAACAGACCTTACACGTAAAACACCTAAGCTATTTTGTAATCTTCGAAAAACCTGGTAACTCGGGAGAAAATGCACATTTTCCATACAAAACCCAGTGACCATCGTCCCCTGCGTTACCAACTGTATTATATTTTAAAACTGTACTAGGTATTTAAAAGAAACTAATTTTAAATTTTACCCTATTTGTCTGATTTAATAAGCGTGTAAGCCACATCTTTAGCAATTAGGTATAATAGTTTTTCTAAAAACGTATAATTTGTGAACCATGTCGAAAAATTGGGAGTACTTAAAAGTTTATTCACCCAAATAATATAAAACAATTTTTAATGTTGTTTTCGATCCTCTGAAAGGACGATGGGCAAAAATGTCCCCACCCACCAACAGAGATGAAACATGTGCCAGTTTATAGATCTTGGCAACATGATGTATTTTTACTATGGCAAGGCTCACCATGAAAATGAACACATATATGGATGATTTGCCTTACTTGGCCCTTGTTTTCATTAAAAAAATCCCTTTGAATTTGCTACTAAAATAAATATTTTGTCTTTTTTTGGGTCCTAATAAACATATAGAGATGCATCCCGTTGCTGATGTAAATATATTTAAGATAAAGAAATTGATCTTAATGTAACAATTTTTATTTATATAAATACTTTTGATTATTGAAAGTCTTTTTTATTTCTATCTGACCAATTTTTTTTTATACCTTTCTCATTGTCGCTGTATTTTGACACAATAAATAACAAAGAACCGCCTTCTAAAACGCAATAAATAACTTCTTTTATTTTATACATTTTATTGTTTTTAGCTGTACGTAGTTCCATTTTTTAGTGGATATGAAACTTTAAGATGCTTCAAGCTCGCCGCAAGCAAGGCCGCGGGAAAGTCTTAGTCTTATTTAAACGATTTAATATTCTTCGTTACAAATCCTTAACTATCTTAATCGAGATATCTTATCGCCACCCTTGAAGTACCTTTGAGGATACCTTTATTTTAAAGTCGGTTAAAATACTAAAACCTTCTTCTAAGTGAACAAATAGTTTTCTGAAAACCGCATCATAATCGGTTCAGCCAAACGCGAGATAATCGCAGACAAACGTACATACATACATACATACAGGTCAAACTGAGAACCTCCTTTTTTGAAGTCGGTTAAGTCATCATTTTTCTCCTCAGCACCTCAAACAACATGTTTTGCTGTTTAAAAACAGTGAGCAAAAATTCGGTTTTGCTGGGAGCGTAAGACAACGTAGTTTTTTTAAATTGTTTTAAAAATGCCGAGAGGAGTGCTGGGGCTACCCACAGCATTCGAAAGAATTGAACTTCACTTTGTTCTGTCACTTTCACTTCGATACTAACTAAAAAAGCGATAGATAGAAACAAGTTGATTCGAAGTTTAATTTGGTTATGCGGAATTAAGCGAGAAGCTAATTAAGTGAATGGAATTACAATAATAAATATATTTGAATTTGATTTTGATCTTCAATATTAGCATGGCATTACTATTTTTCGATGATATTTCGACGTTTGTTGATTTCCGCCTGTCAATAAAAATTGCGTGGAAAATGCATTGGAAAATGCATGCATCCATGGATACAGTTCGTCCAAATAGTAGGCTTAGTTAAAATAATAGAAGCTTGGGCTGGTTTTTTCTATCTCCAGATTAATTTAGCTGACAGTTTAAGTTATGCTACAACAAACCTAAATTTTATTTGTCAAGTAGTGTTATCTGGTGATTGATAAATCAGCCCTAAAATTATATTTCATTTCAAATTGACGTTGCACGTTGCGTCTACGAAACGACGAAACATACGAAAAAATAATTATAATAAATGCGAACATAACTTTCTGTTTGTCTGTAATGTTTTCACGCCTAAAAAACTGGACTTCTTTTAAAAGAAGATAGGTTTAGACATAGCTTGAACTCCGAGGAAGGACAAGATACTATTTAGCCTAGGTTTTGTTTATTGTTCCAGACGAAATAACGACGACACCAATTCTAGAAAAATTGGTCACGGCCAATTTCTTAGTTTTTAAACCGCCTGTGTAACTTTTAATAAACGTGTCACCTGCTAAATGATGAATAAAATTAACTTGAAATGGATCAAAATGTTGATCAACAGATAACACAGGCTTGCGCGGGCTATCAGCATTAAAATCGTTAGTAGTTGTCCCTATCGCCAATAATTAGGTAAACAGGTACGTGTAATTACTAATTAGCTAAGACGGTGATGGTGATATAATTTTGAATTCGGATATATTGTATGGATACCTTTGTGATAGATTATTTAGGTACCAAATGATTATTGAACTTATTTCGGAAAGTAGACGGGAAGATAACATGTTTGTCGTGTAATAACTAAAAATAAATACAGTTTTTATATGAAATCAAACAACTTTGTAGGCGTAATTTAAATGATTATCCGTCTTTATTGTTTGGTTTGTTAGACGTTAAAGTTACTTTGTTTTTAATATATCACCTTTATTTATGTCTGATTATCAACAACTTGTTACTTTCATCCCGATCATCAAGCTATTTTAAATTAGATTTTTAATGAGTATAACATTAATCAAAGCTTAAAATAAAAATAAGTTTTATTCGAGATCAGGAACCTCATTTATATGTATAACGATGACGATGATGACGGCGGCTCTTGACTCTAACAAAAGTGTGCGCTTTAAAGCTTAATATTTCATAAACGGGTCTCTTAATCAAAAAATGATTTGCACTAACCTGCAATATTTTTTAAACACCTATCCAACGACACCCCACACTATGGGGTAGACGAGAAAAAAAATACATCCCCACGTTACGTGAAAGGGAGGTAAAGTAAAAAAAAATATTTTTTATAATATTTTAATTTACTACTTTGTTGGCGTGACCATACATATATATTCATGCCTAATTACCTACACCTTTCTTGTACTAAGAGTTTCTGAGCTAGGCTGCGGACGGACGGACGGACGGACATGGCGAAACTATAAGGGTTCCTAGTTTGACTACGGAACCCTAAAAACGGGACCCTATTACTAAGACTCCACTCTCCGTCTGTATCTGTGTCTGTCACCAGGCTGTATCTCATGAACCGTGATAGCTGACAGTTGAAATTTTCACAGATGATTTATTTCTGTTGCCGCTATAACATCAAATACTAAAAACAGAACAAATTAAATATTTTATTAGGGCTCCCATACAAGACATGTGATTTTTTTGCCGTTTTTTGCTCAATATTAATAACCGCAACAGATAGACGTAAAATATTCACAGCATATTAAGCAGTATATTCACTTTAAAAATAAATAATTAAAACATATTAAATTAAATATTTATGGGGGGCTCCCATACAACAAACGTGATTTCTTTAGATAAGATAAGATGTAGGAACCCTTCGTGCGCGAGAATGACTCGAACTTGGCTGGTTTATAGTATTTGGTAGTTTTTCTCAAAATCTGTTACAAAAGTTGCTTTATCTTTCAATCTGTCATGTGTCACTCGGAATTTTGATATTTCATAAAGCTCTGTGGCATATACTTACGACAAACGAAGGTACCCTATGAAGTAGCGATCCGGGAGTCAGACTTCGTGTATTGAAAATACTATAAGTAGGAACGTAAATTCGATTTGTCAGATTATTCTCCCGAACTCATTATTTCTGCGTAGTAATTTTTCCGCTCGCATTTTTCCCCTAACGCGATATTACCAGTCGCCTTTTTTCCTGGCAGTTTATATTCATAGTCGTGTTTTTTCCCTTGCGAGTTTTATCAAGTCGCTTCTTTTCCTAGCAGCATATTTTCACTGTCGTGTTTTTCCTGTTCCAATTTGACGAAGTTACAGAGTCGACGGACCTCCGCTACTGCGGACCTCCTATTTCTGGGTGGTTTGGCCTGCTGCAAAAGTAACATTACCTAAACCTACTTTCGAATTACGATGTAATTACTTTTGGGAAAAAGTGCGGCTGAGATAGAAATAAAACGGTAAAAAAACCACTGAAAAAAAAGTCGAACAACAAGAAAAGCGACTGTAATAAAATCGAACGGTGAAAAATAAAATTGGGTAATGTCGCGTTCGGGGCAAAATGGGAAAGAAAATTTACTACTAACAAATAATGAGTTCGGGAGAATCTAACTAACGGTAAATTCTATCTCTCTTCTTTATAAATATCGCTTATCAAAATATGCTCTGTCTGACTAGACATACCTTAATAATCTGTGAGATGTGTCTCAGATGGGCTGAGATTCTACCTACACTGTACAACCTTATAGTGGTTTTGACGTAACATCGTATAAGTACCTAATTCTTATTTACTTGACAGTAATGGCGGATAAATTAAAAACGAGTTTTAAACAATACGATAGCACGTCAAAGGCAATATGGTTTTACCCTGTTGAATGGCTCAGCAATTTTTTTTTTCATGCGAATAAAAAACCGTTATTTTCAGTAGATGCAGCCGCATCAATATTATTAGGTAGGTATGTTGAATTATTTACAAGGAAATAAAAATGTGTTACAGGTATATAAGTTTAACAAAAGCATCTATTTCGAGACAAAAAGAAATGCAATTTATTACAATAAGAAGACGACATAGTTTTCAGAGTATTACGCAGCTCTACGTAGGTACGTAAAATATGTACATGTATGTAAACAATAATGGGCAGGTTATTAATTCAGACATTGGAGTTTTTGTGGCACGAACAAAATTGTCCTAGGTACTTCCGAACGATATCAATTTATCGATAAATTGTACTTTCTTATGACAGTTAGGTACTACTATTAAATAACGTATAATATGAACATGCAACTTGTATAACTTTTGTATAAGTTTTTGTGTAACACAAAGTCAAATTTAAATAAAAAATTTTTTTATTGATGTTTAAATTTGAATTTTAGAATCTCTAAAAAGTATGCCTATGAATTACTTAAATTAAAAATTACCTATCATTATATAACATCGATGTTTATCCGATGAACTTCTATCTACTATGAAATGTCACTTTGAAATAAGTACTTGAAACAGTTATCGATAAAGGGACTTCCTTCCGGTTTAATACCCGAAGGAAGTCCCTAGTTGATTGACGTTTTTGCCACAAAAACTCCCATGTCTGGTAGTACATTATTTAGCGCCTGCGTTAGTCACGAAATCCATATGTAAGTAAAAATTCATTTTATTACCTACACATTAAGTAACATGTATATTATGACGGAGTGTTTTGTATTTTATTAGAACGTAGTGCTCTAAAAGAATATTTAGATAAAAAGTGCATTAACCTTTGCAGTAGGTACCTACCTACATAAAATTATCTATGCGGCATTAACAGGCGCATATTTACTTACGATATAGGTAACTATAAGTAAGCGATAGTAGACCAAGTCATAGGTAGGTACGAGGGGTTCACAGCAGGGACCGGACCCGCTTACCCTAACCCGGGGTTTTTAAAGGGTTTTTATAGCGCTGATTGTTATAAACCCGAACATTTCGGTAAGCGCTTAATCGGTTCACACATTAAACGGATAATCCATTCGATTGAGTTAATTTGGCTTACCGCTTACCAGTATCAAAACCTCCGAATGTGTTACCGCTTAAAATACCTTCAAGCAAAGAACGATGGGCAAAAATGTATGGGACCCAGCCCAATCGTCAATATAATTATAACTTATATATGCTTATTGATCCCATTATTTGCTGTAATTGTTGTGAATAGTAAAATCGGTCAAGCGTGAGTCGGATATACGGGAAACGCAAAAGCATTGCAACGCACGCGGGGCACAGCTAATGTAGTAACGTTGTGTGTGTGAATATTTGCAGGCTGATAACTCTCTTCTCCGGGGTTTTTGTAGTTTGTCCCCGTATTAGAAAATGAAGCTTATGTTAAGAGCTTCCACGTGGTATACATGAGATTTGTATTGGTTATTTGGGCCAATTTGCCCATCATTCTTTAGTTCTTTGACAAACTACGTACGACATATTATTGGACCGTTTAAAGAAACCTAAACTCGGGCGGCGCGCGCACTTCAAAGCCGTGCCAATACCAATACACGTAAAAATAACGGCGCGCGCGGCGCGCGGGAAGGGAGCGAAAGGGTTACCCTAACCCGAACGGTAAGCGCTTATTCAAATAAATATCAAACCCAACGACATTCGGTAAGCGGTTACAAAAGGGTTACGGTTAGGGTATCCCGGCTTAATAGGGCTATCTAATCGTTGGGTAAGCCGGTGAAGAGGTTACCGAAACGATTGGCTTACCGTATGAACGGGTAAGCCGTTCGAACGGCTTAAGCAAAGGAACGGGTTTTCCGGTCCCTGGTTCACAGTGGACAGAGGCCGACAACAGTAATCGAGAAGCACAACCAAGAAATTATTAATAGTTAGACGAGGGCGGCTTTCGTGCATACCGGGGACATCAAGAGTGCCGCTCTTAATTATATGTATATCTATCGAGCTAACTAATAGATTGATTCCTTTTTCGTCGTAGTCCTGATTGGACATATCTTGTTTCGGTACATTCCTGTTTGGACGTATTCCATTTTCGGCATAATCTTGTTTTGGCACATAACGTTTTTGGCATAAATCATAAAATACAACAACTGAAATCGATCCTAGGTATAGTTATTTTCTATTTTCAAAAAGTTACCATATATAGTTAATTGATTTCATTTGTTGTATATAATGATTTATGCCAAATACGGAATGTGCCAACACAAGAATATGCAGAAAACGGAATACGTCCAAACAGGAATGTGCCGAAACAAAAATATGTACAATCAGGAATACGACGAAAAGCGAATCAATCAACTATAGTATGATAAACGAGCTCTGCCTGTGGAGTAAAAAGTCCAGCATTAGAATATTTTATCATTAATATTTACCAACATTGTAAAAAATTATCAACTTACACACATCTTTTATATCTTACCAACTAGTTACCGTCCAAGCATAGTACCTATTATAGAGATATCTATTTACCTATGGATACAAATATAACGGCTGCGTCCCGCTCTTCCTCACAGGTGGCGTCCTACTGCGTATGTATTTAGAGTTTATATACGAAAAACTATCAAGGCAACATTCAATCTCAATCACAAGTACGGTAATTTTATTAGGTACTTGCGATAAATATAAAAAAATTAACTACTTACGCGCCGTGCATGTCATTCCATGAATTGATTTGTATTGGTCCGGTGACTTTTACACTACCTACTTCATCCAAATCTTATTTGGTCGAGTACCAATAATGTGTTCATCGGTACTTATTTAATTAGGAATAGGTACGATTCATCATTCTCACAAACCATTTAATACTAAGTATAAAACATATTAAATTCAATGCTACTGGGGAATTGGTTTTAACCCTAAGTCGTATTTTAAAGATAAATATTTTGAATTTTATTTGTCTCACAATTTGATTTCACGTCTCTGTGTTAATTTTTAAATTGTACGTTGATGCACAGATTGACGGTGATACGTGATATGTATATTTTTAGACAATAGTAAAACATACATATATAATATGTACGTATTATCTTAAAGCTTACACAAGGTACGTTTGTTCATGGAAAACCAAAGTAGGTTGGTAGGTACTTTTCCTAAAAGGTACTCTTAAGACACGTTGAAGTAAGAAGTTATATTAGTGATGCTGAACTTTCCCTCTGGCCTTATTTATTTAACCAAAACTACCTTATATTCCTAGCGTCTAAATAATAATTATTAAATAATTTAAACCTAAAAGGTAACTTCCAACAAGCAAAAAGTGTCCGCCGCACGGCGGCGCGGCGCCAGCTCGACGACAGGATAAACAATACACAATATCAAATGCCTTTAGGTATCATTCGTAAAGTAACTTTTATTAATTTTACTATAAAAGCTCGAAGATCACGAGCCAAGTATTGTAACATGTCTAAGTCTTTTGACTAGATTTTTCTTAACTATATATTATAATACGCAAGTAAATAACATAGGAATATTTGTACGACAAGATGCCATCGATCACGAGCGGTAACTCAAATGCAGACTACTATAGGTAAATACACATACATAAAAAGTTTTAACAAAATCACACCCAAATACGATTAAATTACTACATTTACAATAAATTAAGCTTACCTACTTAAGCGGTACGATTGTCTTGTTTACCTACACGAAATGATTATGTTATAAAAGGTTTTATTTATTAAAGGTTTAAAATCGATACCGGGAGATCGAGTCCTATAGAGTTCAACTATGCTCTAGAAAAATATATTATGTTCTAATCTAAACACTTACAAAAAATAATAGAGATGGATTTCGATAATAGACATAGAAGTCGACGGGTTCGAAGGCTGGAGTGGTCCTTGGGGATGGAGAGGAGCGTGATGCTCAGAAGGGCAGGCTAGCGCGGAACATATTCTCGATGAGCGGGGGAGCGGGCACCAGATCCTCCAGCTTCAGGTAGAAGATGCGCTGCAGGCCCTGTACGGACAGCGAGCGCAGCTCGGGCAGCGCGCCCAGCACGCGGCTGAAGTGCGGCGCGCCGCCCGCGCCACCCGCCCCGCCCGGCATGTGCCCGCGCAGGCAGCCGATGATCTTCATCTGCAGCTGCTCCACCCGGTGCGGCTCCTTTAGTCCGTGTCTCTCTGCAACGACACATCTTTTGAGCAAGTTATCGCTTACCTCTAAGTTGTTTGAATTTATTTATTAAATCGTTAATTGTTTTGCTTATAGATTAACTAATACTTAGTCGATCAATTCTCTGATATCTAATTGGAGTTTATCACGTCATATTCACCACTTTACCGATTTAAAAAGTTTCATCATGCTTAGTGGACTTAGAACATATTATCTTGCTTAAGTAAATTTTAAACGGATATTGTTTTTTTATTTATTTTGGATTATTGTTAAGTTTGACAGACAATTGATAATGACGTTGAAATTACCTGTAATAAGAGTAAGCGCGCAGAGGCACGCAAATGTTGAAATGTCGATATCCATTGAGTGCAGCGTGTTGCTGAAGTCGAGCACTGCGTGCAGCCATTCTCCGAATGACCGCTGGCATTGTCGCTTATCCAGAACTAGACCATTGCAAAAAGTAAGCTTCGTGTCTTCAGGTCTCGTGCGATACGCGAGTCTCAACACAAAAAGTTCGAGACGCGCAGAGGCAAATAGTTGGTCGCGATCTTCAGGGCACAGTTCTCCGTACCCTGGCACTTTCTCAGCAAAAACCTTAATCATATCAATCGACGTCGTCAAGATGGAATAGAATTGTTGAATCACTTCCGAATCCGACATCGGTGGCTCCATGGGATGTGGTTCTCGGTACTGGGCGTAATCGAGATTAGAAAAATCAGGCGAGGTGTCAACATGAGCCCTGACGAGCGCCGTGATCATTGAAATGGGAGGACTTGGCGGCGACTCTTGAGGACATTTGGGCTTAGAAGGTAATCTTCCTCGTCTTCCTTTTAAAGAATCGGTCCTCACTACCTCCTTGACCATACCGACTGTCAAACATTTTTGGAACCGACAGAATTGGCATCTGTTTCGTCTTCTTTTATCAACTGGGCATGATTTTTCAGCTAAACATACGTATTTCGATCCTTTTTGGACCGTCCTCTTAAAAAATCCCTTGCATCCTTCACAAGTCCGAACTCCATAATGCTGGCAGGCGGCGGTGTCGCCGCAGACGGCGCACAGCTGGCTAGGCGAGGGCGGCGCAGCGCGCAGGCCGGCGCCCTCAGGAGCGCCGCCGGGCGAGCTGGATGCCGAGCTCGGGGCCGACGCTTGCATGCAGTGCACCTTCGTGCCGTGCAGCTTCGGGCTGTCGTTCGAACTGTTCGATTCAGATCTTTGCACTGGCAACGAAGCTCTCCTTTGTCTGCTTTGATCCGATAGGTGCAAATCGATGGAGCTCGAGAACGGTGGCAGTGAGTAAGAGTCTTGGCTTGGGGTTACACCACCCGTGTCGAATGTAGGACTGCACGGTTGAGCCGGAGCATAATAGGGCGAGGGAACGTAAGGAATTGAAGGTTGATGGTATTGGTACAAGAGTTGGGTAGAAGCGTGCCCCTGATGGGAATACGCGCTAACGTTGTAGCAGTCTTCTTCCATTTTTAAGCCAAACTCAGCCATCTCGGGCTTAGGATAACGAACTGAATAAGTTTCTTCAAAACTAGGCAAGGCCGGGCCGGGGGTCGGCGACGGGGTCTCGCTTACTGGTGTCGTACGGTGTGATTTAAATTCGGGAGGAATCGGGGCGTGAAACTCGACGTCTGGAAATGGGTCTAGGTTTTCTTCCAAGATCTCAGAAGAATCTTCTTGATACTGGGGTGACAGTAAATCAGTGAAGGACGAACCGTAGTTGCTCTGAAATAAAAAATGCAATCAATAATAGAGGCGTCACTGAAGCGGTAGGCGGTAATCGTCGGTCGGTAGGGGCGATGCTGCTCGACCAATGGCGAGCTTTGTGGCAATATCATTACGGGCCTACACAATTTACCCTTCTTTTCTAATATTAATTGGTTCTTGAATGATGAATTGAGTAAAAGTGAAAAGGAATTTAAGTCATAAAGAAGTATGGTTACAGACCGGTGTAATAATATGGCAAAAATAATTTCAATTTAAAATTTATAACTTACGTGTGTCTGCAGCAGTAGCATGCTGGAAGAGTTGGACGAGAAAGCGCTTGGCGAGCGCGGCTCTATGGCGCCCGGCCCTGCAACAAACAAACATGGAACTTGAGTTAAGTAATCATTAACATTTATTTTCTCTGGATCAGCTCTTACTTCAGGCACATAATCAATCGAGTACGAATTATCGGGTGGAGGAAGCGTGCACCGGGCGGCGGGTGCGGCCGGACTGTGCCGCCTGGAGGCGGACGGCGACGAGCTTTGAACTATCACGCTACACGGCCCATGCATCATTTATATTTACCCTCGGCGAACATACTTTGATTCTTCCTTCAACACAAGCACTATAATTGCCTAATCGATATCTACTCTCGCAGGTTCCCGATAACGAACGTTTGCCACCCTTCTTCGACCAACAATGACGGCGAATATGAAAGGTCTTCTAATTTATACAGCAGTTTGTCTACCAAATATTGGCGTTTTGAATACATCGTGTCACGGTGCTTGATTCGCCACGCCCCGAAAATTGAATCCTATGTATACACCTAGCTTATGGTTATAACAAAAGCGACTCTAACGGCCTGACCATTTGAGCTATAGTTAGGGCTTGCAAATATTCGATAGATACAGATATTCGAATATTCGACTTTTAATTTGAACATATTCGAATTATTCGAATACTATTCGAATAATCCAAAAAAATTAAGAAAAACAGACTTGGATGCTCATTTTCATTTATTATCAGTCTGAAAGCTCAAAAAATCAACATAAACATTTTAAAATAATAATACGTCCTTGGCTTTATAGAATGAATAAAAAAAAAACTTTAATTGAAATATTATTGTGTTAAAAACAACTGAAGATACGAACAACAACGATTTAGTATCAATCGCACAAAGATTGTTGTTGATTCTGTCTTTTTTTAATTGTACTTCAATTAAAAAAAGACAGAATCAACAACAATATGAAAATAAAATAATAAAATATATGTATGTATTAAAATATTAATGTAATCAACACGTAAGTTTACTGATTGAAAATTCTCTCTGCTACCTTACATTTAAACTAAACTGCAAAACTTTACAAAGTAACAAAAGTAATCAAAGGAGTGATTAAAATAAGTAAAAAAAACGTCAAATCATACATCATCAAAACAAAATAACTTGAATTTAAATAATTATCTTAAAAATACTAAAGATAAAAATAGCAACGATAAGAACAATTAAATAAAATAGACTGATCAACAACAAAATTAAAATTAAGTAATTAAAAGGGTAATCTAATCAAATAAACAAAAATAATCAACCAAGTTATTAAAATAACAAAAATAATCATGAGATCATAAATCAAATCACATTACACGCGACGCGACCCGACGTGAACGTGAGTCCAACTGACTATTCGCACGACGCGGTCTGAGTAGGTGGGAGGTGGGTGAATGGGATGGGGGAGTGAGACAGAGATAGCCGACCATTCCCGATAATTTCCGATTAGTACCGATACTACCGATGCGATATTACATCCGTCTTTCCAAATAACCATAAATATTCGAATTATTCGAATACTATGCACCGCATTATTCGAATATCAGAATGATCCGAATATTCGAATTATTCGAATATTCGAATATTCGAATTGCAAGCCCTAGCTATAGTGTTCCCTATCGTAAAAAGTCTAGAGTTTATATTCGCAAAACTCGTAAAATAGATAATTTTTGGGGCGAAAAGGCGATGGATCCCTGGGGAAGTTATGAAATCAGTGGCATTTGCAGTTCCTATTATGTTAAGAACCATTAATTCCAGTCTTATTAAGTTACTCGTATAAACAAAACAGCCGAGCTTTTGTTGCGGAAATTCTAAAACATAATTGTTTCATAGGAAACGACGTAGTAAAGTAACATACAAACGTTGTTAAAGGTAATCTTTACTAATAATTTTCACTAACATTACAAAGAGGAAAGATTCGTTTTGTAATAAATTCAAAAACTACTGTACAGATTTCAAAAAATATTTCACCATTATAATCCTACATTACCCTTGAGTAACATTAGCTAGGTATGTTTTTTTTTCTGTGCGGACAGAGTCACGGGCAACAGCTAGTACAGTACTAATGTAAATGCGAAAGTAACTCTGTTTTTTTGTTCGTTTGTTTATTAAGCTTTTACAGCTAAACCGCTTGTCCCCGGGGAGGGATGTCTTTTACCCCAGATATTTGGACAGTTCCCAAGGGATTAGCGATAAACGACTCCTACGCGGACGGAGTCGCGGGCAACACCTAGTAGACAAATACTGAAGAGAAAAGATATTGAATTTCTGGATTGAAGTTTGTACGGGAGTTCAGTCATCTCTAAACTTTAAAGGAAGAATATCTATCGACTCCGAAAGGAAACAAACATTAAATAAAAACCGTGTAAGAGCATGTCGGGCCATGCATATAGTGTAGGGTTCCGAAGCCGTTACCACAGACACAAGACAGTGCACCAGCAAAAGAGCGTATCTTCATGGCACTGACGTCCTTTTAGGGCTCCGTACAAGCAATTAAAAAAAGCGGCCAAGTGCGAATTATTAGATCTCGTTCAAACCAATTTTCGGTGGAAGTTTGCATAGTAATGTACATCATATATTATTTTTACATTTATCATTCCCTTATTTTAGAAGTTACGGGGGGGACACACATTTTTCCACTTTGGAAGCGTCTCTCGCGCAAACTATTCAGGTAAGAATTTTTTTTTATTATAAACCTCAATATCATTTTTGAAGACCTATCCATAGATAACCCACACGTATGGGTATGATGATCTTATAGTTACGGAATAAAGTGGCTGTGACATACGGACGGACAGACATGACGAATCTATAAGGGTTCCGTTTTTTGCCATTTGGCTACGGAACCCTAAAAACGTAACAATTATGAGATCACTCGTGCTCTGTCGGTCCGTCTGTCACAGTCAATTTACTCCGAAAATACTGGACCGATTGAGTTGAAATTTAGTAAGTACAGAGTATGATGACCCAAAAACAGAAATTAGGAAATATAAATAAAAAAATGCAAGCCTTACTGTGTCATATATAAAATGAAAGGGCTCGTCATTAGGATCTCAAATATATTTTAATATTTTTGTTATTATTATAAAATAAATAGTTTTGATTTTATTCATGAAAGAAGACGATTTTTTTTATTATCCCCTACCTCGAAAACTACTGAGCCTAACATTTAAAAAAAAAATGCTTGTAGATTACAGGAAAACCAAAAAATTACGTATGTACGGAACCCTCTCCACGTGAGGTCAACCCACATTTGGTCCGTTTTTTTCGAGAAGCGCAGTTTCTCGGCAATAACCCAAAAACGGGACATCCGATCATATTGAAAATTCATATTTAGATATAGGTATTAGGTCTAGGGGAAGGGACGCAATTTATGCAACTGTCGGAGCGATTATATCTGAAAATATTTACCTAATCAAAAAACTGCGTAGAAACCTTAAAGATTTTAAAGAGAACTGTCGCAATAATGTGCTAATGGAGGATTAACGCTGAATATTTTTTTCCGTCTTCTGTTACATGTATGGAGTGCCCTCCTGGAAATATTTGTTCTTGTTATTTAACTATTAAACTAAGTAGCGGCTTCTACAAGAAACCTATATCTAGTTCTCATCAATGTACCTCTTGTAGTTTTTGAGCAAAATGCCTTTGACGTACGGAAGTACGGACATGGCGAAACTATAAGGGTTCCGATATTGCCATTTTGGCTACGGAATCCTAAAAAAAAGAGTTCTATTTCTCAACACGTAAGGCGGCGACAAAATAACGAAATCCAAATGTTTATGACATTTATTAAATACTTTTTGATTTAATTTTATTTGTATGTTAATACGTATATAATATAGGTATGTATGTATTTATGTATGTTAATACTTTATTGTACAAACAAAAGAGATAACCATTATAAAATAGTCGAAAATATATTATCCCTTTAAGGGATCACTTCCAGCTAATTTGTTCGTTGTCACTAATAATTAATGACAACGAATAGCGAAACTAATACAACACTAAAAGAAACTGCTATACATATCATTAAATCCATATATTGTAAAATAAATACACATAATAAGCGGGGAAAAGTTTTAAGAATAAGTATCAAGTCAGTTTAGTTTTGAAAGAATAACACTGAGACTGCCTAGTTGCTCTATTTTATCGTTGAGGATTCTGTAGAAATAGAAAGGTTCAGTACGAGTAGTCCTGGTGTTCATATTATTTTCAATGCCAAAGTGGTTCTTAGCATTAAATGTTCAATAACAAATTCTGTGCTATTAGGAAGCAAGGGTTGCAATCACACAGAATTGAAGATTTTTTCACAGTCGATCGTGTAATTGACTTCAAAATTGTTAAAGGCGTTTAAAAATATATCTTTAATATACCTACATTCGCCGAACGCGATCGTTATCCTACGCCGCATGCCTCTTGTGTATGGCCACTGATTTGTTAAAGGCTGGTTGGGACATGAGGCCATAAACTGCTCTCGATCATGGAAAATAAACTCTTCGTTTATAGGCGCATACGATTCATTGTGTAAAATGCTTCAACTTCATACTAGGCAGATAAGAAGTCACTCCTGACACATTGCACAAGCTTAAAGGTAGCAGTAACACGATGCTGTTATTACTATTTGTTTAGTACACGCAACAAATAAGTTTAGCACTATTTTACTGCTGTCTACATTATCAATACTTATTCAGAAACTTCATGGTTGTGCAATATTTCAAGATTTACTTATCTGCCTAGTAAATAAATAACTGCCAAAGTCAATGACCACAGACAGAGACCATAGCGGCCTGCACACGTAAAATTCGGACAGCGGGGAACGCGACGCGCCGTTCCAACCTTCGTTCCGAACCGTACGTGTAAATGCAAGTTTAATAGTAAAATAGCAAACAATGTACGGTTCGGAACGAAGATTGGAACGGCGCGTGGTGATTCCCGCTGTCCGAAGTTAACGTGTCAAGGCCGCTAATAAACTCGTTATTAATGCTTTTTCCCGGCCGTGTTATAGTTATTTATCTAATCTATCAATCTATTTATCTAATATATCTAATACCTTTAAAGGAGTAATACCTTGAAACGAGCAATTCTTGTATATGTATGTATATATAATCTGAATCTCGGAAACGGCTCCAACGATTTTCATGAAATTTAGTATACAGTGAGTTTCGGAGGCGATAAATCGATCTACACTCAGGAGCAAAAATAACGGGTCAGAGTGCGTTTTTCATACTAAAGAGGCTATTGCGAAACCTTGGATCCTCGCCAGGGAATACTTTTAGTGAAATCTAATGATGAATACCTCGAGCATCGATACAGGATTTACAGAGTGCCTAGGATACCCAACTGAATGAATCTGCGGTTAACGCCGGAATTGTGCATGTTCAGAAAAACATATAAAATGGCAATAAAATTTAAGAAAATCCAAATGCTGACCCAAACTCTCCCGCTCTGTGGTGTTAACTGATTGTGCGATCAGTTAGGTATCTTAAGAACTTTTGACCTCCTCTATTGAACCTCGCAGTATCCACCATTAAAACTCACTCAAAACAACCGCTGGCGAG